>OW964826.1:41556857-42756857 GCA_943142095.1 Ophonus ardosiacus
TAATCTTCCTTATTGTTTTATTAATTAAATATTTAAAACTTTAGGTAAAATGCATATATCCATCAGAAATACCGCCAATCTTGTTAATGAATTAGAAGAATCTCTGACATTTAGAAACTGCCTCATACAATGAAAAATGGGTAGGAAAAATGTTTTTTTTTTAAATGTTTTTATATAATTAGAATTGTATGTGTGCAGAAGACATGTTAAATACAATAAAAAAAACAATATTTGGGTAAAGTTCTGTATTTTGGAATACCATACTTACATAACATAAAATGGAAATGGCGAGAGGTATTGTGCTGGCCACAACAGATTTTTATTCTGTCTAAATCGTTACAGTTATTACAGTTTATGTAGAGACAGAAAAGTATACTATCAAATGTATCTTTCTGAAAAACAATAATTTTACGTTATTAACCTTGCCATTAAAAAGTTATGGACTAATCATGGTCTTGCCATCCAAGTTTCATACAATAGTGATTCACTAATAATAACAAATATCATCTTATAAGATGAACTATATCCATATGGATTTTAGTACCAAATTTCATTCTAGTTGAATAAAAGCGTTCCGTTAATATAAGTAAAACTATTATTATTTTTTTTTTTTTTAGATGAACTTTGAAGCAGAATACTGGCTAAACGGTGCACTTTCGGGTAAGGGTAAGTTTAGTTAAATCATCTTATTTTGGAATATGTGGTTAAGCCAAATGTCCTCCTATTTCTGAGACATTCTATATATTTTCAACCTCATACATGATTTACATTCTGTACAATAACACAGAAATAGGAGAGATATCCTATTCTCAATAGACATATTATCACTTCTCCCTATTTCATTAACCGCCCTCCATAAATCTCGCTTGTATGTACCTTCGTTTGTACACAATTCCAAATCGAAGCAGCAAATCATTGCAAATAAAAACTAATTGTCTCAGTGGCCTGTTACAACCTTGACCAGGGGTAGCGAGCCGTGGAAATCCGACGTGCAAGCGTCGCTATACATTTCGACCTGCTCTAGGGACACTGGTACGGGTATCCGGAGTCCTGTAGGAATTCTGTCCGGAGCTTTGTTCCGCAGGAGGTGTAAATCAGGACGAGCAGAACGGTTCCTGCAAAGGACGAATCAAATAGGTGCAAGTGTATTTATTTACAAAAGATACGAGTTTTATTGTAAGAAAGAAATTTAAAGTTCTTCTTGATATCTACAATATTCATCGCTCCGTGTTTATCATAATACATTGCTTCCAAAAATTAACGCATCACATATTAATATTAAAATATCTCCGTAATTTTAATTAATTCAAATGACCTTTTATATTATGTTACACACGCTTTTACCAACAGATGAGAAATATGTTTTATAGTAAATTGACTTTAGTTAGAGTTTTAATTTAGTGAGTGGTTACAAGATTTTTTGACGTTTTCTGTTTTATTTATTATTATGCTATGCGAAACACGAAATTTGACCCAAAATTAATGTGCTCAAGAAACAGTATTAATGGATGAAATTTAAACAATGGCAAGTGGTGTCTCATATATCTTTTTCTCGAATGATGCAAAGATATCACAGACTCGTAGCTATACTAAAAGACCTGAACCAGGTAAAAATCGTACAACAACAGTGAACCAAGATAGTTTTTTTGATAGTTTCCGCCTTAAGAGAGCGTTTTTAACAGCCTGAATCTTGCAGGCTCGGTTTCTGGAAGTGGGTGGTGTTCGGATAAGTTTTAAAGCTGTTCGCCAATGTTTTAGAGAAACTGATTTAGTATCCCATATTCGTGCTTGAGGTGCAGATTTGACCGTAGAACACCATAGAACCCAGTTGAATTTTACTACGAAACACCATTCAGAATTGGTTAGAGGCCGATTGGGCACAAGTTCTCTTTACAGATGAATCCAGAATTTATCTGTAAAATTGCGATAGACGTATCTGAGTATATTGACGATGTAATGAGCGATGTGTTCAATGCAATATTATGGATACGGGATACTACTTTATTTGGTGGAGGATAAATCATGGTCTACCTGGAATTTATTTGAGAGGTCGCACGGAGTTAGTGATACAAAATAGCAATCTTAATGCTGAACGCTATATATGGGACATTCTTGAGGGGCATGTCGTTCCATTTGAGCTCTACATCGGTCCAAAAATTTTGCTAATGCAAGATAATGCTCAACCACACTGTTCGGATAGTCCAAAATTACCCTATGGTGGTTAAAATCAATACCAGGGTATTGCCAGCAAAAAGTCTGGACCTCAATCTTTAGTAGGCCAAAGCCCAGCCTAATAACCTCTTGGAAGTGGAGCACCAAATTGTGGAATTAAGTCTGGATGAAAATGATATACGGTCTAAATGAATGAATTTTGATTTTTTCTTCAATTTTTGTTTTTATGCTTTATTTATTAAGGTTGTGTTCTAAAATTATTGAAATTTGAATAATACTACCTTTTTTTAGTTTAAGTTCTGTATTTATTTATTTCTTTATTATTAAAACCCAACGTTTCGGCACCATAAACTGGTGCCTTCTTCAGGGGCAAAAATTGACATAAATATGTAACAACAAGTAACCAAGGTAACAAGAAAAGTTCGTAAATGTTACCTTTTTTATGTATAAAATTTTCTAGACAATATATGCATGCCCGGAAATAACTTGGACGGCGAACATGCATCTTCTCAGGAAAAAAAAAACTCTTCTTTTGCCAGAGGAAAAACCGTCCCAAAAACTGGCAGAGAAGTGATCTGTATAACTCAGAGACGTTTTATCGCTACCGATAAAGCGTCTCTGAGTTATACAGATCACTTCTTGTTACCTTGGTTACTTGTTGTTTTTGTTATTTCACATATTTATGTCAATTTTTTGCCCCTGAAGAAGGCACCAGTTTATGGTGCCGAAACGTTGGGTTTTAATAATAAATAAATAAATACAGAACTTAAACTAAAAAAAGGTAGTATTATTCCAATTATTAATATGAGTTCTGAAAGATATTTTAATAATAATTGAAATTGTTATTTATGAATAAATATAACTATTAACATTGTTGTTTATGAAGAAATATAACTTAATATACTAGTCATATATTAAGGTTTTATAGTTATTATAATAGTGCGTTAATTTTCCGGAGTATTGGGCAGCACTGTATGTACAATTATTCTTTTGTTAGGTTATGTGAACTGTCATTAGTGTCTCTATAAAGTTTTACGTTAATTTGTTAATTTGTGAATCCATTGGAATTTATTTGACGTTAATCGAGAGAATGAAAATATAACTAACTAATATTAACAAAGCACTCAAAACAATGGCATAAAAATATTATTGCAATGTGACTATATATTCCAAAATAGCCTTCCTCGGGCGGAATTGGGAGTGGCTGGAAAGCAAAGCAAGTCACGCATATCCCTTGTAGTGTTCTCCCAGTAGGGCTAGTGACTTATCGAAGTCGCTCGGGTGTACGACACCTGTAACAAATTGCATATGTTGCGCGCAGGCGTAGCTGTGCTGTGGCCGGCTTACTGCGATGTTAATGGCGGCAACACCACCAACTGACAAAAGCCAAGCAGTGCACAGGTTTTGTTTGCTTCTTAATCTTATTCAACCAACAACCAAGGTTTTGGGAATGGAAAGCTGCACGAAAGATATAAATAGCACTCAAGATGCTAGACTACGTAGTAGCTATGTTTCATAGCATTGCTCTGAGTTTTGTCGTATATTATGTATGTTACTTGTATACCTAATTCTACATTATGGAGCGCTGCATGACATAGGGCTTATATTTTCGGATCATTGAATGGCTAATTGAATCATCTAGTTTCTATACGCGTCAAATTCACTTCGGTCAAATTTTGGGAAACCGCAAGAAAACTGGTTTCATATGTTCCAAATCAATATTTATATAAAAACATCAATACAAATATAATGTTGACAATAATGAACCAAAAAATAATTTGTTTAATAAGAAAAACAAATTAATAACGTCAGAATTTAAATTTAAAAAATGTATTTGTCGAGTCTTGATTTTTCGGGTTCAGTATCTGATTTCATTGACTTCACTAAACTTCTCTTATTCTGGATTTATAAGAAAACATTAGGGGATTACTCTATTATTGTACAAAAATAAGTTTTACCCACAAATTAATACTGCATACAGAACACTATAGTTGCGTCCTGTGAAGGATCTTTGTATTTTTATGTTTTTTTTTTCCTATAGAACATTAACATATTTGAGTTTTTGTTTGTCAGGATCTACACACCACCCGATTATTTAATTGTATTATGTTCCCCCTTACAGACTGCAATAATATAAATTATTAAATTTATTTGAAAATTTGATAGTTAATAAAATCCAATGAGTACTATTTCCTTATTATTATATTATTGCAAAAAAACAATTGACATTAATAAAGAAAATATATACCCATAGGGCTACGTGACTTCCAACCCGCTGATCTGATTGGCTAATTTGAATTTGCTGGCAATAGATACCAACCTTCGAGCATATACTGACTAGAGAAGTAATTCCCTATACCAATGCATAGGATGAAGTGATCGGAAGACATGTAGGCGGGGGGCCGGAAGTCAGGGTGAATTGCGGGCAGTGTTTTGTTGTGTTATATGTCACTGCTTGTCATTTTACTACAACTAAACCTTATTTTTTGCGTGTAGTTTGTGAGTATATCTCGGAGTATATCAAATTGTAATGAAAAATACAAAGAAAGTACGGATATTTCGTTTCATGTGTAAGTAACTGAGATTTTTTTTACAAATAATATTGAACAAAGTGTAATTTTTAGGTTTCCTATTAATAATGACGTAAAAGTAACGAGACTGAAATTTATTGGAAATAAAGGTGATTTACATATGTCAAAAGCAGCAATTAGTCATTAATTTGTAAAAAAGGTAGTATAAATATTAAGATAATACGCAATCCGCAATACACCACGGCTTCAATACGCAGCTCGCTATACACCACGGCTTCCGTATGTGTTCCGATCAAAACTAAAACCGTAAGGCGGCCTCTAGTTAGTATATGCTCGAAGATACCAACCGATTGTAGATTTGTTGGTTTTTGAAACTAACCTGATATTTTAAATGTAAATATCATACGGATTTGTTGTGTGTTGTAAGCAAATTATGGAGATTAAGAAAACGAATCCGTTGAAGAATCAAACTAACTTTTGTCCAAAAATAGATTTGTCGGGTTTTGCAACTAGACGATTCATTTCATCTTTTTACTTTGGTTTTTAATGTAAAATGCCGTAGTTTTGACGCTGCTTCAGTAATCATCTGCGACCTTCAGGCATAAATATTTTTGATTATGCGAATATCTATTTTTATTTCATTGTTCGATGTACGAAATTCCTAAGATATTTCAATTTTCTTAATGTTTGCTAATCTCATGCTATTTCTTTAAATTATTATACCGGATATACAATTTTAAAACACTGCTCTATTTTTAAAATTAGTTACTGGTGTTGAAGACAGGTGATGAAATTTCAATTCTTTGGCAGGATATACAAACTTTAATAGGTACCTGACGAAGCATTTATAAGTAAAGTTCTTTTGATGTTTAGCTCTTAGATTATCAGGAAACTTAAATTATTTAACATACGAGTATACAATTAGAAGTGTAGGTAACCTGTTTATTGTTAGTTAAATTTCAAATTATAAAAGACAGAATAATATATATATATATATATATATATATATATATATATATATATATATTAAATAAAATGTATGATTAAATGTATGATTAAAATATAACTTATGCTATTTGAAAGATCATTTAATACCTTTTAACATCAACGAAAATTAATTAGGATTCCTTCCGTGTTCTCAAGCGAAAAGTTTTATAATGAAATGCATCCAACAAATTAACATTTGCACTTAGAAACTAACACAATACTGAAAAACGAATTATGGTCAAATTAATGCAGAAACTGCAATCTGTCCAAACTATGTTACACGTTACACCCGTTATGGCAAACAAGCAAATATGCCTTCTGCAACCATGTAAATATGTGTAGTTTTTGATATCAGTTTCTGCACTTGATAAAAAAAGCACTCTTTATAAATTTAGTTAAAGCGTAATAAATGATCTTTCTGAAAGTATAAGTTTTATTTTGATCTGAAGTCTAGTTTCTTAAATAAAAATAATTAAATTCAATACTGCGAAATGTTGATTTCTACACGTGAGTGTATAAACAGGACTTTCAGATTTATTATTTATCGCAACCGATCACATAACTAAGCATCCAAGTTCTATATATATATAACTTAATTCGGAGTAGGCTATGAGCAGGGCCGGCTCGTGCGGGGGTGCAAGGCCGAAGGGGTGCAAGCAAAACGACGACGGCTATTATATAGTGCTATACTAACTCAGTTCTATATTTTCAGAACTTATTTTATCAATTTTAGTGATAATAATGTTAGCATTATACATGACAACAAAATAAAAAATGAATTTTCTAATATCAATTTTTGTTATTTCGTGTATTTCGCGCTTAAATTTGTAATATGCATCGCAAAACGCAGACGCGAGCCGGCCAGTCTGCTGGAAAAGAGAGTTAATTCAAGATGCGTCGTAACCTGTCCTATCCACAGATCTGTATAAATTTAATATGTCTGTGGTTATGTGCTGTCTATAGCATTAAGAATATTGCTAACTATTCCGGTTACAGTTGCTACTAGAGAGAAGTCTTTTTCAAAACTCAAAATGATAAAAAAATATCTAAGGACACCAATGTCACAAGACAAATTAAATAATCTGGCATTGATATCGATTGAAAGTTCAGTAATTGAAACTTTGAATCTTAAAGATATTATTGCCTAATTCGCAGCCGCCGAAGCAAGAAAAATATATTTTCTGTAATACTTTATTAATTTTCTGTTTTTGCTTGTATTTTTCATGTTCTAGATAGAATATATTTTTTTCACTAAAGTGAATTTATAAAGTAGGTATATCTTTTTTTAACATAACGAAACTGTGAAAAAGGTGCACTTTTTTAACGCCTGAAATAATGAAGCGTTACGGCACTTTTTTCACACTTTTATTGTAGACGTAAAAAAAAATTGTATGCAATTCGAATAAAAAATGTCTTATTTCACTCATTGGATTTGAACTTTAAACTTTCCTGTTCGTGAAATAAGACTATACTTTTTACTCTTGTTGCATAAATAACTATTATTTTTGTGGTAATACGCCAAAGTTGAAATTTAATATATTTTTTTTACATTTATGTACAATTTAGGTACATATTTCCTTTTTTAAAATTTTTTATGTTGTAGAATATATTTTATTCTTTATATACAATTTAGGTACATATTTCCTTTTTTAAATTTTTTTATGTTGTAGAATATATTTTATTCTTGTGAAGTATAACTTTAATCATTCTTCTTTTTCTTCAAATTTATGTACAAATTTAATTGTGGTGTATTTTGTTTTCGCAATAAAAATATGAACCATTTCAAACAATTTCATTTTTTGGATTATTAAATGCGGAAGGGGGAGGGGGGTTGCATAACAAAATTTCGCACAGGGGTGCTAAAATACCACGAGCCGGCCCTGGCTATGACCACACAAACGTATATCTGTTCATTATTCAGTTCAAAAGTAAAGTTGTCAAAATTGGCCGTGAAATATAATTTTAATGAGAAAAGATAATAAAGAAGGATATAGAATACTGCCATTCACCATTTTTTAATTTATTTCTATTTTTAAAATAAAGATTCAAGAAGAAAAACTTTGATATCATTAAATAAAATTTTTACGGTATCTTGTGTCAATTGACATATAATTAAGTACTTTCAATTCGTCATACGTTTCTTTGTTCATAGCCGAGTTAGGATTTTTTTAACACACTATCTAATATATATTCCACACTCTCTCATTAACACGTTAATGAACATTTAACTTTTCATCGTCCAATAAAATGAAAGTAATTTCATCAGAGTACAAAATTGAGTTTATACGAACATCAGTCAAGCTGTAGTGAAGCTAGCGTATTACACTGACAATTTTGACATGTGTTATATGAAACTATCATGGACGGTGAACGAAAGCACATACTTTACTGACAGGAATAACAGAAAACTGCAAGTTTGAAATCTTCGAGATGCTCGATGCCATCAAGGCACTTGTCATAGAAGAGATTTTATTTCTCAGATTTTAGAAAGAAAATTGTTTCGTGTTCTTTTAACCTTTTAAATTTTATTTAGAATATACACTAAAGGCATGCAAAAATAAAGCAAAGATATATCAATACGTATTTGAATTATAATTATTTGTTGTTGTGTATATTATTATAAGGTTTTATAAATTATTTTTAGAATATTGTCGCATTTATAATTCCAGTAATTATCACTTTTGAAGCATTAATTCGTTAATTTCGGGACAATAGGTCATAAGTCGAATTTTGCAATTTGATTAAATTTGGGGCCCCGTGGCCGCGTGCCTAAGTGTCTGGTCGCGAACCTGGGGAACCGGGTTCAATCCTGACAGACGCCAAATATTTCCAATTTTAAATGGGACAAAAGTGACCCCTGTGGTACACTCTCCACACCAGCTATGAGTGCCCGTGAGGTGACGCCTGGTAAGCGCCCACACGGTAAAATATATCGTCATCATTACCGATGTCTACATGGGCTGTGTAAATACTGGCACACCCAGAAATGGGTAATATGCCGTGATGATATATTTATTTTCCCGCCAATTCCATGTTTAAAATAGCAATGAGCTTTAAGTAAAGTTTCACTTCCGATTGATCGTTTGTAAACAAAATCTACTTTGTTGTTCCAATAAACAGAAAAATAAACGAAATTTTGGATTACATTTTATTACGTTTTTCTTGAAAAATCTGTTAGAGCTTCAAATTAAGTACTACATCCGGTTTATCATATATAGTGAAAATGTTGTTTCAAATTATATAAGAGTATTAACTTTGCGAACTTTTGGATCATTAATATATTTTGAGGAAAAATCGTCACACACACATTATTGTCAAAATCATCACCAACTTCCATATGCTATAAAATGCAATCTGTGTAAATTCTTCGCCCTACATTATCCATTTCGTAAATGTGTAGTTGCAAACTATTATTTGACACTTTGAAATCACGTTCTTATTGAGAGCTGTTTGATATATAATGCTGCAAACATCAAACTTAAATCGAATTATCCTGTATATCTAATATTTATGTATTATGGAAAATATATTATTTTTACAAACCTTAATTTCATTAGAATCATATTTAAACTACTAAATTCTTCTTAATCCGGTTTCATTATTAATTTTAATGAAAATTGCTTCGTGACAGTGACATTTGTTTAAATGTGTCAAATTTGTTATTAAAGTATTGTTTTTGTTTGACGCAGAGGCAAAGTGATGTACAAAAATAAATTATTTTATAAAATAATATAAAGTTATTTCAAGTTATTTACTAAATGTTATTATCGTAGAATTGAAGATTGTGCCATTATATTCAATTTGTATTGGTAAAAGTTGCCAAAAAATTATATTCAATGAATTTTTTACAAGAAAAATTGTTAAAAGCTTGTATAAATGATATTTCCGGTTATCCGATATACACTAAAAACTAATGAGCTCTTCCCACATTAGTATAGAATGGATATACAAAATTTCAAATTTTTCTGATTGATAGTATTTGAGTAATCGTGTCCACGAGATCCACACACACACACACACACACACACACACACACACACACACACAGACACAGACACACACACACACACACACACACACACACACACACACACATACATACATACATACATACATACCTACAGACATCATTGTAAAAATGTTAAAATCGGATTCTGGGGACATCAAAACGTGCTTATTCACGAAAATCTCTATATCCGATTTTTAGCACGATCCCTATACCTCCCTTACCTAGGGTAGCGGGAGGTAAAAATCGTTTTAAATATTTTTGTCCCGGTAGTCATAGTCACTAATATAAGGATTTATCAAGCAGAGTAGTTTGGCTTGATATAAAGAAGGTTGGCTTGGTTTAAAATTTAAGCTTTTTAAAATTGATTTTGCTTGGGCTTGATGAATATAAAGGATGACTTGAAAACTCAAGTTTTTATAATTTTAGTTCTATAGTTTTCTTTTTTTATAAGAGAGTTTCATCAAAATTTTCAATAAATTATTGTATAGTGACATACATCATCAATATTAATAATAACATATTTTGTGTCTCTGTATTTATTAAACATGTTATGTAAATTTATATCATCGTTGAAAATAAAGCAACAAAATAACATTGTCGCTGCATATATATATTTTATATAACTTTTTATGTCATGTTTTTCAGTTTTTCATTAAAATATTCAATAATTATCATATTGAAATATGTTCAGTATTATGTAGGTACGTGTAATTTTTTGTTGATGTATTTGTATTGTTAATTGAAAGTACAATAAGCCACTAGAATAAAATATATTTACATTTATGAATAGTTTGTTCATTTTAATAACAACATATATGATAATCCATTTATAATATGAGTTTTGCATATTATCCAACGTATAGATTTTTATTATGTGCATATTATTAATAATTATTATCTCATTGTGTTATGGATTTATTTCCAGAAAAAATATGTCATGAATTTAATAAATAACAATTAATTTTTAACACTAACATTTATTTGTAAGGTTTGCCAAATGTCGCAAGTTCGGTAGAAATGTCCTATTCTCCGTAAATTATAATAAATAAGTTTATCATAATAAATATGATTCGCCGATTGGAATTAGAAATATGATTTTATTGACAGTTACAAGGTAACAAAATTGTATATTTTCGTCGGCTGGTGACGACAACGTAGGAATTAACTTTTAGCGCTAAAATATGGCAGATTCACAGTTTCGGCGGTGTCTCATGGACGAGACGAATGAATTTCACTAACTACTTTATTAAATTAATATTTTTATCCTTTTTTACCTCTCGCTAAGAAAGGTATTGGAATCATGCTAAAAATCATATATCTAGATTTTAATTAAGCAAGGTCACTAGAATCCAATTTTAACATTTTTACAATTATGTCTGTGTGTGTGTGTGTGTGTGTGTATGTGTGTATGTCTGAATGTTGGAGGGACGATTTTTCAAAAACTGTAAGAGTTAAGACCTGTTTAACTATGAATTCCTCAATCTGACATTCCTGAGAAGAGCTGCAAAGGTTTTGGTAACAATTGGACAACCGGAAGTAGTAGTTTCTAAAAAAAATTCTTCTAAATATTATTTTTTGAAAATTTTTGGCATTACTAATGTTAAAGAACATAAAATTCTACATCTGATACATTTAAAATTTTTATTATATATTCTTTAATTTAGAGATAAATACGCTATAATATATAGAATAACAGGATGTAATAAGTCGAGTAGGTTAAACTACACTAAAGAAACCAGTTGACAAATTCAAATGTTTATAACATAAATTGACAGATGTCAGTGTCAAAAATCAAAAGTATATTTAAAATTATAGGTAATCTGCATATATCCATTAGAAATACCGCCAAACTTGTTAATGAATTGGAAGAATCTCTGACATTTAGAAACTTCCTCATACAATGAAAAATAGATATACATAATTAAAATTGTATGTATGCAGAAGACACGTTAAATATAATATAAAAAAAAAAACAATATTTGAATAAAATTCTAAATTTTTTTTTTTTACAAAACGACGGTTCGGTAGCAAAGTGCAATACAATACTTATATAACATAAAATGGAAATGGCGAGAGGCCTTGTGCTGGCCACAACAGATTTTTTTCAAATAAATTCCAAACACTTACAACCGCCTAATTTATTTAGTCACAATAAATAGAACTTAGAACTTTCTATAAAATAATAAAATTAAACAAACAAATAAACAATAAACCTTTTCAATTTAACAGCTATCTCTTTATATCTCTGAAGATAGTAAAAGAAATGGCGTCCGCAACTGCCACCTGGGCTGCCAAACGAAACCAAAATATTGCAGTCACCAAAATAAAAATATCTATATTCTTGGCCAAAATTTGTGATTTAGCTTAAATAAAAGCTTTCGAAATTTCTTTTAAAGTTGTCAAAGACTTTCCTCACATTTTATGCTTAAATTGAAAAAATAAACACCATAAATCTCATAATGATAAGCACTTAACCATGACTCCCGCCATTTGTTGGCTAACTTTGACCAGATCCTTCGAGCATATACTGATTAGAGGCCGCCTTACGGTGTTTGTTCTGAGCGTATTATCTTAATATTTTTGTACTACCTTTTTTACAAAGTAATGACCAATTGCTGCTTTTGAAATATTTAAATCTTCTTTATTTCCAATAAATTTCAGTCTCGTTACTCTTACGTCATTATTAGTAGGAAACCTAAAAGTTACACTTTGTTTAATATATTATTTGTAAAAAGAAATCCCAGTTACTTACACATGAAGGTTTGGTTACAGTAAAATGACAAGTAGTGACATATAACACGACAAAACACGGCCCGCAATTCACCATGACTTCCAGCCCCCCGCCTACATGTCACAACATCCTATGCACTGGTATAGGGAATTACTTCTCTAGTCAGTATATGCTCGAAGACCAGATCCCATTGCGCATATTATCTATCTCTTTAAAAGAATGTTTTCTTGTAACAATCTTGATGGTGGTTAAATTTCTAACCCCCCAAAAAGTGTAACCCACCGCTGCCACCAATTTGTAACCCGCCTTTATGAGGCGAATTAACAAATAAAATTAAAGAAAGGGTTCTTGCCAGATTTGGAAGTTACGTCTCTTATCAAATTAGTTAGCGATGTAATAAAGCATATTATTTACTTACTTTGCTTAGCGAGGTGATTTCTGCTGTCTCTGAAATGGGTCGCCCAAGGGTTGGATTCACACAATTAATTAGAAAAATATATAACTTTATTATTAAGTTAGGTCGTATAAATAGTAAATACAAATTGAGTCTATAATCGCGTCGACTGTAACGGACAGGCTACAATGTTAGAGCTTTTTTCCCCTGTCGTTCAGTCGTCTATATATATTCACGTAAAGATAAGTCAGCAAAGAAATTGAGGTCTGGTATTTGTTGTAATATAAAGAAATATATATTCAGCAATTGCCTACTTATAACTGAATATATATAATTAATCTGGAAATATACGCAATCTCATTTATGTGCTGACTTAGGTTTACAAAAGGAGCCAAGGAAACTATTATACAAAGTGCTGTTACCGTAGCGCTGTACGCAGTAACTTCTACCTCCCTTGTTCATTAGCTGCGCGCCAGTGTGAATAAATTTGACAAATCAAGCGCAGTGTAGTGTGCAGATGACCGCAATAATAAACAACGTCAATTTGGTCGTCAGCTGACGGCGCGTCCCGGCACCCAGCGTCTGCGCTTGCTAATTAGCGTCGTTTATTAACAAAAACTTGGCCTCCATCTTCACAATTACTCTTGTCCGAGACAAATTCTACGATTAATGTACTCGCTTCTTCTTGTTAGTTTAGCTAACGTGGCTCGCTGTTGCTGTAGCTGTACCTCCCAGCAAGTACGACAACGAGTGCATGTTGTGTACGTTTACTTGCTAACGGACATTTAATTAAGAGCCATTTGTTATTTTACGGCATAAAAGAGAATAATGAGCAATCTATCTTACAACTGAATGTGTATCTAGTTGCCCCAACACTGTTTATTCTATTTTAATTGTCTTTATTTTGTTAAATCTAAATAATTCACTGTACACTACATACAAAAGCTTGTTTTGTGAATAAAATACATCTCAGAGATATTAATTCTCGAGTTTTTGAATTTTTAAATATCTCTGTTTTTATAGAAACATAAACAAAATGTAATTATTCTAATAGCGTTTTCTATTTATGTTATAAAACTAAAATGGAGTCTTAAGGTAAAGGTATTTGACCTGTTTTGACCTCTGGCATGGTTTACATGCTGAGTAATCTTAACTTCTCTGTTTTTACTTTGTAGTTTCTACTGATGATGAGAACTTAGTTCTCGAAATACCTATATAGTTTTTAAATTTATTGTTAAGGTTAAGGTGTTTTTTCTTTAGTTCTATTTATGTATTTAGTTTTGCACTCAGTACAGTTAATGACGTCATGCCCGGTACTAGTTGCTAGTGTATTTTAAACGAAACATGTTACAAAAGTCCAGTGCAACTTTGTTAGCTGTCATTGTCAAATACAGAGAATACGTAGCAATGGATATCATTATAAAAGATTCGGGCTGTGAAGGCAATTTTTTTACATTCATTTTACTTAAAGAGGTACTTTTTAATTCAAAATGTTTGAATTTGACAGACTATACTGTGAAGAACTGACGATCGTGATAAGTGCAAGAAAATGCGGTTCAACTCACTCGAAAAGTATTTTTACCTCCCGCTACCCTAGGTAAGGGAGGTATTGGGATCGTGTTAAAAATCACATATAGAGATTTTAGTGAATAGCACGTTTCGATGTCCCCATAACCCGATTTTAACATTTTTACAATGATGTCTGTGGGTATGTATGTGTGTGTGGGTGTGTGTGTGTATGTGTGTGTGTGTTTGTGTGTGTGTGTGTGGATGTGTGGATCCTGTGGACACGATTACTCAAATACTATCAATCAGAAAATTTTGAAATTGTGTATACCCATTCTACACTAATGTGGGAAGAGCTCATTAGTTTTTAGTGTATATTGGATAACCGGAAGTATCACTTATACAAGTTTCTAACAGTTTTTCTTTAAAAAAAATACATGGAATATAATTTTTCAACAACTTTTACTAATAATGATGAAATATAATGGTACAATCTCAATTCTACGATAATAGCATTTAGTAAATATAAATTTATAATATAATTTATTTTCATATATCATCTTGCGTATGCCTCAAACAAAAACAATATTTCAATAACAATTTTGACATATTTAAACAAATGTCACTGTCAGGAAGCGATTACATTAAAATTAATAATGAAACCGTGTTAAGGAGAATGTAGTAATAATATATGTGTTTGAATCTAATAAAATTAAGGTTTGTAAAAATAATATATTTTCAATCATACATAAATATTAGAAGTACTATTGATTTGCTTCATTGTCTTGCAGAACACAGGTATGAAAAGACTTTGTGTCAAGATGCGAGTACTATTTTGATTTTTGTTAAATGTTTCTATTAATTTTGTCAATATTTGTAAAATTTATTTTGTGTATGATATATTTGTTAAATGTAAAATAAAAATTGTTATGACTGAATGTAAAAATATTTCAACATAATGATAGCTTTATTTATACTGCATAGTTAAATACCCAGTGGGAGGTTATGGGCTGGGCACATCAGATTTTTTTTTCAGGAAATTGTTATCTCTATTATTTTGTATAATTATGGATGATTTTTAATTAGAGTATTTTTAAGAAATAATGTAATGTTAATACTCTGTGTATTAACAAAGAGTATCTAGAACTCGCAGCACATTATTTCTTAAAAATATGATTAAATTTACTCCAATATTCACATTATTTGCTTATCGGAACGGAATTATGAAATTGATAAAATGTATACTTATCTCAATATTAGGCAAGTTTCTTTCAATCTCTTTTATTATTTACTTACTTATTTACCGTATCTTCCGTGGTTTTGTACTTGAAGATTAGCCTCATCTACACGTTGGCCGAAGTTAGGCGAATGAAAGCCAACGCCGAGTTTACACCAACGTGTGGAAAGGTTTTTTATCTAACTTTGTAGCGACTCGCATTGGCCAGTCGCCATTTGCCGACGCTCGCCTAACAGTCGGTTTTTGGTGCACGAGTCAAAGGAACGAGAAACGTCTGACACTTTATAATGGTCTGGGCCAAATACTTGCCAACGTGTGGACGCAAAATACTTGCGCCGACTCACTTTGCTTTGCCTCGGTTGTATTTGTTTATATTGGTTTATTGGCGTTAGTTGGCCCAACGTGTAGATGAGGCTGAAGTTACCTTTAAATGCCATTTTTTCGCATTTTGTCATTTTGAAAATTAAGGATTATTGAATTTTCTACTTATACACATTAGTACTTTTTCTATATAATTTACAGATAAATTTAAAAAACAATCTTTTTTATAAACCACGAAGCCTAAGGTATATACTATTTCTTTGGTGCATAGTATACATTACAATTGTATGTAGCTGACAGGTAAAAGTCACTGTCAAAAAACTAATCACTTCAAATTAATGATGGTGACATTTTAAAAAGAAACTAGTAAATAAAGCAATAGTTATATGCAATGGAACTTAATATAGTTTGTAGCATTAGTAAGTACGTAGGTATGTATTTAAATTAATAAAAATTATATATCGGGAAGTTTTTTGTTGGCTACATCAGATTTTTACATTATGTATATAAGAGGTGATATGATGGGGTGAGACAGTTTTCCTAGAAATTCTTTATATCGTTGCATTTTATTTTCGGTACTAACGAAGATGAACCCGTAACCTTTCTAGCATGAAACGATAACGCTACCGCTACTCCACCTCGGTCTACAAGTATGCAAATAAGTTCACACTAAATATATAAATGGATATCGCTATATATAAATAATAATAAAGAATTGTTATATATATATATATATATATATATATATATATATATATATATATATATATATATATATACAGTGTGAACACTGAAAACCGTGACATAGCCGTTTAACATGGGAAAACAGTTTTTTTCAAATATTATCTGTCCCGTAAGACTATAGTGGGAGCTTTTGATATGGTTAGAAACATTATTTAATTTGGCATCGAAGAGTATCTAAATACTCCTAATTTAATGCCTTATTATTGAAATATTTACGAAAGTATAATCCTACTTGACAGTTATTACTTATAATTTACTAAAAACAGTAATCATGGAAACGTGTTCGGTAGCTGACTTGGTTAAATCGAGGCTTCATGATAATTTTTCACCAGTTCAAATCCCTCCCAGTTCAAGTTAATATTTTTATTATTTTTATATTTATTTTTGTATTATTAAATACATTTTTTCCGAAAACTTTGTAAATCTAGTGGATTTTTCATTAGAAGAAAAAATTAGTATAATTACATTTTACAATCAAGGGATGAGTTTACGAGAAATTCGAGACTTTTTTGCTAGGATATATTCTGATAGACAAATTGCATCTCAACGAACTAGACGAATCATTTTAAAATTTGAAAAAACCAGTTGCGTTAATGACGACCATAAAACTAAATTTAATTTGGCTTAAATTTACATATTTATTTCACTTCTTCTACATTTACTCAATAAAATACTTGATGTACCAAAAAATTATTCGATTTAATTTTGTAATTTATTTAATAATAAATTGTACAAAATAAATATAAAAATAATAAAAATATTAACTTGAACCGGGAGGGATTTGAACTAGTGAAAGATTATCATGGAGCCTTGATTGTTCCCTGGAGCCTTGATTTAACCAAGTCAGCTACCGAATACGTTTCCATGATTACTGTTTTTAGTAAGTTATAAGTAATAACTGTCAAGTAGCATTCTATTTTCGTAAATATTTCAATAATAAAGCATTAAATTAAGAGCATTTAGATACTCTTCGATGCCAAATTAAATAATCTTTCTAACCATATCAAAAGCTCCCACTATAGTCTTACGGGACAGATAATATTTGAAAAAAACTGTTTTCCCATGTTAAACGGCTATGTCACGGTTTTCAGTGTTCACACTGTATATATATATATATATATATATGTACAAAGAGAAAGAATAAGTATCTAATGTGGTCAGCACATTATTAGCAACAAGATACTGTTCAATTCCGCTGAATAAAATAATAAGAAAACGAAGAGAAGATTTATCTTCTTATTTGCATATATTTCCATTTGAACTAGCGCGTTACAAACAGGGTGTCATGCGGATCAAGTGTAGTACTCTTCACGTACTCGTATAGTCGTATAGTCCTCGTAGGCTGTTGCTGCATTAAACGCCACTTATTTACATTTAAATGACTATTTTGTCATTATTTTAAGTGAAGTTGATAGGGATAATGACTTGTTTTACATCGTGATATAAAGGTGTAAGTCGTAGGCAGAGCTACAGCCTAGCAAATTTAAATTTTATGCAAAATAAAGGGAAGTAACAGTGATAAGAGAAAACTGTTAAAACATTTTAAAAAGGTATTATATTATCACGACATATTTATCTATTATTTATGACAGTTCTTTTAAAAACGTATGATGGCTGATAGTTTGAGAAATCCATTCTACAGAGATCATTGACCAGTTTTAATTATATTATTAACTTTACCTCTCGCTAAGAGAAGTATTGGACTCATGTTAATACTCGCATATCCAGATTTTAGCAAATAAGCACGTTTCAAGGCCCCTACAATCCGATTTTTATTTATATATTATACAGGCTGTTTCAAAAAAAGTGTAAAAAAAATTAAGGACATATGGTACTGACATAAATGATTAAAAAAAGCTTAATCAACAAAGGTTTGATCTTCAACTGTTTCCGAGATGAATGAAAAATCGAAGAAAAATTGACAATGATGGTGATCGAACAAAATTTTGTCTGTCAGTAAATAGACTATATATAAAAAAATTTACATGAAATATTTTTCTCAATTTCCAATAGTTTATTTATTAAAAAAAAAAAAAACATAAGCACATCTAAGATGACCTCTGAAAGGTAAACAAAAAGTCTTGTTTAATTAAAGTCGTAACTCTTATAGATTTCACCCCGTAAAAACTCATTTTTTACTGCCTCATATCTCGGAAACTATTGAAGATCGGACCCATGTTGATTAAGCTTTTTTTACTCAATTTGGTCAGTACTATATGCCGTTAAATTTTTTTACACTTATGTTAAAACACCCTGTATACATTATATATAGGTTGATCAAAACCAAGTGATAATCACGTGATCTGAGTAGTTCTCAATATTTTACTCCGCGGAAATAAGTATTAGCAGTTGCGTGCAATTCACAAGGGTGTATTGTTTATTTATTTATTTATTTATTTATTTACAACCTCCCAACAGGATACAAAGTATCCCAATAACAGGGGGGTTGGATAAACCAATACATCACAGTAACATGAATAGACACACAATAAACTAAAATATCAGTGTAAACAATAACATAACAAATTTCCGAATTGTTCTGTCAACTGTCAAATATTTGTTCAAATAATCGTTGTAAATAAATAAATATATCATCACGGCATATTACCCATTACTGGGTGTGCCAGTATCTACAACGCATGTAGCCATCGGTATACAGGGTGTCTCAGGACGAGCTTACGCTATCTATATTTTAAATACTATTTAATATAATTTAACGAAATTTGGTATCTAGGGGTTATCCAATATGCCCGTTTTAACTAAAATATTTTCACAGCAGTAGCACTTTCGGTTTGACCGGAAATTGACCTCAACTTTCTTATTTTAAATGGAATATGCTATATTTTATTTTATCATTGAATGCAGCGGAAAATTTTACATATGAAGCAATAAAAACATTTTACTCATGATCAACTACTTCCGGCGTTATTCAACTTTTTTTGATTTTTTGTCTGAAATCCGGCACATTTTCAAAACTCTGTATATCGGGAACGAGATCGAATTTTTATAATCTGAAAAAAACCTTTTATAAAGGAGACTTTAAGCTACATTATCCATAGAGGAATCCTCGATTATTTATAAAAATGTGACGGGTACGTTACACCAAAATTACAGTTGACAAGCTTCAAAAAAGACAATTTTTTTAAATAAAACCCCCCCTTTTTTATTACATAAATGTGTACTACGAAATAAGGGTACTTTGTGTAACATGTCCTATGTTGAAAGTTGATAGAATTTTGGTGTAACGTACCCGTCACATTTTTATTAATAATGGAGGATTCTTCTATGGATAATGTAGCGTAAAGTCTCCTTTATAAAAGGCTTTTTTCAGATTATAAAAATTCGATCTCGTTCCCGAAATACAGAGTTTTGAAAATGTGCCGGATTTCAGACAAAAAATCAAAAAAAGTTGAATAACGCCGGAAGTAGTTGATCATGAATAAAATGTTTTTATTGCTTCATATGTAAAATTTTCCGCTGCATTCAATGGTAAAATAAAAAGTAGCATATTCCATTTAAAATAAGAAAGTTGAGGTCAATTTCCGGTTAAACCGGAAGTGCTACTGCTTTGAAAATATTTTAGTTGAAACGGGCATGTTGGATAACCCCTAGATACCAAATTTCGTTAAATTATATTAAATAGTATTTATAATATAGATAGCGTAAGCTCGTCCTGAGATACCCTGTATAATGATGATATATTTTACCGTGTGAGCGTTTACCAGGCGTCACCTTACGGGTATTCATAGCTGTTGTGGAGAGTACATCATAGGGATCACTTTTGTGCGATTAAAAGTCTGCACTGGCCGGGATCGAACCCGGGTCACCATATTGGCAAGTAGGCACTATACGCACATGGCCACGCGACACCATTCAAATATTCGTTACGTTCTTTATTTCTTTTTACCGTTTTTATTACTTGCTTACATAAATTACATTATCGACAACAGACTTTTTGAAGACTCTTATTAGTGTATATTTTCATTATTTGCTTGGTGAGTTGCAATAGTTATTTATGCAACAAAAGTAAAGAGTATAATAGTCTTATTTCATGTATAGGAAAGTTTGACCGAACGAGGCGTAGGCGTGTTCATCAAATCCTATGAGTGAAATAAGACACTTTTTACTTGAGTTGTTTACAATTTTTTTACGACTGAAATAAAAGTGTGAAAAAAGCACCTTGACGTTTCATTAACCCAATTTAATGAAAAAAATTAACTTTTTTTTAACAGTCATAAAAAAATATATTTTTAAGAGCGTAATTAATGAGGTTTTTTAGGCTCGGTTATCACCCGAAATAGTTTTAACGGACGAACACCACAAATTTATTGTCGAAACGTATTTGTATTCGAAAACATGTTTACTAGTTAACGGGCAACATTGCAAACAGTTATCGTAAATTGTTTTGTTATTTTTAGATTATATTGTTGAATTAAATTAAATAATTTTGACTGTACTTGGCAGTTATGATCACTTAACAAAACAAAAACTTCACTTATTCATTCATGGCATTATAATTCCAGGTTAAAAGTTACTTGAATTCAGTTTTTCTATTCATGGCACTCTTATTATTGTCATATTTTAATCAAATTAATATAAAACTTTATCTATGTTTATAAGCGACTGGACGGGTGATGGAAGAAAGAATTAAGCAAGAATGCAGTCAATAAGTAAAATTTATTCAATCAAAAGTGAACGTTTCGCTTCCTGTTGAAGCTTCATCAGGACAAACAATGGGAAAACATGGTGTTATACAAGTAATTTTACATAATGTACACATACTTACAGATTGATATCAAAGTAATTTCTTACAGAGTGTTAAATCGACCATTTAGATCTCGCCATTAAATAAAATAAAAAATAAATAGTTTAACCACGTCATAGATAAAATTATAAATTAGAACAAATTAAATAAAAAGTTCTAACAATACTTTTATCACAATGGCGACTGATGCCGCGAAATGAGATATGGCGAGAAACAATTCACTCTCGTCTCGTCTCGAATTTTCGAGATGAGATTTCTCTACCTCTCGTCTCGAATTTATTATTAGAAATAGTAAATAAATTAACATTACAAGCGACATGAATTTAATAAACGGGTACCATTGATTAAAACATTATTTTACTAAGTCAGGTGTTTGAATGGTAAGTACTCTATAATATCATGGCTTTATTACCCGTTGTTGAGTGTAGCAATCTGCTTTGTACACTAATATTGGTAATTCTGATTATATAATCGTATAGTGCGGGTATAGGCTAGCGTGAAGAGTATACCACAGATGTCACTTTTGTGCATTTTCTTTTTACTAAAACGCAATAAATCTAAAATTAATATATAAATACTCGTATGAATGTAAATGAAGAGGCAAATAAAATATTTATTTATATCGTCAAATATTTTGTTATTTTATTTATTTTAATTAGAAATATTTATGTAATATCAAAAATAGTACAATCGAGATCTCGAATTTCTACTCTCGTCTCGAGCAAATCTCGAGGGCATAACTCTCGTCTCGTCTCGAAATATCAAGACGAGAATAAGATTAATCTCGTCTCGAAAATTCGAGAAATTCGAGACGAGGTCTCGAAAATGCGAGATCTCGCGGCATCACCAATGGCGACTAGTGATTTTTTTTTACAAAGAATGACTAGAATATACAAGTATAAGGAACTGCATTGTCGTTGGTGCATTTATCAGCCTGTGGGATTTGTCTAATTTTTTTTTTGCAAATTTTGCAGTAGAGAGTGTTAAGATTTTGTATGTCAGTCCTGAAATTTACGTCATTTTTATTGTTCTGTATATGTAATGTAACATTTCTAGAATAAGCTGTTTATATAGGAAACGTTCTTAATCAAGAATTTTTGCTTCTTCAAAGTTGAAAGTGTGTGCTGTTTCTAAACAGTGTTGTGTGAGTGCGCAGTTTTCATTATTGTTTAGTTTGTTTGAGTTTCTTTTATGTTCTGTCATTCTTGTTTTTAATTTATAATTTTATCTATGACGTGGTTAAACTATTTATTTTATTACATGACGAGATCTACATGGTCGACTTAACACTGTAAGAAATTATTTTAAGATATCAATCTGTAAATATGTGTACATTATGTAATATTATTTGTATAACACCATGTTTTCCCACAGCATTCCTACTTAATTCTTTCTTCCATAAAACTTCATATCTATTTTTCTCAAAAAAATCGTTATGTGAGGATATGATAATATTCAGAATTAAATTCTTTACAGAATAAGCAAATAGAAGAAATATGTTCACATTTAAAATAAAAAAATTGTCTTTTATAATAGAAATTCTTTGCCCATTTAACCGTTTTTGAAGCTCTTATAGTCCTCAAGATAGCAATGGTGGCCCATTTAAAATGAATATTAGAAAAAAAATTCCGAAGTACTCCGGCAAAGTATAGGTGCCAGATTCAAATCCCGATGACTGAAATGATCTTGGAAAGTAATAGTCTTATAATTTCTTCTAAATATGATTTGAAAATTTACGTTATTGCAAATAATAAGTAACATTAAATTCTTCATCTAATACATTTTAAAAAATTATATCTTCAATAGATTTAGGGATAAAAAATATAATATATAAAATACTCTGTTTAAATAAATTTCACAGTGCAAACTACACCAAGAAAACCGGTTAACATATTCAAATATTTGTAAATGTCAGATAAATTTTAGTATCAAAAATCAACATTTTACTGACATTACTGAAAGTTTGTCATGGGAAGTCCATTCAATATTTCTTATTGCATTATCAATTAATTATTTCAAATTATAGGTAGATATATTAATATCACAAAATATTCTTTAGAAACACCGACAATCTCGTCAATGAATTGAAAAATCTTGAACATTTTAGAAGAGTAGAACAAAATTCCTTATAGAATGAATGGATAAATATAAATAATTAGAATTTCGATACTAATATAACATAAAGTGTAGGTAAATGGCGAGAGATACTGTATTGGCCACAATCAGTGGCGGCTGGTGATATCTTTGTATGGTAGGGCACAAAAATTTAAAAAAAGTAAAAAGAGTATATTAAATTATTTAATCTTTAAGAAGCCATCTTCGTAATTAAATGAGTACTAGACGATTACAATTCAACAATAACAGATTACCTCGGAAAATGCCGGACATCTTCGTTTAAATTGGGCTGTGCCCGGAACAGGCTTAATGCAGTCATATGCAGCTTCGCGCGCTTCGCTGCTATTGGTCAAAATTCGAGTAAAAATAGTGGGAGACCGGGGCAGAAACATTTGTGCCCTAGCTTCTAGCAGCATATCGGTACGTGCACACGTCAGTATATAGGCTATCTAGCTATCGGCGATGTAGTAAGAATTGCATAATAATGAAAGTAAATAAATAATAATTAATGTATTTTTAAAATGTATATGTACTCGCTTATTTCTTTTTTTCTTGTCTTTTTATTTGGTAGGGCTGCGCCCTTGTGCCCTATAGCACGAGCCGCCACTGGCCACAATAGATTTTTTCTCTATGTTATTGAATTTAACGAAGTTAATACCTAGTAATAGAAAATTTTGGACTCGAAATTACAAATTTAAACAACATGAACAATTTAGAACCTTAAAGGCCAGATGGGGTCCCGTGGCTGCGTGCCTGAGTGTCTGGTCGCGAACCTGGGGGAACCGGGATCGATCCTGACCGGCGCCAAATATTTCCAATTTTAAATAGCACAAAAGTGACCCCTGTGGTGCACTCTCCACACCAGCTATGAGTGCCCGTGAGGTGACGCCTGGTAAGCGCCCACACGGTAAAATATATCGTCATCATTACCGATGTCTACATGTGTTGTAGATACTGGCACACCCAGAAATGGGTAATATGCCGTGATGATATATTTATTTTATTTATTTAAAGGCCAGATGCATAAAGCGTTGTTAGCTGATCATGGGGTCAATTATACTCTGTAACCATGGATACGTAGCAAAAATACATTGGAAAATAAGTCTTGTTGACGTTAACAACGTGATTAAAGTTAACAATGTTTTATGCAACTTAGGATGTCTTTGCACAATTCTGACAGATAAAATCAGTACCAACAAATATATTTTATATTTTGGCTAAACTTCAAGTAAAACACCACCCTCGTATTATTTACAACACAACATATCAATCTTGTTGTTCAACCTCTGCGATTCGCTGTTTGCAGCTACTTTTCTGCATCATTTCTCCGTGTGCCCAGGGTGTAAGGTGGTGCAAATTGAACACACCGAAGCCGCGGGCTTGGGCGATACATCTACCCGGTTGGGGCTGATACAACATCTGTGCAAGTCGTTAACACGACAGCTGAATCCGATCTACGGAACATGCGTCCACGACCAGAACAACAGGCAATAATCTGCACAAGGATAAAGAGACATTTAGAAAGATAGAGAAATAAAAATTAGTAGGTGGCAGGTAATATATTGGCCACATCAGATTTTTAACACTGAGATGTAAATTTTTACAAACAAAAAAAGTTGAATTATGATTTCACAAATTTAAACTTTTTATCCTCAGTGAAACTGCATTAACTCTTTAGATTTCAATTTTAGTTTTTTCTTATTTGCCAGATTGCCACTGAGACCAGAACCGGTGTTACAGTGAACTTATAAAAATTGTGTCCGGATTTCGAAGGCCACCATTGGGATCTCGAGAACGACTTGTATAAGAGATACGACTTTAGTTAATTTATGACTATCGTTACTGCAATTACAGTACAGTTTCTATTTCATATTTCACCGTTAAATAATAAATCTCATATAATAATAATAATAATAATAATAATAATAATAAATAAATAAACTTTATTGACCAGTCAATGGCGGAGTTCAACCAATACATACATGGAGCAAACGATTTACATGTAACATGCCACAAAATATTATGTTGGAATATTTTACAATATTTCAACGTAATATTTCTTATGGGGTCGCGTTGCCGTGTGCGAAGAGTGTCTAGTTGTCAATCTGGTGACCCGGGTTCGATCCCAGCCAGTGCAGACTTTTAATCACACAAAATTGGTCCCTGTGGTGCACTCTCCGCACCAGCTATGAGTGCCCATGAAATGACGCCTGGTAAGCGTCCACACGGTATAACATTATATCGTCATCTTTACCGATGTCTACATGTTTTGTAGATACTGGCACACCCAGTAATGGGTAATATGCCGTGATGATATATTTATTTATTTAAATATTTCGTAATGCAATATTAATCATAACATAACATTTTATAATATTAATATCATCTTTTTATGAAATTTCTAAAAGATTTTAAAGACAATGGCTGGTAGCACAAGTCCAGTTTTAACTAAAACACTGTTTTAAGAAATGTCAAATTCAAATTTCAATATTTAATTTCACCCTTATGTTTGAAGAACGATTTTTTTACATATTTGTTTGAATACAAATTACATTCTGCTTTAAAATCATATTTTGACAAATATGATATTATTTATTTTTATTATTAAATAATGAAATTTAACATTTATTAAAACAGCGTTTTAGTTAAAACAGGGCTTGTGCTATTGGTCAATGATTTTACTTTATTTGGTAAATTATTTTAAAATGTGGGTGCTAGATATAAAACCAATTTTTAAATTTTAAATTTTTAAAAGGTGGTACAGGTATTCACATCTTTGATTCGTAGACCGTAATTGTACATTTTATGTATCAACTTATAAAACAAATATTATGGAGTCCTGGAAATTTTGATTTTATGTATTAGAATAGACGAAATTTTTTAACTCTTAGAGTCTATGTCATCCATCACAGCAAGAGATCTACAACAAGAGATAGTACAGCCCTATCTCTTGTTATAGATCTCTTGTATACAAACAATAATCAAATAATGAAAGTAATAAAGTATTGACTAAACGTAACTTTGCCAAAGGAGATAAAACGGCGTAATTTTATTCTAGTAGTTTTTAATTTAGTATATAAATAGCAACGGAAATTAAGATCTTTGTCGATATGCATACCCAAACTTTTAATAACTTGAGATCTTTCTAAAGTAATTCTGTCTAAAATTAGTAATGGAGTAATGTGTGCACTAGAAACTAGAAAAAATGACAGAGGGATTCGTTTTAAGGCCATTATTCTTTACCCATGTACTTAAGCTTTTAAGATCTGTATTCATTTGTATACATATTTCACTGAGATTTCCTGCAGTGCATTTGGTTAAAACTTGAGTGTCACCTGCATAGAAATGTACATCACAATTCTGTAAAGTTGGAGGCAAATATATTAAAAAGAACAATGGTCCCAGAATAGACCCCTGTGGTACACCAAAGAGCGTAGGAAATGCTCTAGGGTTTGTAGAGATTTCTTTCGATGACATATTAACTCTAAATTCTCTATTATTAAAATAATCTTTGCACTACTGCAGAGCAGTACCTATTAGAAAAATTATAATATTTAAGCTTCGCAAGAAGTAAGCTATGATGAACCATGTCATATGCTTTAATGACATCTATTTGTACAAGAAATGATATTTTTGAATTATCATATTTCGTTATGATAGTATCTATAACGTTGATAAGGCACATGTTGGTACTATAGCCACTTCGGAATCCTGACTGCTTACTGGGGAATATGTTATTTACCAGAACATATGACATGATTTATTCACAGCAAATCTCGAATACCTTAGATAAAGTGGGCAATATACTGATCGGACGAACATCACCGAATTAGTAGGTTAGTATGTTTAGTGATTGGTTCAAATGCAACGGATTTCCAGATATCTGGATACACTCCATCTACCAAACAAGTATTTATTATATGTGGCATGAATATGCTATGCCATGTATGTAAGTACTATAAAGATAAAAGTTTATTAACTTAGAAATTGATGATGTGGGGAATAACTCGGAGATATAGAGTGTAAATCAACACGAGACACAAAAATGCTAAAGTACATGCCAATGTAGCTATACGAACTATGTTGCCAATTCCAAATTATTTTCTGAACAGATTTATGACATACGTCACCTTATGAATAGATTCTATAAACTGTGTGGCAAAAAAACTACTTCAATTACGCGTGTTGTCAAGAATCATACACCTTTTATTGTGCAATGCCATTCTTACGTGAGTCTATACGTAATCCATTGGGACTAAAAGGTTTCAAACGTAAAGAAAAACTTTATAATGAATTAAATTATTGCGAATATCATATTTACCAAAATAGCACCCTTGCACTACTTTCCTCTAGTCGTCTTTTTTCTAGTTTATTTATTTTCGTCCTCCTGTTCGTTGCTTGTATTAAAGCGAGACAAACGACCTAGACCACCGTATCTACGTAGTGCAAAGTTTGTTAACTAACTAGAGAACAACATCGCCCGTGACAATGACTGTGTAAACAGGCAATCAACACTTTCAATGCCCCCGGATTCTACAGCTAGAGGTAGAGGTGTTACACTGTTAGCAATCAACAACAGCCATTTGGTAGTGTAATATGCATGACGACCAAACACTAATCCAATAAGATCGATTCTTTTCCCAGCAATACAAACAAGGAAGATATTGTTATTTGGATAATGTTAGGATTGAGTCTAATTGTTTCTGCAAATAATAACTAATAAGGGACATACATATATATATAGTTGTAAATTATTCATACAAAGGATCCGATATTTAATTTATATGTCGTGAAATTATAAAGAAACTGCTATATGGACATTTGATAACATACTCGTATTATTAATACAACAAAAGGATGTTGTAAACTTTAAACATTTCATATAGTAACTAAGTAAGATTATTTTTTTGCTCTATTTGCACTACCACTCAAACTTTTACAGCTCGATTCACAAAAAAGTTTAAGCTAACCCTCATTTTTGGATTAGTGAATTCTATTCTATTCCGATAATTAAAATTTAATTTTTATGATATTATCAATAAAGGTAGATACTAGGAATAGATTAGACTATATTTTAAGATATAAACTGTCAAAATTAGAGTAGAATTCGCTAATCCAAAAATTAGGATTAGCTTAAACTTTTTTGTGAATCGGGCTGTTATTGTTTCAAATTTTATTACAAAATTTACACCCAGTCGACGTGTTTCCTGAAAATAAATAATAGTTGGTTAGATTAGGTTAGGTTAAATTTAATGATTCGCATTTTATTTATGCCCAGCTACACCATCGACGCTTAAAATTTAAAATTGGTTTTATGCAGTTAATCAAATAGATTAATGTTAATTCCTACTGAGTATTTTTTTAATTATAGTATAAAATTGAATAAAATGAGTTATACCAAGTTCAAATTTTCATTGTTCGTGGTGCAACTGGGCACTAGTATCATATCTGTTGAATATATTCTAATTCCAAGACGAGAAACTTCAATAATTATAAATAAATTTATAATTATCAAGTAAATCACAAATAGGAATTATGTAAAGGTAGGATTATTTGTAATTAATTAAATAATTAATAGCTTTTATGTAATATTAAGTTGTATTACATAGATGCAAGATGTATGTAGTCGTTAATAAACTCTTGTAGTATACGAGTCTAATAATTTGTTCTTGCCCGCCTCTCCAGTGGTTTGTATAATGGAGACACACAATAAAGATGTAACTCCTACTATAAATTTAGTAGGGAAACAATTAGGTCAATTTAAAAAAAAAAAGTTATTAAGATACTTCAAACAAACTATTATTAATAAATCATTAATATTTAAATTTGAATATAAGAATATAATCACTTTAAATAAGTTTACATTCATACGTAATTTAGAATATATCAATATATTTAGATTAATTTTTAATAATATCTTTTCTTTTCACTTATCTTTATTTGAAAACATTGCTACTATACAATTATAGCATAAAATTAATGTCTTTTATCCTTAAATTCCCGAATTTGTAACGAAGATTCACAGCGAGCTATAGTCACTCATTATTTTGGTTTTACGGTTAACGAATGTCGTTATTTGTGTAGCGATTTTAATCAAAAATAGAATGTAAATAAGTGAAAAATATATATTTTCCAATACGAGTATAATGCATCATGTTTAGAATTTTCTTCCTAGTGATATAAATTTTATAGAGGAAAAATGTTAATGTTCTGGGTTATATTCAAATAAAAAAAGGTATGATTGAGGTATTTACAAAATATAGAACTATTGAACAAAACTGAAATGTAAATTTTTATTGTGTAACATATTGTTATTTTATTGTACAGTGTTTGGTGAACTCGGATATCAACAAGATCTTTTGGCAAACCTGATTACAACAGCAGATAAGGTAGGAAAAATGATATTTTTTTTCTAATTTGTTAGTGTTAGTATAGTGGAGAAACCCGCTATTATTTATAAAATTTTTGAAAAAAAAAGTAAAATATTACAGTTTTCGGAAACTAGATATGATTCAAAGTTTTGTGATATAAAAATGCTTGTAATACAATAATAATAACTGACTCAATTTCTCTGAAAAGAATAATATGAAAATAAAAATAAATGAGTCTGGTTGTTTGAACAAATGTAAAGGGTTGAAATATATATCTTTCTTAGTGAAAGTAGCGGGCTAGCGGGCAATCCATCTCACAGTCGCTAAAAACAATTCACGTGTTGCCATATATCGCCCCTTTATTTACAGCCCTGAAGCGACGGGCAATTGTTGCCTGCGTATTTTATGTGTTCGAACAATGCTGCGTCTTGCAAAAAACCTCATTTATTTCTTTGCAATTTATATTAAATTAAAACAATGGTTACGCGAACATTAGTACGGAAATTCAAAAATGCTTTCTGTGTTAGAGGAAAAATAGTAAAAAAAATGAATTTATTTCGTCAGAAAGAATCAGTCCACTTTGGGATTTATTATATATATATATATATATATATATATATATATATATATATATATATATATACACATATAAGAGATACGAAGTTGATTAAAATTAGCAAATAATTTCTATTTCTAAATATGAATACCAACTTTTTTTAATTTAAATTGAAACATATACCAGGTGTAACACAAAAACCGGGCCATAGGCATTTAACACAGGAAAACAGTTTTTTCTTGGCCAAAAGTGGCCTATTAATTTTGTACAAAAATGTTTCAAATAAATGTTGTAGAGAATTAAATTCTGCATCTAATTCAATAATCACATTTTCTTTTGCACGTTTCGTAACCGAAGATATTAAATTTAAAAATTTATAAAACTTACTTCTTTATAATGGGGTCCTATACCATAGTCATATTTTAACTATCTTAAATAAGAAGACGAAATTAATGAGTATTAGTGAAAAAAATTTGTTTAAATATTGACTAGGTCACAAACTACAAGCGATTAAAACTGATTACTAATTGGGTATGATGCGTTAGGTACTAAGAATTTGATTGGTCGCCTGATTTTAAAAAGGAGATTAGCGCCTCTGCAGCGGTCACCTTTAAATGAATATGAAATGTCATGTTGTTCTATAACCTAACAAAACATTTAACAATTTTGTGTTTGATGAATTTGTTTAATTATAACATCTAGTAATATTAACAATAATAATATATTTATAATTAAATCAATTTGTAATATTAATTAAATTAATATTGAAACTTCAAACCAGGCAAACACTAGCGCCATCCGTCGTCATACTATGTGTAATAATAATGTCGAACTGTTTCAATGTTCTATAATTTATTAGGAAAAAATGCTTATTATTTATATTATTTATACTTAATAATAATTTCTTCATGAATATAACGTATAAGTTTTTATATAAAAACATTTCAGCTATGCAAACATGAAAAAAATTGTTTCCTATATAACTAACATTTTGTCCCATTGTTTGTCGATCACTGGTTAGTACCTGCTACGTCACTCAGCAAATTCTTAAACTTTAAAAATTCATATCTCGCTTATTACGTAAAATTTTTAAGTCGCGTTTGCACTAAAATTCTTATTTTATCCTGTTCTTACAGAAAAAAAATAAAAGAAAAATGGTATATAGCTATGGTATTAAAATAAAATGTCAAACAAATTTTATTTCATTTTGTCTGTCAGAAATTATAGAATATAGTTTTCATCAAAATAATACTACTCAATGATATGTATCCCCTATTTCTGTCCGTAATTCACCATTTTCCATAATAATAACTCAAACAAAGCTTTTCTAACAGGTAAAACATATCACAATCCGACAAGTATGTTTCTGACAGGTAAAACATGCCACAATCTGACAAATACGTTTCTGGCAAGGTAAAATGTCATTATATTTGTAATTTTACTTATTAGAAACGCTCTACTTTGAGTTATCATTCTTAAAAATGGAGAATTATTCACACGATGGGAAAATAGTAGTATTATTTTGATGAAAACTATATTTTATAACTACAGGTAAAATGTCATAAAATTTGTTTGAAATTTTATTTTATTACCATGGCTAACACTATAAAGAGATAAGTTTTATAAAAATTTTAATTCAATATTTTCGGTTACCAAAGATGCAAAAGAAATGTCTATTGGTTTAGATGCAGATTTAATTCTCTACAACATTTATTTAAAGCATTTTTGTTTAAAATTAATAGGCCACTTTTGACCAAGGAAAAACTGTTTTAAATGCCTACGGCCCGGTTTTCGTCTTACACCCAGTATTTTTTATTTGCTCATTCAATACAGCTATTTATTCTGAATCCAACGATATATATTTTTCATAATCTATACATAACAAAATTTTTGGAAAAAAATTAAGTTCTAAATTAAATCTCCCAAAAATATGATATTGATATGTGTGCCATGACTGAAAACATAGAATATAGTTAAAAATTATCTAAATTTTTATTAATACACAATTAAAGCCTCCATATTAAATTACTCCTAACTTTTCTTAATTTTCTTGCATCAATACTTCTTAATATTTCTTCAACACAATCTTTTAAATGAGCTTTCAGAGCTCTATTAAATGAGCAAATAAAAAATATAGGTTTCCATTTAAAATAAAAATGTTGGTATCCATATTTTGAGAACCACTGGTTGAATTTTTTTCAGTTTATCATTGAATCCATCTAAAATAGAAAATCTTTGCTAATTTAACCAACTTCGGATCTCTTATCTCTTATAGTTCTCGAGATCGCAATGGTGGCTACTTAAAAATAAATACCCTGTATGTAATATATCTAGGGAGAGAAATGCATATTTTTTCTCGAGATGCAAATCAAACAAAGCACTGAGTGAAAAACAGCATGTTTTCTTCAGGTGTACCCAGTGGCGTATTTTGGCGCCAGAAGCCCTTGAAATATTTTTGCGCCCCCCCCCCCCCCCTTTGGTTAACATGAATGAAAAAAACAATATAATAATAATAAACTGACATAAAAAGAGTAATACCAATGACTCGAAAACTGACAATCATACGCGGATAGATGGGAGGGCATTTTTATTAGTAAAATTCAGCAACCATTGAAACTAAACTTTTATTTTTAATTAAAATAGTATAACGACGAAAATATAATTAAAATGACAGTTTCCTTGCTTTGGCGCTGGCAAAAATACTAAAAGTGTTGTCAAAATTAATTTCATTTAAAAAAGTTTTTTCGATACACATAATAACCAGAGCGTTTAATTTTGCGTGGGATATTATGGACCTCTTCACTCTCTTCAGTGCTGAAAAGGATCTCTAGCCAGTTAGGCAGTGCTTTGCAAGCAAACACCCGTAATAAAATTACAATATTAGGAAAACCATTCTCCATCTTCTTGCCTTTTAATAATTTCAGAAACTTCAGCAATCCGTTTACTAATTTATATTTTATAAAAAAATTGATTATCTTTTGTACAATTCCTGACATAATTTCGCGCCCCCTATAATTTTGCGCCAGAAGCCCGGGCTTCTCGGGCTTCTGGGATAATACGCCACTGGGTGTACATGTACCTACGTGTATATCGTAGGCAGATTGTAAATCTTTTTATAATAAGCCTGCGATTTTTCAAAACAACTAAGCGAATTGAAAAATAAATATTTACACATTTTTTTATTGTAATTTTTCTAATTATTTTAATGGGAATTTTGGCACGCGTAACGGAAAGGTGGTGGGGAGCAGCCATGTGGTGCGTTGCTGACCGGGCGAAATATGGATCGGACAGGTGACGAGGGTGGAAGTGTGGCGAGTTGTCTCAAATTAACATTTTATCTATTTTGTTTATTGTTTAATAAACTTTATTCTAAATATTCAAGGAGTTTTATTTTAATCTGTAACAATATACAATATACAACATAACGCATAAAACTTACAAAATTCGTGCTGAGTGTAGTGAGTTTGGTTTAGCGTTTAGGTTACGTTGAGGTATATTTAGAAAAATATGCAAGCTAATTTGGCCTAAAACTAATAATTTTAAAACTCACCTAGTTACTTTGCAAAAGCCTAGATGTATTATAAAAAAATCTGATGTGGCCAACAGAAAACCTCCCGCTATGTAATTTTTATTAATTTAAATACATACCTACGGATTTACTAACGCTGCAAACTGTTGCATTGCATAAAACTATTGCTTTATTTACTATTTTCTTAGGCTCCAGGACTTGTAAAAAAAATATTTTTAAATTTATCTGTAAAATATATAGAAAGAGTATTAATGTATTCCTGTAGAAAATTCAATAATCTTTAATTTTTATAACGACAAAATGCGAAAAAATGGCATTTAATGGTATTTTTTGAAGAAAAACCATTATGAGCTTCAGGTAAAGTGACATTTCCGGTTATCCGATTTACACCAAAATCTAATGGCTTCTTTTTATATTAGAATAGGGTATAAATTCAAGATTTCAAAATTTTCTGAATGATAGTATTTGAGTTAGAGCGAAGACAAAATCCCTACACATACACACATACAGACATCATCGTGAAAATGTTAAAATTGGATTCTAGGGACCTTAAAACGTGGTCATTTACTAAAATCTCGATATGTGATTTTTAACACGATCCCTATACCTCCCTTACCAAGGGTAGCGGGAGGTAAAAATCTGATTTTAAAATCTGCTTACGACATATAAACTATTATTCCATATTTTTGAGAATTAGGTTGTAAGAAATTCGAATGTCACGTTAGAAAATTAAATGAATTTCAGAATTTAATAAATAGACTTTGAGGTTCACACCTACACAATATAGATTTTTATTAAGTATAAAGTTTTTTGTCAAATATTACTTTTTCTAATGCAGAATAGGTACCAGGAAAATACGACGAAGAAAACAAAAAATAAAATAAAAATGTTCTTGGGTTTTTTATCATTGTACCCTTGTATTTTACCCAAATCAGACATCTGAAAAATTAAAATACTATAAACGCCGTAATGTTTACTTTTGACGTAAGTTCCATTTTGAAATAACATAGATATCAATATTTACCCCAAGTGGTGAAAAAATCTGTTTCTTTTTTATCTCCTTCTACCCCTTGGAAGGGAGGTATTTTCATATCCGTGTGTGTTTGTGTGTGTGTGTGTGTGTATGTGTGTGTGTGTGGTGTATGTATGTGTGTGGTGTGTGTGTGGGCGTGCGTGCGCTTGTGTGTGTGCGTGTGCATCCTCTTAACACTTTAACTCTAATACTCTCCATCTAGAACTTTTGAAACCTTTTATTTCGATCCCATTCTAATATAGAAAAAAACCATTTTGGTGTAAATCGGATAATCGGAAATGGCACGTTACTTGAAGCTCAAAATACATTTAAATGTAATTTTTTCGTAATTGATGTTATTATAAAAATTAAAGATTATTAAATGTCCTACAGGCATGTATTCATACATTTTCTATATATAAATTTATAAAATAAACACAATTCCTTTGTTACACAATTCATATTTCAAAATATGTACCTATGTAGCTGACACATAAATGTCATTGTCAAAAAACTAATCATTTCAAATTATTGATATTTTGAAGAGAAAATAGTAAATAAAGCAATGGTTATATGCGAAGGAACTTAATATAGTTTGCAGGATTAGTAAATATGTAGGTATGTATTTAAATTAATAAAAATTAAATAGCGGGAGGAATTGGGTTGGCCACATCAGATTTTTTTTCAAATTTTTATACTTACGATGTTTGCATAACCGAATGTATAAAACGAATATATTTCACATGAATTTATGATTATGAAACTGTAAGATCCTATTTACTTTTGTTCAAAGTACAACTGCATTTTGTAACATAGATTTTGTATGTCAGATTTCGAGTAATTGTTAACACCTAATTTATTTGTTTTATTATAAGTTTATTTTTTAACATGAATAAATCATGAAAAAGACAGATTAAATTAATTATTTGAAATTATAATTAGAATGTGTAAATTTGTGATTTAAACCAGAGTAAGTTTCAAAAATAAATGTTTAATTAACAATTATAAATTTAATTTTTTTAATCCCACACATGCGATCATGCGAATGTAAAAAACAAATTAATATTAAAGCGCGTCAAAATTTCAGGTTAACCCAATATTCCATAAAGCGTTGGAATTTTTAATATCTGTTGATTAATTAAAAGTAATGGAACTGCTCCACTGACTTTTATAAATAATATAAATTGCTCCACGCTGCAAAATGTAATCCACAAAAATAAATAGCATTGCTAATATGGTTTTTATTGCAAAAATGGTACCGTGTACTGATTTACAAATTTATAAGGCATTCAATTACTAATAAATTTGATCCCCAATTGTGAGACCAACTGTCATTGTGATGGTAAAATCTAATTTATATTGCAATAACGGCAAGTTAATAGAAAATACATTAAGGTACTTGTATTGCTTTTATTAAAAGTATAAAATTACAGGCGCTCCATATACTCATTCCTTATAATAAGCAGATAATGAGAATGCAGTTCGGGACAGCAAATGTAAACAAAATTGATGTTTACGTTTATTTACATATAAATACGAAATATTTTGCTAAGCACTATACATTTATTTACATAAAATTCCAAGGGTATTTGACTAAAAACTGTAAGGTTACTAAAATTATTTTTATTTACATATTTAGGTCAGGTCTTGTAACACCTGAGGAGAACATGGGAATTTTTTTAATTTTATTTAATTTTTTTCTGCTGCTCTTATAACTGAAAATGAACGTAATTAATTTAGCTTCAATTTTTCTGAAATTAATTTTACCTTTTCTGATATTTAATTTAATTATATGGAAGTGATATTACTTTTCTAAAATTTTGTTTACATATTCTGGAAATGAATTTATTTTATCTAAAATTAAATATGAATAGATATCGAAATAACAAAGATCAAAGAATAGGATAGTATTCACGTCCAGCTGGTACACCGAAATTCGAAAATAGATAATGAACCATTGTAACACGTACACTTTAAGAATAGAGTATGAACATGATTAATATTCTACTATATATGTAATAAGTTATGAGTACCATAACTGCCGCAGATAGAGCTCGGAATTTAAAACATTTAAGGCCTGTTATGATTCATAACATCCGTGGTTTGTTCAATAGTTTATCGGTTTCAGATAATGAAGAATTGTACTGTTTTATTGGTGAACCATCGGCTAAAATTGTGTAATATATAATACAAAAGAGAAATTTATTCCGAATTCATATTTTGAAACCGCGTTTTCCTATTTTTAACCGTGTGAGAGTGGTGAATGAAAAAAATAATGAGCCGATTTGAAAATGTGCGTATAACTCGCATATAGTTTCCGGATCTTTAATACGTATACAACTGAAAATCTATTGGAACCATTGACTAAAAATTGCAAGGACGTTTATTAATAACTCCAATCAATTATTTAAAATTGTAACGACTGTAGGAAAATATATAAGCAAAACATACAATCATGGATAATTTACTTAATTCGATGTCACGAGGAATACAAGCAATTATGAATAATTAGACATGCATTCGGGTCTAGCCGGGCCGGGCTTTGAGGTTTGGCTCGACTTGGTGCGAAAAAACAAATTACCAGCCCGATTCGAAGATCGACTCGACAAAAATATTAGCTGGCCCGGCTCGTAAATTGACTCGAAATCGGGCCGGGCCAAAGCTAGAAATTAAGTACATCCGACATTCCTAACAAAACCTTTACTTCCTTAGGTTGTTCAACAGTGGTTTACATAAATTGTTGAAAATTAAAAGCTTTCAGTGTAAGCTACCTTGTACGATCATTTATATGGAAGAGATTATGTTTCTGCTCTAAAATACAAGAAATCATTATAGTAGGAAAAAATCACTTTTATTTAATTATATGAATAGTAACAGTAACATCACATTAGCATTATTATGCTTCAGTGAATACCTTTGAATTCTTGAAGGAAAATAACTTAAAATTGTTTTCTTTATTTATTAATATCTGAAGGATATTGTTATTAAATCATTTTTATCCTTCTAGATCCATCCATTTTCATTAAAATATTAAGGAATCTGTGCATATGATTTAACTATAATTTTTCGGGCCGCCGAGTCTCCACTTTTGCAAATAATTGACCCTATTCGGTCCGATAAAATCTTCGGGCCGGGTCGGACCAAAGCTCGAAATCGAGTGTATTTCTATGAATAATTGTTCAATACAAGATTTTTATTCTCTGTATTTACCACAAGTACTTGTAAAATTTAGTACGATTCTATTGAATTACTCATACAATGTCCAAAAGGTTTTTTGAATATGTCACCATTTAATTTAGGTATATAAAACGTTAGAAAATATATTCAATGTTCAAAATATTTTAAAGTATTTTTTATTGGTTCCTACAAAGTCGCTCTGTCTGATACTGTACAGGCGATGACATGAAAGAAAACCAGTCTGAGGAATTTTAAGGGTTAGCAGGATTTTTGTCTTAGATTAGAAATATTTCATTTTGACTTGTTATACGTAATACGTGAACCACACCAACCAAGAGTAATACATTGCACCGATGCAACGCCCATGGTGTATTAGATAACCACGATTACGTGGAATACTTTCCCTTATCAAATCGGTTTTCTTTCTTTTCATCGACTGTACAAATATAAATATTTTTACAAATTTCTTAATACTGTTCATATATTCTACTTGTGAACATAAAAACTGAATTTTTGAAATCCGCTGAGTCTAATATATGCAAAGTTGAAAAATTCTCCGCAAAGAAGAAAAAATTCATTTCGTCTGGGCATAGGTATATTTTATTAGGAAATCCTCAGCAACTTGGAAGGCGTAGTTAGGCGCGAGAGCTTCTCTTCTATATAACTTCCGTCTCTTCTCATATCATTCAATGATGAAATGTAGCAGGAAATATACGTTTTTGTCTCAAGCGAGTGAAATTAGGTTTCGCGAATGGCTTTGCGTGAAGGATATTCCAGAAAGCTGCGCTGTTGGAATAATGAAAGCGACGGACGACGAGCGCTATTTGACTTTCAAATCGACAAGAAAGACCGAAAGTCTTACAGAGGTAAAGGATAGCGATGACTGGTTACTAACACAAGAATTAGCAAATTGCGTTTATGTGATATATAAAACATTTTTGTATAACGAGTACTTCAATTTTATATATTTACTATGTTTATTAAAAGAAATACGTGAATTAATTTTAAATTTCGTCGTCAAGAACTTTATTCGTGAATTTCACCAACTATTCCTAATTTTGAGCCTAATTTGAACCACATAGGCATTACCTAATAAAGTTATGTTTTCACCAACGACTATCCGATGCTTATCTTGATTTATAGACTAACTTTACGATACCCAATTCGTTAAACATTTTTTATCGTTGATAGTTAAAACCTTAAAATAAAAACAAGTTTTTTAAATTGTTAGAAAAACAGAACAAATAAAAAAATATTTTTTTGTATTTATACTAAAGGATGTTTCATTAAAAAATTCAATATTATATATTTATATATAAAAGTTTATTATCAACAATATAGTATACATATAGTCTTACAATCTTTTATTATGCATTTAATGTTTCGAGTTAATAACTTTTCACAATATAAAGAAAGTTCGTTATTTTTCTGCGTTTATACCTTTATTACCTATGTTCTTATTGCGAGAAAAAAAGACAAAAAAAAAAGCTCACTAGCTTCAATTTACTTTAGTAATTATATATTTATACAGGGTGTTTCATAATATATGCGCAGGACTTCAGGATGTGATAGCTCGTCCAAAAATATGAAAAAAGTAGTCTTGATCATAAGCTCTAAAGTTGTCCGTTTTCGAGAAAAATAAACTTTTATGTTGAAAAACATGGTAAATTTTTTGAAATAATTTTTTTTTTTACTAATTAAACAAAATTTATTCAAACGTTAGAACAAATAACAAAACCAAACTTTAACTTCATAATTGCAAAATAAAAAAAACAATAACAAATCATACTCAGTTAAATAAATTGTTGGGAATGTCCGCCGTTAGTTTTCTTTTTATCAAGTAGGCTTTAAATTTTAAAACAAAAGCTACCTCCTGTCAAAATAACAATTTGTTTGTACCTACAAAAAGTAAATTTGTGTTACAAAATTAAAAATGAATTACACAAACGCTGAAATGTGCGAAATGCCTTTACGGAATGGCGAGCGGTAATTCGGCAGAAGCAAGGCGGTTGTATCAAAAAAGACATCCTGATCGCCGAATACCACACCATAACTTGTTTCTAATTCTGCAATTATGAAGTTAACGTTTGGTTTTGTTACTTGTTCTAACGTTTGAATAAATTTTGTTTAATTAGTAAATAAAATTGACCATGATTTCAACATAAAAGTTGATTTTTCTCGAAAACGGTCAACTTTAGAGCTTATGACCAAGAGTATTTTTTTCATATTTTTGGACGAGCTATCAGATCCTGAAGTCCTGCGCATATATTATGAAACACCCTGTATACATCAACGTAATATTAGTAATTTCTTCATATAATTTGTAATAACAATGTTGACAAATATAATACAAATATTATAAAAAATATTTATTTATCACAAAACTAATTGATATTTCGATGCCCATTAATTCCTAGTTAGGCATTGCTTGGTTTGGTGAATTCCAAAATCGAGTACCAGTTTAAGCAATTTATATGCATTTGTTGTATTTTATTCTACTATAGACGTAAATAGCAAATCAAAAGCTGTTTATAATGAAAGTTTCTTAAATTACAGATATGTATTTACATCAAAGTATTCGTAATTCATTTCGCGATTTTATCTTTGTTAAAAAATGGCTTGAAAAAAAACTTAATTATAATGAATCTTCTTGAAGATTTCTCATTTTTCTCTTTTTCACCTTGTGACCACACCTAGGACGCTCTAAATAATATAATTTTTAATATGGTGAGTTTCTGCAGGCCCTGTTATCGTCTAAGTAAACTTTAAAGCGTGCTCAGGCATACATTGTCCGTGTCTGCTTCTAATCTCTGTGCCGGAGTCCTGTGGACTTCGAGGACTGGAACTGAGTAAAGTATCGCGCAAACAAAACTCACAGCTGCCTATTGGTAAATATTTTTATTGAGGGGACGAACTTTTATTAATTCGGATATTATTAATTATTGTTATGCGTTTTGTACTAAATTTATTAAATAGTTATTTAAGTATTAAGGGCAGTAAGTGCTTCCTATCGGGTGAGGATGATTTTGGAGCTAGAGAAGAAGTCGAGATCTCCAATACATCTGGCGTGGGATCTCAAAAGTAGCGTAGATAGACAAAAGTAATAAGGTGAAACGTAAGGATTATTTTTCGCTACGGTTTTATAGTGTACAGCACTTACTGACGCAAAGCTTATTACGTTTTTGGCACAATTGATACAATGTTTAATTGAGGCGGTCTTTATGATTTAGTGTCTTTAAGACAAAAATTTGCTTTTTAAAGTGCGGTCAAGTGGTACTCGCTGCCGACACAAAGATACTAATTATAGCTATCATAGGATTAAAGTTATTTTTTTAAATTTATTTATTCGTGTCCAACTTAGTATAAAACAATTATGTACATGTAAAATATAAAAATAACGCATGTATTATTATTTCTTTATATAAAATCTTCGAAACAAAAAATGCATATATCCGCTACTAGTTTAGAAGAATGATAGACCTTCCACTTGGTACTTGCGGAATTAACTAATGGTTTGATAGCTGTCATTTTCATTAGAAAATTATGATACTAAATTTTATATATTCAAAACTGAAAATATCCATGGCAGCACTAACATCAACCAATCTTTAAGATCATGTATCTTTAAGCCCGTCTCCTGATTGATAAATGATTCACATTAGTTACCGACCCGAAATTTGTAAATAAAACCTACTGCCTTGGAAACCTTACTGGTAAACATTAAAAAAAATCTGATGTGATTAACACAATACCTCCCGATATTTAACTTTTATTAATTTAAATACATACCTACATATTTACTAATAATGCAAACTATATATTATGTAAGTTCCTTAGCATATATCTATTGCTTTACAGTTTACAAGATCTATTTCGTTAATGTGTAGTTGTAAACTAATATTTGACACTTTGATAACACGTGGTTATTGACAGATATTTGATTTATAGTGCTGCAAACATAGCAAACTTAAATCGGAACATCATGTACATCTAATATTTATGTATGATCGAAAATATATTATTTTTACAAATCTTGATTTCATTAGAATCAATACAATCTCCTTTACACGGTTTCATTATTAATTTTAATGTAATTGCTTCCTGACAGTGACATTTGTTTAAATATGTTATTAAAATATTATGTTTTTGTTTGACGCATGGTAAGATGATGTACCGAAATCAATTATTTTATATTTTTTTATTTAAGATATTTACTAAATGCTATTGTCGTAGAACTGAAGATTGTACTATTATATTAAATTTGTATTAAAAAAAGTTGCTGAATAATTATATTAAATGAATTTTTTATAGGAAAAACTGTTAAAAGCTCATATATGATATTTCCGATTATCCGATATACACTAAAACTAATGATCTCTTTCCGCATTAGTACAGAATAGGTATGCAAAATTTCAAAATTTTCAGTTTAACAGTATTTGAGTAATCGTGTTCACACGATCCATACAAGCACACACACACACGCGCACACGCACACACATACGGACACGGATTCTGAAGACACCAAAACGTGCTTATTCATTAAAATCTCTATGCGATTTTTAGCACGATCCCTATACCTCCCTTACCTAGGGTAGCGGAAGGTAAAAAACGATCGTGCAAAAATTATTGTAGCAATAAATAATTAATAATAATTCTTCAATTTCTTCAAAAGAAGTTTTCCGTTCTTAGACCAACATTCAGTAAGTACATCTAGGTTGGCGTTGACGTGGAGATGTTGAGAGAGATCTATGTGGCCCCAGGGCGTGTTTGGCTTGCACATTAGAATGTTTGCGCATTTGTGGCGCGGCGTAATGTAAACCTGGTGTCACAATCGCGGATTACGTGTTATTTGTTGAGGCATGCTGGGTGCGTATGTGCCACCACCTACACTCTACTAAAATGTAATTTGCTTAATCATTTTAGACGTAATTTGTGATCGTGATACAATACTAACATCTACTAGATGCAAATGTGCACAGCACATTCCATAATCAAATTGTCACTGAATAAATAACAACATAAATTTTGCCAAGATGTACACTAAATATTGTAACAATGTTTGAAAACAAACTCTAAATTTAAATCTATTCCAAAGATCGGCTAAGTTTTTTGTTCTTCGAAGATGATGTTATAAAGAACAGCAAATTAACAATGTTTCAGCTCAAATGTTTGTATCATAAAGAAAAAGTAATGTTACGACTTTGTTAAATAATTTTCAATTCCACTTCTTTTACAGAATATTTTAAAACTAAACTTGATTTTAATTTAATTACAATAAGGCTAAAATTGATATGCAATACATATTTACACATACTGGGTCCCGTGGCCGCGTGCCTGAGTGTCTGGTCGCGAACCTCGGGGAATCGGGTTCGATCCCGACAGGCGCCAAATATTTCCAATTTTAAATGGCACAAAAATGACCCCTGCAGTGCACTCTCCACACCAGCTATGAGTGCCCGTGAGGTGACGCCTGGTACGGTAAAATATATCGTCATCATTACCGATGTCTACATGTGTTGTAAATACTGGCACACCCAGAAATGGGTAATATGCCGTTATGATATATTTATTTTATATTTATTTGCGTATCCGTAAGCGAACAGAATATTTTTCAGACGTAATGCTTACAGTCCGCAATATACAATTGGAATTACGTTGACAATAAGTTTCTTGGTTTGTTTCTTAAAATAAATACAATAAACGTTGCAGAATAGTTACTTTAGATATCATTTAATCACTTTTCAACGATTTTTATCTCCCGTTACCCTAGGTAAGGGAGGTATAGGGATCGTGCTAAAATCGCTTATAGAGATATTAGTGAATAAGCATGGTTTGATGTCCCCAGAATCCGATTTTAACATTTTTTGCTGTCTGTGGGTATGTATGTGTGTATATGTGTGGGGAACCTGTGTACACGATTACTCATATACTATCTACTACATATACTATGTGGGAAAAGCTCATTAGTTTTTAGTGTATATCGGATAACCGCAAGTAACACTTACACAAGCTTTCAACAGTTTTTATTGAAAAAAATCTGATGTGCCCAGCACATGTCCTCCCGCCATTTCTATGTTTAAAATAAAGTATCACTTCTGGTTGATCGTTTGTTAATAAAATCTAATTTGTTGTCTAATAAATAGAAAAGTCTGTAATACGAAATTTTGGATTGTTTTATTGTTTTTTCTCAAAAATTTGTTAGAGCTCCAAATTAAGTACTAGATCCGATTTAACATATATGGTTAAAATCTAATATGTTGTTTCGAATTATGAGTTTTAAATACCAAATTTGAGAAGTTTTGGATCATATATTAATAGACTTTAAGGAAAAATATAATCCAAAATTTCGTATTACAGACTTTTCTATTTATTGGACAACAAATTATATTTTATTTACAAACGATCAACCGGAAGTGATACTTTACTTAAAGCTCACTGCTATTTTAAACATGGAATTGGTGGGAAATCATGTGCTGGCCTCATCAGATTTTTTACAAAATTGATTAATTTGTTTATCAAATGACAATCCCATCAAAGCCGCCTTTCTATTTCAATGAATTAAACTGTTTACATAAAACAAAATTTGCAATTATATGTTTTTTACCGTCACATAGAAAAATATTGTGTACATCTTGTCCACAAAATCCTTTAGTGTCCTCTTTTACGGCCTCAGAGACAATTTATCTCTCGGCATACTAAAGAGAGATTTCGCGGCATTGATATACAAATCACTATTTAAAAAGAAGTTACCTTGGAAATGCTCATTGAGGCATATAAATTTAGAATAATCTCAGTGTCATTTTTCCCTCCTGCTATTATAAAGTAAGGTATAGAAGTTATCTTAATTTTAGTGAACAAACAATGTAACATAGACAAACTGTAATGTTTGTCCTTGAAATCAGATGTGATATGCGATTTAATTCCTCCAGCAGTGTTCTATAACTCTTGCAAATGGCCATCTAGTTGATTGAATGACTGAGTTAGCCTGTAACATGTCATGTTCTTGGTGCGTAGTACTATAAACCTGAGATGTAATGTAGGGACATATTGACCTGGGTTGATTGAGGCCAGCGGTTACGATAGAATTGAAGGATAGGGCACTAAGTTAATAGGGTTTACCAAATGGACCATCCCTTCCTACACCTTCCACTAAAGAAAGTATTGTTATAGAGCAGATTTATTAACAAGAGAGAAATAGGACTTTCAAAATTTGCTACTCTATTCTAATAGCGTGTTCCATTTATATCTTTAGTTTTGTGCTCAGTGCAGTTAATGACGTTATGCCCGGCACTAGTTGTTCTAATCTTTATTGTTTTAAATAACAAAATGGCGATCGATCAAAAATTTCGAAACAAAATTCTTTGATAACCATTCCATTGATTGTCGAAAGCAAAACATTTATAAAATTCTTAAAGTATCTACTACAACATTTGTTCTAAACATTCGCCGTTTTCCAATTTATTTCTATTTCTAAAATATGGAAGCAAGAAGAAAAGCTTTGATTTCTTTGGATAACATTTTTGACATCTCATGTCAAATTGACATTTAAATACTTTCAAATTTACGTCATTTTTTTGTTCATAGCCTACTCCGAATTAGGATTTTTTCTGAACACATTGTAGTATTATTATTATTATTATTATTATTATTATTATTATTCTAAAATTGACTGTTCCTTTCTCTATTTCTTACGACAGAAATGAGTCCTCCCCAAGACGCTATAATTCAGCGATTGAGTCTATGATGTATGTATGTTCTCTATAAGTTCAGCAATTGAGTAGCGTAGCCATAAATTAATATTTACGTCCGAAGTTGGCAACCTATACATCGAGGTATTAATTAGATAGCGGCTACTGAGTCTGTGTACCATCTTGCAAGACATAGCGCTAAACGGCGGGCATAAAATTATAGATTCAGAGGCTGGAGTTCAGTGTTCAGCCAGTTTAGCAATTACAGTTACAAGCCGATGTTAATTGCTTGGCTTGTAAGGTCGCTCTGTAATCTCACGTACAAGTCCACCGTACCTGATGCTACTAAGAAGACCATTTTTGACACTCTCACAGAAAAGAAAATATAGAATTCCAATATAAATGTGTAAAAAACCAAACATAACCAGCAGCACATTCGCCAAGTTGAAGAAATTGAGCTTAAAACATTTGCATTACACTTGTCAATTTTTGTGCCAATTTTAAGTTATAAGTCGCTGAATAATCTGAAGGAGTGTATGTTCTATTTTTACCTCTCGCTAAGAGAGGTATTGGATTCATGCTAAAATTCGCATATCCAGATTTTATTGAATAAGCACGATTTAAGGTCCCTACAATCCGATTATAACATTTTCAAAATGATGTCTGTGTGTGTGTGTGTGTGTGTGTGTGTGTGTGTGTGGATGTGTGTATGTGTGTGTGTGTGTGTATGTATGTATGTACGTATGTATGTCTGGATGTTGTAGTCACGATTCCTCAAAAACTATAAGACTTAAAAAATATTTAACTGCAGTTTCCTCAATCTGACATTCCTGGGAAGAGCTGAAAAGGTTTTGGTAACAATTGAACAACCGGAAGTAGTAGTTTCTTAAAAAAAATCTTCTAAATATAATTTTTTGGGAGTTTTTTTTTATTAAATATTGAAGAACATAAAATTCTCCATCTAATACACTTAAAAATTTTATTATATCTTGTATAGATTTAGAGATAAAGACTCTATAATTTATATCGTAAACTAATCGCAGAGGCCAAGGCACTAAGGAAACCAGTTGACAAATTCCAATGTTTATAACATGACACATGTCATTGTCAAATATCAACAGTTTTAGTGATATTCTGATAGCTTTTTCTGGGAAGTATATTTAACTTTTTTTATTGTTTTATTAATTAAATATTTGAAATTATAGGTAAAATTGTGGTAAAATACATATATCTATCAGAAATACCGCCAATCTGGTTAATGAATTGGAACAATATTTGACATTTAGAAACTTCCTCATACAATGAAAAATAGATATAATTTGAATTATATGTGTGCAGAAGACATCTTAAATATGGTAAGAAACAATATTTGGGTAATGTTCTGTAAGATTTTGTTATAAAACGACGGTTCGAAAGTGAAGTGCAATACAATACTTATATAGCCTAATATGGAAATGGCGAGAGGTCTTGTGCTGGCCACAACAGATTTTTCCATCAGTCTTTTAATGCTTTCAGGTAAAACGAAAAATAAAATCCTGCCAAATGTCCTTTAAAAACAATGCTCATTCTACCATAAATTAACGTGCTAGAATATTTCATTATTTTTCTGTAACAGAGAAACTAATAGCGTTTTCCATTTATACAATCATTGTGCGCTAGCTGAGTTGCAAAATTTTATTTATACTTGTGGATTAAACTGAACCTTACTGAGTGAGCACTTTCTTGCCAGTGGTCTGCCAAATTCAAATATTTTGAGTAAAAAGTGTTTGTATACAATGCATGTAAAATAGCTATTTGTGTAGCAAAATGGGATATTGTCGATTAAGAGGTTGTACCGCGCGATGTAGGAACGCGGCATTCTCTTGAAATCGACAATGTCTATTTGACCCCGAAACACGCACAAGATTTTTTCTACATTCACCACATTAGGTTTCTCCAACATATCAAAAAATAATAAAATGTACATTTTATACTTACAGTACCTACTATTCAATAAATAACGATTATATTTTTACCTTCCGTCAAAAGGAAGGTATTGTCTTTGGTCAAATAATTCGATGGTGAGTTTTTAATGAATAAGCACGTTTTAAGATCCCTAGAATACGATTTTACTAATTTTACATTGATGTCTGTATATATGTGTGTGTGTGTGTGTATGTGTGTGTGTCTGTGTGTGTGTCTGTGTGTGTGTCTGTGTGTGTGTCCGTGTGTGTGTGTGTGACAAATTTTTCTCCGATGATAACTTCAAAACTACAATTCTAAAAATTATGATTCTTTCGTATTCCTCTTCTTTACAACCATATGAAGAGCTGATTAGATTTTGGTTATAATTGGTCAACCGGAAGTACCCTTATTTGAAGTTCTTAACAGTTTTTTTGGAAAAAACGCAGTTAAATATCATTTTTCGACATTTTGTGATCATTAATATGAAAGAAAATCTTATTCTCTATACGATTTGATTATACGTTTTCCTTCATATTCAATAGGTATAGAGTTATAGAGAGATTAAGAGAGGTTAAAAATCAGTCTGCTTTGCAAAAATTATGGAAACAGTAGATATATATTCAAAAAATTCTAATTGACAGTTGTTAGTGTCAAGTGCAAAATCAAAGTGGAAAGTATAGGATCAGAAAGTAACATAAGTGACAGAGTGTCCCTCGCAAGTGACTTGCAGTTTCAATGTCGGGAGTACGAGGAAGGCCGAAGAGAAGATGGAAGGACTGTGTAGCAGAATATTTGAGAGAGGAAGAAATGTGTGAAGAAGATGCGTTGGATAGGAATGAGGAAGTGTGAAGTGCAATTTACAGAATGTACATTCGTGTTATAATTATACTGGATTTATAGAATCTTTTCAAAGGAACTTGCAATATGGAATTTGTAAAAATAGTGTATTCGTGTTACAATTTAACAGGATATATAGAATCTTTTCCAAGGAACTTTTGGTATCGGATTTGTACAAAATACATTGAATTGACGGAAGGTTTTGTGCTGGCCACAACAGATTTTTTAATTTTAATTTATCGATATTTTTGTTTTTGTAAATGAATGCCCTATTTTATTTCTGTATTCCTTTACACAACAGTACGGCATATTGTTTGGTTATGTAATATACCGACTGCATATGTCAGATAGACTCGTGGAGGTGATAAATGTGTAATTAAAAACAGCGCCATTAGTTTCTGACTAAACGTTCCCATTAACAATGTAGACAAGTGACATTTCTCAACATTTTATAGGTAGAAATTCGGACAGCTGGCGCTTTTTCTACTTTATCGCGCAAGAGCGGCAAAGTAACATTTTACGTTGATAAAAGCGAGCGTAAATGCATGCTTTGTACATAGAATGTAGAAAAAATATTTTTTTCTTCAAACTTCATAAAGGTGGCATCTATTGTGAATTGATTCACAAGGTAGAAATGAAATAAATAAATATCTATAGCAACTACATAAAATGAGCGAATAAGAAGTAACTTGTAAAATAGGAACCTGTCATTTCGTCCCAAGTTAACCAAGATAACCTACAAATTTAAATATAAACAGTTTATATTTAACGAAATAACATATTATAAAATAGCAGACTTACATAATAGTAATGACGGTAAGAATAATTAGAATTAAAGTGATATGAAAAGTTCATATTGTTTTTCATCGATTCCTCGACACATTATATCCTTCAGCAATATTGTTGAACTTCCATCCAATGGAACAACGTCAAGGGCCGTACATGGCAATACTTCAAATTCTGATATAATTGCACATAAGGAGAATGTAAAATTGCATAGTTTATATTTAAACGTCAAAACGAGAAAATTTTCACTTGAATGTTTATAACAAAAAGTGAATAAATACGAATGTATCCATAGCAATAGAGCAATTGAAATCAGCAAACGTCCTTTACATTAAATATTTATAATTATTGTAATGCCAAGTTGTAATTATTTTATTTAAATACGTATGTTTGAAGAAAAAATATAATGTGTCATTCGGAGTAAAAGTGTCATTGTGTGTCTCGCATGTAATTGTCCGACTCGAATACTGCTCACAGTGCACACTTACATGCTCGCCACACAAAGTGTCACTTTTACTCCTAATAACACAATATACTATTTTAGTAGTAATTATTGGAAACGTGTGTTTGTAAATACCGTGAGTATTTTTTAACGTGAAATATTGGGTTTGTCATATCCATAGTTACGATTCGACATTTGATTGACAGCAATGTAATTGCGTGTCCCATTTAAAATGAAACATAGGGAACGAATTTGACATTTGATAAGACGTCAGTAGAGGTTAATTTTGTTTAAATAATTATACCTGCTTTCCAAATTAAATTTAGTGTACCTTGTGCTCGAGTGATTTTCTAACTTGGCCAAATTTCGTACAATATTTAAATATACTCTGTAAAATTCATTCCCTATGTTTTCAATGGGACAGGCAAATATATTACTGTCAATCAAATGTCAAGTCGAAATTTATAGAAAAATTCAGCGGTTATCTGGCATATCGACAAGACGTCATTAAAGGTTAATTTTGTTTAAATAATTATACCTTTTTTCTAAAAATTAAATTTAGTTGCAAAAAAAAATATTGTGTGCCCGAAATATGTTTAGTGCTCTCGAGTGGTTTTCTCACTTAGCTAAATTTCTGACTTAGCTAACATCTGTCAAATTCGTTCCCTATGTTTCATTTTAAATGGGACACGCAAATACATTGCTGTCAATCAAATGTCAAATCGTAACCATGGATATGAAAACCCAATGTTTCACGTTAAAAAATACTCACGGTATATACAAATAAAAAATTGCTGTTATACATAACCTCTCTATTTGACAGAGAGAGCTAACAAACTTTCACTGATCTTTTATAGCATGTTTCATTTACATCAAATATACTACGCATGTTGCCGTCAAATGAGCATGGACTGTAGATTTCTACAATGTTGCCATTTCAGAGGACTTGTTGAAAATGATGAAGAGGTAACACAAGTAGGGCAAGGGACAGATTGCGAAGAAGGGAAAAGTTTAGCGTCTATAGTACCGGGTATGACGTCATTAGCAGCACTAAGTGCAGAACTAAATTTTTAAATGGAGACTGATATAATATACTCGTATACTTTCATTCAACCATACGAGTATTATTGAACAAAAATTCATGGAAATCTGTCACTAAATGGTTTGCTATTCATCGTCACCTTTGAGTGAAATCGTATTAGCTTCGCCTTTCCTTCAAAGTCTGCAACTCAACCATCTGATTTCCGTTCGAATTTGCAGAGACGATTAGCACCTTCTTGTAGATTGAATTTACTGCTCGAGTCGAGCGATTACCAAGGTAAGTGTGGAGTAAAAAGCAGCTAATGGTTCTTGAATAGACGCACTATGAAAACTCTTTCCATCATGATCGATAGTTGAAGTTTTAAAAGTCTATTATGTACACTAACTCGGGAATCTTGGAAAAGTTATTGTGTTCTTTGAACTCGCTTGATGAGAAGGTATTGTCTTTGACACAGATTACAAGGTGGATGGTGAGTTATTGGAGATTTTTTATCTTTCTTTCTGGAGTAGTTTTACTTTGAAAGTGTTTGTTAAGAAAATCGCAAAAGACAAAAGGTTGAACTGATATATCTAACAAAAAATCTGTTGTGGCAAATACCTCTCACCCTTTTCATATTATTTATGTTTCAATTCATTCTATAAATGAATAAGTTCCCTCCTACTCTTCTAAATTTTCGAGATTCTTCCAATTCATTGACGAAATTGGCGGTATTTCTGAAGGGTAAATGATGAATTATATGTATAGTAAGCGCTTGTTTAGTTAACACTGATACTGTACATACTTTTGCTTATAAAAGAATCCCCTTTCTTTTTATGCCAATTTTAGATGTTCAGAGAGTCTATTCCTCGTTAGAACAACAGCATATTAAATTACTGTTACATTTCGACTTGTCCATGTACGAATTCCATATCTATCTATACTTGACTTTTAATATTTAATTAACCCATTTATGCCAGAATTATTATTTTTTTGAAATTTTGATAATGCTATGCTAATATTTGTCAAGAATAAGTGTCAAAAGTATAACATAACAAAATATTTTAGTATTGTTTATCCAATGCTTTTTTTGAAAAATGGAACACTGTGTCTACTAACAGTTGTTAACAAAGTATATAGCTTCTTTGCATTACAAAACATAAAATAACTTAAAACATCCTTCATATATTTTTTTTGCATTTTTTAGTGAAGTTGTTTTTGAAAATGGCACACCAGTGTTGTCAAATTTGGTACCTTGGAGGAATTGGACCATACCTGTGGTCATACTGTATTTATACAGGGTGTCTCTTAAATAGGGGGACATGGCTTAACTACAGATTCCTGAGGCTAAAATAAGACGATTTAACCAAACTTGCTTCTACCGGAAAGTGTACCATTTAGCCAGAATTCTGCTTCAAAGTTCTTCGAAAAAAAATTAATTTTGCTTATAATAATCGGACGCTTTATTCGATTCGGATGAAATTTGGTATGACAGTTTATATGGTTATAAGTAATCTTTTAAGGTGATACTTGTTAATATTAGTAAACCACTAGTGTATGAAACTTAGGTGTCCCAACATTAATTAGACCGTAACTTTTTAATGGTAATGCCGAAAACGTGAAATTATTTTTTTTCAGAAAGATACATTTAATAGTAAACTTTTGTCTCTCTATGTAATTTGTAATATCTGTTACGGTTCACACAGAAAAAAATAAAATCTGAGTGTCTGCACTGCTAAAATTTTAAAAATAAATTTAATCTAGCAGTCTATCCAAATGTCAAACAAGTAATTTTTAATGACAGTAACGAGTTGTCAATCTTCACAACTTGTTTAGGAGTAAGCTGAGATATGTAATCGTCTTATTTATAATAATGGTAGTAAAATACTATTAGGCCGAACAAACGGATGTTACTAATTTTAGAATATTGCGAAGAAAATTTTTGACAACCCGTAAAACAATTGTTACTGTCATTGAAATTAGTTGTTTGACATTTGGATAGACTGCTAGATTAAATTTATTTTTAAAATTTAGCAGTGCAGACACTCAGATTTTATTTTTTTCTGTGTGAACCGTAACAGATATTACAAATTACAGAGAGAGACAAAAGTTTACTATTAAATGTATCTTTCTGAAAAAAAATAATTTCACGTTTTCGGCATTACCATTAAAAAGTTACGGTCTAATTAATGTTGGGACACCTAAGTTTCATACACTAGTGGTTCACTAATAATAACAAGTATCACCTTAAAAGATGACTTATAACCATATAAACTGTCATACCAAATTTCATCCGAATCGAATAAAGCGTCTGATTATTATAAGCAAAATTAATTTTTTTTCGAAGAACTTTGAAGCAGAATTCTGGCTAAATGGTACACTTTCCGGTAGAAGCAAGTTTGGTTAAATCGTCTTATTTTAGCTTCAGGAATCTGTGGTTAAGCCATGTCCCCCTATTTAAGAGACACCCTGTATATATCTTGGGCACATTTTAACATCTGACTTTGTATAAAACGCCAAGTCATTTTCAAAATGACTAGGCAAATTGTAAAATGAACATGTCGAGAAAAATTACAAGTAATAATGTTCAAATATTCACTTTACAATTCGAGTAGTCCTTCTGAATACTACTAGGCGTTATATAAAAAAACAGATTTTATAATCTGTTGACAACATACATATTGTAGCTTGTGCTCTGACATATGTTTCCAAACAATCCGAAAACTATTTCTGTAATATCTTTAACAATAATGAATTTACATTAATTTACGAACATGATGCAATAATGCCACATACGAAATATGATATACGTAATAAATAATTTATATCTATTTGCGACGACATAATAGTTACCAAAACCTTTTCATCTCTTCCCATTAATGTCAGATTGAGAAAAACATAGTTGAAAAAGTCTTACAGTTTTTGAGTAATCGTTTTTACAACATCCACACACACACACACACACACACACACACACACACACAAACGCTCACACACACTCACACACACTCATCATCGTAAAAATGTTCCTTAAAACGTGCTTATTAACTAAAATCTGGATATGCCCTTTTTAGCATAAATCCAATACTCCTCTTATGTTAAAGGTAATTTAAAAAATTAAGACTAATAATATTTCAAAAGGTAAAATTACTATTTTATATTGTTAGGATATCGTAAATTTGTATTTCGCCAAAAACTTGTCGTACAGCCCTTGTTTTGACAACAATATCTATTATCTCGCCAATGTATACGAAACTTTGATTAGATGATTTTATGCTTGACACCTCCCTCACACAATTCCATTTTCACTAATGTAATCAAACCTGCCAATGACTTATTACCATCATCCTAATTTCCTATTAAATTCCAAATCAGTATGTAAAAGCATGCATTGATGATGCGAGTAAGTTATTGAAATATCGACAGCTTTAGTTGGTTTCAAGCGGTGCTAACTAGCGCGCATGCGGCCGCGGATGATACTACTGATAGAGAGCATGCGAGTGCGCGCGGTGTTGCCATGTGTCAACAGCTGCTGCAGTGTTGCAATATTGGGCTTATTGCGACAGACATGCCTAACCTGCGTGGAATGACAATAAACGAACCTATGCAAATTAAATGAAAATTTTCAAATTTGCTGGGATTGTCTCTAATTGAAAATAGAGCTGCTAAAAATTGCAAATGGAAATTAGTCTTCAGGATATTATTTTTCACAGCCTACTGTATTTAGATTTATATTATTGCAAAAAGATATGCTCCCCAATTTTGTAACAATAAGGTTGGATGCACACCGATCTAACAAAAACGTTACTAAACAAAAAAAATCTGTTGTGGCCAGCACAAAACCTTCCGTCAATTCGATGTATTTTGTACAAATCCCATACCAAAAGGTCCTTGGAACAGATTCTATATAATATCATGTAAAATCAAACACGAACACATACTATTTCTATTCTATAAATCCAATAAAATTATAACATAAACATACACTAAGTAAAATGCACTTGACACTTCTTCTTATTCTTCAGCTTCCCCTATTTTATTAGAGGTAGCTGTTTCCTCTTTTCTTCCACTCATTCCTGTCCAACACATCTTCTTGACATAGGCATTCCTTTCAGTCTTCTGCGATACAGTCCTTCCATATTCTCTTTGGCCTTTCTCTGCGTGTCACTTGCGAGGAGCACTATGACATACAAATTTTGTGATCCTACACTTTCCATATTTGGTTTTGCACTTGCAACTGACACCTGTCAATTAGAATTTTTTTAATATATCAGCATCAGCTGTTTCCATGATAAATAGCAAAGCTGACTAATTTTTGAAAATTAATTTCTTTATAATGCTTTAAATCTACACCTATTGAATATGAAGGAAAAAGTATAATCAAATTGTACAGAGAAGAATATTTTCTTTAATATGTATAATAACAAAATGTCAAAAAACAATATTTAACTGCGTTTTTTTAAGAAAAACTGTTAAAAACTTCAAATAAGGGTACTTCCGGTGGATCAATTATAACCAAAATCTAATCAACTCTTCATATGAATGTATAGAAGAGGAATACGAAAGAATTATAATTTTTAGAATTGTAGTATTGGAGTTATCGTCGGAGAAAAATTTGTCACACAAGGACACACATACGCACACACACACACACACACACACACACGGACACACACACACACACGGATATACACACACACACACATACATACATACATACATACATACATACATACAGACATCATCTTAAAAATAGTAAATTCGTATTGTACGGGACCTAAAACGTGCTTATTCATTAAAAAATCATCACCGAATTTTTTGACTCTGTTTTATCTTAAAACACACTGACTGATCAAAAACGTTGTTAAACTAAACGTTGTGACATTAAACAAAACTGTTTTATTGTATTTCAAAGCCCATTTATTAAGCAGAGAGACTTATTATAAAATATTTTGTCATGAAGCAAAACATTTTGCTTTCTGTGTATAGTTCTATGAATGATGTCGGAACCAGAGGATGAAATGTGTGCTATGGTATTTTAGCGATTTCTTCCCACAATTTATCTGTGGTGATATTCTTTTAAAGAATAGTTATAAAGAGCAGACCTTCTTTCAATTTAAAGCTAATAGTTTTTCGGCGTTCACCTCTATATTCATTGTACAAACTTACATAACATAACATAACAACATGCTGTGTAGATCAAATATGTATACGCATGCGTATATTGAAATGTTTGTTGCTGTTGGCCCGCTGAGCAAAAGTCCGTGTTTGCGAGTTCGACAAAGTTGAGCATGTATAAACGTGCCTGATGGTGTTCGCTTGGTACCTACTTGTCCACGCAGACTGACTGATCAAAAACGTAATACAAAACATTTTTTTACGTACCAAAACATTTTTCTCGAACCCAACGCACAGAAATTTCTTTGAAATTGCAGTGTGTTTTATTCGTAAATCATTCATCAGCTAAAATTGTGTAATACATGATATGATATTTTGAAACCACGGTATCCTATCTTTAACCGTGTAGTAGTAGCGAATGAAAAAAGAGTAATGAGCCGATTCAGCCGATTTAAAAATGTCTCTAGTTCCCCGGATCTTTAATACTACTGAAAATCTTTTCGAATCCTTTGACAAACATATTGCAGGGACTAACAATAATAATTCCACGCAATTATTTAAAATTATAACGGCTGCATGGAAATATAACCACAAAATCATCGATAATTTACTTAATTCGATGCCATGAGAAATGCAAGTTGTTATAAACAAGTTTTAGGGCCGGTCTTATAAAACTTATTAATCAACAGTTAAAATTTAGTTAGCTGCTAAACTAATTTAACTGAAGATTTGGGTATTATAAAAGTTTAATGACAAGTAAATCGACCTATTAAAGTAACTGCGGAATTTCATGCTATTAGATTTAAATCAGTTGTTAAAGAAACGTCAGGCTGTATTTTTTTGGTTATGTTTATTTTAAAACAACTTGATATAGGAAACTATTTACTTTTAAATATTTTTTTAAGAAATGCCTGTGTCGAGTATGTCATCTTTAGAGTCTTTATTATTAGTGTCATCGGATTCATAAATAGATAATGATGATGCATTTATATTTGCACGAGGTAGGCTACCAAAATTGTTCCGAAACAGGACAAATCCATATGAAATATATGATGACAATGACTCGTACCACGATCACGGTTTTAACTCACTGTTTTAAGAAATGTCAAATTTCATTATTTAATGATAATAATAAATACTATCAAATTTATTAAAATATGATTTTAAAGCAGAACATAGTTTGTATTCAAACAAATATTTTTAAATAAATTGTTCTTCTAACATAAGGGTGAAATTACATTTTGAAATTTGAATTTGACATTTCTTAAAACAGCGTTTTTGTTAAAACCAGGGATTTGTTAACTACTGGATGGAGCGAGTGAATCTTTACCATGTACCCGGCCAGATCGACAGAGATAGTCATACATAATTCCGATTTGTTGTCTTTGTTTCCGTTACTTGTCAAATCTTTTGTTTGACAGATTTTAGGTTATTCTTGATAACATCATTGAAATATAATTATTTTAATATATGACAATGGTTCGAAGGTGTTGTGTTAAGAATTGTGTATCAAAATATGTGATGAACGGTGCTGTGTCGTTTCATTAGTAAGTTGTGATTAAAATTATGATTTCTTCTAAAAAATAATTTGACAAATAAACATGACATATTGTTATATGTGTCCTAATTTAGCGTTGCATTGGCTGTATTTGTACTTATTTTACGTTTCATGATCAAATATACTTAAACACAATTAATTTTTGACGTAAATTTGACAGATGCGAATATGACAGATAATAATATCAAATTCACTCGTCTAAAGTGGAATTATCTATATCTTTCTCACTCAACTTCCTGTGTTCTCTCTTAATCCAGCCGGGTACACAAAAAATACATATATCGATATACACTTGCTCCATCCAGTAGTTAACAAATCCCTGGTTAAAACCATGATCGATTGTCAAAACAATGTGTGTTACACATGGACAGATTGAAGGGAATATAAGACCACTGACATTAAGAAATATGTCAATTTCCGTAATGAATCAGCTAGTAATAACCTTACGATTTTACGCAACCGAGTCGTTCCAAATTATTTGAAAATAATCTTCAACAATATCTAATAGATTATATTTTTCAATATCAATATGATTTTTCCCACGATCATGTTTCTTTTCCATTTTCGAAATATAACCACGATAACTAAACTTACTGTTAAATCAACTGATTTACGTTTATAACAAATGTGAATATAGAAACTTTCCACAAAACCACAAACACACTACTAAAATTTAATTAAATCCCCCGTTAGTTATTTGATAGTGAGATTAGTTTTATAATATCCATTTCTTTTTTAATAGTCCATTTAATTTACTTGTGCAGTAACTAACTAAGTATTAATTTATTGTTTATAAGACCGGCCCTTAGTGTATTAAATATGTAACATTGTTTATTTTTTGTGTAATTTAAGTTTCTTTCATTAATTGTGACCCTGGTTATTTTTTAAGTAAATATACTTACCAAATATTTTTATACAGTCGCTCTATTTTTGTCGCACCTCACTTTCGTATCCAAATACATTAGTAGGTACTTGTGAAATTTAGTACGATACTTTTGCATTACTCATTTGCAGTCCATAAGGTTTTATGAATATGTTACCTTTATTCAATATTTAAAATATGTTGAATTGAAGTGAATTTATGTTCGATACTGTATATAGGTAATTTTATATATTACAGAAACGTGTATATATTACCAATCATGGGAAAAGTAATTTATATATTTCATAAATATTCATAAGGATACAGATTTTAAACCATTTCAAAGGATAAATACATTTACATATTATCTATATTAAATTAAATTTGAGTTCGTATTTTAGACAGTAGCTATTGATTATATTTATTATTATTTAAAATGAAAAATTATTTATATTTATATTTTTATTTGTCATTATAGGCTATTTCAATTTATTAATTCATACATCTGTAAAACATTGTAATGGAAAATAAGCTTTTAATTTTACATTACTGAATAATGTATAAATAATAATTAAATTTATTTTTTGAATAATTTAATTTAAAAGCCGTATCAAAGTGATACAATAATCCCGTTATTACAAAGATTATTTTATACAATTTAAAGAGAAAATTTTACTAAAATGAAAATAAATCTCAATATCTGTGCGATGTACGTTGTGTGTCGTCGATTTTACGATTACTCGACTAGTCGCTGCCACCATTACAGTTAAGTGGCAGTAAAGGAGCTTTTAGTTTCACTATTGTTTTCAGACAGAAAACTCTTAATGGGTTTGAGGATTTTAAATTATACCCCTTTACTGATCTGCTACATAGATGTACTTACATAACAATCCAAAATGTAAGACGACAAGATACTATCAGACTGTGCTTTGACTTAAATGCAGCCTACTGTAGCTACAAACTTAGAATTTATTACTAAAATAGTATATTATTTAACGAGTATATTACTCGAGGATGAAGTTTAGAATACGAACCTTAGACGAGTATTGTAATCATCCGAGAGTAATATAGCATTACATGCTAGTCAAATACTATACTTTATAAATATATATAAATATAAATAATAAAAAGGAACTTCAGTCATAAAATGGACATGTTTTATTTTCTTTGTCAACGTTTCGGAAACAGTTTTTCCTTCATCAGGACACTACAATAAAGATATAAAATACAATAATCAAATACATAAAAGATAACTATAATACTTACAAAAATTATAACAGGAAACGGAAAAATAAGGTCATATAGAGAAGGGAAATGTTTTTTAAAATGTTTGTAAATGTCATTAAAATATGTAACGATGGCAACAACAAGAATATATATATATATATATATATATATATATATATATATATATATATATATAATAGTAGCTAAATAGGCTTTGATTTTATTTATTTAATTTACAAATTTTGTTATAAATACTACTATAATTTTGAATGTCCGTTCTGAAATTAACATTATTACTATTATTTTGAATATGTACCATTTCCAAAAAAAGTCTTTTAGATAAATTGATATCCCTGTCCAAAATTTTGACCTTATCAAAATCAAATGTACATACATACATACATACATACATACATACATAAAATCATGCGTTTCCCACTTAGTGGGTTAGCAAAAACCCGAAAATAATAAGAAAAGGGATGAAAGCAAGAGCTCCACAGAGTCACTTAACTCTTTAAAAACATTCTTCTTCCGCCTTGCCCAAAATCATCATAACATTCATTCAAGAACATATTATTGTGACCGATTTTCGGTAGCGAATAACCGCATCCGGACCACAATAATAGTTACGCAACAATCATCTTTCGCTACACATTCCTGTACATAAATACTTCATTCTTCTCGTCCACATAAAAGTTCAGCTGTCTCTCCATTCTCACAAAACATTCTTACTAACCATTCATCTTTACACCACAATAATTACGAAACAATCATCAAATCAAATGTATGATCAAAATCTATGCAATGCTGCGCCAAAGCACAATTTCCATTAGTTAGGTGTTTCTTAATACTTCTTTTATATTCTGATATTCTTGTTTTAAGAAATCTTTTCGTTTGCCTAATATAAGCTATGCCACAGCAAGTTCCTTTTTATTTTAATATATATATTTATAAAGTTTATACAGTCGTTTAAAAAATCATATACTATACTTTATCTTCAAATATCACATCAGATTTTTGTGTAGCATAATTCACAATGTTATAACTTTTTGCTTTAAATTTTACTACATTAGAATACATTAAAATTTGCAAGTATATTATTGCATTTTTTTCAAGGATGTGGCAAATAATCCTACTTCCAAAAAATTCCATACAATATAAATAGCCATCCGCTTTGTACCTAGAACAAACTTACTTCTATAACACGCGGGTTTCATGGTTGTAATTAGTGGAGCAACGACTACGATTAAGATTAATCGTAATCGCCGATTATGAGCATTTCACGATTAATCGTAATCGTCGATTTATTTTCAACGATTATTATGATTTGAGTAGTCAGAGCGATGTGTTTTATTATTTGATACTTTCTTTTGTTTCAACTAAAATATGACAGATATTATACAGGTGTGCGTTAAAAACCGTAACATAGGGGTTTAATATGGGATTTTAAACAAGTGCGTGAATTTATTCTCCTGTAACTTTTTGAGAAAACTAAAAGCATAAAAAGTTGTTTAAAATTAAATTTTACATTAAAATTTTTTAATTCTTTGCAAACAAAATGTTACAATTTCTTTACGAGTACATGTCCATGGAAATAAAATATAATATCAGCAGGGCAGTTTAATAAAGCATCAATCTTTATAATATAAAATATCTTCTGTACTGTTTTGTATACATCTATTTTATAATATTAAAACTAGATTATGAACTATAATTGTGTGAAAACAATGACTACATCAATTACAAGCACCGATACTTTAATAGAACATAAAAAACTAGCCCATATTTTTATTAATAAAAGATAAAAATAATAAATTTATGCCCTACAAATAATAATAATAAAACAATTAAGAAATAATAAATTTCTTATTGTAAAAAATCTAATTTAATTTTAATATTGTTTTATAGTAACGTATAGGTATTAGGTTTTACTTATTCACTACAGCCATTATTGTTTACAAAGCATTCCGCTTCTCGACGCTAATTTGAATTTCTGAATATCTTTTTAACATATTTAGCTCAGGAGGATATATTTCTTTTAAAATACTCGTATCTATACTATGTTGCAGATAGAACGTCGCCACTACATGTTTGATTTAATTTTTGGCATATAAAACTTTGTTTCTGTACTATCCAATATGAGAAAGAGATAGAATATGGCAGATATAACCAAGTTTTGCAAAAAATCTCATTTTTCAATAATTTGCAGTTACAATTAACTTTGCTATTCCAGACCCGTGAACAATAGAAAAACTTTAATAAACGTTTCGCTAGTCCCGGCTAGTCCTTTTGACGAGTTACACAGGCGTAAATAGAAATTTTTAAAGGAATCTGTTTATGCATACAAATGAAAGTTCTTTATCAAAATTTATATTTATTTCAATGTAGGGCGACTTCAGCTGATCTCGAAAAAGTAATTCAGAACTAAAATTATTAACGTGCTACTGGATTATCTTTGACAGACGGAATTATTATTCCAGCCCATTATGATATGAAGTATCTATAGTATTAATTTATCAAAATTATATAAATTGTCAATGATACTAATAATAACTTTACGTTTTAACCTTAACGTCGTGAAAGAAATCTTCTATCTAGAATTTATCACCCCACCCGTCAAGAATGGTGGGAAAAATTTATGGAAAACATTTATTTGGCATGCAGAAAATTTACCACTGGCGTTAACATTGCGTACCGATTATAAAGTAAGTACTTAATTACGTGTTTAATGATCTGCATATCATAATTCATATTTATGATAAAGTTAATTGGTGCACGCATAAATATTAATTCATGCCATGTTTTTGAAACGTGCATAAATTATTTAACCAAATTAATTCTGCCATCTCCCCCTGTAGAACAGATATTTATCACCCTAAACTACAATCAAATTATGTATTTAATATAAAATTGATGTCAGATTTCAGACATTTTAATTTATCGTACTCGTATAATCAATTCCAGTAATACAAATAAATATACCTAAATAATACTATTGTAAATGATAATAAAATTAATCATATAGTTGAAAAATAATTAAAACTTTTCTTTAACCCTTTGGATTCCAATTTTCTTTCTTGTTAGTAAGAAGATTGCCTGTTCCGGAATTATAGCAATGGAATTTTATTTATTACCCATATGTGTTGTAATTCAAAATTAAAATTATAACCAAAACCTGTCAGTTACAATTGACGCTTATTGTTTAATATATTGCAATAAAACACAATTATATGTGAACCTACTGACGTGGTTACTAACTTATAAAATTTGAACAAGTTAGCTGTGAAATTTTGCAAGTTAAAAACTACACCTTTTCATCAAATCTAGAAAAAGAAATTTATATTTCAGAAAAGGTAAATTCACTTTCAAAAAAGTATATTCAATATAAAAAAAATAAATTGAAGGTACTTTTTACGAAATTGAATTTACTTTTTCTAAAACTAAAGTAGTACAGATTAATTTTCAAAAGTAGTAGGCAGTATCAATAAATGAAGTTTACAAATGAGTAACAAATAAAAATTTTAACTAATAAGTAAGACTGTTGCAATAATTTTATATGTTTCCTAAGCAAATATTGTTTTATAAATAGTCTCAAATATGAAAATATCACAAAATATCCATTAGATAATTTTCAATTAATTTTTGAAATCTATGTAATATTATAAAAAAACCCATGATCTGAAACAGAATGTGACCTCAAAAGTTCATACAATTACCACAAACTGTCGCCTACTTCTATTTAAGTAAACAACGTAGGTGATTCCAAATTGTTTTTTTATTGACTATGAATAATGTGCTTTTTGTACTTTTTTATTTAAATATTTAAAATAACAACAAATTATTTTTATTACTATGAAAAATATTCCATAAACTTTCATTTAAAATACTTTTTAATGACCTTAATCTATTAAAAAGTAAACTGCTCTATCGGGTGAAATTTATATGAAAAAAATAGTGGAGGAGTTTATTATTCACAAGATTATGAATTATACAAAATTACAATTGAAAAATATCTTAACATACAGAAAAGTTTTGCAGGAAAACTTCTTCCAGTTTATTAAATTATTTTTAATATTTATCCTCATTCATTTCCATAACTTGCACTACCTAAACTTCCTTCTCTTCAGCATTTCCTGAATGAATTCATTTATCGGCCGCAGAATATCGAATCGGGACTACCGCTCCTGCTGTTCGACAGCGGCCGAATATTTCCGAATTTGGGCGACCGACGCCGACTGTCATAGCGTCGGTATTTACGTCGCGACGCGCTCTCGACGAGTCAGTAAGACGCGAGAAGTGACGGGTTGGTGAATTTGTGCTCCAGATTGGCAACACGTAGTGATGGATTAATTGAAGATTGATTACAAGTTGTTGGTGAGCTGATTTTTTTGTTGATAACTTTGTTTTTAGAGCATACCAGGATGATTTACAAAAATTATTTAATAAAAAAAAGTAATAAATATGTGTACTTATATGATTTATATGATTTTTGATGAAATTTTAAACTAAAATATCTCAATATTTTTTTTTTCTTTAAAATTATATAGGGTGCAGGTTTAATAAAACCTATTTTTACAAAAAAAAAAATTAACAGAATATGCAATACAATCCACAAATTATACACCTGCTGATTTCTTAAAAATAATGTACCTACCAACTCAAATTGTTTCCCTCGTACCCCCTAATTCTTAATGAGAATTTCAAAACAAAACAAAATTGAACATTTTTTATCCTATATTGTTATATTTGCTACTTTGCTTCCTTTCAACGGTGAACCCTGTCGTACTTTTGTGGAGTGAAATGAAGACATCATCATAACCAGATCAATTAATGTTTATCAGTTGTAGGAAAATTTGCAAAATTTTAGAAAATCATGTTCTAGTAATATTTTTCAAAAATTAATACAAATAATGCTTAGAGTTTGTTATGCTGTTATCAAAGCAAGAGGTGGTTTTTTCGAAAAATCGAAAATTTAAGTTCACTATATAATTTATCTATTCTAGAGGTGTAGGAATAATTCTAAAAATCGCATATCAAGATTTTAGTGGCTAAGTACATTATAAAGTCCCTAGAATCAGATTTTGGTATTTTACTTAAATTAAAATCTAAATATCAGTTTTTGTCAATTACAGACACGAACAGTCATCAAAAATAACTATTTCAGTTGACAAATATCTGATGTGGCCAACAAATGACTTTCCGTCAATTTTATGTATTTTGTGGAAATCCCACACCAAAAATTCCTTGGAAAAGATTCTATATATCCAATAAAATTGTAACACGAACATATACAATTTTCTACAAATTCCACTCCAAAAGTTCATTGGAAAAGATTCTACAAATCCAATAAAATTATTACACGAACATAAACTCTTAATTGCGCTTTACAGTGACATCTGTCAATTAGTTATAGATGAATATATCAACTGTTTTCATTATAGCATAGCTGAGTGATTTACGAAAATTAATCTTTTTACAATTTTTTAACTCCAAATCTATTGGATATGAATGAAAATGCATAATCAAACTGCAAAGACAATATTTTTTCATATTAATAATCACATAAAATGTTAAAAAAATTCTTTATCTGCGTTTTTTCAAGAAAAAATGTTAAGAACTTCAAATAAGGGAACTTCCGATTGACCAATTATAACCAAAATCTAATCAGCTTTTCATATGGATGTAAAAAAGAGGAATACGAAGGAATTATAATTTTTAGAATTGATTAGAGTTATCGTCGGAAAATTTTTACCACACACACACACACACACACGCACACACATACCCACATACACATACGCACACACACACGTACATACATACATACATACATACATACATACATACATACATATATACATACATACATACACATATTCATAAAAAATCACCAGCGAATTTTTTAACCAAAGACAATACCTTCCTTAGCTGAAGATGATTGAAGGAAAATATTACTTGATATTGGAAATACTGTATATACGTTTATTTCCTGTTGTTGACATTGTCGACAGTGACATTTGGTTATTTAACTTTGAGTACAGTTACATTTTTTTTTTTTTTATAAAATGGTCGTTGTTTCACTTACCTACATCCTTTTATTTCTTACAATTCCCACGAAGCAGTAATCTAAAGTATTTCCATCACTCAACATCCTATTAGCTACCAGAGTCATGTTCCGACATAACCCATTTATATTTATTGTAAAAATGACATGTCATTATAGTATTTCCTCTTGGTGTTATGTAAACAGTGAAATGTAAAGATCTTCAGAATTGTATTTCCAACTGAAACAATTCTGTTCTGTAATTTTCTTCAAGCTTAATCAACGTATGTCTGATCTTCAACTATTTCCGAGAAATAGAACATTTTGTATTAGAATCAAACATTTTTCTCAATTTTTAATAGATACGAAGTTATTTCAAAGTTAAAAGACAACCTCTCAAAGGTGAACAAAAATTATCATTTAATTGAAGTCGTAACTCTTATAGTTTTCGAGATAGCAGGTGTAAATCATGTAAAAACTCATTTTTCACTTTTTTATATCTGTAAAACTATTCAAGCTCGGACCATGTTGATTAAGCCATTTTTGCTCATTTTGGTCAGTACACATTCTCTTAAAGGTTGATCCATAAGTATACAGGGTAATGGTGGCCCATTTAAAATGAACACCCTGTAGAAACACCTTACTTTAATTAAACATTGTTGGTATTCCAATATAATAATTTTTTCTAATAAGTCAATATTGTTCAACTTTTTAATTAATAAAAAACCTTGTAAAAACTAAATATTTCAAATATTTTACATTGAAATATTTCATTTATTAATTTCAATATGTCGTTCATTTCTTTTAATGAAATTTTACGAAAAATTTTATCTCTAATAAAGCCTCAAATAGAAGCAGTATTTTATTAAATTATTTCCTTGTTTAAATATGAAAAGAATTGTTTGCAGTAGAATATTTATGTTAAAACAATGTTTTGTTTTGGAAAATAAAATATTTTTAAAGCAATTTATAAATATTACAAATGTAAAATAAATATCTATTATCAATTTTCAAAATAATCGAGTAAATACAAAAATATTATGATAAAATGAATATAACAGTTCATACAATAATAATGTTGATTACATGTACTTTCATATAATCATTTTGTTCTTTAATATCATTATCGATAATATAATATATGCATGACCATTATTATGTAACGATTATGCATTTATGTCAAATTGTACGTGATTTCGAAATAATTATTTAAAATACATTAACGTTGCTATAATATTGATAATATTATTTAAAAATGTATAGGTAAGTATTAGTTTATATTACATATACATATTTTACAACGTAAATTATACTTTTGTAAAAGTTGCATACTCTTTTAAAACGAATAATACAAAAAAAAAAATGATATAATTAAACATCGTGGGTTTAGTCTAGAATAACAAGATTGTAACTGAAAGTAAAATGGCGGGGAAACGGATTTGAAATTTTAACTCGCTTATTAAACACGTTGGTTGCTAGTAAACAACTGATTAAGAGTGATTAGCGAGTATTTGGCTAGCTCTGTTCTATCTATAGAAAAATTAATTTTACGCATGTTTTATTTGAAGTATTTTTCTCTAAATTAAACCAAAAAAGTTTGAGAGAGATAAAACAAAGCTAGTCGAATGCTCGTTAATCACCCTTAATCAGTTGTTCATCCTAACAGCCATTATTCTTATCGAATTAACATTTTTTTTAACTCTAGTTATGAATTTAATTCCATTATAAGAATGTGGAAGAAAAATTACAATGATATATTCAGTTCCCAAAACATGTTAGAAAAATATAGGCAGTTAGAACCATGTACTTTAAATTTTTCACATCTTTTATAGGATCAAAGTTCTACCTGCGAATAAAAAACTCAATACGATATAAAAAAAATTATTTATTTTTATTAATAAAACATAAAAAAATAAATTTATGCGTTAAAAATAATAGCAATAAAACAAATTAAAGAATAATAAAATTCTCCATTAAAAAAAAAAATTAAATTAAATTTTAATATTGTTTTATATTATAATATTTGGTCTTTCTCAGTCACTACAGCCCTTCATTGTTTTCAAAGTTTTCCGTTTCTCGACGTTAATCTCTGAATAGCCTTTAAGCTACTTAGGCGCAGAAAATATATACTTCTTTTAAAGTAATTATATGTACTCTATTACAGATAGAATTTCGTCACTACAAGTTTGATTTTTTTGCAAATAGAACTTTTTGAAAAAGGACAGCAATGTCTGAAAACTAATATCAGAATATGGCAGATGGAATATAATCATACAAAAATCCCATTTTATCAAAAATTTACAGTTACAAACTTGTTATACCAGACCCGTGATTTATTGATCAAGACATTGGTCGCTTTCAGTCGCACCTAGCAGCTATCTAGCTGCTAGCTAGCGCTAGATAGCAACGGTCATGGTAATTCGACCAGTCCATAATACTAGGACTGCCATCTATATACATCTATCAAATTTATTCTACAAATTATTTTTTCGCAGGTAGGACGTTGCCATTTGTGTGAAATTAAAATAAAATGAATATTAATAATTTGATAAATTTGGTGATTTTTCATTTACCAAATATGACATATTTTCATATTCATATTGTATTATTTCATTTGAATTTACTAGCGCCATATTTTCTATTTTTGACAGTTATAGCAGTACGCTAGGTCATCTAGCGCATTTTGTTTTCGCTAGCCCGCTAGACTAGCAGCTAGAATCTAGCGGTTGGTCAGCGGATCGTTCAACGACGTTCGCTAGGTTAGCGAGCTAGCAGCTAGGTGCGGCTGAACGCGACCATTGTTAGAAATCTACAAAACCTGAATTCATTAAATAATTGCTGCCAAAAATTAGTTCGTGCTGACTTGTGGCTGTATTTATACAGCATGTAAATTATAAAATTAAATTAATTTAATAAATTAGGAAACTACAGTAAAATGACGTCGTTTATGTAGTAAATTAAAATTGAGAATTTTATATTTGACATTTCACTTAATCTAACTTACGAGTAGATGAAATAATTGCGGTACATTACATTTATATAGGATAAAAACAAATATAATTATACAATTTTTTAATACGTCCAATTAGTATTTCGTCTCTCTTTCCTGCAGAAATTTTGTTATCATCGTACATTTTCATACGTTTAGGGTGTTAAAATCTGACAAGCGCGCGACTGGCGCAGGCGAAAAAGTTATAAAATTAAATTAAAAGTTGAAAATAGCCAACTTCTTCAGTTTAGTTGCATAAACGTTGTCATTGATAACAATGGCTTCTATTTGTTTAGTTTAGTTTTACAATTTAATTGTGCACATAAACCCAGCATTAATATACTGTCACAGAAAAAAATCTCCGTACTATGATAGTTTCAATCTATTTTAACAGCAGTCCAAAAGCCAATATATTTAATTTTCTTTTAAGACAAAATGAAAAACATTGTTACTTTATTATAAATAAAAAATAAGCAAATAATATAGTTATTTTATTTATTTTATGGGGTAAACATCGAAAGTATTCATAATTTAATACGATAAGCAAAACATTTAAATAATAAACCAAGTATGTATGTTTCGTAAAAAAATATAATATTTGGATAGATTTCATTTGGGTTATTCACCAGTAACTAAGCAATGAGCTATTGAATTACCACCGATGTCTTTATATTCTGCCGTTTTTCTTGTAATTAATTTTAAAATCTTTTTTTGTTTATATTTTTATTTTAAATATTTTCCACACTTTCTCAATCTGATTAAAATCCTGAGTCACTATTATACAACAGCCATTCTCTTAGAAATGCGAATAATTGTCGTACCGCTCGCATGCATTAAATTAAAATTGGCTGCTAACCCTATTTTGCGATACTTGCTTTAAGTTTACCTTCAAAATATCAAGTTAATCTTTGTTATCAATGATTAGTGCAACAATTACTATAATTTTCGTACTCCCGCAAACTAAATATACCCCCAAAACGTAATACTCTCACCGCCGTATATAACTTACATTAGATTTTCTACTTTTAAGTTAAAAGTTTTAATTCTTTATTAGGTTTTCTGATAACGTAAGTAAGTAAGATTAGATACAAGGCAAAAAATTGGAGAAAACCTAAATTTAAGGCATTTAAAAGTAACAGTTAAACACGACGGTGACAGCATTATGTTTATTTATTCAGCGGGAGTACAAAAATTAGTAGTTATTGCAACAATCGTGGATAGCAAAATTACCTTGATATTTTAAAATCAAATTTAAAACAAAGTGCCGAAAAATAGTGCCTTAACAGACAATTTCAATTTCATGCTTTAGAAAAATCGGACAAATAATTCGCGTCTTATAAAAGAATGCCTACACTATAATATTAAAAATATGCTTAATCATCCCCCACAGTCTCCGGATTTTAACCAGATTAAGAAAGTGCGGAAAATTCTTGAAACAATTAAGTATATGTATCAAAAAAGAATTTAAATGTAATTACAAGGAAAATGGCAGAATAAAATACCATCGGTGACCAAAAGTTTGGTAGATTTTATCGCTCATCGCTTAGTTACTTGTGGAAAAACCAGTGGAAACCATCCAAATATTATATTTCTTTATGAAACATAAATAAATGGTTTATTATTTCTATGCTTTGGTTATCGTACGGAGACTTTTTTGTCATGAAATTATGAATACTTTCAATGCTCACCTCATAATATAAATAAATTAACTACATTATTTGTTTAGTTTTTATTTATAATGTATTATACTGCGTTTTCGATTAAAAGAAATTTATAAATATATTGGGTTTCAGACTGCTATTTTTCCTGAAAAACATTAAAACTATTGTTGTACGGAGACTTTTTTGTATGACTGTACCTCCAAACATTAATGGTGCTTCCGACGTTTTTAAGTGTTACTTTTAATTATTTATTAGATTTTTCCAATTTTTTTGCTGTCTGACCCATATATATTAAGCCTTACGTTGTTGCTACAAACCCCAACATCTCAGCAATGCTCACGATTATCCTCTTTCGCAATATTTATAAACATTTTCCAGAAATAAATTCACAACTACCTTTTCTTCCATTGATCTATTCGTCTAAGATTATCCTGTTTCCATTTGTTGCTCTTTCCATAACTCTCTTTCTTGATCCCCCAACAATTCATATATTTGTGCGCTGGTTCAGACAGCGGGAACACATGTGTCGGATCACCGTATTGAATTGCGGGCGTCAGACAGAGTAAGCGGCCGTATCGTCGCCGGTATACCTCGCAGCAAAGCTCCGATACGGCAGCCACAAGGGATGCTGATTTGTAGGTGAAAAGAGTTAAAGCTTACAAAAATATCGCTCCACAAAGGGAAGAATAAGAGGGTGAATATTGAATAAGTTTGTTGGTTTAATAATTTAAAAAAGAGGAGGAACGGTTAGAGAAGATTGGATGGAGGGAGACAGGGTCAGGAATGAGGAGGTGTTGAGAAGGATTCATTTTACAGGAGAGAAGAACTTTTGAGTGAAATGAGAAAGAGAAAAGCTAACTGTATCGGATATCTTTTAAGGAGGAATTGTATAAAATAAATTACAAGTGAATGGAAAATATGTATATATTGTTATGGCAACGGTTAAAGAAGATTCGGCAGAAACAGAGAGAGAGAAGAATTTTGAGAGATCTAAGGAAGAAAGGAGAAGGCTAACTAAATTGAATATATTTTAAGGAGAAATATATTCAGAAAATTATAATTAAAGAAAAATTAAGAAATTTGGAAGAATAAAATTTGGACTGCTATCAGTAGAGCATGCATGCTTGCATATTTTTAAGGAAAACCGAATAATGCATATGCAAAATAAAATACAATTCATAATATTAAATTATTATTACCTATTAGAAAAACTGGCGATTCGTACTTTGTTGAAGAAGAGATTATAATAAAATTTTATGGTCAGACGATGACTTTCTAGGATTTTAGAACCATAAATTTAAAATGGTTTACTGTTTTTATTTACTTAAATACGAATTATTTTATTTTTCCTAAGAACATATAAATAACACTATGCAACTTATCAACCTTTGTCATTTTGAACATGTTTATGAGTTTGGTTTAGGTTTAGAGTTCTGCCAACTGCTACCATGGTTACATCTGAAATAAGCAAGCGAAAATTAAAAAAAAAATAGGTAAAGAATACGAATATAACAACAAACAAAATAAAATAAATATTATAACGATTTTATTTAAGGATTTAAAAATGTAAGACTAAGGCCCGTATTACGAGCGCACCTTTACAATAAAAGCGCTTTTATAGAGCAGGCTCCTTATAAGAATATAATGTAAAAGCGAGCTCCATAAAAGCGCTTTTATTATAACAGTAGCTCGTAATACTGGCCTAAGGGTTTACTTACTCAATTTATTAGCAGTACTCAGCATATTGAGTGCGAAACAGAACGATTTTTATCACAATTCACAAAATTAAGGGGAGTTTACTTAAGAAGCACAATTTAAGTAACATAATATTTGTATATTCCTTTATAATATTAACATTAATTATTGTGCGATTATGTAATGCAATATTTTGTAACAAATATTTTTTGTGTTATATGAAATACGCTATTTCGAGAAATTATTATTTTAAAGTTCTTATTTTTATAAAAACTGTTCAAAATATCAAAATTATAGAATAAAACATATCTTACTACTACTGCAATAAAAGCAAAAATTAGTGAGCTACGGGACCGGCTGTATGAAATTAAATTAACTAAAGCTATAATACAACATTATTATTAATTATTTACAACATTAAAAATCATATAAAATATTACAATTATCTCCACAACCAGTGGTCCAAAAATGTATGCCTTCAAAAATTCAAAATAAAATGTTTTGTTATCAGTACGTAACGTTACATACTATATACCATTTCATTATAAAGGGTATTAATTAAAAAGCGGTTTTAAAAAAATGCAAGTCGAAATTTTGACAGGAATATATCATTCATTTAAAATTTAATTTTGATGCAATATTGTCAATTTAAGATTTAAGTTACGTTGGTACAACTGGCCATTTATAATTTTGCTTGAATTCCATGGTAATCTCTACAAATAAGCAATATTTATAAAATATCAAATTCGATTTCACAGATTTCCAAATGTTTAGTGATTTAGGGCCGGTTTTTCAATGTACTGGCAAGTGTCTGTTAAGTCTCTGTAAAATTTATCCTCATGGTAAACACCTATTTCAGTTTTTCAATGTCATGTTAGCGTTACCCAACAGGATAAGTCTTAGCTAAAGAAGAGGATAACGTAACAGACATTTTGACCTACCGGTAAAATTTTACCAGTAGGATAAATTCAGCTGTTCCGACATATTGACATTGACAGTTAAATAATATTCGGAGAAAATTGTAGAAATATGTATATAATAGACGTAAGTAAATGTGTTTTTTGATAAAGACAAGGACAAGGATAAATATTTCATTTGTTAATATAATGGTAGTGAATTGAAGAACACATAATGAAAGACGTCGACCAGATCTCGTTGACGATAAATATTTTTAAAAATTCCAATTTAGCAAAACATACTGCTATGTATTCAGAGAATACTGATATTTGCAATGGTGTAAACATTTGTTCTAAAAATGTCTTGTATACCAATGACTGTGGCAAAGTACTTTTCACGGCTTATTTAAAAATGTATAAATTTCATTAAATTATAATACATAATAAATGAAAATTATTTCCACTTTATAATAATTTATTTTGATTACAAGAATGAGAAGAATTAATAACAAGTAAAACGTTGATAGCAACAATGTTGCGTCAATATACAGCAAAGTTATTGTTTAATATTAATAAAAAATGTTTAATAATTATAAATATATTGTGTAGTGTTAAAAATAGAATGTATAATGCAATGTTATACTGATCACATCGAAATTGAGAATTCCCAAGAAGACATGAACCAAACCTGCTCTTATAAAATACTTAAATTCGCTACCTTTTCTAATTAATGACCAATAAAACAGTATATTGTTAAGAAACAGAACATATGTGTACGTTTGTAGGCAAAATCCCAGTACAAATTTACAGCTGCTTGATGCTTAAAGCCCGAATGATGCATATATGTAATAAAATAAAACCCATAATGATATGACAGTCAGTAATAAAATAGTTTTTTCCATTCTTCAGTTCACGTGTTCTTACCACATATTGCTACAAACTCTACAAATTAAAGCAAACTTTAAATTTGCTTGAATGTCACAGATTCAGTACTGTCAACAACTGCAACTGTCAATCACATTCGAAAGGAAATAAGTTCAAAATGACATGTGAATCCTTACGAACATATCAAATATCAGATAATAATTATTGCCAACCTTAAAGTTGACAACCAAATGCGACTGTTACCTACCGAATAGATAAATTCGTATTGAAAAACGCATTTTCATTACCATGGAGTTTATCTGATGGATAAATTTAATCTGCTAGGTAGTTAACAAACACTTTAACAAGCGATTGAAAAACCGGCCCTTAGACGTAGAAAAACTGATTTTCTGTGTTAAACGCTTGCTTTTTAATTAACTCCCTGTATATGTACATCATATCAAATATATCTTCTCGCTATATTATCTATTACTGGGTGTGCCAATTTGGTGTGTACGCAAATATAAATATGCACCTGAATTTGAGAATTACCTTGTATGGTTGATTAATTAAATTCTAGTACATTCTACCCTTCCCTATATGTACACATATAAATAATTATAAATATAGTCAAGAACATCCTTACTATATCGGCTATTTTCGATACCCCCCTTCGTTCATATTGAAATCCGCTGACATTTTGAGCATAATTCTTTGGTGAAGCCTGAAGCTTTCTCGAATAAACCCCATACGTAACAGTATTGTAATCTGTAGTACTGTACTAAAAATAAGAAAAAAATTATATAAATAATATTTTAAAAAAGAAATAACATTGACCTAATATTTTATTTATAGAACATCCCAAATAAATCTCTAATAATAAACTATGTCAAATGCCCAAAAATCCTGATATACGAGTATATCAACCGAAAATATCTACCAAACAACAGTATCAGCATAATACGACCTCAATTTGCAACTTATAAACATATGACAAGAATAAAAATCTGACGTGCATCTATAACTCTCTAGGTCTCCTTGCATTACCTATAGAGTGTAGACTCTAGAGTCTGGAATCTCGTGAGTCGTTGCACTTATAGCTCGAATTTGTTCGCCCGTATCATACGCCACCAGCACAGTGGGGGAGGAAAGAATTTTTTATAGGAAGGAAAAATTGGAACGCGGAAGAAATGGATGATATAAATATTTAAGTCAAGGAATAAAAATAAATCGAGAAAAGAATATAAATTTAGGCACCTCCACCAAAAAAATATACGTAGTAAGAAATGAAATAATTATGTTACTTAGATTAGGTGTTGACAAATACTGGAAATATCAGTCCTACAGTATTTATTCTTCCATCACCGACGTAAGATATAGTTATTGCGCTAGTGAGTGTATGACATTTGATTATCTGTGTTCAGACTTTATTGCTATTTTTGAATAAATACATAAATATCTTGATTTTTCGCATCGTATCTGGATTCTTAAGTTTATCGTGTGCAACAGGTACTGTTATCTACGATTTTATTAAAGGCGTTCACCTACAAAAAAATATATATATTTAAATTCCTGGATCAAATTTCCATTTTAATCTGTCAAAGCAAGTTAGTGCAAACTTTTTCGTCGATCATTGCAAACTTACAACAAACGTGCTAATTTGTAGAGGCAATCAACTTTACATCACAGTAAATAATGGCAGTATCTAATAAAGAACTTTTGAAACAAATCAAGATATTTATTCAATCGATGAATCAAATGAACTAAAATTAGAAAACAAATATCTATTGTGTAAATTAACTAACCTTGAGAAACAAAATAAAGTAAATAATTTAATTTTAAAAGGACTGCCTGAAGATAAAGATGAGGACATCAGTAATCGAGTACAGATTTTCCCGCAACTTTAAAAGAATGGAAAATAAACCAGGTCCGTAGAATTCGCAAACAAAAAGATAATTACAACAGACCTGTCCTAATAAAATTAAACAGGTAGCCATAATTAGAGATGCATTCGGGCCGGGCTGGCCGGGCTTTGAGGTTTGGATCGACTCGGCCCGAAAATAAAAATTACCGGCCCGACTCGAAGATCGACTAGACAAAAAAATTAGCTAGCCCGGCTCGAAAATTGACTCGAAATCGGGCCGGGCTTCGGGCCGGGCCGGGCCAAAGCTCGAAATTGGGTGCATCCGGCATTCCTAATGTTGATTTTTATGTTAAGGCGAAATGTTTAACTTTTTTCGTGTCAAACTTATAAAAAACCTCTACATTCTTATAACTTTCAACATTAGTTAACATAAGTAGTTAAAAAAGAGACCCTTCTAGTGTAAGTTTGTTATAAAAATTACAGACCTACGAGTACTTAATACTTTGTTTACCAAAGCCGTTCGAAAATTTAAACAATTTTTTCACAAGTCTTATATAAAAAATGTAATTTACATAAGGATTTTTTAGCTAACTTTGTTTCTGCTCAAAAATAAAACAAGAAATCATTATGGTAGGAACAAAAATCACTTTTATTAAAGTATAGGAGTAATAACAATAATAAAAGCAACATCACAATATAATTATTATGCTTTAATTAATAACCTTGAATTCTTGAAGTAAAATAATACATTTTTATTTATTAATATGTGAAGTAAGTTGTTATTAAATCATTTTGATCCTTTTTAACTTCATCCATTTTCTATAACTATAATATTTTTCGGGCAGGCCCGAAAAGCTCAAATTTTCGGGCCGGGCCGAAATCAAAAGTCCGACTCGCCTCGATTTTTGAAAATGATTAGCCCGATAAAAAATATCTTCGGCCCGGCTCGATGATCGACTCGTAATCGAGGCGGGCTTCGGGCCGGGCCTGGCGAAAGCTCGAAATCGAGTGCAACTCTAGCCATAATGCCAAGGTACTTATCTTAAAAAACGTCCATAAGCTGAAAGGTCCAAATATTTATATCAACCTTGATCTAACTACTACTGAACAGGAACATCAAAAATATATTACCAATTTTAAATATGATGTCCGCAAAAAAGGTTATCAATTCGTTTAACTAAAAAACAGTTTAAATATTGATAATATTTTGTACTCGTTTGATGAACGTTCTAAAATAATGAAACGCACGCAGTAATGATGATATCGATCTGGATGCAACTATATCTGATATTGGATTGGAAGTATATATGTACATCAGATCTTGCAAATAAATTAAAAACACAACACCAGTCAAATCTGTCTCTGTCCTCTTGGAAAAATATCATTTTTTAAAAAATATTTCCCACTACCCACTAGTAGGTATAGAGCAAAAATAGTTATTATCATATTTGTAAAAGACACAATTTCCTACAACTTTTTCAGTTTTTTTTATTATTTTTTTTTTTTTTAATAAAAATACAAAAATTATCATACGTAATAATATATAATGGAAAAGTGGAAAATAATCGGACACGACGCAAGTAAAAGTTATTTATTTTATGGCTAGGAAATAAATAATTGACTGCGTGTCCGATTATTTTCCACTCTTCCATTCCATAACAAGTCGATCATCGTATTCAACCAATAATATGTTATGTAACCAATTTTATAATCGACGCTTTCGGCTAAGGGCACACGAGGCGGCAAGTGTCGAGTCTGCGTCCGATTCAACACAGTAGGTGCGTTCAATGAAGTTAGCAAACCAGCTTGCTACGCTAGCGAATTGTATATGACGTTATAAGTGACGTCATATTTAATGCTTTGCTAGCGAGAAATGCTAGCGCCGATTACTTCGCTAGCTTGATCTGCGAAGTGCTGCTAGGACGCCAAATTTAAAATGGAATAAAAAATAAGTTTTTAAATCACGTTTTAAATGAAGACGGTACCTAAATGTTCGAAAATAACAATTATATTGGCATCACAGTAGGTATGTTTTGACATTTGTGGTTATTTTGAAGTAAATCTAAATTTGTTGTAAAATGTTTTGATGGAGAATTAATAGAAAATGAGAAGGATAATGAACATCCATTTTAAAAATAAAGCACAGTGGGCATTTCAACGTAGCATTACATTATCTGGACAACACAACCACAAAAGAACAAACGTCAAATATTCATATTCGCGCCAAAGTTGCCGTTCAGTAAACGTTTTGCTAACTTTATTTTGCTACTTCGCTAGCGCTAGCTTGCTAACTCTATTGAACGCACCTAGTTTCAAAACAGAACACACGAAGCGGCATAAATCGAGTCAGCGGTCGAATCGGATGCCGGATGCCTACTCGGCACGCCGCCGCTTCATTGGTGAATGTGTGTGCCGTCCCATTGCGAAGTATAGGATGATAGGTTAAGTCGGCCTGAAGAGTTTATGGAACGAGTCACTAACTATACTGTTTCTACGACTGCAAATTAAGACAACAGAAATACAGATTTTATGTTATTTATGTTTGCTGTCTGCTACAGAAATTAACTTCACTCCGTGCTTCAAGCCGAGTCCACACTGACACGCACATTATTAGCTAACAATATTTGCTAACATGTTCGCTAAAACATTTGTTATCAGATATACAATATTAGTACCTATGTTAACTATCAAAAAGTGATCTTCCATGAATACGCGGCAATCTTCAAATAAATAAATGTGATTATGATATTCAAACTTGTAGATGTTGGTCTTGCAAGCATGAAATGTATATTTTGTGTTACATTTACAGAAATATAGCAATTAGTGTCTAGACGCGGATATTTGGATCCAATTAAATTTTAAATATTTAAAATCTGATGACATTTTCATAAAAACTTTAAAGCTACTGCCGTCTTCGAACTGCAAATCTAACAAAAGAAAAACTCTTCTTTTTCTTAAAACTGCGGTGAACATATTTCGTTATTGCAGTGTGGACTTCATATGTTAACTAATATTCTTACCAACAATTGTTCACGTCACGAACCATGTTGCTGAACATTTGTTCGTTACCAAAGAATGTTCGTTCCAATGTGGACCCGGCTTAATGAATCAACTGTTCCGTTAATAGCTACCCGCCGTGTCCAATACTATCCTTGTCCCAGCTCAAGTTATGGTCAAGATATTATTTTGCGTCATAGAAACCATTTGAGATATATTTTAACAAAGGAATAAAAAAAAACATTAAATTATTTGAAATAATACTACCTTTTTAGTTAAAGTTCTGTATTTTTTATTATTAAAACCCAACGTTTCGGCACCATAAACTGGTGCCTTCTTCAGCGGAAATTGACAAAAATGTTTTTTTGTTTTTTCACATTTTTGTTTTCCCTGAAGAAGGCACCAGTTTATGATGCCGAAACTTTAGGTTTTAATAATAAAAAATACAGAACTTAAACTAAAAAGGTAGTATTATTCCAAATATTAATATGTGTTCTGAAAGATATTTTAATAATTAAATTATTTATTTATCATTTTTCGAATAATATTTATAATTTATTGCCTGTCTATATAATTGTAATAATTTTTGGAGGTTGTGTGCCTCTTTTTACTTTATGCTATCCTTTCCCTACGCCACTGGCTTGCTCGGATCAATACACCCACGAACACATGCGGTGTATCGAATGTTTGGACAACTGTGTTTAACTCCGCTGTATTTACACCAGACACGAAACAAACTGACACTTATACCAAGATGTTTATCTTTCTCTCTAAATAATTAACACTGTTCGTATGCTGTCATTTATCTTTTATAAACGCTACCATCAGCTTGTGTATTAATACGCCACTTTACTACAACGAACTACATGTGTAATTAATATAGGATAATCACGACAATTTGTGTGTACGGTTGTTTAAAAATTTATGGAGGGCGGTTAACAACTAGTTGTCATTTTATAGACATATAAGGATTTATAGCTCATTTTAATACACGATTTTGCATATTGGGGTATGTGATCATAATAGAATTTTAATATATGGCTCATAAAAAATAAATATTAACTACTATAACTTCTGAATATAATAATACAAATCTGATCTGGCCAGCACAATTCCTTCCGTCATTTCTATGTATTTTGTACAAATCCCTTGCCAAAAGATCCTTGGAAAAGAATCTATATATCCAGTAAAATTGTAACACAAACATATACTATTTTCTACAAATTCCATACCAAGAGTTCCTTAGGAAAGATTCTATAAATCCAATAAAATTATGAAACGAACATACACTATGTAAATTGCACTACTTGACACTAACATCTGTCAATTAGAATTATTTAAATGATGTAAATTGCACTTAACACTGACATCTGTCAATTAAAATTATTTAATTTCATCAGCTATTTACATGATTACAGCAAAGCTGGCTGATCGATGAAAGTTAATCTCTTTAAAATTCTTTAACTCTATCGAATATGAAGGAAAATGTATAATCATAAATCATACCGTATAATCACATAAAATGTCAAAAAATGATATTTAACTCGCTAATAATAATGATAATCACTTGTTCATGCTACCAGCTATTCTGTATATTGAATTATTGAAAATATAGGAACATTTACCTTGTTTATAGAATATAGGAGATTTTGACAAAATATAGGAGACTCCTAGTAAATATAATTTTTAGAATTGTAGCATTGGAGTTATCATCGGAAAAAAAAATGTCACACGCAGACAGACACATACGGACGCACTTACACACACACACACACACACATACAGCCATCATCGTAAAACTAGTAAAATCGTATTCTAGGAACTCTAAAACGTGCTTATTCATTGAAAACTCATTACCAAATTTTTTGAGCAAAAATACCTTCCTTACCTAAAGGTGAAAATTAAACATTATTTCATAATAGTATAGTTATTTGCAATTAAATGTTTTGGAGAAGGGATATGGTGACGTCAGCACGGTGTGAATATATTTCTATTCGTTGTCAACCACTGATGCATATTGTGTCACTTTGTTTATTACGCTCGGTCCATCTATAGTGACGTAACTATAGTATAGACAAATTACGGTTATAGACGAGAATATATTTTTTTATGGCCTCTAAGAAGATTGTGTTTCGACCGCAGAAAATAATAAATTTCTACTGGAAAAGTATTAAGATTGCAATGTTTGTGTTAATATAAAGTTTCTCTCAAGAATAAAAATTTCTCTTGTATACTTCCACAATATTGATTTCTTGTAGTACCTCCAGGTTAGCCCTTGAGCCCTATTTTGTAAAGAAGTTGTTAAGTCTTAACAACGTTGCTAAAAATTTTAACCAATAGAAATAAATGTAAAAGATGAATATCTAAATTTAATTTTGTTGTTCATGATTGGTAGTAGAATGCAGGAATGGGCACATAAAATACGTCACTTATTATACGTTATTATTTTACTCGTAAATGCACATCCCTGTTAGTATGTATTATAAAAAATACAAATTGCTGTGACCAAACCTAATAGTACACAGTAAATAAAAACTTTGTTGTGATTACCAAAAATGAGTTCCAGCAGCAATTTTTTTTGTCAATATAGGACCAGCAAATATATTTGTTACAGTTACCTAGGTAAACTTGCTGGTAAAAAAATGTTATGGCAACAAATACAGTTTTGTTATATATAACAAAAGATATTTAAAATAAGTTACCATTAATAACTATGAATTTGTTTTGGAAACTAATAAATTTTGATAGATATACAAATGCATTAATGAGGTAGTAAGGTAAAAATTAAATACATGCGTATTATAATAATATTATTTATTTATAGTTATAATCTATATACATGTAACAAATATTATATAAAAATAATAACATATGAAACAATAGTCACTTAAATTATACAAATTTATCAGTAATCGATACATACCTTCAAATTTCTCAATAAGACACTAATTGCCATTGTTTTAAAATATCTTTTACAAAATCATCCATTTTTATTGACGAGCACAAGAAACAAGCACTTTTAAAACACAATTTTCGACAGGCTAAAACTTAACAACGCAAGTAAATGCGACACGACGTAGTATAGTATAACACGAACAGTGAATTATACTGTATACCAGGGAATACTCTGTCTACACAAAAGTTTTAGTTACCTGTACAAAGTATATGGCGGGAAGAAGAATTTGTAATCTTTACAAAATATAATGTCACAGGATACAAAAAAATAAAATTTGTCCCAGTAACAGATTAAATATTTTTAATTGTTGCAAAATGATTTTGTAATCTGAACAAAGTAACAAAATGACTGCTTAGTACTACTAATAATAATTGCTACCATGACTAATATTTTACAGCAAATAATACTTTTTATACACAACAAAAATGGTTTAGTTTTGGAAACTTAAAATACAAAGTTCTTCGTATACACGGCAAAAACATATTGTTGAAATTACAAAAAAAAACACAGCTAACTAAATTTTGTCCGGAATATCAATGTAATTTTTTACCGTGTAAATTTAATTTCTATATAATTCGTCTGAAGAATGAACTAATTGTTTTAATTATGACCCTTAAATACAAAACATATCCGGAAATCAAAAATACCCAAATTTTGTAGGATAAAGTCTTATTTTGATGCCCTATTACGAGGCTTATCCCGATTTAGGGGGGTTCCCTCAAGGGAGTTTTTGGGACTTTTTGTGGTGATTCTTAGAGACCCTAAAAAAATATTCCCATGAAAAATAGCCGTCTAACAATTAGTTCCGTCTTCAGACGAATTTTGATACAAATTGACTATATACTATATTCAGTCCTACTTGACTCGATCTAACACACCTGGTAAAACACAAACTATGTACGCGTCCATTATGAATTAAACCTTACATACATTTCACAGATCGTAGTATCAACATCATAAAACAATAATTTCTCAAACTAGCGAAATTAAAAAATTCTGTTTATTATTGAAAATAACAAATGCTTCATATTAAAATATCCTTATCCATTTTTGGAATTTTTTATTTAAAATAGAGAAACTGGAAAGTACCTAACCAATTCGTTTATCACAACACAAATACAATTTCAGAATTGTTGTTCTACTTATTTTTAGCCTTATGAATACATGAATACAAAACATGAAATTGCGGGAGTCACCATCATAAATATGTATAAACATAACAATACAAAGAATTTCACTTATTGTTTCAACCCTATTCTAACCCTCAACCCTTTGCCAAATCTGGGAATGTGGCTTGCGTGTTCTGTCATATTCACCCTATCTTATTTTATGCCCCATAACACCACGACTATCCCACACATTTACTACTACAACACAAAAGAAAATTTTATTCTCTCTACCGAATGATCTGGTAGAAAGTTAGGCTCGCATAACGGCCTTTGTTGAGGGTTTTGTTCTCTGTAATTACGGCATTTTTTTGTAGGCTTTTTTGTGATTTAGTGTAATCAGCAGGTTAAGGAAATAAATCAGAAAAGTTTTCACTGTTAACAAAATCGAAAGACGAGAAGAAAATCAAAGTACGAGGTAGCGTCCAAATGTTCACGGAATTAGTCAATAAAATTTTATTGATTATTTTTTGACATTTCTTAAAACCAATGAAGTGTTTTATTACCTGTCACGTATCAGCGTTTTAACCAATCCTGCCATTATTATAGTGAGAATAATCTCTGTAGCTTTTGTTTTGTAAACATATAAATAAAATTAACGAAAAACAACGATTTGGTGATGTTTCTGATTATGAAATAAACCAAAAAAATATAGAAACCACTTCTGGAAACACGGTAATTAATAATCACTCGGTATGAAGGCGCTTATTTATGAGAGTTCCCGAAGGAAAAATAATCGGACAAGCAGTCTGTAGTGAAATTATTTATTTCAAGTGATTATTTATATTTATTTTGCTCTGTCAAACTTATGTTCTAGTTGTCAAAACAGACTTGCCAACTGCATCATGTAAACGAGTAAAGCTAATTAGTTACGACAGTAGATGGCGATACAATAGCAAGACAGTGGCTTTCCGTTGTATGAAACAAATTTGTATATCAAAAAATAATCTAATTAAATATAATTCGAGAGTTGGATAAATTAGAAAATAATTCTTCAGTTTCTTTCTCAAAATTGTTGCTATTTAGCAATAACCACTTAAACCCTACGGGCTTTCGTGACTATTGCCTAACAACAAGTTTTCGAAAATGCTATCATATTATTTTCAATTTATTCTCACTTTCTTGTTATATTACTACTGAAAATAAGGTACAATATTTTTACATTAATTTCCTTTAAAAAAGTACATCCCTTATGCATTTACACATTTGTTCCACCTTTCGTTCAGGTCTTCAAAGCACTCCTGGAAACCAATTTTTCTGTTTCGGAATTTCTTTCTAATTATAGCACGCATATTGATGTTAAAAGGAGATTCATTCTTAAACGATTTTTGGTGATATTTTGTTTTTTGAGATTGGCATAACAGCATTGAATACACTAAATATCTAAGCAACAATATAAAAAAGCAATCACAGCCACCATTATAATAATTCTACCAAAAATTTCCCTTAATGCAAATTGTCAAATATTTTTTTATAAAAAATAATGTAAATCAGAGCCTCAACAGAGTAAATAGAATAAAACACAAGTTACAGAAGGCAATTCAACTTGTTTGTTCGCCCACTCGCAGCTGCGGGCTCGTGAGCGAATTTGTAACTCGTATTTGAATACCTTGTCTTCTGTAATATATGTTTTAATATTCTGAAAGTACTTTCAGCTGCCTCGTTGCATTTTCCATCACCTCTGCTGGATAAGCAACACATTGTCCATTCAGTTTCATTTGTAGCCGCGGGTACAGGTAAAAATAGACTGGAGCAAAGTTGGGAGAATAGAAGGGGTGTTGCAGAGTGGTGACAATGTTCTTAGCAAGATAATTTTTCATCATCAGGAAGAGATGTACCGGAACGTTATCGTGTAGCAAAATCCAATCGTTTGCTATCAAATTTTCAGGATTTTTCGTCTGATTGCGTTTCATAGTTGTTGAAGGATCTCCACTAAAATTTATTTGTTTACAGTTTGGCCTTGAAGAATGAATTCGTGGTAATCACGCCCTGATAATCAAAAAACACCTCCTATTCACTTTTATCCAAGCGAAATTTTTTACTTGTGCCTCTCGTAGACAGTCGATTTTTTCATTGCTTCATTTCCGTGTGTTTTTAGCATTTGTAGGGTTTCAAATATTCATTACTTCAGCAGAACGCAGAATTTGATGTTTGCACGCTGCTCTGATGACGACATTTCAATAATAGACCAACGAAAGAAATGCAGACAGTAACCAATAGAGATGCCAGCGTCTTGACGCTTTCCCTAGTGGTGACTGCCAACCCAAGAAAAATAAATTTCCCTCCTGCAATCACCTGCTTGGCTCTAGACAACGATTCCGAGTACTTTTTGACGCCACCTCGTATACTCGCATTTCAAACTTTTAATAAATTTTTAATTATTTTTCTCGATTCAAAATCATAGTTTGCTGATCCTAATATTTGACTTTCCTTCTACGCCAGTTCAGCAATTTTCTCACAATAATTGCCGCACTCTAAGTCAGAAATACTGCACTTGATTTAATTGAAAACCGCATCGTACCGACTGCGCCAACTCAACTAAACAGCAGCGCTCTCACCGTTCAATATGTAAATTAATTTAGAAGCTGTCAAGTGTTAAGCCAATGACAAACTCTCTCGCTAAAAATTTATCTGTTGTTTTACGGAATATTTTGCCGATAATTTATGAACGAACCCGCGGAGTCAATATTGACGTACGGAGTTATAATTATAAATCTTCTCATGATAGCGATGTGTATCTTGGTGATAAATGGTGTAGGGGTAAATTATGTTTGATTTGATAATAGGAGGAAAGTTTCCGTGATGTAGTGAGTATGTTGTACTGGGATAGGTCCCTCAAGTCAGCCAGGAGGTTAAACTGTGCTGTAATTTACTTAAGGTTCTATTTAAGACAAATTTGTTAACTTAAATAGGCCCTGGAGGAAGTTTTGTTACTAACTTCAGTCGTTAGAGTGGAATGACTTCATATGTCATACAATTTATTAATATTGAAATCTTGCATTCTATTTAGTTTTTACATAATATGAATACCTTTTGTCAAAAAAAATTGATGTGGTCAGGATATGACCTCCTGCAAATTCCATGTTTAAAATAGCAATGAACTTTAAGCAAAGTATAACTTCCGATTGGTCGTTTGTAAACAAAATCTAATTTGTTATTCCAATAAATAGAAGTCTGTAATACGAAATTAATTTCGTTCCAAAAATTAATCGATTATCAAGTGTCTATAGTGCTCACCATCAACTATAATAGTTCGACCTTCATCATTTTCAAAAAAGTAAATTCCAATGATGCCCCCTGACCACAGTGTGCACCAAACAGTCTCATTTGGGCATGTATTGGAATCTCGTAAATCACATGAAAATTTTCCTTTGCCCAAATGTGGCAATTTTGCTTATTAACATACCCAGAGATAAAAATGTGTCTCATCAAAGAAGAAGATAATCCTTGAAAAATCAGCATCAATTTCGTGGTGCTCTAAAACGCAATCTGTGTAAATTCTTTGCTGTACATGATCCATTTCGTAAATGTGTAGTTGTAAACTAATATTTGACACTTTGAAAACACTTAACTTATTGACAGTTTTTTTTATTTGTAGTGCTGCAAACATAGCAAACTTAAATCGGATCATCCTGTAAATCTAATATTTATGTATGATGGAAATTATATTATTTTTACAAACCTTTATTTAATTAGAATCAAATATATTTCTACTATATTCTCCATAACATTGTTTCATTATTAATTTTAATGAGACAGTGACATTTGTTTAACTACTTCAAAATTGTTATTAAAGCATTATATTTTTGTTTGGCGCACAGGCAAGATGATGTATAAAATAAATTATTTTACCCGTATAAATTTATATTTAAAGTTATATTATCGTAGAATTGAAGTTTATACCATTATATTCCATTTTTATTAGTAAAAGTTGCTGAAAATTATATTCAATGATTTTTTTTCAAGAAAAACTGTTAGAAGCTTTTATAAGTGATACCTTCGGTTATCTGATATACACTAAAAACTAATCAGCTCTTTCCTCATTAGTACAGAATGAGTATACAAAATTTCAAAATTTTCTAATTGATAGTATTTGAGTAACCGTGTCCACGGGATTCACACTCTCTCACACACTCACACATACGTACCCACAGACATCATTATAAAAATGTTAAAATCGGATTCTGGGGACATCAACAAGTGCTTATTCACTAAAATAATGTAACCAAATAAACAGCAGTCCAGCTTTAACGTATCTCCAGGTGCTGCAGAGCATTATAGAATCAACATTTTATTGAAAATAGAGAAAAAGTATAATATAATCTCCCAAATGTTTCTCGGGCACGATTCATTGAAGACTTTTTGGCACTCCTTAGTAGAAAAATAAAGAATAATGACTGTGAAGACCAAAATGGACAACAGTTATAGACAAGAATAATATTTCTGACGATCAGGAGGTAGATTTAACACCGTTCAGAAAGAAGTGAAACAAGGTATTAAAAAAAACTTCAACGCATTAAAGATAATGATCCCCTATCAGTATTTTAAAATTAGATTTCTGAGCTCCTTAGTTTATAGGAACAATCCCTTAAGTCAACATATCAATGAAAAAATCATTTCTATTTGATGAAGAGGTCCAACTTTTTCACAAAACTTTTGTTACATACGTTATTTTCTTTTCTGCTATATCATTCCCCACAACATTTAGTATCACAGTCCGATATCTTGCATTCTATTTTCACATAATTACATGTGTTGGTCGCGTGACCTGTAGAGGAAGTTGTATTCTAATGTCGCGGATAAACGATACGGAACGTTTCTCCGTCTTCGCGATTTATAATCGGATTCAGAACGGAACGTTGTTGCTGTTGCTAGCCGGTGTAATGTACACTGTCAGACGGTGTTATCGTGTCTTACACTGCCGTGTAAGATATGCTAGCGGTATGCCTGTGCCTGTGCCGGTAAATGATAGCGACAGTATGGTTTAGTATGTTTGGAACTTTAGTTTGTGGCAAGGAATGAAATATATACATAGTAGAGATAGATTATAGATTAGACAGTTTCATACATATTCCTTACTACATTTTTATTGCCTTAGTAAAATGGAATTATAACTTCCAAAGTGTACTGGTACAAAGTATCGCCCTAAAATAAGAGGTGCGTCTCAAAAGTAATGAGAATGTTTTGTTATTCCTATACAGTGTGTCCCATTTAGAGGTGCCACCATTGGGATCTCGAGAACTATAAGAGATACGATGTCGGTTAAATGGAACTTTTTGTGCACCTTTGGGAGGCCATCTCAGATGTGCTTTTGTTTTTCCAAAAATTCTCGTAGGAAACTAGATAATGACGAAAAACTGAATATTGTTGATTTTTACGTTCTCAAATAACTTCTAAACTATTAGTAATTGAGAAAAATATTTCAAATATAAAAGTTAGATATTTTTATTAACTAACCAGTGGCGTACGAAATAAATTTTCATATCCGTAAATTTTCGAGATATAACACAAACTTATATTTTTTTAAATGGAACCCATATCTGATTTTAGTCTCAAAAAAATCAATATTTTTTTCTCTTTTCAATGGTGTAAGGGTTATTATGTTTTATATTTGTTTTGCTCCTAAAATTTAATTTTTCTCTTTATTTTCCTGAATTTTCTAATTATTTCCCAAAAAAACATTATTATTTTTATTAATTATATTGTATTTGATCAAAATAATTTGTTTTATGCCTTTATTACTTAATATTTTCATTCTAGACTCATAATTACAAATTACACCATGATGTGCCAAGGGCGACCTGATACAAAATATTATAAAAATTAATTTGATACGAATTTTGAGCAAATATTTTTAAGGAAATAAATTATTTAAATACAAGGAGTATTTCCAAATAGAAATCTACCAATATTTTCAAAATAATTGTAAATTTAATACAAAATAAGGAAAAAATAATAATTTTTGAAGGCAAAACAAATATAAAACATAATAACCCTTACATCGTTGAAAAGAGAAAAAAATATTTATTTTTTTGAGACTAAAATCAAATATGGGTTCCATTTAAAAAAATATAAGTTTGTGTTATATCTCAAAAATTTACAGATATAAAAATTTATTTCGTACGCCACTGGTTAGTTAATAAAAATATCTATCTTTTATATTTGAAACTTTTTTCTTAATTATTAATAGTTTAGAAGTTATTTGGAAAAGAAAAAATCAACAATATTCAGTTTTTCGTCATTATCTAGTGCCCTATGAAAATTTTTGGAAAAATAAAAGCACATTTGAGATGGCCTCTCAAAGGCGCATAAAAAGTTCCATTTAACCGACATCGTATCTCTTACAGTTCTCGAGATCCCAATGGTGGCACCTCTAAATGGGACACACTGTATACCGATTCTTGAAACGACGAGAAATTTGTAATGTGAGATTCTCATTACCGATACGATAGATAATTTCGATTTTTGAAAATACGAGACATTTTCTCGCCAGTCATTTTGGTCATGGTTATGCAGTGAGATACAAATATTTTATGCGCGCGCAGAGTATTTATGTCAAAATATTTGCTTGTGGTTGACAGTTCATTATTGTATGGTAAAACGAAATGGAGAATGAAAATAAGTATATTGTATATAAATTACTCAAAAAGAATCAAAAAAAATATTATCTATAAACAGTTTTATAATATAGACATACAAAAACCAAATTTAAAAGAATTTATTTATCAAAAACTTAAATACATTTCAAACATTTCAACCAGTTTAACCTCTGAATTTAAAAAAATATATATTATTCAGGCCTGTATAACTCAGATGCCTTAAAATTTGTTTAATTAACAATAAAATTGTTAATGGACACCCCTATAATAATGCAAGAATTTACAAAATCTCTTGTCAAAACTGTGATTACAAATACACATAGGGCATACAAAAGGAAATATTAACTTATGACATAAAGAACATAAATGCCTAGTTTCTAAAATCAAAAATCCAATTCTAATATAGCTAAACAATCATACTTTTGATAAATCTAGGTTGGAAGTTTTCTTTCTTAAATTTTATCTTTTAATTCATTTCCCCATTAATTCTTATATATACTATATATTATTAATGTTTTATGTAATTACCGTAATTTTGTTTTGTCAAAATTACAAATATTTAACTTTAAAAGGCTGCAATCAACGACACTGGATTAATATAAAAAAACATGTATTTCAAAACAACACAGCAAGTGACGTCTGCTACTCTATTTCACTAGGCAAACACTGACGAGAAATGTTATACGTGATGAGAACTGTCTGACACAAAATTTGGTGAGAATTGTGTTGAAAAATACAACGTGCGTCTCACTGGGCGATAAATAAATCACGTGACCTTTTTTTCTCATCTCACACCGTATCTCATATTTCAAGAATCGAGCTTTGGTTGTGGCACAGCCTATTACCACAAACCAGCTTATTTGAAGAGAACAATTTTTTAACACTTGTTTGGTAGTAAATTTTAATACTCGCCAAAAATTTAATATTTGATGTAAGTTTAATTATATTAGTTACGTTTCTATTAGAGCAGTATTAAGGTGCGCTACCATTGCATCGGCTTTGGAAACTGCAATTTCTATTAATCTATCATGCTTCTTATGCCAATCTGATCGTTTTTATTACTAAAGTCCCAAAAAAAAAAAACGATACACTTATATTAATTCATTGCCGTGCGGCCTTGACAATCGGCAAAAGCCGACTCAGTGGGGACGTACCTTAAAAATCCAGTGGTACAAAAACGGTTCACTTCAAATAAACTGCACTTATTTTTACGAATTTCGAAATAGTTATTTAGATATAACAGCCACGTGTGTGAACTCAAAATGGGGAAGTTTAGTGATTTTTTTTTATTCTTTTATTCCATGGGAAATAACTTGAAAAATGATGTAACATGTTTTATTTTTTTCAAAAATGCCCAGATTTTCCGGAAAAGCCGATTTTAAGCTGTGATGACGTCGGTAGAGGCTTGGTACAACGTATGTCGCTTTTACACTGACGCACGCGGTTGCGGTCACCAGTCACTTGAGACTGAGGTGTTGTTCGACCTACGTTCAAGTGGTTCGCTTTCACCGTTCTGTCTGAGTTTGCGCATAACTGACTTGTGACGTACTTAGAGTTTACCCAAAAAATATTAATTATAGATAAATGGAGCAATCATTTTAATTTTTAATTTCAATTTCAGCTGTCATTTGTGTTATATTTGTGAGAAAATAGTATGTTATGTAGAATTTTTACCATGCTAAACTTCCCCATTTTTGTGAATCAGTATTTTCATAGAATGAACTCCGTGACTGTTGCAAATCGCTGACATGCGGCTGGCGATCTTCCGCTCAGTATTTTGCAGAATATTGGAAAAAGCGGAATATTACCAGCAAAAGTGTCCACGTTGTCAACTGAACTAGCATAGGAAATATTCGAATCCACGGACGAGAGTGATTCTCAGCTCGATCGTGGAGGCGAACAGTCGAACGAAATTTTGATTAATTAAATACATATTTCATATTATTTTGTTTATATATTATTTTTGTGTGTAACATTGTTTTTCTAAATCTTAATTATAATTACTTATTTTTCTAAAGTATTTAATTATTTGTGAAACAACCCCGTCAACCCCTTCCAGAGTCAGCACAGGTCAGCGTAGTGACACAGTTAAGTATAACTTTCATTTATATTCTTACTGTGGCCGTCTGAGCTTTAATTCAGTACGTCAACGGAGGGTGATTTTCACTACACCCTAAGCACCCGCCCGTTGCATAGATAATAATAGGGAATCAAAGAAAAGTTTTGCGCCTGCGGATAAAATTTATTCGTCCAAGGACAAGCGTGTAAACTTCTATCGGCGTGAGGTATACAACGTTTTACGCACTACTGCAATCAAATGAAATGTTTTTAAATTATTTTTTTCTACTCCCATACGTGAAGTGAGTACTTCACGTCAATTTCTATTTGTGAAGTTTGATTTTTTGTACACAGTGCATGAAGTAACACTTCACGCACAGTTCTTTATTTTAAATATTACAAAATGAATTTTATTTTAATAAAACAAAGCTGTTAAACCCCCGTAACGTTGGTAACCATGGTTACACAAGTCGATAATACAGAGACTTTACGTTAAAAGAATGACAATGTTAAGAAAAAAATATATTTTATTGCAAGGTCGTAGTAATAGTATAGTATGTAACACGTGTGTGAAGCCTATTTTACATTCGTGTAATTTGTAACACTCGCCTTCGGCTCGTGTCACAATCTCCACCCTCATGTAAAAATTTCAGCTTCATACACTTGCCACATAATATATAAATACTATTTTAAAATACATGTAAAACTTGTTGCTACCTACAAATATTATGGCCAGGTGGTCATGCCACAAAACAAAGCAATGCGTTGCATTACTATTTGGTTGTGATTTTTTTTATGCGTAAAAATAATTTTGAACCCTTATATCGTATTTATTATCCGTCATCGTTTTGGTGCATAAATTGTAAAATTTTCGAAAAAGTATTCCGAGGCATCGATATCTGACATTAAAAATGAAATAAATTTTTTTATAAGGACAAATATAAATAATTAATCCATAAGAATTTTGGAGACAATATCTTGCTCCATTAAAATTTAAAACTCGAAAACATTATCCTTACCAAGTTAAATATTCAGGATGAAATGTCGTGTACAACATGAAAGTTAGAGCAAAGTGCGTGGGCGTGTAATCCCGTTGTATCTGCATATAATTTAGTATTGTAGTAAGGCATAACACTTAATTTACAAAATAGCAGGTCCTTGGTAACGCAATTCCAGTTTTAATCTTATCAGGAAACGTGACATCCTTTTAGGACCTGCTCCGGTGTTGGTGGAACTTTCCCGTCCTCTACGTCAAGGCTTCGCTACTAATTGTTTTGTTATGAATCTCCTTTATTCCTTAAATCAGGATATTAAGGTTGTGTTACACGGTCCTAAACTTGTTATCAGATTTGTTATAACTCTACCTAACAGGCATTTGCATCCAGAAGGCCATTTACCTTCAAATGAAATTAAACGAAACGCTTTCCTTTTATTACCAATGAGTCATAAACTTCGTGGACATTTTCCAAAATGCTAATTCTTTCGCAAATTGAAATAAATAATATTGTACAAACATGAAAAGTAAAAAATACTATCTCACATAACCACGCATTGATACTTTGTCTGAATAAGTGGTTGGATTTTTATTTTCCATCTGATTTCAATATTTCGATCTATAGTAATATTATTCAACTACTACATAACGTATATCCCATAATTTTTGGCACAAATTTTATACCAAGAAAAATGCATAAGTTTTATAATACTTGATAATGAGCTAATTTCACATTTTTATAAAAGTATTTTAAATGAAAGTTTATGCAATATTTTTCATTGTAACAAAAAAATTATAATAATTTATTTTTATTTTCGTAAATAATTAAATAAAAAGATAATAGGAAAAGAGTTTACGTTATTTATATAAATAAAAGTAGGCGACAATTTGTCACATGTTAAATTGTAGGTACTCTAACGTCACTTTATGTTTCAGATCACGTACCTTTTTCAAAATATTACACAAATTTCAATATTTAATTGTAAAATATCTAATAGATGATATTTCGTGACATTTTCACAGAACAATATCTTTTAAAATTAAGTACTTAGAAGTGATACAATTTTTTTGCAACGGCCCTATTAACTGTTTGACCAGCAACAAAATTGTGAACTTATATAAAGATGGGCGCAATTATATACGGACACCTCATTGGGTTTTTTACGACATTTACATCGATATCTCGGACTTCACACTGATCAACTCAGATATTAAGGGATATTGTACTTTTACTGACAATATTACAGAGGTCACTAATAATGTGATATAAACAAAAAGGCAAATTAACAGATAAGGTGTTGGTATGGTGCGCTATTTCCACAAGGGTTTATCCAGGCATTATGTGGGCCGAATGAGATGAAGCCCTAGATTGTCAAAGGTTCATCGATAATTATCTAATAAAATTGGTTAATTTTTTTCGAACAAAAATACACTGGGGAAGAATTTATATTCTGGCCAGGCCTTGCACCCTGCCACTTTGCAAAACAAACACAAAATTGGCTAACAAACCAAAACGTATCAAAAGTTTACAATGAGGACGAACTTCAACGCAGAATGCAGAGTTGGGCAGAAAAGACGGACGTTTTTTTAAAACGTCACAAAATTGATACTTTTTGCTTAAAAAAAAATATTGACAGATTTGAGTTCGTAATGACATAACATTTGACAAAATCAAGTATGGAAAACAACATCTTGCATGCGGTGTGCGTTATCATTAATGCATTTTTGGAGGCGTTATACGAGGTTTGCACTCTTTTCAACAAAGATATGTCAATTTGGGCGACTTCTACGCGAATAGCTTCTGAAAATCCGTGAGAACTACACAAAGGACCACAGCACAAACCCAAAGTAACGGTTTAGTGCGCTGTGAGCATAACTATCGTAATTGTCACGTATTTTTCGATGACGATAATGATAATGCTGTTACCGCGAACTCGGAGCACTATATGGAAATTATACACAACTTCTTTTTTCCTGAATTACGAAGATATCGTGTTCCAATCCAACATGTGTGGTTTCAGCAGGATGGGGCAACAGCCCACACATCTAGAGTATCAATAGACGTTACTCGCCCTCTCTTCCCAGTCGCCTCTAATCCAGGTTTGGTGACATTCATTGGCCTCCTCGGTCCCCTGATTTGTGCAATCTTATACGATTTTTACCTCCCGCTACCCTAGGTAAGGGAGGTATAGGGATCGTGCTAAAAATCGCATATAGAGATTTTAGTGAATAAGCACGTTTTGATGTCCCCAGAATTCGATTTTAACATTTTTACAATGATGTCTGTGGGTATGTATGTGTGTGTGTATGTGTGTGTGGATCCTGTGGACACGATTACTCAAATACTACTAATCAGAAAATTTTGAAATTTTGTATACCCATTCTATACTAATGTCGGAAGAGTTGATTAGTTTTTAGTGTATATCAGATAACCGGAAGTATCACTTATACAAGCTTTTAGTAGTTTTTCTTTAAAAAAATTGCATTGAATATAATTTTTCAGCAACTTTTACTATTAAAAATATAATATAATGGTACAATCTTCAATTCTACGATAATATAACTTTAAAAAACTTTAAATAACTTTAAATATAAATTTATAAAACAACTTATTTTTGTACATCATCTGACCCATGCGTCAAACAAAAACATAATACTTTAATAAAATTTTAACGTATTTAAACAAATGTCACTGTCACATTTACATTAATAATGAAACCGTGTTAAGAAGAATTTAGTAGAAATATATTTGATTTTTAAATATAAATCTGTCAGTATAAGTACGCGTTTTCAAAATGTCAAATATTGGTTTACAGCTACACATTTACGACATGTATCATGTACAGCAAAGAATTTACACAGATTGCGTGTTTTGAGCACTTGGAAGTTCATGATGATTTTTCGAGGATTATCTTTTTCTTTGGTGAGGCACATTTTCTCCTCTCTGGGTATGTTAATAAGCAAAATTGCCAGATATGGGCAGAGGAAAATCTTCATGTGATTAACGAGGTACCATTACATGTCCAAATGAGACTGTTTGGTGCGCACTATGGTCAGGTGGCGTCATTGGAACTTATTTTTTCGAAAATGATGAAGGTCGAACTATTATATTTGATGGTGAGCGCTATAGGCCCATGATAATCGATTATTTTTGGCACTAAATTAATTTCGTATTACAGATTTCTATTTATTAAAACAACAAATAAGATTTTGTTTATAAACGATCAACCGGAGAGGAAAAAGATACTTTACTTAAAGCTCATTACTATTTTAAACATGGAATTTGCGGGAGGTCATGTGCTAGCCACATCAGATTTTTTATTGTGGGGACACCTCAAGATACTTACATACGAACACAAACCCCGCACGTTGAAAGAAGCTATTCGCGTAGAAGTCCAAATTGACAGAGCGATGTTGGAAAGAGTGTTTGCAAACTTTGTAGAACGTCTCCAGAAATGCATTAATGATAACAGACACCACATGTACGATGTTGTTTTCCACACTTGTTTTTGTCAAATGCTAAGTTATTACGAATTCAAATCTGTCAATAATTTTTTCTTAAACAAAAAGTATCAATTTTGTGACGTACAAAACGACAGTCTTTTCTACCCAATTCTGCATAAAGGAATCAGGAAAACCTAATAGAGAGTTATTGCAGCTTCAACGCAAAAATAACGTGCACTTTAAAGTCACGTGACAGCCCGAATGCGCATGCGTAGTAATAAGGTTCACGTTATATGAATAAGGAGACACGTTATGTGCAATGTAATAGCGAGCCTTTAACGTCACACGTTCTGTATCTTTTGAGGTTATGTTTCGGTGAAAAGTGTGGATGTAACCTAGTTTGTGTTGCTTTAGCGTTAACGTTAGCGTGAATACACTAATTAAATGCGGTAAGCATTGAAATTAAAAGTCCTTTATTTCTAAAATAAAGTGTTTTCTACTTAAGGTTAACGTTTACGTTCTTTCATCTTAGAAGTTGCAATAACTCCCTAATGTTAGGTGTCCGCAGAAAGTTGCTTCTTCTCGAAGAACACGGCCCTCTTTATTTAAGTTGATAGTTTGGTTACTTATGAAACAGTTAATTAGGTAATGTATTAGAAAGTAAATGAATTTTTTACAATAAAATCTTGTTGAAATTTGTACCAAAACTTATGGGATATACGTTATACAGTTGATGGTTTGGTTAGCAATATTTCTGTAAAACTGCACTATGATTAGAAATATTTTACTTTGACCTGTTATACGGAATATATGAACCGACCAACCAAGAATAGTAGATTGCACCGAAGCAACGCCCATGATTCATTAGATAATCACGATTATGTGGAATAATCTCCCTTACCAAATTGGTTTTCTTTCGTGTCATCGACCATAGTTGGAATATCACAAACAATAGTAAACATGTTACATTTATGTCACTCCTCAAACTTGTAAACATACCCTCGCATTTTGTTTTTCTCGCCTTCATTTTTTCAATGTTTATTCCATCTGTAAACAAGACACTCACCGCGTGAGCTTACTGCAGCTCGTTTAACTGCTCTCGGTCTCTCGCTTTACAACAAGAACAACTCGCATTGTGCAAAGCAAAGCAGAATGACAGTGACATCGTTCGACGCTCACCAGGCGACAGCGAATAAAACAAAGTTATGTGTCTGCGGAGATTTGCCAGTTAATTTGCACAGCGCAATCATTGCCTCCCAGGAGAAATGGACGTCCATGTCGATAGAGCACGAATACGGAACAGAAGTTATCAAGATACGAAGCTTAGATTTAAATTTCTGTGATTTATAGAACATTTTGCAATATAATATTCATTTGAATTATTTATTTTTCATCAAACACTACTGAGAATTTTGTCTTAAATGATTACTCTCTCTGAAATTCTTTAGAAAATATCTGATATGGCTAGCACATTACCTTCCGTCAATAATACATATTTTGCACAAATCTTTTATCAAAAGTTCCTTGGAAAAGATTCTATATATCCAGTAAAATTGTAACACGATTCTACAAATACCACACAGAAAATTCCTGGGAAAAGATACTATATATCCAATAAAAATATAACTCGAACATATACTATGTAAATTGCACAAAATTTCTGTAACTTAATGCAAAAAAAAAAACAATATCAAATATTTTGACCACTTTGAGATAGATTATGTAAAACTTGCTCTACAAAGTGTTTTATAACTTATACATCAAACGTTACGGTTAATATAATTTAATAAATTTATTGAGTCTATTACAAAATATTTTTTTTTTAAATTGCAAAAATAAATGGCAGTTTGTTTGAAACGAACATTTTCTGTACCACTGTATTCTCATACTTCGATAGTAGAAACGAATTAATTTAATTAACCAGTAGGAATATAATATTGTTTTATAGTATATCAAATTAGCATATTGCCCTTTAACATGTGGTGTATAAGTTTTAAACACATTGTATATTTATATACAAGAACAACCAAAGTCTAACTGTAAAAAATCTGTTGTGGCCAGCACAAGACCTTCCGTCAATTCGATGTATTTTGCACAAATCCCATACCAAAAGGACCGTGGAACAGTTTCTATATAATATCATGTAAAATCGAACACGAACACATACTATTTTTTACAAATTTCATGCCAAAAGTTCATTTGAAAAGGTTCTATAAATCTAATAAAATTATGACATAAACATACACTAAGTAAAATGCACTTGACACATTTTACATTCTGCTTCAGCTTTCCCCTATTTCATTAGGGGTCGCTGTTTCGTCTTCTCTTTCACTCATTCCTGTCCAACGCATCTTCTTCACACAGTCCTTCCTTTCTCAAGTCTTCTGCGATACAGTCCTTCCATATTCTTTCCTTCTTCTTTCACTGCATGTCACTTGAGAAGACCACTATGAAATACTAATTTTTCATCGCATACTTTCCATATTTGATTTTGTACTTGCAACACACATCTGTCAATTAGAATTTTGAATGTATCAGCTGTTTCCATGATAAATAGCAAAGCTGACTAATTTTTGAAAATTAATTTCTTTATAATGCTTTAACTCTACATTTATTGAATATGAACGATAATAAATAATCAAACCATATAGAGGAGAGTATTTTCTTTAATAAATATAATAACAAAATGTCAAAAAATAATATTTAACTGCGTTTTTTTAAGAAAAACTGTTATAAACTTCAAATTAGGGTACTTCCGGTGGATCAATTATGACTAAAATCTAATAAAATCTTCATATGGATGTACAGAAGAGGAATACGAAAGAATTATAATTTTTAGAATTATAGTATTGGAGTTATCGTCGGAGAAAAATTTGTCACACACGAACACACACATACACACACACACACACACACACACACACACACACGGACACACACACATATACATACATACATCATCTTAAAAATAGTAAATTCGTATTGTAGGGACCCTAAAACGTGCTTATTCATTAAAAACTCACCACCGAATTTTTTGACCAAAGACAATACCTTCCTTACCTAAAGGTGACAGAAGGTAAAAAATTGATAGGAATAGGCCATTGAACCAATGTTATGTCATAAAACAAAAATAAAATATGAATTGCAAAAACAACCACTGTAAATAAGACCATATAATCTTGAGTGATTTTAAATCACGGTATAAGCGACATTAATAAAGTAGAATCGCAGAATGTCAATTTTCACAGATAGGTTCTCTAAGTGTTATTATAACATTTTTTGTAGATTTTAAATCACTCAGCACTAAAATTAATTAGCAAAATATGTCTACATACATAATGGGCTACTTGCATGGTACTGAAAATCCGATTTCTATCACTATATATGTAATGTTATGTTGAAAACATATATAAAAATATAAATTTTATTTTAAAGAAATTATTTGTTTTTTAGTAAATTTAGAAAGAAAATTTTTTGTGACGTCATTATATTTAACTGAAGAACCATGTTTAAAAATTTAACGTATAGATGGCATGCGGGAAAGTTTTAATTTGAATTTGACATTAGTTCATTTTTCTCTCTCTCTCTGGTCTGTCAAATATATTAATTACTTCACAAATAAACACATAGGTAGTTACATGTAATTTAAAATATCGATACCAAAAAGATAAATTAAAATACTAACCTCCAAAATATTGTTGAAACGTCAAACAGGTGATCTATATTACCTATACAAACCTTGTACAAACAAACGCAATGGCTTTACGACTATTCATTGGTGCGACGTAATTCTACGTCATACATGGCGGGAATTCAAATAATCAAATTTCATTATTTTTTTTCTGGCTAATTAACAAAAATTTTGTCAAAAGAAAAAATATGGGTAGTAAGTTTTTATGTGCTCTTCAAAAATATTAAATAAAAAAAAGGTACGCAAGTAGCCCATTGCCAAATCTAAGATAGAGCTACAATATTAAATTTCATTAAATAGTTTTCACTTAAACCGAATAATAGCGAAACCATCGTGGCAAATCAGAGCTGTGCCAGCTGCCAGCATGGCAATATTAAATTACACTAAACAAACATATTAACCCGTTCATTGTTCGTAACCACAGCGGCTAATGAAATGAAATCGATCAGTGATAAAATAGCAGCAAATCACATAATCCAAACATCATTTCCCGCCAGAAGCGAGAGCGGGCGCATCGATCAGATGGAGGAGGAAGACTAACAAGCCGCACAAACTGAGGGTACGACCCTCATGGAGCTTATATTATGTGCTCCACAGCCCTCTATATCATAGCTAATGATTTTTATTTGATAGTAGTTGTTGTGTATGTACACACAGATCTTTATGAAGTTATAGTATATTAGGGGTGAAACCCTTAACTTTCTAGTAGAAGATTGTATAAGATTGGGGGATTACACAATTTTTTTTTATAATTTCTTCTGAAAATATTAGGAAAACTAAGACTGGAAAAATACTACCTTTTTTTTAGTTTAAGTTCTGTAATTTATTATTTTAACCCAACGTTTCGGCACCATAAACTGGTGCCTTCTTCAGGGGATACAATGACATATTTTTTTTATTTCAAAAAAATATGTCATTGTATCCCCTGAAGAAGGCACCAGTTTATGGTGCCGAAACGTTGGGTTAAAATAATAAATTACAGAACTTAAACTAAAAAAAGGTAGTATTTTTCCAATTAATAATATGAGTTCTGAAAGATATTTTAATAATTTAAAACTAAGACTATTGATGAAAATCCGGTGAAAAAAATTCCTATTAACAAGCGAGTTATGGTCTCCCGAATTTTGAAAAGATTGACGTGACGTCACATTTATGTGTTTTTATATCAAACTGTTTTCATCATGAACGTAAATGTTCTTGAAATATATGCTATTTTAAGTTATATTTACATAAAAATAAATGAATATTATAACACTGTATAAGTATACATACTTTATAATTACAGGTGTATTTAAATTATTAAATTTAATGCAAGAAATTTATGTTAAAATAAAAACTGTTTGGAAACTGTAGTACAGGAATGTTAGCCCCTCCTTTCGAATTTGAATTTCTTAACTTCCATTGGTAGTAATCCCACCTCCTAACACGCTATTTGTAATGCATGTATAGGCGGTTTCTCGGTCGCCAATCAAAATATTTTCATATTAGTGTCGAAGCGTTATAACAAAAAACCCTTTATTTCCGAAATGTCTCAATTTTACCATTTCATTTTTTATTAATATTCGTTACTCAGCATATACATTCGTATTTTGCTACTATTTTCCTTTAATTCGATTGAGCCGTAATCCCCCATTCCATCTCTTTTTAATGGAAATTTTACTAGTATTTTACAGGATCACAATCTATAGCACTTAAAATGAACATGCGGTACCACCCAAAAATATTCCTATGGGATTATAGCTAAAATTTACGGAAAAAAAACACGTAAAATCCAAATATGGTAATAACACATTTTTACTATATAGTCCAGTACTAGGGTAGATTTACCCCGCGAAAAGTCGGGTATTTTTGATTTCTGTATATTATTTATATTTAAAGGCCCTAAAAAATTCAAATTTTCTACCTTGGTTCACTTCCAGAAGCACCGCCATGCATGTAAACAATTTTTTAAAAACATCTCGCCAGTACGTTTAGAGCAAAAATAATTATTATCAATTTAGAGAAAACAAAATTTCCTACTAGGGGATGGATTCGAGAATACTAGAACTCGAGCAAGTTTTTAAAAAATCAACTTGACTCGAAAATACAACTCGTCCTAAAACTTGACTCGAACAAAATAAGAAAAGTTGAGTTACGTTACGATTTAAATCAAGCACTAAATACACGCAAGAAATAACCACAAACAACATCGCAAACGACATCAAGGAATTCCTCAAAGAAGACCAAGCCCAAGCACAAAAAATTATTCAATGTTTAAAAGAAATGTCTATACGATCATATATAAAATAAATACATACCAATATAAAAGTAAATAAACTGTACTAAATACCCAGGAAACACAGATATATATTATTTACATTGCAGTTTTGTAACAGCCGTTACTTTAACACGACTTGTAATATTATTTGTTTGTTACATGTTATTTACTTGTACAACGGGATGTCCGCCACAAACCTTATATACGTTATGTTACATAAATATAATCTAGTGCTAATGGCATTTATATTTCAGTCATGTTTACGTTAAAGGTTGAGAGATACTTATTTTATTTATTTTTTATATAACTGTACTATACTGCGTTATACGCAGGTAATATAATTGTATATCAAGAATTAATATGCGATATTATATTAAAATTATGTAATCCAGTAATGTTCATACTGCATACAGAAGGGTAAAAAGGGTTTTTGTAAAATGTGTAACATTTGAAATATACTTTATTCACAAAAAAGTATACAATATAATAAATAAACAATGTACATAATAAAGGATGTGTGTAACACTTTAAAAATATTTTAGATACAAGAAAATTCGCACACTAATGATAAACAATATAAATAATATAGGCTATGCAATGCCATAAACTAAGTTAGTTTATGACAATAATAAAAATAAGCAACGGTATGTACAGGATAGTTAAAGTTTCTAAAGGACATCATTTACAAATTCAAATTCAATAAAGGATGTGTGTAACATTTTAAAAATACTTTAGTTGCAAGAAAATTCACACAATAATGATAAACAATATAAATATAGGTTATGCAATGCCATAAACTAAGTCAGTTTGTAGATCGATGTCACATATTTTATAACAATAATGAAAATAAGCAGCGGTATGTACAGGATAAAGTTACTAAAGGACTTGACTTCGTCCTACATGTAGTGTATACCGAAGATACAATATTGACATTTCACGGCCGCAGTTGAAACAAAATTTATTTTTTACATGTTTCTGATACTGTATCACATAACTATCATTTTTATAAGCTTGTATGAACATCAGTACTAGATTTTAATCTAGAGATAAAAGTTCAAATAGTCAATTATGAACAAGAAATACATTCTTATAAAATAGTGATTGGTATTCACCTTGTAAATGAAAAACATAGAAATAGGTAAGTTATTGTAATATACAGGATGTTAAAAAGAAAGGTAAAAAATTGTGGGTACATACATTTCGATATGCTGATTCGAAATCAAAAAGAACTTTTCCAAAATTTGGAAAATATTTTTTGTGTCACTGCCTGATACGAAATTTTTATTAAAAGTAATTACTAATAAATTTATCTTTCTAGTCAACCATTCAACGTCAGTTATGTGATTAGATAATTTATTATTGTTAATTATTAAATTTGACGGCAGTAGCGCATTAAAAATGAACACTGCAAGGATTAAATAAATAATAACAATTGTCAGAATTTTTTAGAAGTTCTTCTTGACTGAGAATCAGCACATCGAAATGTATATGACCTCAATTTTTTACCCTTCTTTTTAACACCTGTATATTATTAGAATAACTTACTATTTTAACTAAAATAAAATCATTCATTACTGAATTACAATGTTTTGTTTTCACTATACGGCTTTCAGAACAAGTGGTGTAATCTGCCTCTTCTGCTTTTTCCATGCTTTCTCTGAAGAATCTTTGGAAATAAATGATATTAGAAAATAATACGATAAAATATTGTTTTGCCTATACTTACTACAGTAACAAACAATTTTAATTTCATATTTATTTCATATGATGTTATCCAGTTTGTGAGCATTTCAGAGTAGGTTTCCATCTTTTAGAAAATACACCTACTCATAACGAATCTAAAAACTGTATTCATCAATATCAATATTACACAGAACAAAATAAACACTGTGATACTATCATAGATATTACTTATTAATACAATATAATAAATAACGTTATATAACTTACTTTATTGAACTTCTTCTTTCCACTATAAACATTCAAATGAATACACATAACACAAACAATAGCTATAACCCGCTGCGGAACACCCGCATGCGCAAAGCAATAGTATACACAATAATTAAAATTAGAAATCGTAAATTTTTGTATAATATTTTAAATTTTAGATTATAATTTACTGTAAATATTTTATTATATAATGCTAGCTACGAGTAAATATTATATTGTAAAATGACAAGAAATGAAAATGAGTACCACTTAAAATTACTTTACGCAAAATACCTGCAAAATACTATCAAATAAAATACGAAGTAAAGTTACTACATACATATACATACATATGTACCTACACAGTAAAATAAATCAAAATTAATCTATATAATAATAGACTAATAGCGCAAGTGATATACTGTCAATCACAATACTGACGTTAAAACTTTCACATAGAACCTGTATAATTCTGAAAACATGTGCAAAATATTACTTGTATTTGTATGCTATGAAATTTATATAACTGTGGTTGATATTACTAGTTTCATAAAATTTATATAATAATAAATATATAAATGTTACGTTCTATTCAAACATAGAATTTTTGTTGTGGTTATTACATAAAAACTACATAAATTTGAAAACCTTTCTATATTATTACTTTTGTAATATGAAAATATTATAACTGCAAACTTATATAAATAATATTACTTAATTTTATAGAATTAATATAAAAATATATAAATGATAAGTTTCTTAACGTAAGATATACGAAATATATATAAAAAAGAGATCTATTATTTAACTTTTATGAAACAGTGGAATGTAACATTGTGCTGTGATTTATCCTTGATAGTTATATATCATGTATGTGTGTGTTTCCTGGGTATGAACTAAAAATGTAACCAATATTGTACCGACGCCATAACCACGTCGTTAAAGCATCTTTAATTAAATAAATAAAAAAAAATCAAGTGATAGTATGTTGTGTTATTAGGACAATTACATGTGAGATATACAATGACACTTTTACTCCGAATGACACATTATATTTTTTCTTTAAACATACGTATTTAAATAAAATAATAATAATTATAAATATTTTACGTAAAGGATGTGTGCTGATTTCAATTGCTCTGTTGCTATGGATACTTTCGTATTTGTTCACTTTTTGTTATAAACATTCAAGTGAAATTTTCACCTTTTGGCGTTTAAATAAAAACTATGCAATTTTATATTCTCCTTATGTGCAATTATATCAAAATTTGAAGTATTGCCATGTACGGCCATTGAAGTTGTTCAATTGAATGGAAGTTCAACAATATTGCTCAAGGATGTGATATGTCAAGAAATCGCTGAAAAACAATATGAACTTTTCTTATCACTTTAATTCTAATTATTCTTACCGTCATTACTAAATATGTAAGCCTGCTATTTTATAATATGTTAATTCGTTAAATATAAACTGTTTCTATTTCAATTTGTAGGTTATCAATTTAAATTTGACAGCTGTTGGATGTATTTAGTAATTTTAGGTTGTCTATTGAATAGTGCAACTTGGGGCGATATGACAGGTTTCTATTTTGCAAGTTACTTCTTATTCGCTAATTTTATATAGTTGCTATGGATATTTATTTATTTAATTTCTACTCCGGCGGCGTAAAAATGAAACTTCTACCTTCTGAATCAAGTCACACAAGATGCCATTTTTATGACGTTTGAAGAAAAATAGCTATTTATGTATTAAGGGCTAAATGATATACATTTTGGCCCGCGGTGCAAGATTAAAGCCCGACGCGTAGCGGAGGGTTACAATGCACCTAGGGCCAAAATATATTTCTCCCGTAATACATACAATATTTTTTGCACATCCGGAGTAGTGTTACTTCATCACCATGATCAAAGTAAAACGATGTTCAAATCATATTCAGAACATAGTAGTCTATTTGACATATGTACGTTGTCACGAATAACAATGAAAACAAGCAAGTTAATGATAGATGTAATTATTTTAACTGGGCACGAAAAGCTCTAGGGCGAAAATTACTACTTTTTCGCCCTCGGTCGAAAAAGAGTGTCATTTCGCCCTTAAAATAATGCTATTTGTCCGACTTTTACGCCCGGATGTACAAAAAATATTTTTTATAACTGAAGCTGAAGAGCTTTTTTGCGATTCATTTCTAAAGTTTCACAATACACTCCAAGACAGTAACAAAATAATGACAGCTGAGCTTGACAATTGACGTTCAGAAACACTATGCCCATGCGTTACGTTAAATTGGACCATGCAAGGTGAAATTATGTTGTTGTGAACGCGTACATGTACGTTAACGCACATGTTCTGAGCTTTGTCGCAAATTCAAAATTCAAATTAAAAATCTGATGTGGCCAACACAAAACCTCCCGCTATTTAATTTTTACATACATACATACATACGTACATAAAATCACGCGATTCCCACTTAGGGGGCTAGCAAATACCCGGAAACAATAGTAACAATAAGAAAAGGGATAAGAGTAAGAGCTCAGCTGACTCACTTCACTCTTAAACAACATTCTTCTTTCGCCTTGTCCACAATCATCATAGCATTCATACATAAGAACATATTAAAGTGACCGATTTTCGGTAGCGAATAACCCCATCCGGACTACAATAATAGTTACGCAACAATCTTCCTTCGCCACACTTTACTATCCATTTTTATTAATTTAAATACATACTTACGTATTTACTAACGCTGCAAACTGTTCCATTACATAAAACTATTGATTTATTTACTATTTTCTTTTTAAAATGTCACTATTATTAATTTGAAGTGATTAGTTTTTTGACAGTGACATTTACTGTAAGTTTACTGTAAGTTACATTCATTTGAAATATGAACCTCATATGTTACAGTCATTTGAAATATGACCTGTGTAACAAAGGAATTGTGTTTATCTTAGGCTTCGGGACTCATAAAAAAAATTATTTTTAAATTTATCTGCAAAATATATAGGAAAAGTATTAATGTAGTCCTGTAGAAAATTTAATAATCTTTAAGTTTCATAAGACATAAAATGCGAAAAAATGGCATTTAATGATATTTTTTGAAGAAAAACCATTATGAGCTTCAGGTAAAGTGCCATTTCCGGTTATCCGATTTACACCAAAATCTAATGGCTTCTTTTCATATTAGAATAGGATAGAAATACAAGGTTTCAGAATTTTCTGAATGATAGTATTTGAGTTAGAGCGAAGACAAAATCCCTACACATACACACACACACACACACACACACACATACATACATACATACATACATACATACATACATACATACATCATCGTGAAAATGTTAAAATTGGATTCTAGGGACCTTAAAACGTGGTCATTTACTAAAATCTCGATACGTGATTTTTAGCACGATCCCTATACCTCCCTTACCAAGGGTAGCGGGAGGTAAAAATTGAAAGATGTTTAATAACCCGAAAAAGCTTGAAACTCGAGCAGAGAACTTGACTCGAAAAGAGAAATTACTGGCTTGACTCGATCGAAATAAAATTGTTAAATTTGAGTCGAAACTTGACTCCTTTTCGAGTCAAGCTTCGAATTCGTGGCCATCACTATTCCCTACACGTTCGATCTAGAACAGTGTTTCCTAAACTGTGGTTCGAGGACCTCTAAGGATCCGCAGAATGTTCCTTGAGGTTCCGTAGCAAAGAAAAATCCAAATCTACGAAAAACTTAGTTTCGTTAACATGACAAATAGAAGAATATTTCCAAGTCAACTGTGATATGGTTACGCCTGATAATGTGGTACTCCAGCAAAGTAAGAAAACAAAATATGGCTCAGGGCCGAGGAAAATATTTTTTTTTTCTAAAAATACATTAAAACTATTGTAGTACGGAGATTTTTTTGAATGTCTGTATATATATAGGGTGTTTCACGGATACGGGACACCCCGATTATTTTGTTAATTATTAGGAATAGAAGAAAATCATTCAAATAAAGGTTGCAGTAGATCAATGAGGACATTCACTTATTGAAGAAAAAAAATTTAAACCAGTGGTTGTCAAGTTACAAACCAAAGTTATATTTTTTAAAAGGGATATTATATATTTTTTGACTCATTCGATAGAGTATTTTTTTCTGAATTCAACTATATAAATTTTTTATGTGCTTACATAATAAAAATATTGAGAAAAATTCATTTGAAAATTAAATAAATTTTATTTAACATAACACCAAAACAATAGGCCATGATCAATAACAAAACAATAATTAACTTATACTAAACTGCTATTGCTATTATTAAAAATTGACGCAAAATTATATGTAGATACATATATAAATTTAAAATTATTTGAATTGATAATATTGACCAATTTTTTGTTTTCATAACAAAAGTTTATTACAATCTTTGATATTTTTGTTTATCCTGAAATTTGAAATGAATAATGGCTGTTTTAATAATAGGATATTGTTATAACATTTACCGGAAAAAATATTTGGTGTATTTAAATTTTAGAATTTTATGGCCGGTTTTTTAAACGACAGATAAATTTACTTCCAAGGTAAATAAAATTTATTCCTACAAATGACAGCCTGATTTTTGACAGTAATATTATACGGCATGATGAAAAATGAAAAAAAGTGATTCGAAATTTACTATGGAAGTAAATTTATTCTGACCTTCATAAAACTGAGGGTTAGTAAAAAAAACACTGCTTGTTTTTATAACGGCTTAACAAACTGTAGGCATTCATTTTAGTTATTGAAAAACATTATTAGAAACTGATTTCTAAATGTTGAAATTCTCCCACAGCTGATAAAGATTTATTGGTATGGTTTTGATGACTTGTCTTTTCACTTCATTCCAAAGAAGCAAAAGTAAATTGTTTAATAAATTTACCAATCTTTATACATTCAATTTAATTTTTTTTTCTTTTCATATTGAAATATCAAAAGTCGTTGACATTGTGACAATTATATAATTAAATTGACTAGAAAACACTAAAAATTTTAAAGAAAAATACGAGTAGAACATGCTCTCTATTTCTAGCTTAATCTACGGCTTAAAGAATTTAAAATTGATTCGAAAATTGACAAGTTTAATGCAACTATTTTAAGCTGAATTTGTATAACTTTAATTTGGCGAAGAAATTGTCAAATGTGAAACAGGCTTATATCTGTGCAATTAATTTTTCTTTAACTGTTAATTGAAGTATTTTTCTTTAAAATAATATAGAAAAGACTGACAGAGAAAAAGCAATATTAGTCAATAAATTCGCTATCACCCTTAATCAGTTGTTGCTACCAACTAATGTGTTTGTATTTGTTTAAATTTATAATAATAGGTATCAATAACTTGACCATAGGTTACAGTACGAGCCATGGCGAGTATCGTAATTTATGCGATTATACATGAGTTGCATACACTATTTTTTCTACGACTATTCGTAATAATTAAAAAAATCTGTTGTGGCCAGCACAAGACCTTCCGTCAATTCGATGTATTTTGTACAAATCCCATACCAAAAGGTCCTTGGAACAGATTCTATATAATATCATGTAAAATCGAACACGAACACATACTAGTTTTTTACAAATTCCATACCAAAAGTTCATTTGAAAAGATTCTATAAATCCAATAAAATTATAACATAAACTACACTAAGTAATGTCCTTCAATCTTCTCTTTGGCCTTTCTCTGCATGTCACTTGCGAGCAACATTATGACATATCAATTTTAGATCCTACACTTTTTTCCATATTTGGTTTTGCACTTGCAACTGACATCTGTCAATTAAATTTTTTTGAATAATTATGTCAGCTGTTTCCATAATAAATAACAAAGCTGACTAATTTTTGAAAATTAATTTCTTTATAATGCTTTAAATTTACATCTATTGAATATGAAGGAAAATGTATAATCAAACTGTATAGAGAAGAGTATTTTCTTTAATATATATAATAATAAAATATCAAAAAATAATATTTAACTACGTTTTTTTAAGAAAAACTGTTAAAAACTTCAAATAAGGGTACTTCCGGTGGATCAATTATAACCAAAATCTAATCAACTCTTCATATGGATGTACAGAAGAGGAATACGAAAGAATTATAATTTTTAGAATTGTAGTATTGGAGTTATCGTCGGAGAAAAATTTGTCACACACGGGCACACATACACACACACGCACACACGGACACACACACACACACACACACACATACATACAGACATCATCTTAAAAATAGTAAATTTGTATTGTAAGGACCCTAAAACGTGCTTATTCATTAAAAACTCACCACCGAATTTTTTGACCAAAGACAATACCTTCCTTACCTAAAGGTGACGGAAGGTAAAAATAAACTATAAACCAATAAATTGATAATAAAATTCATCTGTATCGTAATGGTTATCTGTATCGAAATGAAAAGGAAATGAATATCATAATTATAATCTATATCAAAATGAAAATTTGCATCATAAGTAGTATCAGTCAAGTACAGATAACACGTACTTAATATGTATATTAAAGCATAGGAGTTGAAAAACTTATATTTTGGAATGATACTGCATGTTTCAATGTGCTAAGTTTTTAATAATTTCTATGTATAAACACTCTGTTATTGATGCCCCGCAAATCAGAAATGCCAATCTCCCTGCGTTTATAATATGTTAGTTTCCCCTTTATTGGGGGGTGTTTAATGTGTGTCCGATAGCCGATAAGGTTCTCCCCAAGTTGGTAGAGTTGGGAATATGTCAACAACAGCTCATACCAGCCGCCAAGCCTGCTGATGTTAATCGAAGAAAACGGAATTAAATACGTGTAAAATCGCAGAACAACGCAATCTAAACGACAATCATTAATAACGAAGAAATTTATGAAGCCTATATTTACTAGGGGAAAATGGAGAATTGAAATAGAAACAAGAAAAATATTTGTCAAAAAAAAAGTGGTAATAGTTATTTACATACTTAGTGCGGGAAGACACTCTTCCCGCATGAGCGCTTATTTGAGACACGAGCAAGCTTGCGAGCGAGGGCTTCATTTGCGCGAATGCGTGGATGACGTCTTCCCGCAAGAAATTTGTACAATACTTTTTGTAACGAACAAAATCATTATTATAAATGTGAAGATAATTGTACAAAATTCGCAAATATATAAGTAAATAGCACAGCAGCAATTTCATAGCAACGGTTGTTAAGTAAATTGTTGATTCCAAAACATAATTGTTTGCATATTTTTTCAGAATTAAAAGTCAAAATGTCTAATTCTGAAATTATTATTAATAATAATAATAATAATAATAATAATAATTGTTAGGTGGAACGTGGAAGTAACGCCGTATTTGTTAATAAATAAAATGTATTAACGGATTCTCGGCGGTGATTGTAAGGTATTATATTGTTATTCCATAAAAAAGTTAATTTTATTTAAATTCGTACCTAACCCTAAACTTCTAGAAATTAAGCAAAAGTTGTCAAGCATATTTTATGTTGTATTTACCAACTTTTCAAATAATTAAATAAAGAATAATGTTCGGCACGTCTCTATTTTACTGGTAGTTTCATTTTCAATGTAATACGTGTAAAATCTGATAATTTATTTTTAAGGTTGTCAAAGGTTACGTTCTATTTTGACATTCCACAGATGATAGATTCTCCAACAGATGGCACTGATGGTAGACAAATTTATTATTTATTAATAATTTTTTTATTTTTATTGGTTTTTGGTGCTTGAAAATCATATGAGTGCCATTTTATAAACTATATTTTGTTATTTTAAAGATTATGTTGTTGAAGAATGCCCAGAAAATGTCAGTGTTTTTTGCTTGATTTCCTAGTGCACTGCACCGGGAAAGTGATGTTTCCGGTTGTCTATAGCGTGTGTCAAATGTCACTTCCGAGGTTGTGAGTACAAAAAATATTTTAAGGGTATACAGATGTCCAAGATAACTTATCAAATGTGAAGATCACGAGAACTAAAAACGTCTGTCTATAATGAAGTAATGTAAGCACTAACGCAGTTGCAGTAAGGTAACGCAAAACAGAGTGCATGGTATTGCAATCTGCTGAATTATAATGAAAAGTATCGTAGCGCCACAATTAGCAATACAATAAACCCAACGCACAGGATAACCAACTCTCTTCTTTCTACCTTACTGCTGTACCTTTAGCCAATCAGAGTTCATTGTTTCACTTTTACTATCAAAATCTGTATTATCGACATATTCGTGAACTGTCACAACTAGAAAATAAATACTATATTTTCGTCCCTGTCCATTTCTATTTAAATTATTTTATATATTAACTTTATACCATACATGTATAGACAATAAATAAAAGGAGCCTAACTTCAACGAAATATAGGTACCGAATTCTTCTGATTGGTTAGAGTTTATTATAAATCACAGATTTTGCGTTTGCGTTAGTGGTAACGTTGCGCCGTTGCGTGACGTTTAACGTTCCTTCATTACAATAAGACTTAAAGAGAGAGAGAGAGAGAGAGAGAGAGAAAGAGAGAGAGAGAGAGAGTTGTATGTAATTTTTCTCAAAGAACATGACTCCTAATGTTGCAATTTTTGTACAATACATCTGACTTCATATCTCTTTTAATTCTCGAGATCCCCATGTTGGACAAATTATACTGAATACTCTATATAGGTAAATTTCGATGTGCTAATTCTCAATAATAAATTAAGGACATTATTCTTGACGCATACGTTTTTAGTGCCACTGGCCAACACTTTTAATCACGTAACTGATGCTGGATACAAAATAATTAAATTAGTTGCTATTGTTAATAAAAATTTCGGTTCGGCACTAAAAATGTAACAATTTAAAATGTTGTCGATCGCGTGCGACATTGTAGGATTTTATGATTCGTTTTAGAGACGACAGAAATGTTTTTCCGCTAAGTTGTTTAGAGATGTAAAGGGAACATGACAACGTAATTATCTGACGCATGTCAGAATACCTTAGACATATTATATAGCGCACAGCTCTAAAACTGACAGCTGATGTGTGCAATTTAGCTCACAAAGCGACGGGGTATAGGCTCGCAGGTATGAGCTTCTCATAGCGACAAAAGCAGGAGGCAAGAAGAAAAGCATTACCGAACATTAAAATCCATAACGCACACATCACATGAGACCTTGCTCGTTGTGCAAATTCATATGGGATTTCGTGGCCGTGTGCCTGAGTATCTGGTCGCAAATCTGGAGAACCGGGTTCGATCACGACTGACGCTAAAATTATTTCGAATTTTATATAGCACAAAAAAGTGACCGATTTAGTGTATTCTGAATGAGTGCCTGTGAGGTGACGCCTGGTAAACGCCCACACCCGCACGGTACAAATATGTCATCATTAGGTTTATACTCACAACGAAATATACAAGTAATTGCCAATTTTTCAGTACCCGTGCGTAATTTGAAACTGGTTTCAAACTATTTGGATATTTTTGGCTTCTGCGAACAGAATTAAAGGTTATTGTTATTACTACTATCTGGTGTGAACAGTAAACAGAATAGTATATTCTGTAACTAGTATGCAATAATTTGACAACTGAGGAAACAAAATCACAGAAACAACGCACAAAGCAAAGGCAACCTGATTTTGGAAACAATTGCGTTTTCCCACGTATTTTAAATGGGTGAATTAAAAGACTAGTTTGCATTGACTAAAACTATTACGGAATATTATTCCGTAACAGTATGACAGAATCTATACATTCTGTAACAGTTTTCGGTTACAGAATGTGTAAATTCCATAGTAGTGTTAGAGAAAGGTTTATATCTTATGTTGATTGTTGTTGTTGGCATTTGTCTTTGTCACAATGATATTATTGTTACAGTAGGTATTGTTTAAAATTTGCTTTCTGCGTTTATTTCTGATTTCCTTAAATATACATACACTCGAGAATTTACATGAAAATATAGCAAATATTTAGTGGTTTGGAAGAATTTATAATAAACATTAATATTCCTTTTCTCTCACTTTGACTAGTACAAGCGCATGTAGGGACAACAATGCTCGCTAATAGCCACAAACTAAAAATTTCTATAAAATCTGCGGACTATTTTGACGGTTGGAAATGCTCAGGGATTGAAATATTTTGCTGAACGAACAAATGATTTTTAATCGTAGATTTAAAATTTCTGTTGTGCGAACATTTTTTTAAACTGATGCGCCTGCTCAAAATGGTTTGCGACGGTTTCTGACTGTTATGCGAACAAACCTATTATTCCCGACATACCGTAATGATTTATTTATTTATTTTTATTTATATAGCATATCGAAATTAGAGCTATGTGCTTTTAGCTAAAGTTTGTGGAAGACTTTTAAATTACAATTTTTAAAAAATTATGGAGCCTGTCTTAGTAGAAAACTGCTTCTTTTAATTATTGCAATTTCGAATCTTACAGCTGAATTCAGCATTAATTTGTTGATTAATTTTCAGCTAATTAAGGAATCAAGCTGATCTCGAGATCAACGTATGTTCTAATTCACCATTTTGATTTCAGAATCAAAAAATCGTGAACAATATATTCACAATTTTATTATAGTTTTTAACAGTTAATGTAGACGTCATCTAATTTTATTCGTGGTAATGGTACTTCCCGTTAAAAAAATATTAATGTGTACGTTCTTATTTTATTTATTAAATACGTTTTTTCTATTTCGTTGTTCTTATAAATGTATAAAAACAAAGTTAACACGATGTTGAGAAGATCTATAAGAGCACTGTTTGATGCAATATAGTAACATATACACTCAGAAAATTCATAACGCACAGTACATAAACTGTCAAAATATGAAATTTCAATTGTTTGCGGGAAGTGCTAACAACATATCTGACGAAGAAACACCAAGTCATGTTTTGACAAGTCGCAGTTTTTAAAAATCTCATTGCAAAGTTACCTCAATAGAAAAAAATTTGTTGTGGCCAGCACAAGACTTCTCGCCATTTCTATATTAGGCTATATAAGTATTGTATTGCACTTCGCTATCAAACCGTTGTTTTATAACAAAAAATTACAGAACTTTTCCCAAATATTGTTTTTTATTGTATTTAACATGTCTTCTGCACACATATAATTCTAATTATATCTATTTTTCATTGTATGAGGAAGTTCGTAAATGTCAGAGATTCTTCCAATTCATTAACCAGATTGGCGGTATTTCTGATGAATATATGCATATTTTACCTATAATTTCAAATATTTAATTAATAAAACAATAAGAAAAATTAAATGTACTATAGATATTTAAATTTGTCAAGTGGTTTCCTTAGTGCCTTAGCCTCTGCGATTAGACTATTCTATAAATTATAGTGTCTTTATCTCTAAATCTATACAAGGTATAATAATTTTTTTATGTGTATTAGATGGTAAATTTTATGTTCTTCAATATTTGTAATAACAAAAATTTCCAAAAAATTATATTTAGAAAATCTTTTCTAAGAAACTACTACTTCCGGTTGTCCAATTGTTACCAAAACCTTTTCAGGTCTTCCCAGGAATGTCAGATTGAGGAATTCATAGTTAACAGGTCTTAAGTCTTATAGTTTTTGAGGAATCGTCCCTCCAACATCCAGACATACACACACACATACACGCACATACACACACACACACACACACACACACACACACACACACACACACAGAGAGAGAGAGAGAGAGAGAGATATCATTTTAAAAATGTTATAATCGGATTCTAGGGGTCTTAAATCGTGCTTATTCACTAATACCTCTCTTAGCGAGAGGTAAAAATAGTATAAAAAACTTGGTCCATAATGACTGTTAACGCACTCGTCGGTTCGGTGAGTGATTAATGGAATATGATGAATCAGTTGATCATTGATTTTGATTAGTAGATTAGCTTGATTTTTAATGGTGAATTGTATTTATTCAGTCAGCGCTGATATGTGGATCAACTGATGATTAAGGAATGGCGAATTCGACCGTAACCATATGAAACCAGATAATCATGAAATTTTGAATGAAAAATTATGAAATATTTAGGTTATGTACATAATTACTAGCTATCATTCTGCCACGGGTCTCCATATCTGCTTGCCAAAGTCAACAAAGTCATATGACTGCCCGCATCCTATTAAACTATATTAGAATTTTTCAAAGGTAGCTATAATTCGACTCGGGAATTTGCTTCCGTGTGACGTGTGGCCGTAGGCATTTCATACTTCTTGCGTAGAGCAAATCGAACGCATGTGGCAAATGAAATATATTAGCTGTCATGCAGACATTTTGAACCGACGTGTCACTTGTCATAAATGTACCACGGAATGTGCTTTCCTTTCTAATTATTTTCTACTACCACTCACAAATATCTACCAGGAAATGGATTGCGATTTAAACCGAAACTGAAAGAATAAGAAAAGCACGAGAAACATGATCAATTCTTTTATTACTATAGATAAAAAACAGATATACACCGTCTAGAGCAGTGGTTCTCCACCGGTGTTTCGTACGCACTTCGAAAGTGTTCCGTGAAATTTTTTGGCAATTTTAATTTACCTATGCTTTGTGAATTAAAAAATCAGTATGAATGAACCGAGTGAGAAGTGCAACAGAATTAATTTATTATATAATATGAAAATGTGTTGAAATTTGTACGGATGGAGCTCCATTGATGGTAGGAAGCGGAATTTATAGTTTTTGCACAAAAACAAAATTGAGATTTATTTCAACCATTGCATAGACAAGTACTTATTGCAGAAACATTGCCCGTATTGCGGAATAGGTTGGGTAGAATTGTTCCCTAAACGAGTACACCAGGGTCAATTTGAGCCTGCACGATTTTAGGTCACTAATTGTACACAGTATCAACGTCTGCGGTTTTTTAAAATAAAGTAATTATTAATTTTTTATTATTAATAGGTCGGTATGTCCGTGGTGTACCAGATTTAAAACTAAATTTAACATTCATTATTTTTAGTTTTTTTTTTACCTCTCGCTATGAGAGGTATTGGAATCATGCTAAAAATCACATATCCAGATTTTAATGAATAAGCACGTTTCAAGGTCACTAGAATCCGATTTTAACATTTTTACAATGATGTCTGTGTGTGTGTGTGTGTGTGGATGTGTGGATGTGTGTGTGTGTGTGTGTGTATGGCTGGATGTTGGACGGACGATTCCTCAAAAACTATAAGACATAAGACGTGTTTAACTATGAATTCCTCAATCTGACATTCCTGGGAAGAGCTGAAAAGGATTTGGTAACAATTGAACAACCGGAAGTAGTAGTTTTTAAAAGAAATTCTTCCAAAAATTAATTTTTGAAAATTTTTGATATTACTAATTTTGAAGAACAAAATTCTACACTTGATACATTTAAATTTTTTATTATAGCTTCTATAAATTTAGAGATAAAAACGCTATAATATATAGAATATCGGGATATAGCAAGTCGAGTAGGCGAAACTACACTAAGGAAACCAGTTGACAAATTCAAATGTTTATAACATAATTTGTAAATGACAGATTTCAGTGTCAAAAATCAACAGTTTTAGTGACATTTTGATAGCTTTTTCTGGGAAGTACAGTTAATCTTTCTTATTGTTTTATTAACTAAATATTTGAAATTATAGGTAATATGTATATATCCATCAGAAATACCGCCAATCTGGTTAATGAATTGGAAGAATTTGTGACATTTAGAAACTTCCTCATACAATGAAATATAGATATAATTAGAATTATATGTGTGCAGAAGACATGTTAAATACAATAAAAAAAACAATATTTGGGTAAAATTCTGTAATATTTTGTTATAAAACGACGGTTCGATAGCAAAGTGCAATACAATACTTATATAGCCTAATATGGAAATGGCGAGAGGTCTTGTGCTGGCCACAACAGATTTTTTTTTGTACACTATGGACAAAATATGCCTAGAAGAAACTTTTATAAATGTTTTGATATCTATTATTGTGGCTATTTTGTTCTCTATACTGTTAATCAGTTTATTAGGTTGAAATAAAATAAAATATATAGAATACATGCATATTTTTTCTTTCTATCATAAAAAACAACGAACATGTATAAAAAATAAAAAATTCTCATTATTTTAATGTTTTTTAATTACAGGGTCATAATGACCCTTGTGTACCAATGTTCGTAACTTTGAGGGTGCACCGGTCTAGGGTTAACACGGACTTTTCTCTCGGGGAAAATGATGTTTTCCCGCATACTAGAATTAAATAAGAATTGCTTTGTTTCTTTCCAAATAAAAACATTTTATTCTCGCAAGATCTTAAAAATAATACGTGGTGTACTCAGTGGAATTATTTAACAGATATTTTTAATTATTTAAACAACTTCACTTAATACAAGTATACTGGGTAAAAAAAATCTGTTGTGGCCAGCACAATACTTCTCGACATTTCCATTTTGTGTTATATAAGTATTGTATTGCACTTCGCTATCGAACCGTCGTTTTATAACAAAAAAAAAATACAGAACTTTACCCAAATATTGGTTTTTATTGTATTTAACATGTCTTCTGCACACATAAAATTCTAATTATATCTATATTTCATTGTATGAGGAAGTTCCTAAATGTCAGAGATTCTTCGAATTCATTAACAAGATAGGCGGTATTTCTGATGGATATATGCATTTTACCTACAATTATAAATATTTAATTAATAAAACAGTAAGAAAGATTAAATGTACCTACTTCTCAGAAAAAGCTTTCAGAATGTCAATTAAGAAGTGCTCTGCCTAAATAACTTGTTCACAAAAATGTTCCATTGAAAAGGTTGAGAACCACTGGTCTATAGTAATGCCGCGAGATCTCGTATTTTCGAGATCTCTTCTCGAATTTCTCGAATTTTCGAGACGAGATTAACCTTATTCTCGTCTTGAAATATCGAGACGAGACGAGAGTAATGCCCTCGAGATTTGCTCGAGACGAGAGTATAAATTCGAGATCTCGATTGTACTATTTTTTTTTATATTACGTGAATATTTCTAATTAAAATATACAAAATAGCAAAATATTTGTCGGTATAAATAAATATATTAATTGCCTCTTCATTTATATTCATATTTATTTATTAATTTTAGATTTATTGCGTTTTAGTAAAAATAAAATACTCAAAAGAGACATCTATGGTATACTCTTTACGCTAGCCTCAAGTGCAAAAATCATAATTACCAATATTAGCGTACAAAACAGATTGCTATACCCAACAACGAGTAATATAGAGTACCTACCTATTTTTTAGCTACCATTCAAACACCAGATTTAGTAAAATAATGTTTTAATCCGTTTATTAAATTCATGTTGCTTGTAATTTTAATTTATTTACTATTTCTAATTATAAATTCTAGAAATTCGAGAATCTCGAGTCGATATCGAGAGAAAGTAAGAAAAAATATGACGCAGAGAGCTGCAGAGAAATCTCGTCTCGAAAATTCGAGACGAGACGAGAGTGGATTGTTTCTCGCCATATCTCGTCTCGCGGCATCACTACTGGTCTAGAGAATAAAAATTGACGCTTTACATTAAGTTCATAATTCTAGTTTTCTTCAGAACTTTGTTAACATTAATATAAATGGAATATGACCTGTCATAGTTTTCTTTCTAGGAAAATGGATTTGCAAAAAACCGTTATATTTGAAGAGTTTTCCGGTACCTACCCAAATTATTTGTCTGCTTACTTACTACATTTGAATAAGTTAATGACTTCTGACTACACAGTATCATGGTACTAAATAATTTTATTAAAAATGATTATACCCTTTTTACTGAATATTCTTAATGTTGTACGTATAAAATAATTTATAATAAATTCTATGAAAGGTATGGTATAAAAGCAGCAATAAAACTCATCTATTTTCATTACGAGAAGAAAACAATCGTGAATGAAAAGCATCATATAAAAACCATTTACGGAGAATAAAAACTGTTATAACAATATCAAGACGGTGGCTTTAATTCCATCTAGATCTTCATAACTGCAAAATAATAGACGCCATTATCTCTCCGACCATTGTTCCTATCTGCACTTAAACGTTCTATTTATAAACGTGACCGAAGCGAAGTCACCCGAACACTGGCGAATATTGCCGAAAGGATAATGCAAGGAAGTCATAGACATTCAATACGAAACAGCGGGAAAAAAATAAATACAAATTCCAGCTGAGAAGTTTTTTTGGTTATGTTAAAAATATTTTTATACATAAATTATGTACGTTGTTGAAATAAACTCAAAAACGGAACATACATATTGACGAATCAATTTGACACGATCGAAGATTTTTTTGAAATTAAAAATAACAAAAAAATACGCATTAAATGTTTTTGATAAGTGTTCGGATAATGCTTTAGTAATCCCCATCGAATTTTTTGACCAAAGACCGTACAGAAGGTAAAAACGCCTGTACCAACACGAATACCATAGCAATAAAGAATAAAGTACAAAAATTACAATTTTTTCGTATTCCTTGAGTTTAAATCCAAACGAAGACCTCATTAGATTTTAGTTATAATTGGTCAACCGGAAGTGCCCTCATCTGCAATTATTTTTTTTATTGAAAACAGTTAAATTTCATTTCTTGACATTTTATGTTATAAATATTAAAGAATATTTTATTCCCTATGCATATTGACTGCATTTATTTCTTCATACTCTATGTAATTATTTAAAGATAAGAATTATAAAGAACTAGCTGTCCCGCCCCGGCTTCGCACGGGTAAAGCTAGAATTACGATTAGCTACACGCGTACCAGTAATTTTTCACATTTATTTCGGTGATATGCGCTGCGTAGGGAGCCGGTAACCTGTATCGCAGCGTACATGTTTCAGGCTCCGCCCACTGCCCTCCCTATCCCGCACCGCACTAACAGCGCCCATTTCTAAACATGTCTCGGGTAATTTACTTATGTACACATGATACAAGCTATATCTCCGACAAATTTCGAAAATCTGCTAACGGTTAAAACTTAACTATATAATTAAACAAAGATAAAAAAAAATAATTGAAATCATCCTCTATTGTACCGCATTGAGGGATGATTTTCCAAAAACGCCAAAACACCCTTTATTTCTTACCAAAAGCATAAATAAGAATTTTTATATCCCTAAGAAATGATGGGTTATCCTTACAAATTTTCATCCCCTATTTCACTCCCTTGAAGTTTTATTTTCGCGACAAAAGGTAACCTATGCGCTTCTCTAAGATCCAATCTATCTCTATACCAAAATTCATCAAAATTGGTTCAGCGGGAGAAATGATGGGTTCTCCATACAAATTTTCATCCCTTATTTCATCCCCTTAATGTTTTATTATCGCGATAAAAGGTAGCCTATGTCCTTCTCCAAAGTCCAATCTATCTCTATATCAAAATTCATCAAAATTGGTTCTGCGATTTAGGCGTGAAAACGTAACAGACAGACAGACAGACAGAGTTACTTTCGCATTTATTATATTAGTATGGATGGAAAATAGTAGGTAGTAAATATTACTATACCTACTCGCCGTTAAATAAATATGGATTGTCCCTTGCCCTGCGGTGTTACCGCTTCTTCATAACTTAGCATTTCCAACATGACCAACGGAAATGGCAAGAATGGAGAAATCTCCAGTCCATACTAACAGATGTCAGTACAATAATTTACATAATATTGATGGTAAAGTTATTTTCCTGGAAATATATAAATAAATTATGTTCTGTGGGTGACTCGTTGGTGACAATTTTACTGGAAATATAATGAGGTATGCTACAACGAATACAATTGGGATCAAATCCTTGTTCATACTAACATTTGTTTGTTGTAGCATTTTTTAAAGAAAACTTATCAGTAAAACGGACCGAAAACAACTTCTCTACTCTTTTTGAGTAACGGAAGTACAATAGCGAACTTTAGGTGAAATATTGTCAATAAAGAATTAAACACTCGCCATGTTTCACAAGAATTCAGCATTTGAATGAACCTTTCGGTCATCATCAGATGTCGGCAGCTTATCAGTGTGGTTCAACTGCCATTTCTTTGCAGAGGCAATCCACCAACTAAGCACCGCGAGAGATATACATCTCATAAAAGATAGATGACTTAAGAAGTAACAAAGTACATATAGAGCAGAGCTGGGCAAGTTACTTTTAAAATGTAACTAGTTACAGTTACAGTTACCTCCAAAAAAAGTAACTAAGTTACTTAAGTTCCAGTTACTTTAGTGAAAGAACTAAGTTATTTACTAGTTACTCATTAAAAGTAACTTAGTTACCTTGAGTTACTTTCTAACTACTTTTAATGGCGTGAAGTGTAGACTTAGACTGTTGACTTAGTTATTGTGTAGTATACATGTCAGGGAGTTTTTGCACTAACTACATTAACCTAAATTTTAACGTTACCAACGACCATTATAATGTATAAAACATGCAGACATTATTTCCTAGACTTATTAGTAGATAATGATTAATTTATTGGAAACCTCGGATCAGACGTCGATTTTCAATCTGAGGCCCCGCGCTCACATGGGCCCCGCACATTCAAATATCTAAGAAAATTTGATGAAAAAGTAACTTTTTATAAATACTTGGGGCCCCGTTTTCGCTAATAACATATTCCTGAGACCCGGCAAAATCGCCAACCGGCCCTAGAGAGGAGTAACAAAATATTACGCTAAAATTTCACCTCAAACTAGAATCGAACATGCGGTACTGTATAATTGATCAGCTTTTCTCTCGGCGGGCAATTTTATTTTTTTCTTTAATAAATAAACTTACATTACAATTATACAAATATTTGTATGTATGTACTTGTTTTTTACTATGAAGAGGGAGGGAGGCCCGAAAAAAAATTTGGCCTAGGGCCCAAAAATCTGATAAAAAGGCCCTGCGGATCTACATTATAATATATATAAAAATTAAGAGTGACTTGTGCTAAAATATAATTTAGTATAAGTATTTTATTATATATCGTATTTTATTTTGAAAATTATAATAATTTTTAATATTTCTCTGATTTTATGAAGTTTACAGCTATAATTTTGTCTTTTGTACACATTATTGAAGACAAGAAACTCGAAAAGTTCAGATATCAAACGTCAAGCTTTGAATTTTTATTCGTTCAGGTATACCAACATACTTAAAAACCTTAAAATTTTACTTTTGTTAAAGTAACTATGGATGTCGATTATGAAAACCGAAAACTTTAAATTAAAGATAAAGTCTTAAAATAATTTTAATTAAAGTCTTAAAGTAAGCTTGTTTTTGAAAACGGCCCTAAGATTAATAGCTTTTTTATTCGTTGTAACATCCTTGATGTTCAAAAATCAAAATTTTATTATTATAACTGTTCGTTGTGGCATTCGTTTGTTATTGGACCGGGATCGTTCTTTTTAGCATACCTCACCGTGTATAATCTTTTGCAATACATTTTCTGTAAGGAATTTATATTAAGTACTTAGAATTGACGGAGGGTTATGTGTTGGCCACATCAGATTTTGTTTTTAGTAGCATCCTCTTCCATATAGACTTCTCTCTAACGCATCCCGATCTGAAACCCTCTCGTTTGGCTGTCTATCCTACAGTCAATATTGCATACCAGGCGTACAGTTGGATCCTCCACTTCTGTGGCACACACGAACGGTGGAGATCCAATTCACATTTACTATCAGGCTATCCAGATCGGTTGGCTTTGAACGGCGTTTAGCCGGCCTCAGGAATGCGACGGCCGCCACTTGGCGTTCAGGAATGTGGCCAGTGTCGAAGCATACGGGGTATTAATGATAAAGATGGGAATCGAGAACTTTATAGCCAAGAATAAGAGGAAGCCCATAAATTATTAAAGTTCCTTGGGTTGTCTCAGTCATATATGTACATGTCAAAGATTATTAAATCTTTAAGATCTATATTTATATTCTCAAAAAAATTGCAAAGAAGTATGTTCTAATTAATTCACTTCGGTCGGACAAAAATGTCACATGTTAAGTCGATTTTTTTCAAACCTAAAAGTAAAACTAGGCCTTTTCAATCGCCCATAAACTTTCAAGTCTAATGTCTTGTTTCAGACAAAATTATGTACGTTGGGACTTAATCTAAACGCAATAATTGAAAATCCACGGGACAAAGGATGATTGCCCATACTCTAGCAAAAAAACCATAGATTGAGATATGGCTTTCAAATGGTATATATTTAAAGGAGGCATGAACGGTAACAATCCTAAGATACAGGCCTTAGAAAATTCAATTCATAAGTTTTTTGTAGCTAACTTATTTCTCTTACTAAAACTGGCATAATGTTGAATTTTGAAAAATATGTTAATTCATGGACCTTCATCGTATTTGCCTAGTAGACTCGGTTGTCAAACTGGTAAAATTTTCTTAGGTTCCACATAAGTTGACATTCGATCTATTTGTGGGCATAATAATGTTAAGAAATGACCAATCTGAGTTTTGGGCTAAGACTAGTCATTCCAAAAACATTACACGGGATTTCAAACTTTAAAATTCGCGTGCTGGAAAAACAAATCGTTTTCCCCCCTGACTCTTCAACTGAAAACTTATTACCTTTTGTCCCGGCAGTAGTACATTGAGCTACCGGAGCCGACAATTTATATTTTATATGAATGAAATAATTTTCATTACTTGGTTGGTTCATGTAACAGTACAAGGCTTCGGTTTATGAATTCTAGATACCAACACGAGAAAAAAAAACAATAAACATTGGTGCTATAACGTTTCCAAACAGAGATACCGAGAATTTATCATGTAACGCGTATTTCTGAAATAGCAAAAAAGGTCCTCTTATATTCTTGTATCCCCTTTTATTTATATCATTTGACACAAATGCGACTCATCTACGTCATTATTCCACCTATTTTAAGGAGGTTCGAGCGAAACTAATGAGTCAAAATAATATTTATATTTTTTGTTCTTTTAATTGCTAAAATAGTTGTAAAGATTTATAATTTGAATTAATAAACGTGTATTGAGCCTATAAGTACATAATTAATTTGTATTTAACAAAAAAAGTACTGAAAAGACTTCAGTATTTTGAACATACGAGGTGTGTTCAAAAACTATCGCGAATTTTGAATTTTCGCGGGTTACGTATATTCGAATTTCGATCTTTTTGTGGCTTTATGTTGGTACTCATGTCTCTCACTTATGTCGACAAGCTCGGCCATTTTGAATGTTCACTTAATTGTTGACAGCTGTTTTGCTTGCACGTGTTTTGGATCGTCTTCGATTTTTACCTATTCAAAAAAATGGAACAAAGAACCTGTATCAAATTTTGTGTGAAAAACGAAATTAAGTGCGCGGATGCATTCCGAATGTTGACTGTGGCATACGGAGAAGCTACCTTGGACCAAAGCAACGTTTATCGGTGGTACAAAATCTTCTCGGCCTTCTGAGAAGATTTTGTACCACCGATAAACGTTGCTTTGGTCCAAGGTAGCTTCTCCGTATGCCACAGTCAACATTCGGAATGCATCCGCGCACTTAATTTCGTTTTTCACACAAAATTTGATACAGGTTCTTTGTTCCATTTTTTTGAATAGGTAAAAATCGAAGACGATCCAAAACACGTGCAAGCAAAACAGCTGTCAACAATTAAGTGAACATTCAAAATGGCCGAGCTTGTCGACATAAGTGAGAGACATGAGTACCAACATAAAGCCACAAAAAGATCGAAATTCGAATATACGTAACCCGCGAAAATTCAAAATTCGCGATAGTTTTTGAACACACCTCGTATGTGATGGACGAAAGTTATGTGGCAACAGCGCGTCTTGTAAAATTATTATATTAAATTTATCTATCAATTTCAGTAATCACAAATTTTAAAAAGCACAAAACTAAATAGCTTTATTATATTCGAAAAAAAGTTATCCATAATATAGATACAAGTTATACTTCAATCTTTTTCCTTTATATTAGCTGGGACGTGCAACGTTGCCATGTCATTCTTCATCTGTTCTGCAACTATCGATGTAAAATGAAAACATAATGTTCAACATTAATTTTCAAATTAATTTGAACGGTAAAAAGGCATTATAAACTTCTTATAATATACTACAAGTCTTCAGATTTATTATACTTGTTTTTTGTTCATCAAAATTGGAAAGATCAATATAAAACAAATAAAAAAAGTATCTACGGAAATGTGTCTGCCGTAAGAGCTTATGTATTAGAACATTGAAAACGTCAACTTTATAAGCGTATTTATAAGAAACTAAACGGTGGAATGTGTTTTATTTTTTAGAATAGTTGGGTAAGATATTATTCGTGATAATTACAAAATTTGAAACCATAAAGTTGAAAATTAATTTTTACACGAGAATCGCTCGAACCTCCTTAAATCGATATTTAATTATTACACCTGCAATTTAATATTATTAGGATATTTTTAATATCTAATTCACAAAATAGGTTTGCAAAGTCTCCTATATTTAAAATGTTATTTATTGAATGCAATGGTTTTCATTTTCAACATTCTTTTTATAATTATGTATGACCCAATAAAAAAATGAACCTAATTTTTCCTGTTTTTTATTAAATACTAGGTATATCCGTTAGAAGCCATTGTAGCATCAATGTTTATTGGGATTTCTTTCTCGTTTTGATATCTAGAATTCATACTCCGAAGCCTTGTAGTGTTACATAAAACACTCTGTATATACTGTACACCAAACTAAAATTAATTTTTCATTTAATAATAAAATTCTGAAGTAAAATCCTTCATGTACATGGTTGTAATCTTATTGATTGTTAAGGTAGGTATCATCTGGGCATTCCATGCAACGCTAGGCGTCGTTTTCGCGCGTCGGGACGTAACAGTAAAGACGAGAACAGTGCATTTCACGGCACAAATTGATTTCCACTGTTCTCGTAAATTTAATAACATCACACTCTTCTATTTTTTGTTCGATCTGAAAAGTAATATCAACTGAACTAGATACGCTCGCGCTGCCATCGTCCCTGCAGTTTTGTTCACCTCGGTTTCATTTCGTTAGTGTTGAGAATTTACAGGAAATCAAATTTATTAAAACTATTATTTCCTGAGTGCCTCGGATATTTTGAATTATTCCCGCGGGAATCAAATTATGAAGTACATGCTGCGTTACATTGTTGTCGAAATAAAAACTGAGAACAGGCAACTTTAGTTTTAATCTAGTTTGCGACACATACCTACGCGAGAAAAAAAATTATGATGAACTTCATGAACTAATAAAAGGAAGTTACAACTCTAAATGACTTTTTTTCTAAAAAAAAAAAATAATTAATAGATTATTTTCCGCGTTCATTACATATTATTAAAACGTACAGCTCAGCATTATTTTATAATTTATTATCTTAATATTAGGTAAAGAAAGAAATATTAACCTGCCTTTAGCAGCGTTTATGTTATTAAAAAGACATTTTTCTCCATAATAGTATTAAGGAATAAATTTTATACGACAAGTTTTTAAATGACAAGTTCGAAAAAAGGCTTATATAAAATGAACTTCCGTCAAAAAGAAAGTATTGTCTTTGGTCAAAAAATTCGATGGTAAGTTTTTAACGAATAAGCACGTTTTAAGATCCCTAGAATACGATTTTACTAATTTTACATTGATGTCTGTATGTGTGTGTGTGTGTGTGTGTGTGTGTGTGTGTGTCCGTGTGTGTGTGTCTGTGTTTGTCTGTGTGTGTGTGTCTGTGTGTCCGTGTGTGTGTGTGTGACAAATTTTTCTCCGACGATAACTTCAAAACTACAATTCTAAAAATTATGATTCTTTCGTATTCCTCTTCTTTACAACCATATGAAGAGCTGATTAGATTTTGGTTATAATTATTCAACCGGAAGTACCCTTATTTGAAGTTCTTAACAGTTTTTCTGGAAAAAACGCAGTTAAATATCATTTTTCGACATTTTATGATCATTAATATGAAAGAAGATCTTATTCTCTATACGATTTGATTATACGTTTTCCTTCTTAATCAATAGATATAGAGAGATTAACAGAGGTTAACTTTCAAAAACCAGTCAGCTTTGCAAAAATTATGGAAACAGCAGATAATATTCAAAAAATTCTAATTGACAGATGTCAGTGTCAAGTGCAAAATCAAAGTGGAAAGTATAGGATCAGAAAGTAATTTAAGTAACAGAGAGTCCCTCGCAAATGTCTTGCAGTTTCAATGCCGGGAGTACAAGAAAGGCCAAAGAGAAGATGGAAGGACTGTGTAGCAGAATATTTGAGAGAGGAATAACTGTGTGAAGAAGATGCGTTGGATAGGAATGAGGAAGTGTGAAGTGCAATTTACGGAATGTACATTCGTGTTATAATTATACTGAATTTATGGAATCTTTTCAAAGGAACTTGCAATATGGAATTTGTAAAAAATAGTGTGTTCGTGTTACAATTTTACAGGATATATAGAATCTTTTCCAAGGAACTTTTGGTATCGGATTTGTACAAAATACATTGAATTGACGGAAGGTTTTGTGCTGGCCACAACAGATTTTTTTTGTATTGTGTTCTTTTGTATACGATTTATAGTGTCCAAATTTAAAATAAAATTAAATTATAATCATGACTTCTGTACAATATTATATTGATTGAGTATAAATCTCAAAACTCTGACGTCACGAAGTTGTGGCAGGTGTTTTGAAGGGCGGGAAACTTCTGTGGCTTACGAGTATAGGTAGAGTTACTTATAGCGCAAAATAGTTATTTACGTATAGATGGCCGAAAGAAAAGGTTTACGCCTGCGGAAGCGGAGGCTTTTATTCGCCCAAGGGTATGTACAACGTTTTACGCACTACTGCAATCAAATGGAATGTTTTCAAATACATGCATTTTGTCATTATATTATAAATAATTAAAGAAATATTTATAAATTCATATAATTAAATAAAAGTTAGTATCATTATCGGGCGTTTTGGCTTTTTACTGCCCAGCGGTCGGCAAAATTGGCAAAAAGCCCAGCGGGCGTAATGTTCAACTTTGCGCCCTGGTAACTTAGATGTAAATAAACAATTTTGATGCAGTTGTGCGCAAAATTTTTAAAAAATTGTGGATCTTTTTTTACATTTTTTTTCAGTTAAGCAAAAATTTAAAATTTGGTAAATGACCCTATTCCAATTTATTAAAACAAGTAAATGTAACCTTTTAAAACGAAAAATTGCGTATCAAAATGAAGGCAAAATATAAAATATCTGATGTGGACACCACATGACTTCCTTGTACGCCTGTTACACTATACATATTTTGTTAATAATTAAAATATGTATAACAAGAGACCCAATCATAAAATTGCACGTATTTGACATAATTTGACATTGACATTAAATTATTTATTTTTTTGTTATTTCTTGTCCTAATTCATAGCAAACTTAATTACAGAAACCAAAAAGTACACAATGTTTAAATTTACATATCTCGCTTATACAAAGAACTAATTTAATCATACTTGAAGTTTTCGACGCAAAATTCAATTCTCTAAAACTTTTATTTGAAGCATTTATTGTTAAATTCAAAATAACACCATTTTTTTCAAGAAAAATTGATAATAGCTTCAAGTAAAGTATCACTTCCGGTTAGACTATTTTAACCAAAGTCTATTATGCTATTTCCATTGATATAAAAGTATTATATACCAAATTTGAAAAGTTTTGGATTATATTTTAATATAGTTTTCCATTAAAATCTATTATAGGTTTCAAGTAAAGTACCACTTCCGTGTATACGATTTTAACTAAAATCTATTATGTTATTCCCATTGATATAAAAGTATTATATACCAAATTTGAAAAGTTTTGGATTATATTTTAATATAGTTTTTCATTAAAATCTACTATAGGCTTCAAGTAAAGTGCCACTTCCGGGTAGACCATTTTTACTAAAATGTATTATGTTATTCCCATTGATATAAAAGTCTTATATACCAAATTTGAAAAGTTTTGGATTATATTATAATACAGTTTTCCATTAAAATCTATTATGGGCTTCAAGTAAAGTACCACTTCTAAAAGTTATGCAATAACCAAAAAGGGAGGTGCACAACTAGATGTTATAACAGTCCTAAATACAAAATTTTAACTTTCTACGGCTTCCCGTTTTTCAGTTATGCGAGATACGTACGTACGTACGTACAGACGTCACGCCGAAATTAGTCAAAATGGATTCAGGGATGGTCAAAATGGATATTTCCGTTGAAATCTGGAAACCGAATTTTTTCGCGATTACAATACTTCCTTTACTTCGTACAAGGAAGTAAAAATATAATATAATAGCGCACTTTTATTTATTCTTCTTATACAAGTTATACTGATATTACAATAGTTATTTGTATCACTAGGCCAGAAACTGAACATTTGCGAGAGCGAGTTTATTTTGACAGGCTGAGCTGAAAGTGAGGCCTGCAAATTACGAGATCTCGCAAAACAGTTTCTGGGTGTGTGATACACAAGATATTTGTGCCGACGACATTTTTAATTTATTAAAGAAATATTATTACTACTTCCAATATTATATACTATAAAAATTTTATGTTGGTAACATTTTCGATTTACATGGTTTTATCAACAATTTATTTGTTTTATTGAAAATATTTAGTGACATTTTAGTCCAATAATCCGCATTAAAGGTTAAAATTTGAAGATACATTTTCTGCTTGTATTCGTTCTACAGAACCTCAAAAATAAAACGAATGTGATAATATTTTACAACAATTAATGTAATAGTAATCGTATAATACAAGTATAATATGAATAATAAATTAAAAATATTGGGTGGAATTCAGTGGGTTGTATTAAGGTCTGTATTAAATCTTGTATTAAGTATATGGCAACATTGTAATATTTTCCACATGTATCAATGAGATTCAGTTGTGATTTAGAAATTTTACCACAGGGAAAAGTAATACAGATATTCTTTAGTCAAATGAGGATGTATTATTGTACATGGAAGGTGTAAAAGGGAACTCATTATTGCAAAATTAGGTTAGTAATATGTCAAATTTTATGTGTCAAATATTTCATACCTAAATGTTAATGAATTTTAAAATATCTCAACCCCCGTTTTGATCAGTTTTGACATTTGTTCTTTTTTTCTTACTTCTATTAATAATATTTTTTTCTTTATTTGGTCTCTCACTTTTTTCTGACAGGTATTATTACAAAGTTGCCAAAATATTTTTGACAAAGGACTGTTTTAGCTTAAAACACGCTAATACAACCCACTGAATCTCACCCATAGTTTTTAAATAATGTGTCACATTTTGAAAATATTTATAAGGTGACATTCCACCAGAATAATACCAACTTATAGTCATAAAATTCGCTATCTGTTTGTTGGCCTAGGCCAGAAAATAAGTGTTTGTGGACGATTTCGAGATATGTAAAACAAGCTATGCCGGACGAAGGTACGATAAAATATTTTTCGCAATGAGCAAAATAACTACTGTTTATTTGAAGTGAACCTTTTTTTGTAACACTGGATTCCTGTGCTTCTCTAATAAACAAAATAACTAATACTTATAATTATACTTAATTCCTTACTGTCATGCTTCTAATTGTTCCTAATAACCATTCATGCTACCTCCGAATATTATTAAGAATAATTATCTACGCATGCTCTAAATGTCGTAGATTAATAATTGTTAATATGTTTAACTAAAATGGATACGATGCTCCATCTTAGCGTATCCTTTGCAGAAGCAAATTAAAGGCAACCATAGCGGTTATTCCTTATCGTCCATCTTCCTCATTCACTGAACGTCGAATTAAATTAAGCGCAGGATTGATGAATCACATACGAAGAAGATTCATCTTACTTCATTTCAAATGTTTTCTTTTCTTTACTTATTTCTTTTTGGGAAATGCAATGCACTAGCTACCTTTGCGCGCTCAGCAAATTAGTAAATTAAATAGAATGAATTACGCTTTTCTCTCCCCTTCGTATAAAATATTCAGACTGATCTTTTCAAATATTCCTAATGCATTTTTACAAACGAAATCAAATGAAATACACCTTTAATCGCATTAAAAGATTTCGCAAAGTAACAGACGGGATTTTGTACTAGGTAATGCTCTTTTTGATTAATATTGGAAAGGAAAAGAATTTGTGTCAAATTCAATTACTTTTATAACACATTATGAGTGAAGTAAAAAAATATATATTTGTGCTTTAATGCGAGAACAGCCAATATCAATTTTTAATCAAATCAAAATTGATTGCATATTTGAATAAAAAGCGCTATATTTTTTTATAACAACCTAAATCTAACTTTGAAGGAATTTCTAGGAATCACCATTGTAATATGTGCTTTTCACACCACTTTTTTTTATTTCACTTTAATTTGCTTTAAGTTATTATTAAATCGTCACTAAAGGGCACAAAAATTGTCATTAAAAGTTCAGAAATCGGCATTAAAGTAATCCATTATACAACGATTTTATGCAAATGCAGTGTTGCCAATTTTATGATAATTATTGTGCTTATAAAATAATACACACATAATTTTGAGTGTTCATTACGAGAACTTCAACGCCCAGAGAGGTTCGCAACACTGGACATAAGTTCGTTTGTTTGACTAGATTAGGATTAGAACTTAGTCGCGCATGGCTTCCAATATTAAATATGTTGTAATTTGTAATATGTATACAATTTTTTCTAAACTTTTTCTAACAACTGTTAATAAAGAGTACGGCTGCGGTATTTCGCTACCGATAAAGCGTCTCTGAGTTATACAGATCACTTCTCTGCCAGTTTTTGGGACGGTTTTTCCTCTGACAAAAGGAGATTTTTACCTGAGAAGATGCATGTTCGCCGTCCATGTTATTGCCGGGCCTGCATATATTGTCTAAAAAATTGTACACATAAAAATGTAACATTTATGAACATTTCTTGTTACCTTGGTTACTTGTTTTTATTATTTCACATATTTATGTCAATGTATCCCCTGAAGAAGGCACCAGTTTATGGTGCCGAAACGTTGAGTTTAAATAATAAATACAGAACTTAAACTAAAAAAAGGTAGTATTATTCCAATTTGATATTGTTATTTTGACAACATTTAGTAAAAGCACCGGTAGTTCACACTTTAAGAGATGAAAATATCTAACATTGTTGTTTAAATTCATGGTTTATTGTTCAGCTAAAGTCCAAGATAATTTTCACATTAATCGAGACATTAATTGATGTCTTATGAACTAATATACATACAAAAACTTGAATTAAAAGTAATAATCTTACAAAAATATATATATATTCAAAATTACAAAGTGAAATGCAATAGTCCGACCCTGTGCGCGATGAAATATTTTGATAAGAATATTCAAAATTAAAAAGTAAAAAAAAAGAAAATGGCGTGATTTTATTTTTTGTTGCCATATATATATTCAAAATTACAAAGTGAAATGCAATAGTCCGACCCTGTGCGCGATGAAATATTTTGATAAGAATATTCAAAATTAAAAAGTAAAAAAAAAGAAAATGGCGTGATTTTATTTTTTGTTGCCATACGTTTTATATTTATGTCAACATTGCCGTATCTAATTTGAAAGGAGTGTCTCATGATATATTTATTCCTTGTATTGATTTTATTTATGAGGCAGGCCAACTTTCATTTGATATTTCATGCATCGTTGACTGTTATTTACATGTAAACAACTCCGCCTAATATCAGAACTGGCTCATTTGAATATTAATTCATTTCTGCAAAATCTTGTAAAACAGAATCTTGAAACTGAATTAAATCGTACTCATTAATTTCTTTGTTGAATATAAATTTCCTCGAGCTGTCAACCGGCGCAAAACTTGGGAAGCAGTTACCAGCCGTCATCTTTCGAGCAACTTGCCATCTTTATTACGGGAAATTATTTTAATTTCATCAGGAGTTATAAATGACCACCAAGCGTAGAAATCTAAATTTGTTACTATCATGGTGACTAAAGTAATTGCGGCAAATGTTTCTGGTTATACATACAAATAAAAATAACAATATATACAATAGATTCTTATGAAAGTGTTCACAGCTCTCGAAAATAAAATTAAACATAAGACATAAGCAAAAATTTTCATTCACAGCTACAAAATTAAGAAATATAAATAAAATTGTAAATAAGACTTTATGGTTGGTGATAACAGCTTCGAAAATTAAACATTAACTGTCATTTAAAATATTCACAATTAACAAGCAGTAATAACAAGTTCATACCATTTAAAGCACTAAACGCAATCATATATGCTAACCTTTGTTTTAAGACAGCTTTTTAAAATTATATTTAAATTGAAATCCTTCTGTCAGAACGTAAACTGACAGCTCAAATGATAGTTGTTATGTATTTTCTTATTTTTGTGTAATAGTAATTTACGTAACAAGATCTGAAAGTGATACTTTACTGGGTGAGCAAGCATATTCCAGAGCGAGCCGTAGGCGAGCTTTGGAAGCTTGTGAGCCCAGTATAGACACTTTCAGGTCATGTTGGGTACAATATTTTTTTTGCGATCCTGAAAAAAGAATAAAAAAGTATTATTTTATTTTTTACTGCGAGCAAATAAGATATAAATAAACAACTGATCTCCATGGAAACATTTAGCTTTACCGGTCCCGGGATCGGTAAAGTACTTTCCGATCCCTTATAGACAACTTTCCGAGCTAGCTCAGCAAAGAAGGACTTTCCGGTCTAAATAGTGATCAGAAAGAGCTCATTTTCTGGGCGATCGCGACAAAAAAATTTTAACATTTGCAAATCCTTGTTTTTTTTTGTTTAATTTTATTTTCGAGAGCTGTATAGGCACTTTCATAAGAATTTATTACTTATATCGTTATTTTTATTTTAATGTATAATTTTGGACAAATTGAAAAATATTTGCATCGTGTTTGAAACATTTTTTTGTGTAAAGGCCTATTTATAATAAAGTAACGTTAAACGCAACAAACGACGCAACGTGACCGTTAACACAAACACAAAATCTGTGATTTATAATAAACGCCAAAGATAGCACTTCTAATCAATCAGAAGATTCGGTATATTTCTTTGAAATTCGGCTCACTTTTATTTATTGTCTTTATATGTCATACATAAGTATAAATAAGGTTTGTATTATATAATAATTTAAATAGAAATGGACAGTTACGAAAATATAGTATTTATTTTGTAGATGTGACAGTTCATGAACATGTCGATAATATAGATTTTTATAGTAAAACTGAAACTAAATTCTGTTTGGCTAGTGGTGCAGCAGTAGGGTAGAAATAGGAATAGAGTCCGTACAAGCTAACTTCAAGCCACCTACGTCATCAATCGTCCGTTCATCGTTGGCTGCAGTCAATTCCATAGACTCGTCAGATTTGTATAAAACTGGGGGCTAATTACGTTCCGTAATAAAGCTTTTATTTTTGGTCGTATATTGAAGAATATTATTATAGGAATTTAATTAATGGTGATTCAATTAAAAATTCATATTTTAATAAAAAATAAAGATATGTATATATATATATAAGAAAAAATGATTTTAATACAGAAAAACGTACAAAATAGTAAAATGTTTTATTACGATTAAACGTGTCACTTGTTTTCTATTCTATAAACAAAATGTATAATTTTTTAAGGCTAGTATTAAAATTTTTGTTCCACATATAATATATATTTAAATATTATTCGCTATCAGACATTGACAGAGGGTGTTCTTCCAAATCGCTTTCTATGACTGTACCACTTTCTTCGCTAGAATCACATTCCTCTGATGATGATCCCGTATTTACAATAAATCTGAAACCATCCATTGCCTCATCAAATAGGTGTTCTTTTTTAATGAACTCTGTTTCGAGTTTTTTTATATGATCGCAATTTTTTTTTCATTCATTCACACCTACTTCTTCAAATTGAAACGCGTGGCAAGCGCTTGGCGTTAGAACTAATATTCCGCACGCCAATGGACAATTTGTTGGAGGTGTGGTCTGCAGAGCTCAGTCATGAGGGAGCCGGCTTGAAGTTAGCTTGTACGGACTCTACCATGCGCTCATATGTTTTGCTTTACCTTACTACAACTGCGTTACCGCTTGCGTTACTTCAATATAAATAGGCTTAAGTTATTCTAGTTCCATAATAGCTTGAAATAAGATTGTATGCAATCTATATAATTCTTTTCATAAAGATTCTAAAACCTATGTAAACGTACCAGTACATGACATCACATGTAGTTACTTTTATTCAATTTTTATTAATGGCGTGCATTGACCGATTTGGGTACCTATAAAAGAAAATCCGTAAAACCGTGACACCAAAGAGTTGTATCTATCATCCAATCTTAGGATTTATAAAAAATGGATTATTTTACAAATTTATCTATATAATAATTTTCAATCGCGAAAAATGATATTTAAAGGTATTTTCTCACTAAAATCGAACAATTTAAATCCTGTTCACTATCCTACCACTATTTGATGCGTTAGAGATAAAGATATCTCTATTTTCAGTATTTTCGTCTCATTTTGTTTGTCTCTTGCTGAAAGTTCCCGAATGGAAACATTAAATAAAGTTTGATGAGTAAATATCCCACATTATTTCCACATCTGCACGCTAATATACAATTGGATAATTTGTTTCAAACTTTCCGGAGATTCGAACGAATGTGGACGGAAAATTTCACGATATTTCCACTTGAGTTATAATTGTTGAAACCGATTTCAAGTTTTATTGTTCCGCAACTTTCATAAACAGTTTTATCACTTCAATGCATTTGCATTTACGTCAGTTCGGTTGTACGTGATAATACATGCCAAACTATGTATTTATAGTTAACTGAAATGTTGCAGGAATTGTGATATATACTATGGTACTGTGGAGATATTTACCTAACAATTCAACGTGTTTATTAAGGGGCTAGTCTACCTATACAAACAAAACACTGATCCTAATTTTACACAAATATTAACGGTAAATGATAATGTAATATGTAATATATGAGGAAAAAAGACAATAATGCTACTACTAAATAATTGCTTAACTGTTCCTAATTTTCATAAACGTTAACTATAAATGACATTTTAATAAATAAAACATTGAAAAAAATAAAAATAAAAAATGGTGCTACACAAATAATTTTTTAATCTTATTTTTAAATGAATTTACCACTGAAATATATACTAACTGGAACTCGCATACTCTACCTATCAGCATACGCTGAACTCAAGTCTCATTGAACAATAATGGCTGGTCCTGTTCGCGCACGTTCGTGCCGAACCGAACCTAGCCGAATAACTCGTATCATAGCTGATCGCTTTGTTTTCATATTATGCTTCATTTATTTAAACATGCGCCACACGAAATAATTTCTGTCCACTCACAAACAATCTCGATGTTTGCCGACTACTCCAGCAGCAGGCTTTCAATATGCTCCACAGTCACGGTTCGTACGCGCATTCCAGTTAGTATATATTTCAGTGGAATTTACACAGAGATTTTAAATCATTCGGTATATTATTGTAAAGATATGGTGCAAGATAAGAAACAGAGCCCTTAAATCTTTCACCCGTAACGTGTAGTTGTACTTTTGATTATTAATTTGTCGAGCAAATAATGTGGGGTACCAGTTTTTATAATTTTATGTAACAACGACTTCTTCCAGCTTCAAGTACAAAACCCCGGAAAATAGGGAAACTGCGCTGAGTTACATTTCCAACGCATGAAAATGACAAGTAAATAATAAAACGAGGGACTGAAAGAAACGGAACTAATACATCAATTTCATTATTCCGTGCTGATAGGCAAATAATATGAATATTGGAGTAAATTAATCATATTTTTTAAGAAGTTATGTGATGTGAGTTCCAGGCACTCTTAGTTCGTACACAGCGTATAACAATACAAGGAAAATCACATAATTACATAAATTAAAATTAAAAGAATTATACATACCAAAGAAGGTTAAGATACATTTTGTAAGTTAAAGCTTTTCAACGTGAACGAGATTGTAATTTACTCCAATTTATCTACTCTATATAACAAATGTGGTTACACACCCGATCATTGGCCAATTAAGCTTTCATCTATATGTCAGGACAAATGTAAATAATTATCCCCATATTGGACTTATCCGCCAGTTTAGATTTAGTTTGTTTACAATTTTGGTGCTGAATGTGTTTATTTCATGAACATTTTCACTAATAATCTATCCGTTAAATACATAATTTGAAATTGAATGAAATTAATACGTAATTACTACTCAATAAACATTTTCCTAAAACAGATTATTGAACTGTAATAATAAGAGTAAAGATATGAAATTATCCTATTTTCGACTGAACTTTTCCTACCACCGTATTTTTTCTGCTATTTCAATTTCTTTTTGTATAAATAGGTATGTGAAAAATAATAAGAATTTTTATCTGTTTCAAAAATTAACAGTGTTTATCAATTAATATTGTCCCCATTAAAGCATTATATATGATGCACTTAAGACAACAAGTTTATAGAAGGCACTTTGTGGTACAGCCTTCAGCTCCTTCAGCGATTTTGTCAGTGTAAATGTGTTGAAACTCGGTAATAGTATTTTTTTGTATTTTGTACAGTAATGTACTATTTTAGTACACTCAAAATCGTACAGTAATGGGGGAATTGTTTATTTTTATTTTTCATTGTTTATCCTCTAAATCATTTTCAATGTTCTTTTCATCATCTAGCTAGATCCATTGTTTTGCAAATCGATCTGCAAAAGTTAATTTGTTTGGAGCTTGTAAGATACAAAAAATAATAACTGTCAAGTTACCTACGTTACTGAGAATCAGACTACTATGTTTTATTAGATGTTTTTAATGTTATGCCGCAAAAAATCAAATTGTAATACTAACATAAAATACGAAAAAATAGTGTACGCACCGCGTCAGAAAAATAATTTTACTGTACTCGTATGGTAAATTTTCACTTTTCTTAACTTGGAACGTAATATACTATTACATTACAAACCAGGTAAAATTGTCTTTACTGCTGACAGGAGGAAATGACTAGCGAGCCGATCTGGCGAGCCTGTCACCTCCTTGAAGCAGTAAAACATTTACTTGGCGTGTATTGTACAATATTTTATTTGTTACTCACTTGTAAATCAAATTTAAAGTTATAACCAAAATCTGTCAGTTGTAATTGTTATGTCAAGAACTGTATTTATTATTAAATTAAAACACTTTTACTAGTATTTATTTACTTTATTTTCAAAAATAAACTATAAGTAAGAAAAATGTATTCGTTATGACCATTTTATTTATTTCTTACATAATCAATTGAGTTATAGGTGTTGCTAATAGTCAATATCAAAATATTTTTAATTTGATATATGTATTTTTAAAATGTAATATGTAAACAACTTTAATAACGTGTAAAAATTTTACAAGTTAGCTGTAAATTTTACAGGTTAGTAACTAGTAAAGATTAATTTTCAAAAGTAGTAGGCGGTATCAATAAATGAAGTTTACAAGTGGGTAACAAATAAAATTAATAATATTACTTATTAATCTTAAAATTAATTTTAATAAAAACTAAATACGTGAGTTGAGTTGTGAAAGGCAGAGAATACGGTTGTGGCGAACGTGCGGCGATAGTCAAATTCGTTAAACGATAGATATCACGCTTTAATTCGCGGACCATATGAAATAATTAAACTCTAGTGAAACAAGGTAGTGTTGTGAATAAAGAAAGTGAAGTGAGAAGTACCTAGAAGCTCTAAATTAGAGTAAAAAAGTGTATACAGCGGTGAGACAGTAGCCAAGGACGTACATATAAACGGTAGGCAAGCGTAGTTTAGCGGCGGTAAGCTAGAACCTGCATACCAAGATAAAAATTTTAGTCAGGCCCGTACTCAGGAAAGTTGTGCAAATATGTCATCGGATAGAGATGATAAAAGTAACAAAGAAGGAAGTGATAAAATAGAATTAAGAGATTTAATGAAAATTATATTACAAATAAAGAATGATACAAAAGAGATAAAACAGGATCAGAAAGAATATAAAGAGGAACTACTACGAATGAAACAGATAAATGAACAGCTGAAGGAAGAAAACATAGAGATAAAAAAAGAATTGAACGACATGAAAGAGAGAATCGAGAGATTAGATAAGGAAAAAATCAAAAATAATTTCGTGATTGTAGGGCTAAGAACAGACTCAAGCAGCAGAAAAGACCTAAAAAACACCGTGGAAGACTTCATACACAAGAAAATTGGAGTTAATGTACAAGTGAAGGAAGCAATAAAGATAGGAGAGAAGACATGTAAGGTACAAATGGAAAATTTTCAAGATAAACAAAAAGTAATGGCGAATAAAAAGAACCTAAGAACCTTAAAGGACAAAATCTTCATAAACAACGAACTAACAAGAAATGAGCGCGAAATACAAAAGGAAATAAAAATGTTAGCAGAGAAAAATAAAAAGGCAGGAGATATATTGAAGATAGGCTATCAGAAAATAACAATAAATGGAAAGGAATGGAAAAGGGACAAAACACAAAAGAAGATGATAGAGGTCAAAGAAGAAGGAGGTACTGCGTCAAAAAACTAAGGGAAAAACGAGGAAAATTGCAACAAAAAGGAAAGACGTCGCAAGCAAAGGAAAAGGATACGATAAGGAACAACAAAACACATATAATTAAGTACGGGATGGGCAAAATAAAAAATAGAGTAAATAAACCAGGGAAAATAATAAAATTTGGAACATGGAATGTAAAAAGTTTAACAGGAAAAGAATATGAATTAACAGAAGAACTGGCAAAAATGAATATGGATTACGTGGGTATAACAGAAACAAAGAGGAAAGGCAAAGGAATCACAAAGACACAAAATGGATATTGGATGTACTGGGTAGGAGTATCGGAAAAAGAAAACGCCAAGGCAGGGGTGGCAATTTTAATTAAAGAGGATAAGATGAAATATGTTTCGAAAGAAAACCTATTGAATGAAAGATTACTATCAATAAATGTTAAGGAAGGAGACGAAAACGAAGAATACACGCTTATTGTGGGCTATGGACCGAACGAGGACGCAAGAAAAGAAGAAAAAGATAACTTCTTTAAAGAACTACAAGAAATAGTAGACAGAAGTGAAAAGAGAGTAATAATAATGGGAGACCTTAACGGGAGGGTAGGAAATAAGAATGATGGAATAGAGTGGTGCTTAGGAAGGAATGGAGAGAATGTGACGAATACAAACGGGAAAAGAATAATAGAGTTTTGCCTAGAGAATGAGTTCAAAATCGGAAATACACACTTCAAGCACAAAGAAATACATAAAATAACAAGACAAGTTATAAGCAGAAATGAAAAATCGATTATAGATTATTTCCTAATTAACATAGACAGCTGGAATAGAGTAAAAGACATAAAAGTAAAAAGAGGACCAGAGATTGGAAGCGACCATTTCCTTGTAACAATGATACTAAAGCAAGAAGTAATCACAAAAAACGAAACCAAAAGAAAGATAGTAAATAAGAAAATAAAATGCCATGAACTAAGAAGACAAGAGATAGAAGAAAAATTTCAAAAGAACGTCAACGAAGAGTTTAAGAAAAACGCAAAAGAAAAAGAAGGAAACAGAAAAGAAATGGAAGAACTTCAAAAAGACAGTACTAGAGGCAGCAGAAAAAAGCTGCGGCACGACTAGAATAGTGAACAGAAACACAAACAAAACTAGATGGTGGTCGGAAAGGGTAAAAGTTACAGTGAAAGAAAAAAAGAACAAGTGGAATAAATATCTACAAACGAAAGAACCTACTGACTATGAAAAATATAAAGAACAAAGGAAAAAAGTAAAAAGAGCAATAAAGGAAGAAAAAGAAAAAGCATGGAGAGAATTTGGTGAAAAAATGAAAAACGCATACAATGAAAACCAGAAATTATTTTTTGGAACACTTAAAAATATAAGACAAAAGAAGACAGCAACAATTACGAACATTAAAGATAAGGAAGGAAAGACGATAGCAGAAGAAGACAGAATAATGGATAGATGGAGACAGTATTTCATAGAATTACTAGAGGGAAATGATACTAAAGATGAAGAACAACAAGAAAGCCATCGCACACGAACAAAGGAAACAGAAATAACACAAGAAGAAGAAATAAGCTTGAAAGAAATAATAGAAGCAATAAGAAAAACCAAAAGAGGAAAAGCTCCCGGACATGACAAAATAACAGCAGACATGCTGAAAGCACTACCCGAATCAGCACTACAGGAACTTAAAAACATAATGAATGAAGCGCTAAAAGGAATAACACCAGCAGAATGGCAAATAGGTATCATAACACCAATATTTAAAAAAGGAGATAGCAGAGAGTGCCGGAACTATAGAGGAATTACCCTAATAAGCACAGTGGCCAAAATATATGCAAGAATCCTGGAGAGTAGACTAAGAATAGAGCTGGAAGAATCTTTAGAGGAAACTCAATTTGGTTTTAGACCAAATAGAGGAGTAAATGATGCGATATTCATACTAAGACAAATAGGGGAAAAGGCAATAAAAGAAGGGAGAAACGTACATGTGTGCTTCATTGATCTAGAGAAAGCGTTTGATAGAATCAATAGAGAAGACATATGGAAAACGCTAAGAAAAAGGGGAATATCAAATACGTTAATAACAGGAATTCAGAGCCTATATTCAAACACTAAGAGCTATGTAAGAGTGAAACAAGAGACCTCCAATACATTTGAAACTACAGCCGGAGTAAGGCAAGGATGCATTTTGAGCCCGCTTCTGTTTACGCTAATTCTTGACGAAGGAATAAAAGAGACAAAGAAAGAAGTAAAGAAATACTACATAGGAAATTGGAAATTGAGAAGAGTGGAAATAGCAGAATTATGCTATGCAGATGACATGGTCATCATAGCAGAAGACGAAAAAACCTTAATAAGGAATATAGAAATATATGATAAAGCGCTACAAAAATTAAACATGAAGATCAATAAAGAAAAAACGAAAACCATGATACTAGGAAGAAATGAACAACACCACACGATACAACTAAAAAATGAAAATCTACAGCAAGTCCAAAAATTTAAATACCTGGGGGCAATGATCTCAGAAGATGGAAGATTTGATGAAGAAATAAAAGAAAGAAGAACAACAGGAGGCAAAATATTCAATAGCATCAAACACAGCTTCTTAGGAAAGAAAGAAATACCGAAAGAGACCAGGGTACAAATATTTAAGAAAGTAGTGACACCTATACTCATACACGGAGCTGAAACATGGACATTAACGCAAAGACAAAAAGAAAAAATTACGGCTACCGAAATGAGATTCTTGAGAAAAATAGAGGGGAAAACAAGACTGGACAGAATTGAAAACACAACCTACAGACAAAACTTAAAAGTAAAAGCAATAGAGGATAAGATAGCAGAAGGACAGATGAGATGGTATGGGCATGTAGAAAGGATGGGAGAGGAGAGAATAGTTAAAAAAGTGTTTGAAGCAAAAATTGGAAGAAAGAAACCACGAGGACGACCAAGAAGAACGTGGCTGGAAGAAGTAAAGAAGGCAGCGCAAAGAAGAGGTCTAACTTGGGAAGAAACGAAGACAGCAACACAAGATAGAGCAGAGTGGAAAGAAATATGGAGAAGACCAACAAATCAGAACTCAACCCCCTCCCCCGCAGGCCGGGGGAACGCCTTACACCCGTGAGGGTAGAAAGGTGCAGGATTAAGTAAGTAAGTAAATACGTATTTCGAGTACCATATTCTCATCATCAGTAGTATGAAATTAGGAAAAGTTAAACAGAGTAGTCAAGATTATTCAACATGTCAACCATGCCAGAGGTCCTAACAAGTTGTTAGGATCTTATACCGTGTTTTTAAACTATAGACAGCACTAGACGAAGTCACATTTACACCGCTAGAATTTACCAAAAAAAAGTCACTAGATTTATTTGGCGGGGGAATTGAAATGTTAAAATGAAGGTCACGTCAGATTTTATACTTTCCAGGTTATATTTTCATTAACCAAAACTATTATAGATACTCTACTTAATTTAATCATATAAAATCATAAATACATAATTATAATTATAAATTAATTAATTGCATCATTTTTTTGTAATTCCTTGATGAAAAATTTATATATTATAACTGTTTTAATTCGTGAAATATCACAAAAAGAGAAATGAAACAAGAAACACGTGCAAATTCAACAAGTGATTTGACAACTACTGAGAGTTTGACGTTTCAATTACGTTTGAAGGTTAACTTGAAATTTCATCTGGTTAAATGCGGCTTCACGAAATAACGCAGCAGCCAATCACAGGCTTTGATTTTCTCACTGGAATTTCTAGTTACTGTCTATAGTTTAAAAACAGAGTACAGTAGTCTTAGCTATTATGTTAACTTTTCCTAAAATAAAGTACTCTGTACAGATAAATCATTTCTCTGTTTATTAATATTAATTTATATTTGTCGCATCGTCCCATTTTACGATAATATCTTAATTAAAATACAACAAATACATCAAACAATCTGTATTTAAATCTAATAATGACTATTCTTCAAACAAACTCTTTCTGGCAGCTGCTTTTCTCGAAGAAAATTCCTTTTGATCTCATCGCGCTCATATTGATAATTACAGGGGAACAGTAGCGTCGCTAGCGTCGCTGAAATGAACGACGCCGAGCGTTCAGCTGTTCGGCCATGGCAAGACGCGATGTTCTGAAGCCATTCGCGGAGTACTTGATCTCATTAGCGTTGCAGCAACCAATTATACATTTATGAAAATGGAACATGGAACAGTTGGCTTCGATTATACTGCATTTGTTCTCAGAACAAAGAAATTCGGATTTGGTTTATAACAATCATTTTTCTATGTTCTGAAAAAAATTGGTTTTGAATTTCATTTTTTTCCTTTCTTTAATTGAAAGATCAAAAAAACATTTTACCCGGTTTTTTTTTTCATATCTATTACTCTTTATTCATGAGAAAATTGTCTTTGAAAATATAATATTAAAAATTGCCACATAGATAGAATGTATACGAGTGACAGCTGTCAACTATGTACTAGCTACTATCCATATTCTGATTTTTATATTTTGTAAAGAATAAAACGAAGAGATAGTATGCCCAAATAGAATAATAATAATAATAATAATAATAATAATAATAATAATAATAATAATAATAAATAGTTTTAGCAGTGTCTCAAAGCCAGGGGATCGAACCCGAACCTGAACCGAACCAAAACCGGAACCAGACCGTAACATTTTACCGAACCCAAACCCAGAACCGAACCTCATATATTTTTCAAATGAACCTGAGGTGAAATCGAACCAGATATTAAAATTCAGGTTAGGGTTCAGCTCCGGTTTAGGTTAATTTTTAGTTCGAAACGTAAACATAATCGTAATACAGCCGACTTTTCTTCAAACTTGTGTTAGTTTCTTGTCTTGAGGCTTTCATTTTAAATTATTTTTGTATAAAGACTGTTATTCGAAAAACAATAATTTAATTTTCATTAGGTCGAAGCGAACCTAAATTCAGTACCTAAACCCGGAACAAATCCGCAAATTTTATTAATGCTTAAATTGGAACCGCATCCGAACCCATATCTCGAAAAACAAATTAACCTGAACCTAAACCGAACCCAGTTTTTGACGGGTTCAATGCCCTGCTCAAAACGAAGAAAGAAATTGTTAACTCAAGTAAACATAAAACTATTTATAAAGTCAAATTATCATTCTGTGAAGATCATTTTAATATAAGCATAATTATTTGCATAATTAAAAAATCTGTTATGGCCAGCACAAGACCTTCCGTCAATTCGATGTATTTTGTACAAATCCCATACCAAAATTTCCTTGGAAAAGATTCTATATATCACGTATAATTGTAACACGAGCACATACTATTTTTTTGCAAATTCCTTACCAAATGTTTATTTCAAAAGATTCTATAAATCCAATAAAATTATAATGAATGAACATACACTTTGTAAATGCACTTGACACTTCCTCTTTCTTGTTCAGCTTTCCTTATTTTATTAGGGGTCGCTGTTTCTTTCTCTTTCTTCTGTTCCACTCATTCCTGTCCAACGCATCTTCTTCACACATTTCTTCCTCTCTCAAGACTTCTACGATACAATCCTTCCATCTCTTTGGCCTTCCTCGTGCTCCCCACATTGGAAGTTCCAATCATAAGACAAGGCTGCAACTGCAAGTCACTTGCGAGGAACACTATGACATACCACATCCTGATCTTACACTTTCAATCTTTGGTTTTGCACTTGACACTGACATCTGTCAATTAGAATTTTTTGAATATATCACTGTTTCCATGATAAAATGCAAAGGTGACTAATTTTTGAAAGTTTATATCTTTATAATTCTTTAACATTATATCTATTGAATATGAATGAAAATATATAAGCAAACCGTTTATAGAAGAGCATTTCCTTTAATACGTAAAAAAATAAAATGTGAAAAAATACTATTTAACTGCGTTTTTTTAAGAAAAACTGTTAAGAACTTCAAATAAGGGTACTTCCGGCGGAACAGTTGTAACCAAAATCTAATCACCTCTTCATCTGGATGTAAAGAAGAGGAATACGAAAGAATTATAATTTTTAGAATTGTAGTATTGGAATTATCGTCGGAGAAAAATTTGTCACACACACACACACACACACACACACACACACACACACACACACAAATACAGACATCATCTTAAAAATAGTAAATTCGGATAGTAGGGACCCTAAAACGTGCTTATTCATTAAAAACTCACCACCGAATTTTTTGACCAAAGACAATACCTTCCTTACCTAAAGGTGACGGAAGGTAAAAAAAGATATATTAAATATTTTATAACTTTTATCTGTCCAGTTCTGTCATTGGGTAATAATTTTATGACGTCATAAGCAGAGCAATTTGGCGCCAATTCAAAATGTATACTTTTAAATTGCTATTGCGTTTAATATACCTATACCGAAATTTGAACAGTAAATCATATTTAATAAGGCAGTTTGGCGAACATTAAGATACGGGCACACTACTGTCACTTCACGTAAACTCACATGATTTCACCTGTCAGTGTCAAATTGTTGAGACCCATATTTCCCATTTATTTATATTGCATGCAAGTGTAATGTTATTTAATATAAATGTAACAAATGACAATAGTGTGTCTTCTAGTTGTATAAATAAATGGGAAATAGATGGGTATCAAAAATTTGACACAAACAAATGAAATCATATGAATTTACGTCAAGTGAAATCATATTAATATACGTCAAGTGATAGTGTGCAACTCAGAAAATAGGGAGTTATTGCAACTTCCAAGATGAAATAACGTAAATATTAACGTTATGTAGAAAACACCTTATTTTTAAAATAAAGGACTTTCAATTTCAATGTTTTCCGCATTTAATAAGGAGTTATTGCAGTTTCAACCAAAAAATAACGTGATAGTCTCAATGCACATGCCTACTAATAAGGTGCACGTTAAATGAATAAGGAGACGCGTTATGTGCGATGGAATAGCGAGTGTTTAACGTCATACATTCTGTATGTGTTGAGGTTATGTTTTGGTGAAACATGCTGCTGTAACTTTGTGTTGTGAATACTCTAATTAAATGCGGTAAACATTAAAATTAAAGTCTCTTATTTTCAAAATAAGGTGTTTTCTACATAACGTTAAAGCTAACTCTAAAAGCATCAAACGAAGTTATAGTTGCACTTTTCACTGAAACATAACCTTAACACATACAGAACGTGTGACGTTAAACGCTTGCTATTCCATCGAACATAACGTGTCTACTTATCCAATTAACGTGAACCATACTAGTACGCATGTGCATAGGGCTGTCACGTGACTTTAAAGTGCACTAATGACGTTTCTAAAAATTCTATATAACATACAATTTTCTCACAAATATAACACAAATGACTGCTGAAATTGAAATTAAATATTAAAATTATTGCTCCATTTATTTATAATTAATATTTTTTGGGTAAACTCTAAGTACGTCACAAGTCAGTTATGCGCAAACTCAGACAGAACGGTGAAAGCAAACCACTGGAACGTAGGTCGAACAACACCTCAGTCTCAAGTGACTGGTAACCGCAACCGCGTGCGTCAGTGTATAAGGGACATACGTTGTACCAAGCCTCTACCGACGTCATCACAGCTTAAAATCGGCTTTTCCGGAAAATCTGGGCATTTTTGAAAAAAATATAACATGTTACATCATTTTTCAAGTCATTTCCCATGAAATAAAAGAATAAAAAAAATTGCTAAACTTCCCCATTATATGTCACTTTACGTTTTACGTAATTAAGATTCGCTAATTGCATAATACTATATAACGTCCTTATTCGAATATCGTAAGAAAATAGATATGTTAATTTTTTTCATAACCTCATTATAATAATTTCAGTAATGCTGAATTTTTTCTCCTAGCTCGTGTATGAACCATGAAACAGGAATTGAAAAGTTCGTACAATTTCTTATTTATGCCTTTAAGTAAAATAACAAAATAAAATATGCTGTAACGTAAACTGTATCATCTTTATATAGGGATCCAATATTTTAGAGTTACATCTTTCTCCAATAACCATCTTCCCCTAATAACATATTGCGACACAAAAAATAAAAGCCGATCCTGTAAAATTGATACACCAATTCCATGTGATCAGGGAATTTATGCAGGTCGACATCCTGCTCTCAAGGGCCGTAACAAGGGAAAATTATTATTTTATGGAAAGTTGCTTCACGCGGCTAACGATTGCAGGGCAGAACTTACATCATGTATGCGCATAAATGATTTATCGGCCCGCCCGCCAAATACCGGAGACGAAGTGGCAAATTATACGGGGTAGAAATAATAAAGGGAGAAATGACACTCATTCGACACAATATCGGATAGAGATATTTCAAACTCGAGTTTTATTGAACCACTGACATATTGAAATTGAAGATGAGGAAGGAGTTTTATTTACTCTCTTTCTTTTCGCAGATTCACAAGTTTGAGACGTTCTTTATTAATGACATAGGTACGTATGACGAGCTCAGAGAAAATATGATATAGGTGTTTTTTAAATTAATGAATAAGTGACTGGAATTTTGTAACAATGGTAGCAAAAACAGTTTTGCAGGGTAGGCGTAGGTAATTTTTGACTGAATTCTCTCGTTTGGGCGAATCGTCTATAAGAACATAATAATAGTATTATCTTATTTACAAAAAAAAAAACATAAAGTAAATGACAACTATATTTGACAAAATGGGCGAAGCTAAAATCATAACAATTAAGATGCCAAAGTTAACAGAAAACAAAAATACATACTTGATTGTTCTTGAATTTTTTGGAATGTAATTGTTTTTAAGAGTAAATTAAACATAATGAAGAGAACTTGCTCCACAATTATAGATAAAATAGTGGTATAATAGTTGTTAGACTGCATGCACAATAGATCGAAGATCATATACAGGCTATTGTTTTAAATATAGCAGTGGACTAATAAGCTGGGAAACAAGAAAACAACGAACTGTTGCGCTTTCTACAGCGGAAGCGGAATATATGGCACTAACCGAAGCGGCAAAAGAAGCATTACATCTTCAAAAATTATTTACGGATTTAGGTATAACACAGAAAACAATAACAATATACAATGATAATCAAGCTGCTCAAAATTTAACAAAAAATCCCGTCATTAGTTCAAAATCAAAGCATATAAATATTAAAGAACACTTTATTCGAGACACTATAAAAGCTGGTAAAATAAATGTAATATATAAAAAAAAAAACAGAAGAAATGGAAGCAGACATTTTCACCAAATCTTTATGTGGCTCAAAACAAGATAAACTAAGAAGATATATTGGACTCTATTAATGGTCTTTCGTGAGGGGGGAGTGTTAGACAGTGACATTGACACTGAACAGTGACACTGATGCTAGACAGTGACAGTGACACTGACACTATCCATTGACACTCAAGACACCCATAAACTATGATAAAATAAAGACACCTGTGAATAACAAAAAGTCAAGAAGTCTATGAAGAAAAATAAAATAATATAAATAAATAAAAATAAATGTATATGTCATAAAATAAAACTCTTTAATATAGTACAAACACTGCGTGCCATTTTCATTAATAGTGACAACAGTGACAGCTCCATTGTCAATATGGTCAGTAGTTACATATGTATTTTGTATAAATCATTATAAAAATTCTACATATCCAGTAAAATTGTAACACGAACTTATACTACTTTCTACAAATTTCATACCGAAAGATCCTTTGAAAAGATTCTATAAATCCAATAAAATTATAACATGAACACACACTATGTAAATTGCTCTTAACACTGATTTAGAATTGAATTAGAAATATTTGAATATATCAGCTGTAGCAAAGCTGGTTGATAATCTCTTTATAATTCTTTAACTCTATATCTATTGAATGTGAAGGAAAATATCGAACCGTATAGTCAATAAGATATTCTTTCATATTAATACTCACATAAAATGTCAAAAAATGATATTTAACCGCGATTTTTCAAGAAAAACTGTTAAGAATTTCAAATAAGGAAACTTCCGGTTGACCAATTATAACCAAAATCTAATCATCTCTTCATATGGATGTAAAAAAGAGGAATACGAAAGAATTATAATTTTTTAAATTGTAGTATTGAAAGTATCGTCGGAATTTTTTTTGTCACACACACACACAACACACACACACACACACACACAAAAAACACACACACACACACTCACCCATATAGACATCATTGTATTCTAGGGACCCTAAAACGTACTTATACATTAAAAACTCACCACCGAATTTTTTGATCAAAGACAATACCTGGACAATACCTTCCTTTCCTAAAGGTGACAGAAGGTAAAAAAAAATGAAAAACTCTGCTACTTGATTTTAAATATATATCAACTTTTGGATGTGGAAAAAATTACACGTTACATTTTAACAGCTCCCTTTACTTCAATAAAATTTTCACACATTTGAACTAACATATCAAGTCCTTCGAAACATAAATTGAACTTTTATCTGCAAAATGACCTAAAACTATATTTTATACCTTATTATTATCCAAAACTTTTTTGTCCCTCGAAGACATTTTCAGTTTTGCACTGACCTTTGTCTAAAATGCTTCTTCTCGGGAATGATCCGACGAACAGTCAACAAAAGAGTTGCACAGATTACAACATTGTAACTGCAACAAAATAATTCCGCTTATATCTTAGCAAAACTTCGTATCTTGCAATCATAAACGTTGCATTAGTTGGTGTAAGTTTGAATGTGAGTTTTACGAGGACTTCATCCCATTCTCCATTCTTGTGTGAGTTGTTTCTAAAGTCGCTGACTTAACTTGTTGCAGAGTCTCGCCATGAAAATGAGCAAGGTGGGGAACCAAACGAACTCGCAGGACCCGCAGGCCGTGAACTCACGCGTTTTCGTGGGAAACCTCAACACTTTCCAGTGCTCCAAGAATGACGTGGAGCGCATGTTCCAGAGATATGGACGCCTTGCTGGTGAGTCAAATAAGAATTGCTATTTTTTTTATTTATGATATTAACCCCGCAGCGAAACAATTATGGCTGAGCTGGTACATGATTGAAAATGCAGGTACGACCATACGTCTTATGAATTTTTTTACCTCTCGCTAAGAGAAAGTATTGGAGTCATGCTTAAATTCGCATATCCAGATTTTAGTGGAAAACACGTTTTAAGGTCCATTATAACATTTTTACAATGATGTCCGTGTGTGTGAATGTGTGTGTGTGGAAGTGTGGATGTTGAAGCCACGGTTTCTCAAATACTATAAGACTTCAAAAATATTTAACTGCAGTTTCCTCAATGTGACATTCCTGGGAAGAGCTGATTAGATTTTAGTAACAATTGGAAAACCAGAAGTAATAGTTTCTTTAAAAAAATCTTCTAAATATATTTTTTTGGAAATTTTTGTTATTACAAATATTGAAGAACATAAAATTCTCCATCTAATGCACTTTAAAATTTTATTATATCTTTTATAGATTTAGAGATAAAGGCACTGTAATATATAGAATAATTTAATGTAGTACATCGCAGAGGCTAAGGCACTAAGGATACCAGTTGACAAATTCAAATGTTTATAACATAGTAATGTTTATAGCATAGTTCGTAAATGACAATGTCAGTGTCAAAATCAACAGTTTTAGTAACATTCTGATAGCTTTTTCTTTCTTATTGTTTTATTAATTAAATATTTAAAATTGTAGGTAAAATGCATATATCCATCAGAAATACCTCATATCCTGTTAACGAATTGGAAGAATATCTGACATTTAGGAACTTCCTCATACAGTGAAAAATAGATATAATTAGATTGTATGTGTGCAGAAGACATGTCAAATACAATAAAAAACAATATTTGGGTAAAGTTCTGTCATTTTTTACCTCTCGCTAAGAGCGGTATTGGATTTATGCTAAAAATCACATGTCGAGATTTAAGTGAATAAGCACGATTTAAGGTCCATATAAACCGATTTTAACATTTTTACGATGATGTCTGTGTGTGTGTGTGTGTGTGTGTGTGTGTGTGTGTGTGTGTGTGTGTGTGTGTGTGTGTGTGTGTGTGTGTGTGTGTGTGTGTGTGTGTGTGTGGATGTGTGTATGTATGTATGTGTGTATGTGTGGATGTTGGAGGGACGATTACTCAAAAACTATAAGACATAGGACCAGTTTAACCATGAATTCCTCAATATGACATTCATGGGAAGAGCTGAAAAGGTTTTGGTAACAATTGGACAACCGGAAGTAGTAGTTTCTAAAAAAATTCTTCTAAATTTTATTAATTTTTTTATTACTAATATTGAAGAACATAAAATTCTACATCTGATACATTCAAAATTTTTATTATATCTTCTATAAATTGAGAGATAAAGACACTATAATATATAGAATATCGGGATGTATTAAGTCCAGTAGGCTAAAATACACTAAGGAAATCAGTTAACAAATTCAAATGTTTATATTAAATTATATTAAATTAAATATATAAAATTATAATTAACATGCATATATCCATTAGAAATACCGCCAATCTTGTTAAAGAATTGGAAGAATCTCTGACATTTAGAAACTTCCTCATACAGTAAAAAAAATATATAATTAGAATTGTATGTATAGAGAAGACATGCTAACTACAACAAAAAACAGTATTTGGGTAAAGTTCTGTAATTTTTACCTCTCGCTAAGAGAGGTATTGGATTCATGCTAAAAATCACATATCCAGATTATAACGAATAAGCACGTTTCAAGGTCACTAGAATCCGATTTTAACATTTTTACAATGATGTATGTGTGTGTATGTGTGTGTGTGTGTGTGTGTGTGTGGATGTGTGTATGTGTGTGTGTGTGTGTGTGTGTATGGCTGGATGTTGGACGGACGATTCCTCAAAAACTATAAGACATGAGACCTGTTTAACTATGAATTCCTCAATCTGACATTCCTGGGAAGAGCTGAAAAGGTTTTGGTAACAATTGAACAACCGGAAGTAGTAGTTTTTAAAAAAAATTCTTCCAAATATTAATTTTTAAAAATTTTTGATATTACTAATTTTGAAAACAAAATTCTACACCTGATACATTTAAATTTTTTATTATATATTCTATAAATTTAGAGATAAAGACGCTATAATATATAGAATATCGGGATATAACAAGTCTAGTAGGCGAAACTACACTAAGGAAACCAGTTGACAAATTCAAATGTTTATAACATAATTTGTAAATGACAGATTTCAGTTTCAAAAATCAACAGTTTTAGTGACATTTTGATAGCTTTTTCTGGGAAGTACATTTAATCTTTCTTATTGTTTTATTAATTAAATAATTGAAATTATAGGTAATATGCATATATCCACCAGAAATACCGCCAATCTGGTTAATGAATTGGAAGAATCTGTGACATTTAGAAACTTCCTCACACAATGAAAAATAGATATAATTAGAATTATATGTGTGCAGAAGACATGTTAAATACAATAAAAAACAATATTTGGGTAAAGTTCTGTAATATTTTGTTATAAAACGACGGTTCGATAGCAAAGTGCAATACAATACTTATATAGGCTAATATGGAAATGACGAGAGGTCTTGTGCTGGTCACAACAGAATTTTTTTGTTATAAAACGACGGTTCGACAGCGAAGTGCAATACAATATAACATAAAATGGAAATGGCAAGAGGTATTGCGTTGTCCATTTTAAATAAAGTAATCTTATCATCAATTGTATTTATAAATTCACAAAAATGTTATTGACGTTAAAATAGGCGTTGAAACAATATTATAAAATACGTGTATTATGTTATTATTTTATAAAAATAAAAATTTGTAGTGGGCTATTGTCTACAATCAGGTTGATTGCCGCCCTCGTATATGGTTCATAATTGAGCCTTTACAATAGGTTTGGCGTGGGCCTCAATGTTTTTATTTATTTATTTATAAAAGATATGTAAATAAGTTGTAATTATCGATTTTCTTGATTACCATTTAACTCGAATATAGAATAGGAGGTAATATAAACATACTGGATTGAACTATAAACTATTTATTGGCAAGAATATAAGGGCGGTAATACAAGCATTAATCTAATATACATTTCACATTCCTTTTAACTGTTAACTGCGTCCTCTTCCTCACTTCCAAACTGATCATCGTCGGACTGGTCTCCTAGGGCGCGTTCCCTAGTATGTATAAAGACACATTCTCATTCTAATAACAAGAATTATCACAGGCGGGCAATTATTATCTAATAAAAGAGAGGTGGGGAGGTATTAGGTTCGTCCTGGACCCATTATGGGAGCTTAGCTTACAATCATACCTAGGTTCCAGACTTTTCGTGGATCTTTACCGCATAGGTGTTTCTCCACTGGGCACTCTAGCCACTTTCACATGTCTCAGACATGTATGAGAGCTTAGCTTACGATCACAGGGTCCCAGATCACTCGCGAATCTCAGCCCATCACACCTTCAGAGCACATGGATCAATGGATCCAGGGTTGTCCCAGACAAACTTTCGGATAATTAGGAAAATACTAAACTTTTGCGGCTGCAAACAAATAATACAAATGTATATCTTACTTATATCATGCATATCAAATACACAAACAGTGTATAAGCATATCAATCAAGCTTCTCGTGATTGCCAACTGAACACTTTATCTGTACAATAATTAGAATAATTGTAAGCTTAACCACTCACCTTTCATTATAGTTAACTGCTTGTCTTTCGTATTGACACTTCCACCCAGTAACCATTCAAGGGTCGACGGCTGAGTGCTGTTTATTTTTCTAGGAATGTTTATGCCTGCGCTTCTAAACCAGTGACGCGCAAGAGAAAAATTAATCTTACTTTTAGTTACTTTATTTGTATTTTATTTATTCATTCATTTATTTATTCCTCTTATAATTATTATAGTGTATATAATGGAGTGCTGGTGCCTGCTTTGGTGTATGGAAGTGAATGTTGGGCATGGACGAGAAAGCATAAAAAGAAAGTGACTGCTGTGGAAATGCGGTATTTACGTGGTATAGACGGGATCGCGTGAGGAATAATTTGGTGTATGAAGAATGTATGGTTAGGAAGAATGTAGTTAAGAGAGTTGGAGTGAGTCAGTTGAGATGGTTTGGTCATGTGGAGAGAATGATAAGTGAACGACTTGTAAAACGCATATATGTTGGTAAAGTTGAGGGTGTTCGATTGCGTGGCCGTCCAGTGTGTAAGTGGATGGATGTGATTGGTAGTGTTTTGAAGGAGCGTAAGTTTCCGAGTGGAAAGAGAAGAAGAGCATGTATGAATACGTTTATGAATGTGGCTGTGGTGAAGGAAGTATGCATGGATAGGAATGTGTTGCGAAGGATGATTGTTTCGTAATTATTGTGGTGTAAAGATAAATGGTTAGTAAGAATGTTTTGTGAGAATGGAGAGACAGCTGAACTTTTATGTGGACGAGAAGAATGAAGTATGTTTGTACAGGAGTGTGTAGCGAAAGATGATTTTTGTGTAACTATTATTGTGGTCCGGATGCGGTTATTCGCTACCGAAAATCGGTCACTTTAATATGTTATTATGTATGAATACGTTTATGAATGTGGCTGTGGTGAAAGAAGTATGCATGGATAGGAATGTGTTGCGAAGGATGATTGTTTCGTAATTATTGTGGTGTAAAGATGAATGGTTAGTAAGAATGTTTTGAGAGAATGGAGAGACAGCTGAACTTTTATGTGGACGAGAAGAATGAAGTATGTTTGTACAGGAATTTGTAGCGAAAGATGATTGTTGCGTAACTATTATTGTGGTCCGGATGCGGTTATTCGCTACCGAAAATCGGTCACAATAATATGTTCTAGAATGAATGTTATGATGATTTTGGGCAAGGCGGAAGAAGAATGTTTTTAAAGAGTTAAGTGATTCTGTGGAGCTCTTGCTTTCATCCCTTTTCTTATTATTTTCGGGTTTTTGCTAACCCACTAAGTGGGAAACGCGTGATTTTATGTATGTATGTATGTATGTTATAATTATTCTTTCATAGCATTGAATTGTTACGAAAAATATTTGGTTAAAAATTATCCAATTGAATCCTTGTATTTCTGACCACGTGTGCGAAAGTAACCAATCAAAACAAACTTACACTGATAATTATCTTAAAACAATTATCACCTATGTCATTAAGGGCCCAATTCTCAATTTTCATCATTGTGATGTGATATGAAATGATAAATTTATATCATATCATTTGTCAGTGCCATGATATTATTTGTCAAATGACAAACACAAGCACTAAATTCGTGTTTTCATGTGGGCAATTAATATTGTCGACATACGTTAAATATCTACATTACCATACTTTCTCACCCATTTACATCAGATCACTTTGGAATTGAGAATAGCTCCTAGTGATAAAGTGAAAAATTTTCACAACATATCACTTCGGTGAAAATTGAGAATCGGGCCACTTTTTGACAGATAATTAAAGTTTTAATTTAAAGATGAGGTTTTGAGGGTATGATAGTGAAAATAATGCATCAAATAATAAAATACACACACACAATATAACAATCCATTATATATCAAAAATTACAAAATATCATTCTATTATTATTACTATTAAACGTTTGTATAATAAAACTGAACGTGTCTTGGCATCTCATAGTGTCAATGTCAATGTTGTTATCGCTACACACTTCACGCTGAACAATATTCATAGCTACTGGCATCTATTGGGTGATTTTATATTTATAAAAATTCGGCTAAATTGCAATGTGTCGTAATCTGAATAATATTTTTTCTAATGTGCTTGTTGCACTGCAAAATCGCCAAGTAACAATTATTTATTTCAAATCGTCACTAAAGTACACAAAAATCGTCAATAAAAGCACAGAAATTAACACTTAAGTAATCCATTATACGACGACTTCATGTAATTACAGTGTTGATAATTATGCAGGTATGCGATGTAGAATAGTAAATTAGCACGTAAAATGTCAAATATATATGCAAGAAGAACGAAATAAGTAATTCCGATGAATAAATTTGAGAGAAAACATAATTTTGAGTGTTCTTTACGATATTTCAATGTCCGCGATTGGCAACATTGAATATCAGACTGACAGTTATTTAAACATAACCTATAAAGATAAGTACTTCTTTCATTTTTGCAATTTGTCGATATCAAATAAAAATTAATATTCACCTCGGCACTGAAGTTCCTTTCATCTTTCCTATGGCTTGTTTTCCTCGGCCCTAAGAGCTGCAACAAATAAATTCCACATTCGTGATAAAAAAAAAAAATAGATACTAAAATAACTGTTATTTGAATAAAAATTATTTAAAAACCACCAGTAGGTTGATTGAAATCAACAACACTTGTCAATTTTGAAGATTTAATGTCAGAAGTAGAATATGGATAAGACACTTTTTATTCATGGCGACTGTTTTAGCGCGCTTCTCTGCAATCCAAATGCTTATCGGTGAAGTCTTGACTAGTGAAAGTAACAAGCATTTTTGAGTATCTAATTACTATGCCACTTATTGCAAATTTAAAGTCATTTATGATGAACCAACCAATATTATTTTTTTGGAACAACTTGATTTTTACCTCCCGTTACCCTTGGTATAGTAGACGCAAAGATATGAGGTAGGGGCATGGAAACTACTAATAGCGGTTTAGTGATGCCGCGAGACGAGAAACGACGAGAAACAATTCACTCTCGTCTGGTCTCGAATTTTCGAGACGAGATTTCAATGCATCTCGTCTCGTCATATTTTTTCTTGCCTCCTCTCGATCTCGACTCGAGAGTCTCAAATCTCTTGAATTTATAATTAGCAATTATAAATATAATAACATTACAAGCAACATATAGGTAAATAAATATTTTATAATATTATGGCTTATTACCCGTTGCGACAATCTGCTTTATTCCCAAATATTGGTAATAATGACTATATATTCGAATAGAGCGTAGGCTTTGAGCGTGGAGAGTATACCATTGAACTCACTTTTGTACATTTTCTTTTACTAAAACCCAATAAAACTAAAATAAATAAATAAATATGAATGTAAATGAAGAGTCAATTAAAATATTTATTTTTACCGATTAATATTTTATATATTTTTATTAGATATATTTATATAATATAAACAAATTTTACAATCGAGATCTCGAATTTCTACTCTCGTCTCGAAAAAATCTGGAGGGTATTACTCTTGTTTCGTCTCGAAATTTCGAGAAGAGAAGAAGGTTAATCTCGTCTCAAAAATTCGAGAAATTCGAGACGAGATCTCGCGGCATCACTATAGCGGTTACGTGTAGATTTGTAGGGGGTCTTCTTACCTAGCGTACAGTCCCGTATTTAACAATAATCTCAGTAGGAATTTCAGCTAATTATGATTACACAAAATTAAATTTAAACTTAATCTTATTTTGCAAGGAAAATCTACATAATAATTACATGATAAATACTTAGGAATACGCAATATATTAAATTCTTAACTGTGATTGGCTATTGCAAATGATTAATTGGTATTTAGGAAACTTATTGGAAGTATAAATATGACATATTTTTACAATTGTGTTAGTATTCCCGAATCTTTTGATTTAGCAGTACCTACATTTGGAATGTAACAAAATGCGGAGAGCGTGGTCTGAATGTTAAGAAACTATTAGCGGTAGTAGTGATGAAGAAATTGAATCTTCTACTAGACCGCACTTAGTGGAACAAAGTCATTAAATTGTATTAAACGTGTTGAATAAGTTGAAAGAAGAAGGAGAAATGCATGTAATAAAAAGAACAAGTGATCTAACACAAGTGTCGGTCTGAGCGAATACATTTGGGGTCGGGCTTGTATCGTTTACGATGTTTGAAACTTAGTTACAGTGAAAAAATTTATTCATCAAATAATTTGTTGCAATATTTGTTATTCAAAATATTTTAATACAGATATGTATGACATTATTCCTCGTAAATAAAAAATGAAATGAAGTCGTGGGAAGCGAAGCAACATATTATGAAAAATAAAAGCGCACTTAAAGGGATAAAAATATTTCTCGAAAATGATCTCACACTAAACGAAAGAAGAATACAGGCAGAACTACGTAAGATAGCTAGAAACCAAAGAGGAAATGGAAAAACGATAAAAGAAGATACAAGAAAATATCGATAAATGGAATAGATTACGTATGGGACGAAAATCAAAAGGGGGTCGTCGAAAAGGACCAAAACCCAAAAAACTAATAAAAGGCAAGAAAACAGACCTTCAAAAGACGAACAGGGCAATGATAAAGGATAACGGAAAAAGGTATAAAGACAACAATAAAATAGGAAGAAAAAAGGATGAAAATCAGCTACAGCAACTAACATGGGGAACTTGGAATGTAAGAGGGATTACAGGAAAAGAACAAGAACTAATTGAAGAAATAAAGAAAGTAAAACTAGATATCATTGGAATTACAGAAACAAAAAAGAAAGGTAAAAGTATGCAACAGATGACATAAGAGTATTGAGCACTTTGGTCGGGCGTAGAACCAACGCAAAGAGCGGCAGCAGGAGTAGGGTTAATAATGTCAAAATAAATTATGGCAAGAGTGACTAAACAAAAACAAATCAATGAAAGAATACTTACTGTGGATATAGAACTAGGAAACACAGGAGAACACTATACAGTATTGGTCGCCTACAGACCCAACGATAATGAAAGCAAAGAGATAAAAGAAAAGTTTTTCGAAGAACTACAGAAGCAATTAGATGATACAGACAATGAAATAATATTAATGGGGGACCTAAATGGAAGAGTAGGGAAAGAAAATGAAGGAATAGAAAGACATCTAGGACGAGAAGGAGAAAAGACAATAAACCCAAATGGCAGGAAAATAATTGAAATAAGTGTGGAAAACGACCTAGTGACAATGAACTCTAAATTTAAACACAAGGACATTCACAAATACACTTGGGAGGAACCAACGAAAAACCAAGTCAATAATAGATTACTTCATAGTAAGTAAAAGTTTAGAAAGATTAGTGACTGACGTAAAAGTTAACAGAGGACCAGAGATAGGGAGCGACCACTACCTTGTAAAAATGAAAATGACAAGGAAGAAACAATATAAGGAAAAACAAGGATAAGTGGTGATACAAGAAAAAATAAAAAGCCATCTACTAAAAAATGAAGACATAGCTGAAAAATTCCAAAAATTACTGCAAGACAGTTTAAAAGAAAATACCTGGAAAACCGTCATCAACAAATAGGAACATTACAAGAACTCCGTTCTCAAAGCTGCAAAAGAAGCATGCGGCGTAGTAAAAATAGGGAATGCAAATATTAAGAAAACACCGTGGTGGACAGAAAAGATAAAAAAAGAAGTGAGGAATAAGAAAGAGAAATGGAGGAAATACCTGAACACCAAAAACAGCGAAGACTACGAGGAATACAAAGAAGCAAGAAAAATCACTAAAAATAGGATAAGTGAAGCTAAAAAAGAAACTTGGACGCAATTTGGAAACAAACTAAAAGAAAAACTCTTTTACGGGGCCTTGAAGCAAATGAGAAATAAAAAACAAGCTACTCCACCAAATATTAAGAATAAAGAAAACAAGGTTATATATAATGAAAAAGACATCCTACACAGATGGAAGCAGTACTTGAAGAACTACTAAATCAAGATATGGACGAAGCGCAGGAAAGAGAACCACAACATAATGAAGAAAATAATCAAACCAACATAGTTACAGAAAATGAACTAGAACAAGCTGTAAGAAAAATGAAGATCGGAAAAGCAGCAGGACATGACAACATAACACCAGAAATGATAAAATATTCAGGAGCCGTAAGCCACGAGAGACTAAGGGAAATCATGGTAGAGGTGCTGGAAACAAAAGAAGCCCCAGAGGACTGGCAAATTGGAATCATAATACCGATATTTAAAAAGGGAGACAGCAAGGATTGCAAAAACTATCGGGGAATAACGCGGTTGAGCGTGGTAGGAAAACTGTTTGCAAGAATTCTTGAAACAAAGATACGAGAAATAGTAGAGCACACAATTAAAGACTCTCAATGCGGTTTCCGAGCAAACAGGGGTGTACAAGACCACATATTCGTGTTAAGACAATTATGTGAAAAAACAAAACACTGAGGAAGAACAATACATGCCTGCTTCGTGGATTTAGAGAAGGCGTTCCATAAAATAAAAAGGGAAGACGCTTGGAGTAGCCTAGAAAAAAGAGGTGTATATAAAGAAACAGTGCTACAAATAAATAGTTTATACAATAACACAAAAAGCTATGTCAGGATAAAAAACCAAGCAACAGAAATGTTCGAAGTGAAACAAGGACTCAGACAAGGATGCGTACTGAGTCCACTGCCCTTCTCATTAGTAATGGACGATGCGATAAACATCTGTAAAAAGGAAATAAAACCATACTGCGTAGGATACTGGAAGATGAAGAAAGTAAACGTCAGCGAACTCTGCTACGCAGACGATATGTTCATAGCCGCAGAAACGAAGAAATGAAAAAGAAAAACCTGACGATAAACAGAGAAAAAACACAAACGATGATCATACACGGCAAAGACGAAAAACACGAGATTAAACTAAACAGTACCAGGCTAGTACAAGTGGAGACATACAAATACTTGGAGGATAATAAGCAAAACAGGGAAACTAGAAGATGAAATATTAGAAAGAACAGGAAAAACAGGAAGGCTATTTAATGCAATAACGACTACGTTCTTAGGAAAGAAAGAAATACCAAAAGAAGTAAAAGTAGAAGTGTCCAAGAAAGTAGCTCTACCAGTGTTAACATATGCAAGCGAAACCTGGACAACATCTGGAAAAATAAGAAGCAAAATAGTAAGTTCAGAAATGAGATTCCTAAGAAAGATAGAGGGCAAGACAAGCAAAGACCTAATAAGAAATGAGACATTCAGGACAAAGCTTAAAACAAAGCCCGTGGAACAAATAATTCAGGAAGGACAACTGAGATGGCTAGGACACATACAAAGAATGGAAGAAAATTGATTACCTAAGAGAGTTTTTGAAGCGAAACCTATAGGAAAGAGAAGAATAGGACGCCCAATTAAAACCTGGAAGGAAGAAGTCAAAGAAGCGGCAGAACAGAGAGGAATACCATGGAACCAAGTCAGAAACCTATTCCAAGACAGAAAAGCATGGAGGGAATGCTGGAAGAAGAATCCAACACACTAAATTTCACCCCACCCAATAGCCCTACACCTGCAAAGGTAGAAGGGCTCGAGATTAAGTAAGTATAAAAAATATTCAAATTTATATTTTGTATTCTTTCATCTTTAATTTATACCTATATAATACTTGTGTTGTTACATTTCTTTTCTTATTTATTGTTATCAAATAGGAAATAAATATTAATTTGTGTAAGTATTGAATTTTCTGTAAATATCCCTGTTTTTTTATCTGTATTTTGTTTGTTTATTCCTTCGCAAATTCGTTGGTAAGCATTTCGATTATGGCTCACAGAATGACACGCAGTGAGGTAGCTCTTATATCACTATAAGGGAGGTCGCATATCGAGATTTTAGTAAATGACTACGTTATAAGGCCCCTAGAATCCAATTTTAACATTGTGTCTGTGTGTGTGTGTGTGTGTGTGTGTGTGTGTGTGTGTGTGTGTGTGTATGTGTGTGTGTATGTATGTGTGTGTGTGGGGGGTGGTTGGTTTTGTGTGAATTCTCTTAACACTCTAATTCTAATACTATCAACTGAAACATTTTGAAACCTTGTATTTCGACCCTATTTAATAAGGAAAAGACCATTAGATTTTGGTGTAAATCGAATAACCGGAAATGGCACTTTACTTGAAGCTTTTGCATTTATGGTATAAAAATTAAATTTTCTACAGATATGTATTTATACATTTTCTATATATTTTATATATAAATTTAGAGAATAATCTAATCAATAAGTCCAGGAGCCTATGTATCAAGAATAAACACAATTCCTTTATTACACAGGTCATATTTCAAATTTATGTAACTGGCAGGTGTCACTGTTAAAAATTAATCGTTTCAAATTAATAATAGTAACATTTTAAAAAGAAAGTAGTAAATAAAGCAATAGTTATAATCAAAGGAACTTAAAATAGTTTGTGTGATTAGTAAATATGTAGGTATGTATTTAAATTAATATAAAGTGAATAGCGTACGGTATTGTGTTGACCACATTAGAGTTTAAGGCGGCGACTAACTGGAACCAAAGTGTTGTAATGTAATGCTCGTACCAGGCATTACGTTACAAAAGTTTCAAAAAACACCCACGAATGCTCGTTCTGAATGCTTGGTTCAACAGTGCTCCACTCTCATTTCGTTCAAAAATGTCAAACCTAGAATTTGCGAGTGCTGCGTTCATTAATAATATTATAATGTTGTGGGTCCTGTGGATCCCACAAAATTGATTTTAGACGATACTGATCAATAAAAAATAAAATATTTTCTTGGGACCACTCCATTTTTCATAATTACTAGAAATAGTAAGTAGTTTTACGTTTTACACTATAATAAAATAAATATATTAAACTATACACGCGCGACGGAACTATGACGACTTATGGAATAGATATGAAAAGTACGCCCAGAACGAATAAACTACGACCTGCACTGACTTGTAATGTAACAATCAAAGGGATTCGTGAAAAACCGACAGTCTAGTGGAGCACTATTGTTCGACTTGAGCTGCTCGGTTCGCCGCTCGTTTTCCCGTACTGACTAGCGAATGCTCGTGTTACATTACATTATATTACAACATTTTGGCTCCAATCAGTCGCCGGCTTTAGGATATGATAAATTACAAAGCAAGTTTATTTTTGGGAATGAATGTATAATTGTTTGAATACATTTTGTTAAAACATAACAAAACATTTTCATTTATTCAAATGTTTTCTTAATAATTCATGAGTCATTTTAAAATCATTTTCATATAATGGAGGCTTTTTGCAATCGGTCACCAGTTTTCAACAACGTGATAAGATTCACATTCATATTAAGGTTTTGATTGACGTTCCTAGAATCATCTTTGACAACTAGGGCTCTTTTGATAGCTTCAACGACATTATTAATTTGACTTTTGTCCCATACATTTAGTGTTAATCCGTTTCTTCGTCGAATTAATTTAGCTTCATCTTCAGCGAAGATATTTCCCACCAACAGAAATGCTGTTTTCATAATTCTTTTCTCGTTTTCTGGTACTCTTACACCGTTAGCCTCTATTGCAGGAATATATTTTTCTGCAAGTTCCTAGAAATTAAATAGAATGACATGGTTTCACATTTGCCGAAAATTATTTTAAATTAAAGTTTATGCATTATTTTTTATAGTAATAAAATAAAAATAATAATTTTCGTAAATAATTAAATAAAAAGATTGGCGCCAAAAAAAGAACCCCCCACACCTGCAACGTCAAATCACATACAATACGTAACGGTATGTTCAGAGAGAAAGCAGGTTACCTGTTTCCGATTTACCCGCTTTACCTGCTTTAACCTGCTTTAAAAATGTTGACATATTATGAGGAGTAGGCGTTCAGAGTAAAAGCAGACAACTGCTCAACAGGCGCTTGTCAGGCAGGTACTACCTGCTTTCCGATTTTGCCGGAACAAAAGCAATATTCTTATTGAGCTGGTTAAAGTAAACAAGCACAAAATGTGTTCAGAAAAAAACTTTGATATGGATATTCTAATATCCATAAGTACAAAAACGGGAAGCAATGTGGAACAAATTTCACAATGTCATTCTAATAGAAAAATTATAGGATAATTTTGGGGATATATTTCTATCAATATGAAATGTGAAGGTATGAGACATAAATATCATCTGAAAATACGATTTCTGTTTTATTAATTACATAAATGCATTTTACATATTTAGAAAATATTTTAAAGAAGAAATGGAAATATTTAAGGGACTAGTTTTCGGTCGAAATTTGAAAAATTCCAAAGCCACGGTCGGGGGATTCGGCGGACAAAATTTTCAAATCTAAATGGACTTATTTCAATTCGCTTCTATTTTTAAAAAATATAGTAAAACCAAGAATATCGTCTGGTAATTTATCAAAATTTAAACTTAACATTTTGGATAATATTAACCCAGATAGCTTAATAAATTTATCAAACACTATTCTTATTAATTGCGTGGATCCCTATTTTCTTTCTAAGTCGTTTCAAATTATTATCATAACAGAGAATTAAATCTTCATCCGTGGAGCTTGAGTCCCAAGACATTTTATTATTATTATTATTATTATTATTATTATTATTATTATTATTATTATCAATGACACTGACACTAAGTTTGACACTTGACAGTTCGAATAGTATGGCCTGTTTTCTGTGTGAACACAACCTGTGCCAGCCTGCTTCGGCTTAACCGGTTTTTCATGCGCTTGTTAAGCTGAAGCGGGAAACCTGCTTTCTCTCTGAACTTGGCATAAGTAATTATAGCCAGTAAGATAACAATTTGTGCATCGCTTACGACCTATGTTATTTACATAAATAAACGTAATCGATAGTTTGTTACATGTTATGCTATATGAACTTTGATGTCACATTCTGCTTCAGATCACGAGACTTTTTCAAAATATTACACAAATTTCAAAAATTAATTAAAATTTAAGGCTACTTAAAAAATAATATTTTTAAGATTTAATAGTCAGAAGGCATATGAAAATTCTTGCAATAGCCCTATTTCATATCGGCTTCATGTCCGATTAAATATTTAATCTATTTACAATACAATACAATAGTACAGTGTATTAAAAAAAAACCTAATTAAGAGTAGGCTATGAGCACGGAAACGTATGTCTGATCATTATTTAATTCAAAAGTGGTCAATTTTAAGGATAAGAAGATAATGAAGAAGGATACAGAATATTGCCATTCACCGTTTCCTAATTTATTTCTATTTCTAAAATAAGGATAAGAAAAACTTTGCTTTCATTACACAACATTTTGACAATATTTAATAAATACTTTCAAATTGACATACGTTTTTGTTGGTCATAGCCTACTCCGAATTAGGATTTTTTTAACACTGTATTTTACATTACATTTACATTGCTGACAGAAGAAAATGACTGGTGAGCCCTGATGCAATAAAATAGTTACCTGGCGTGTAATGTACAATATATTATTTGTTATTCATTTGTAATTCAAATTTAAAAATTAACCGCAATTAACACTTATTTTTAATACGTATGACAGTAACGAAACATAATTTTCACATTTTAACAACATTACTAACGTGGTAACTAACTTGTAAGTTTTTATAAGTTAGCTGCCAATTTTACAAGTTAGTATCTAGTAAAGATTAATTTTTGAAAGTAGTAGGCGGTATCAATAAATAAAGTTTACAAGTGAATATCGAATAAAAATATTTACTATTTTGGTAAATTTATAAATGAAAAATACGGATTTTAACAAAAATACTTACTCGTACTCTTGCCGTAGTAATATCATTATTTTTTAACTCCTTCATAAAATCTGATGCTGAAATTGTTACCGCAGATATTTCGCCAACATTATCGTGTAAATCTTGTAGTCCATTCAATATAATCTGACCGTCCATTCTAAAACAAATCGAAAATATTATTTAATTTAAATCATTTTAGATACTAATGTTATTTACAGTTACAGATTGAAAAGCACTTGAGGTGACGCCTGGCAAATTTTGATAATTATTTGACATCACCGGCAAAATATTTTCGAATAATTTTGTTGAATCAGTCGTGGAAAAAGTACAGTATAACTCAAAACAAAGAAACATCTATCTTAATTTAATCGTTTTTAATTAAATGTTAATTTGACACGGGATATTGTCAAAAATATTATCTGGAGAAATCAAAGCTTTCCTTCTTGAATCTTATTTTAGTAATGGAAATAAATTAGAAAACGGCGAATGACAATATTCTGTATACTACTTTATTATCCGACTTTTGAACTGAATAGTCATCAGACATGCGTTTCTCAATACATAGCCTACTCCGAATTAGGATTTATTTTTAAACACACTGTATAAATATCAAATACTTATGCCCGTATTCACCAACATCAAATAAATCTTCGAATAGCTTATTCATTGAATAAGAGAAAAATATCGCATCAAAATATGACATCTAGAATAAATACCTTCATTTGTGATATGGTATCGATGCGATATTTTTCTCTTATTCAATGAATAAGCTATTCAAAGATTTATTTGGTGTTGGTGAATACGGGCAATATTATTGCTGTTAAAGTATAGCAAAATTTCTCGACTGTGGTATGGATAAGGTGTAAACAATGGGGAAGTTTAGCATGGTAAAAATTCTACATAACATACTATTTTCTCACAAATATAACACAAATGACTGCTGAAATTGAAACTAAAAATTAAAATTATTGCTCCATTTATTTATAATTAATATTTTTTGGGTAAACTTTAAGTACGTCACAAGTCAGTTATGCGCAAACTCAGACAGAACGGTGAAATCGAACCACTTGAACGTAGGTCGTAACAAAGCGTAAAAGCGCTTCACTGGTAACCGTAACCGCGTGCGTCAGTGCATCAGTCAACATAAGTTGCGCCAAGCCTCTACCGACGTCATCACAGCTTAAAATCGGCATTTCCGGAAAATCTGGGCATTTTTGAAAAAAATAAAACATGTTACATCATTTTTCAAGTCATTTCCTATGGAATAAAAGAATAAAAAAAAAATCGCTAAACTTCCCCATTACTCGAAATCTTAGTCAAACAGCATTTATTCTTACAACACCGCCGTTTCGGTGCACACTTGCACCGTCTTCAGGGTTACAAAATATTATATATCATGTACACAAAATACACATTCGTACTATCATTCAGAATTTTTGTACGATGTATACCTAATAATGAATGATAGTACGAATGTATTTTGAGTACATATATAATATATTGTACGATTTTTCTATGTGATTAATGTCCATGTTATTTCGAGTAATTGTTAACGCCTTATAGTTATTTAAGTATTAAGGGCGGTAAATACTTCTTACCAGTTGAGGATGATTTTGGAGATCTCTACTTTCTCTCAAAATTCAACCTCAAGCACTTAACGCACAAAATTAAGAAAAACAGATTTAAAATTATTTTCACATATGAAATAATTTTTGTTGTGATTTTTAAAGCAAGGTTTGGTCGTTGCCGTTATTTACGTCTCCGTCTCCTGATCGGTAAGTAATTGACATCAATTACCGATCAGTAATTTGTAAATAAAGTCTACTACCTTGAGAACTCTATCGGTAAACATTAAAAAAACTGATCTTGTAAAAATAAATAAAACAGTTTTGTAAGCAACCTTTATGCACTCTACAGTTCTTCCCCTAAAATGAACAAGAGAACAGAAATTTTGAATAAAATTAAAATCCGACATTAAATCCTGATGTTCACCCCTAAGTGTCACCACACACAATAATTTTAGTCAGAAAAGAGAGTCATTAAAATAGTTTTAAAATACCTACAAAATTTTTAATTCAACTTCATCTTTATTTTGGTATACAGTCTCCTTATCTCTATTAAAATCATGATATTCTGACTTCATTATGGGATGTGGTCGATAAAATCTTTGAGAATAAATCTCTGAAAATAAAGCAAAAGTAACTAACAGAACCAAACTCGACTTCATGATGAAAACTATTCACTTATTATTTAATGCTGCTTATATATAGGAATGTTTGTTTATAAACTAGTATATTGTTTAGAAAATTAAATATAAATAATGATTTGAAGTTTTCAGCATTGCTTCGATAAAAATTAAAACAATAGTTGCAGGCCTACAATGTTATTTTTTGATTTACCGTTTAGTAATCAAAAATAGTTCATTAAAATGTCAGTAAATACTTGTAGTAGGCGAACAATTAAAAAATAGTTTTTCTTTTATTTTCAGTAATAATGTTTGGTTGTATACCCATTAGTTTGGAAAAATTAGTTACGACAGTATTTTCCAGTGGGGCGCGAAGTTTTTTTAGAGGGGGCGCGAAAAGAAATTAATTAAATATTGGAGATCAAAAACTATTGATTAATGTGGGATTTAGAAGGTGGGGAGGGGTTTAGGGAGGCGCATAGAATTTTTGAATTCTGAAGGGGGTCGCTAGAATAAAAAGGTTGGAAAACACTGCGTTACAGTATGATGTCAGCGGTTTCACTAAAAATCGTCTGGTTCACATTGCATATGACAGATTAAAACTGTCACAACTAGTTTCTTTGACAGTCAAAATGTATGTAAATAATACCATATTGTGTTTATATTTAGCACTGAAGGATGAACGGATGAAATGAAATACTCTAGTATTAAATAATTAAGAATTATTTAAATTCTTTTATAAATTAAAATTATTTTGATTATGACATTCAAAGGAAATGGACGACAATATAATAAAAAGAAACAGAAATAGTAAACAGAGAAGTGACCTAACTCTCAAACTCCAAGCAACATTCAGATAAAGCTTACTGCAGTTGCAGTGCAGTGTAGGTAGTGCATTTGTGTTGTAGTGCGTAAGTATCGTCCACGTAGAAAATAAGTGTAATTGTATTTGCAATACACGGTAGACACGCCTACAGAATTTGTATTATAACCTATATTCAATAAGTCAAATAACAATGCTTCTTGCGCCAATATGACTTATTTAATACACGGTAAAAAATTACATTGATATTCCGGACAAAATTTAGTTAGCTGTATTTTTTTTGTTATTTCAACAATATGTTTTTGCCGTGTATACGAAGAACTTTGTATTTTAAGTTTCCAAAACTAAACCATTTTTGTTGTGTATAAAAAGTATTATTTGCTGTAAAATATTAGTCATGTTAGCAATTATTATTAGTAGTACTAAGCAGTCATTTTGTTACTTTGTTCTGATTACAAAATAATTTTGCAACAATTAAAAATATTTAATCTGTTACTGGGACAAATTTTATTTTTTTGTATCCTGTGACATTATATTTTGTAAATATTACAAATTCTTCTTCCCGCCATATACTTTGTACAGGTAACTAAAACTTTTGTGTAGACAGGGTATTCCCTGGTATACAGTATAATTCACTGTTCTTGTTATATAATATACTACTTCGTGTCGCATTTGCTTGCGCTGTTAAGTTTTAGCCTGTCGAAAATTGTGTTTTAAAAGTGCTTGTTTCTTTGTGCTCGTCAATAAAAATGGATTATTTTGTAAAAGATATTTTAAAACAATGGCAATTAGTGTCTTATTGAGAAATTTGAAGGTATGTATCGATTACTGATAAATTTGTATAATTTAAGTAACTATTGTTTCATAAATAAATAAAATTATTATAATACGCATGTATTTAATGTTTACCTTACTACTTCATTAATGCATTTGTATATCTATCAAAATTTATTAGTTTCCAAAACAAATTCATAGTTATTAATGGTAACTTATTTTATTTGTTCGCATAACAAATTTATATTTCTTAATAGTAACTTAATTTATTTGTTCGCATAACAAATATTTTTTGTTATATATAACAAAACTGTATTTGTTGCCATAACAATTTTTTACCAGCAAATTTACCTAGGTAACTGTAACAAATATATTTGCTGGTCCTATATTGACAAAAAAAAATTGCTGCATGAACTCATTTTTGGTAATCACAACAAAGTTTTTATTTACCGTGCAGCATGTACTATTATTGAAGAAAAGAAAAACAAATTGTCGTAGTTGGCGGGTTCGTCCAATATAGGTATAAAAAAATATTCACAAGATGACTATCATAACCTGTTATACGAAATGCGTCTACGAGATACAAATAAGTTCTTTGAATATACGAGAATGCCATTAAGATGTTTTGATTATTTATTAATAATGGTAGGCTCAACAATCCAAAAGAAATCACATAGATTATAATGACTTTTCGGATTTCTACATTACCTACAGATTCAAATAATATACTTCCTTTTGATTGGTCGTTGCTTCGCATCGTTGGTAGTGCAGTGCAGAAGCACAGAATACATTTATACAGAAGCGACACTCCTTGCCGGCACCATTGTTGTTGCGACTTTACGTTTATGACCTTGAACTTTAAATTTGTTGGCAATTTTACGCGCGAAATTTAAATTGTTTTAAATGGTAAAAGAAAAATTAGAACATAAAAGTACTAAAGTTTTAATTTTATTAACGAATTAAAAAGAGATCAGATAAAATAATCACATAATTATATTTTTATTAAACAAATACCTGAATTTTACAAATTTATTACAATGCAGAATCTTTGATGTGGGAAACAAACGTCAGACTCGATTAATATGTCCCATATATCCTTCTCCATCAAATCTTCTCTTCCATGCACAGGCCTTGAGTCACATTTTGCACCTATATTTATTAAATGAATATACATTTTACATGATATGGTAGTCGTTTTACACAACTTACATTTCTGGATCTTTCGGAAACGAAAAAAAACTTACATTTCCTTTTCTCCATTTTTTAAATCTATTTATACAGTCTTTATATGAACAAACAAGTCCTCCCGATTCTACTTTCTTCATTTTATCCATTTAATTAGAAACTAACACCACTTCTAAAATTCACAAATAGTTCACAAAATGACATATGTCAAAAGTGAGATGACGTGTTTGGTTTGCTTGAATTAGCCATAACCCTAAAATACATGGGCGTGCAGGGTGTGCAGTGCACACCTTGCACATATGGACTGCACGCCACTGGGAGATTTAAATTTAAATAGATTAAATTTAAAATACTTATATATTTTATAGCAACAGGAAGAAAATATGTTTTATACCTGATTGTCTATTTTGCACTACGAAATACGTCCCATTGCGTACATATAATCTAGTCACTTTACGTTGTCGAAAGTCTGATGACAACCGGATTTTAAATGGCGAACAACCGCTTCTTTTGAATTATGTTACAATTTTAATTTTAAATATTAACCTAAAATTAATATTACTTGTATATTTTTTAATAGAGTACTTATATGATATATTTTAGTACTAAAATATTCAAATTTTACATAGTGAAACTCCCTTATTATTTTGTTTGAAATGGTAGGTTTTAAGAACTCATACCGTACCTATTACACATCTGAACGAACATACAGCAAGTGAACGATGCCCGAAATCGCCTCTTGTAAAAATGTTTTGCATCTCGGTTATCGTTCGTAGATTCCAAATATTTAAAAATATTAATATTAAAAATTAGGTAATATTTCTTAATAAATTTTATTACTTTCATAATTATTTAGTACCTAATTATCTACTTATCAGGTAAATCAACCGAAAGTGCAGGTTTCCTAGCAACACATATTTACTTTTCATGCTTGAAAAGTGACACTTTACACATTGTAGAAAAAATAATTATAAATTAAAAGGTTATTTTGAATGGCCCGTTTTCCAGCACTTAGTATACACCTTAGGAGAAAACGCATTTTTTCCGTTCGTGCAAAATGAGAAGATTTTTTTGTTCCCTGAATTTTTGTGAAAAAGTATTTAATCGAACGAAAAAGGAAAATGTTAAGTTGTATCTTAATACTTTTACCCTTTCTTGCGCCTTGACTTGAATGTGTTGGTGTTTTCTTTGTGAACAATAGTGCTGTATCGATATCATACGCGGCAACCCCGCGTCAATTTGTGCTGAGCGACGCCTTCCACGACGCCGACGGTTTCGGCGTCGGCGGCGCTCTTTTGTACGTTACGTTCAGTGGTTCGTGTCAATAATGTGCGTCTCCTTTGATTAGATTGCTGGACGGAAACTAAATTGACCGTGAACCTTATTTCATTTCTCGCTCCTAACCTAATTTTACACCCACATACAACTTCAAATTAGATTTGCTAGTGTAAACGGCACCCTTTGTTGTACTTTTATGCCTCTTACTCTAACACCAAATCTAGATTAATATAGCGAATTTTCACGCTTTTGCAAATCGGATTTAACATTGTACGATAAATAACGGATACTGATTTCCTTAATTCTAAACAACATATTAATCACAACTTGATTAGCTGTGTCTTCGACATTATTGCACACGTCTTGAAGCTGGCAATGATGTATCATGCTAAAATTCGCATATCCAGTTTTTAATGGATAAGCACGTTTTAAGGTCCCTATAACCCGATTATAACATTTCTACGATGATGTGTGTGTGTGTGTGTGTGTGTGTGTGTGTGTGTGTGTGTGTGTGTGTGTGTGTGTGGATGTGTGTGTGTGTGTGTGTGTGTGTGTGTGTAAGTACGTTCTATAGTACTATAAAATAAGATTTTCTATACAAACTTCTGTAAATAAAAGTGCAGATAAGAAACAACTAAAAAAAAACAAACTATTTTTTTTATAAATGTGGGTAACAAGAGACTTCCTAAAGTAGGTATATAACAAAAACTTATGTATACATATATATATATATATATATATATATATTGTATATAAAATAAATTTGAAGAAGCTGGAATAATACTCGTATATGCCCGCAAATCAGGTTAGTTTTTAGATGGTATGAATCTTTGGTATAATGTCATCAATAAATAAATGGAAGAAAATAAAAAGGATTGGTGATTTCCGCAGAAAGTTTAAAAATAATTTGCAGAACATTTTATCCAATTCTACATATTGCAGTAACGATGAAAGCCATAGAAATATTACACGGTAAAAAATTATTATTATATTAATATTCCGTACAAAATTTAGTTAGCTGCATTTTTTTTGTTATTTCAACAATAAGTTGTTGCCGTGTATACGAAGAACTTTGTATTTTAAGTTTCCAAAACTATACAATTTTTGTTGTATATATGAAAAGTATTATTTGCTGCTAAATATTAATCATGCCAGCAATTATTATTAGTAGTACTAAGCAGTCATTTTGTTACTTTGTTCCGATTACAAAATCATTTTGCAACAATTAAAAATATTTCATCTGTTACTGGGAAATATTACACGGTAAAAAATTATTATTATATTAATATTCCGGACAAAATTTAGTTAGCTGCATTTTTTTTGTTATTTCAACAATAAGTTGTTGCCGTGTATACGAAGAACTTTGTATTTTAAGTTTCCAAAACTATACAATTTTTGTTGTATATATGAAAAGTATTATTTGCTGCTAAATATTAATCATGCCAGCAATTATTATTAGTAGTACTAAGCAGTCATTTTGTTACTTTGTTCCGATTACAAAATCATTTTGCAACAATTAAAAATATTTCATCTGTTACTGGGATAATTTTTTTTTTCCTGTGACATTATATTTTGTAAAGATTACAAATTATTTCTTTTCCCGCCATATATTTTGTACAGGTAACTAAAACTTTTGTGTAGACAGGGTATTCCCTGGTATACAGCATAATTCACTGTTCGTGTTATACTACACTACGTCGTGTCGCATTTGCTTGCGCAGTTATGTTTAGCCTGTCGAAAATTGTGTTTTAAAAGTGCTTGTTTCTTGTGCCCGTCAATAAAAATGGATGATTTTGTAAAAGATATTTTAAAAAAATGGCAATTAGAGTGTCTTACTGAGAAATTTGAAGGTATGTATCGATTACTGATAAATCTATATAATTTAAGTGACTATTTGGTAATATGTTATTGTTTTATATAATATTTGTTACATGTATATAGATTATAATTATAAATATATAAAATTAATATAATACGCATGTATTTAATTTTTACCTTACTACCTAATTCTATATATCAATCAAAATTAATTAGTTTCTAAAACAAATTTATAGTTATTAATGGTAACTTATTTTATTTGTTCGAATAACAAATTTATATTTCTTAATGGCAACTTAATTTATTTGTTCACATAACAAATTTATACTTCTTAATGGTAACTTATTTTATTTGTTCGCATAACAAATATCTTTTGTTATATATAACAAAACTGTATTTGTTGCCACAACAATTTTTTACCAGCAAATTTACCTTGGTAATTGTAACAAATATATTTGCTGGTCCTATATCGACAAAAAAAATTTGCTACTGGAACTTATTTTTAGTAATCACAACAAAGTTTTTATTTACCGTGTAAGCATGATGACATTTTGTTAACTGATTATCTACCAGCCTCCCATTGTGAAACCAATAATATATTTAATACAGTTCCTTTTGACTGTATATTTCAGAACACAGTTGAATTAAGTGAAGAATAAATAAATAGAAGTGAGTAGCTTATGGACCTGGAGAAGAGTAATGAAGACGATTGTGTTTTATCAGAAATAGAGAAAAATGCTGAATTTAGAAAGAATATTAACGTAGATCCTGGGCAGTATCTTTTAATATTTCGCAAAGATTTATTAAAAAAGAATTGTGGTGGCCAAAATTTTATATTTTTATGAGGGGAAAAAACGATAATAATGCGTTGGTATCATTAAATTTCTAACAAATTGTATATAAATAAGCAACAAATCGCTAATATATACAATAAAATAGCTACAAGAATGCTGTTATAAAGTTACTATACAGCACTTATATACATTCTGTTGTATAATCATTTTATAAAGGTTGTATTAATGATAAGTACTAGATATAATTTTAAATCATTCCATCGTCAAGCAACAAACATTTGTCTAAAGAAAAAAAAGCAGGGGTGTATTTATCTAAATTTTTTTGAAAACAGTTAAAAATTCAGTTTTTTCTCCCATAAAAATTACTAGTGAGAACAAACAATACTAGTGTTTAAAATAAAGTAATTATATTACCTACAAATATGAATTTTCATAAATGTACATATAAATAAATAAAAAAATATATCTTCACAGTATATTACGCATTTCGAGATGTGCTAATCTGCTTTGTCACAGATATTGGTAATTATGATACGAGGCGTCACCCCACGGCACTCATTGCTGGCGTGGAGAGTGCACCACAGGGGTCACTTTCATGTCATTTAAAATTCGAAGTATTTGTCGTCGGTCGGGATTGAATCCGGTCCGGTGCCCAGGTTCGCGACCAGGTACGCGGTCACGCGATCCAATAAATGTAAATGAATGTACATATAAGATATACCTTCCTAGAGAGATAAGTTTAATATTAATTCATGTTTCATTTTGGTTTTAATTCAAAAGATACAACTTTATATTACAAACTGGAAAACACAGACAGAAAAATTATTTAAAGTTCAAAGCATAATTCTGCAAGATTTGCAGAAACACATTAATATTATTAGTCTTTTTGTAAGAAAAAAATTAATTATGTTCAAGTACATTTTTACCTCCCGCCACTTTTGGTATGGGAGATATAGGAATTTTGCTAAAGATTTCAGTGCATAACTATATAAACGCGTATTATGTATATCCTGTAGTGATGATAAGTCACATACTACTGTTAATTAGAAAATTTTGAAGCAATACATATCTGCTCGCTTTTATTTCCGACAGAAATCAGATTTACAAACTCCCTAACTAGTGATTCGGTCGAGACGAGACGAGACGAGAAATTCATTGTCTCGTCTCGTCTCGTTTCAAATTCATAAAATTATATCTCGTCTCGTTTAATAGAGTCTCGTCTCGGCCGAGATTCTCGCCGAGTTATCTCGGCGGAAATTTAATATGTATATTTTAGTCCCATAAACCAATTATTAAATTTATACAATTTTGTATTACTAGTAATTTGAACAAAAAGATAAATATTTGTCATTTATCTTTCAAAATTTGATATAATCAAAAACTTGTGCAAATTTTATTATGTTATAATTTTATTAATTTAAGATTTATTTAGCATTTTCTAATCTGTTATAAAACATCAAAAAGAAAATAACGCTGAAAATCTTAGCTATAGCCTGGATTACACGATGAAGTTTTTATTTTCAAATGACTTGAAAAGTATTTTTATAAGTGACCTTACAAGTATATATACACGATCAAGTTTTGCTTAAATTAAAATATCCAAGAGTCACAATTTAAGTTATACTTACATTAAGATTTCAATTACTTCTCTATCCCATTTTGCCAGTTTTCAGTTTAATATGTTCCAGATTTTCTTTAAAAGTTTTTCGTTAAAAGTGTATTCATTTGTCTCTCTTGCACTCATGTCAATGTGCGAAAGAGAAAACTTTTCAAGTCACTTGGCAACTATATCTCGTCTCGTAAAATATTTTTTACATTTCTGTGTCGTCTCGTCGAGACGAGAAATCTCGAGTACGAGACGAGAAATATCTCGCCTCGACAGAATCACTAACCCTAATTGTATTTCTAGAGATCACATTAAATATATTTTCGCGATTTTTGCAAAATACAGCATTGATAAGAATAAGTAATTTTCAATTTTGTGATGTCATTGTAAGAAATTAAACACATACCTACAATAAAATTAATAATGGAACAGTTTTAACACAAAATAGTTATTTATGCAACAAGTGTAAAGAGTATAGTCTTATTTCACGAATAGGAAAGTTTGATCGAACGAGCCGTAGGCGAATTCGTCAAATCCTATGAGTGAAATAAGACACTTTTTACTCGAGTTGCATACAAATTTTTTTTTACGTTTGCAATAAAAGTGTGAAAAAAAGTTCCGTAACGTTTCATTATTTCACTCTGTAGCGTTAAAAAAATAACTTTTTTACACTTTTATTGTGTCAAAAAAAGACATAGGCACTTTATAAATCCAATTTAATGAAAAAAGTGTATTTTTTTAACAGACGTAAAAAAATATATTTATAAAAAAATTTAAGTTCGTCTCTATTCCATCACATTTTTAAATTTTTTTTAATAATAACCTGCTGTTCTGCTAAAGTATTATATTACAAGTATACTCGTTATGAAATAGTTTTATAGGTAAGACGCCATATTATAATTTTTATAAGCAGACGCCATTTTGAAACAAAATGTGCATGTAGCACCACTGTACTTGTGTTTTTAAGAATGAATTGTAATGCGAGATATGTTTTTGGTTGTATTAATTAAACGTCAAAAGATATGAATCAAATACAATAAAAATTTAAAAAATATTTTCTAAGCAATTTTTTAGTACAAATAGAAATACTGATAATTCATGAGCCGCGTATTTTTTTTTATTGTATTTATGTCATGCATTTCATAGTAAAAATTTTACCGTTGATAAATTTCATCCCACTATTTCTCAAATAATAATAATATTCGAATCGTTAGTTCTCTACGTATTGCATATAATTTCTTTTCTTGCTGACAAGAAGGTACTTGTATTGTTACGTTGAATTTATAAATTATTTATAAGACCGTTAAGAAAGTTTTTAAAATTAAATATTTTCCGCAAATGCTGTTAGAGAATCATTACATTTTATTAGTGTCATACTATTTAGTAAATAATCATATTACAATCACAAAAAGAACATCAATAAAAATGTTTTATAGCAGTTCCTTATGAATCTATTTTAGTCCAGTCAATAGAGGTTTTTATCCTACAAAAGTTGGGGAAAAAACAATTTTAACATATGTTGTTTGGGTCGAGATGGGGATGAAAAATTCAAATTTGTGACCTTGGGGAGACTCGGCGTGAGCCGCCATCTTGGATCAAAGGTGCAAAAAATGAGTTTTTTGCTATTATCTGGAAAACAGTGGCCCGTATCAAAATTTTACAAGAATACAAAATTAAAGCTCGGAACTTTTTGTACCAAAAAAAGGTCGTGCATATTTTACCTAGGATGAACTCTCAAAGAGTTATGTTACAAAATAGGTAATCAGAACAATAATTTATGAAAGCAAATTTAATCACACAAAATATGCACAATATTAAGTTTTTAATACTTAATCTAACAGATTTTGTTATTTGCAACAGTTAACATTTGTCGTGGCATCAATAGAAGTAAATATCGATGATTTTTAAATAATTTTTGTCAACTCTTTCCCACAAATTCATCAACCACTCTGATTCGGTTAAAGATACGGTACCCCGATTTAAAAATTTTAATTTAGCTTGGAATTTTCCTTCATGTCATGTTAAACGATTTTTGCTCCAATGAGCGGTTAACGAATTATTAACAATTTAAACTTGTATAAAATTTCTCTAAAATCTGAAACATATGCAAATCGGCTTAGTTTTCATTTTTTCTTCCGAAATTTGGACAAAATTAAAGATAAACATTATTGTGCATTTACTACAATTTGATTCTTTATTTTTTCAGGTATTTCAATGCACAAGGGATATGCGTTCGTCCAGTTCACGAATCCATTCGATGCACGTTCTGCCTGTCTTGGAGAAAATGGACGCACAGTTCTAAGTCAAGTTCTTGGTGAGTTTTATGGCAATTTTTTTACCTACCGCTACCCTTAGTAAGAAAGGTACAGGGATCGTTCTAAAGATCACATATTTTAATAAATGACCACGTGTTAAGGTCCCTAGAATCTAATTTTAACATTTTCAGGATGATGTCTGTATATATATATATATATATATATATATATATATGTGTGTGTGTGTATGTATGTATGTGTATGGATTTTGTCACCTGTCTAACTCAAATACTATCATTCAGAAAATACTGAAACTTTGTATTTCGACCTTATTGTAATATGGAAAGAAAATATTAGATTTTGGTATAAATCGGATAACCGAAAATGGCACTTCACTTGAAGCTCATAATGGTTTTTCTTCAAAAAATACCATTAATTGCCATTTTTCGCATTTTTTTGTCATTATTAAAATTAAAGATTATTGAATTTTCTATGCAAGTACACATTAATACTTTTGCTATATATTTTACAGATAAATTTAAAAAAAATAATCTTTTTATTAGTGGTTCTATCGAGACGAGATATTTCTCGAGTCTCGTCTTCTCTCGTCTCATTCTCGAGATTTCTCCTCTCGTCGAGACGAGAAAGAAATGTAAAAAATATTTTACGTGACGAGATATAATTGTCGAGATCTCGATTCTCGAAATCTGTTTCGAGATTTCTCGGTTGTTATTTTTCTCATTAGTTAAATTTGCAAGCGTGTGAAATTTAACATATTTTTAGTGATATCTATCTCTATTTATCTTTGTATGTTTCGTGGTTGATATCTTAATATTTACACACTATAATATGAAAAACTAACTATTTTCATTACATCGTACTGTGTAAAGTTTTACAAAATGTGTAAACGCTTGTGCTGCCACGTTGTTCACCGTATATCTGTTCATAACTTAACAAACTAATGCTTTTATTGTGTTTTTACTACTCAAATGTCAACAGCCACGACATATATCTATGAAATAATAATGATAATAATAATAATAATAATAATAATAATAATAATAATATATTAATATTAATAATAATAATAGTAATAATAATGGCACGTAATTCAAAAAGCAACCTCTAATTTGAACACATAATATAGGTACAGACTGTTAATTAAAAAACAGGCCATAGGTGTTTAATATGGGAAATCAGCTTTTTGCAGACTGTTACCCCCCGTTTTAACTTAAATGATGGTTGGATAAAAATTGACACCAAAAACGTGTAAATTATGTAATATTTGGTCCCATAAACTAATTATTAGTTTTATTCACTGAAATATGTACTAACTGGAATGCGCGTACGAACCGTGACTGTGAAGGCTTATTGAAAGCCTGCTGCTGGAGTAGTCGGCAAACATCGAGGCAGTTCGTGAGTAGACGGAAATTATATCGTGTGGCGCAGGTTTAAATAAATGAAGCATAACATGAAAATAAAGCGATCAGCTATGATACAAGTTATTCGGCTAGGTTCGGTTCGGCACGACCGTGCGCGAACAGGACCAGCCATTATTGTTCAATGAGGCTTCAGTGCAGCTTACACTGATAGGTAGAGTATGCGAGTTCCAGTTGGTATATATTTCAGTGGATTTATTCAATTTTGTGTTAATAGCAATACTGTTGAAATAATATAATCCAACTTGACTATGAAATTAAAAATGTTCATATATTTTGTAACTATAGATACAGTTGAATAAAATAATACGAGTTGAAAACTAAGCTGTCATTTTAGCTGAATATATTTTTAATATAATTTCAATATCTTATCAGGTTATGGGCACCAGATTGTATTTAAAACTATAATTAATTTACTGCTCTTATCAGGAAATATGGAAAAGCTCCAAATTGAAAAATTGCAGGACCAAGGCAATTGGAGTGACTGGAAAATTGACGTTTCATTGCTACTACGTCACAATGGTGTCTATGATGAAGTCATTGGTAAATCTGTTAATCCAGAAGCACCAGGTGAAGATGCAACAGCTGCACAAAAATTAGAATATGACATGATGCTAAATTCATTTATAAAAAATGATACAACGGCAATGTTACTGTTACGATTGTCAATGAACAGTCATAATAAACAATTAACTAGTACATGTCAAACTTCTAGGGAAATATGGATAAAACTTATGTCCATTTATGAGCAAAGTTCAAGTCAGCGATTAGATAGACTTTTAGAAGACTTGTTTACACATTCAAAGTATACCGAAAAAGATATTGCCACTCATATAAGTAAATTGCAGAAACTATTTGCTGATGTTAATGATGAATTAAAGAAACAAGACTTTGCAGCACTACCTGACATCATTCTTATGAGCCGCATACTCTCTACACTTCCAGCTGAATTTTTTGAATTCAAATCAGTATGGGAATCAATTCCATTGAAAGACAGAACAATTTCTTTATTAATTGAACGCTTAAGGATGATAGAAATGCGTATAGATAAACGAGATGACGTCACTACTGCATTTTTGACAACAGGAGCGAAAAATGGAAAGGATTCTAAATTCGAAAAAGGAAGAAATGTTATTGACTCAAAGAAAAGAATATTGCGTTGCTATAATTGTGGTAAAGTAGGTCATAAGGCTTCCAGATGTAAAGAGAAGAAGCGTGAGATGAACAAAGGAATGACAGTAGGTACGTCAGAGGGACTGTGTGTAAGCACACTTACTGTTGCCAAAGTGTATCCTTACACCTGGTATGTAGACTCTGGTGCTACTTTTCACATGACAGGGCAGAAAGAAATATTAAGTAATCTGAAAGAAGTAGAAGAAAATGTCAAAGTAAGAACAGCGTCAGGAGAAATTTTGACAGTAAAAGGGATAGGTGATGTATACATCAATATATTATTAAAAGGAAAATATGTAAAGACGAGAATTTCAAATGTACGGTATGTTCCTGGCTTAGCAACCAATTTGTTATCTTGTATACAAATGACAACTACGAAAAATCTTGTAATTACGTTCAAGAAAAACATTTGTGACATTAAGACAAGAAATGATGAACTTGTAGCACGGGCCATTTTAACAGAAGGACTCTACAGTTTACAAAGTGCCGAAGGAAAAGCGATGAATATTACTGCTTCGAATAATACTGAAGATCTTTGGCATCGTAGGCTTGCTCACCTTGGTAGAGGTAACATGTCAAAGTTAAAGAATATGGTTATCGGCATGCAGTATACAGAAAGCATTACTAGAAACGTTTGTTCTTCGTGTGCAGAAGGTAAGCAACATCGTCAGTCTTTTCCTAAAAAATCTGTACACAGAGCAACCAAACCGCTTGAATTAATTCATTCCGATATCTGTGGTCCTTTAGAAGTATCATCTTTATCAGGAAAACGATATATTTTAACATTTACTGACGATTATAGTCGAAAAACATTCTTATTTTTCCTGAAATACAAATCAGAAGTTTTTGAAAAATTTGTTGAATTTAGAAATCAAGTAGAAAAAGAACAAGAACTTAAGATAAAGACACTTCGAACAGATAACGGAACGGAATACAATAATTTTAAACTTGAAACTTTCTTGAAAGATAATGGTATTAAGCATCAAAAAACTGTAGATTATACACCAGAACAGAATGGTGTGGCTGAAAGGGTCAATCGAACTTTAATTGAAAAAGCTCGATGTATGTTACAAAATTCAAAAGTTTCCAAACAATTATGGGCAGAAGCTGTAAACACGGCTTGTTATTTAAAAAACAGAAGTCCTACTGTAGCAGTTAAGAATAAAACTCCTGAGGAGGTTTGGACTAACTCAAAACCAAACTTGAGTCATTTGCGTATATTTGGATGCACTGCATATATGCATGTTCCGAAAGTAAAACGAAATAAATTAGATGCTAAATGTAAAAAGTTAATTTTTGTAGGTTATTGTGATAACACAAAAGGCTACCGCCTATTTGATCCAGAAAATAAAAGAATTCATATTTCACGTGATGTCATTTTTGATGAAACAGTACATCAAGAAAATAAAGAAAGTAGCAATTATCAAATTTTTAATTTAGATTTTAATAAAAATAATATAGAAGAAGGTAGTAATAATAATGAAAATTCAGAAAATTCCTCTAGTCCTCAATCAGCAGAAGAAATCGTTCCTCGCAAATCTACACGTCAAAAACGAGTACCAAGTCATTTTGACAATTACATTCTTCAAGTTACGGATGAAGCGAGGAATGAAGATGAACCCAGTAATTTTAAAGAAGCTATCAAATGTTCAGATGCGGATTTATGGTATCAAGCGATGAAAGAGGAAATCAAATCAATGAAAAAGAACTGTGTCTGGGAATTGGTTCCAAAACCTAAAAATCTCAATGTTATAAAAAATAAATGGGTTTATAAAATAAAACGGGATGCAGATGGTAACTCTGTACGAAGAAAAGCTCGACTGGTTGCAAAAGGCTATTCACAAAAATTTGGGATAGATTTCTTCGAGACTTTTGCACCTGTTATACGTCAAAGTTCAGTTCGATTACTATGTGCATTAGCTATCAACAATGATTATGATATTGAACATCTTGATGTCGAAACTGCATTTTTAAATGGACAGCTCGAAGAAGACATTTATATGTTTCAGCCTGAAGGTTTTATTGTACCTGGTGAAGAAGACAAGGTATGTAAACTCAAAAAGGCTATTTACGGTTTGAAACAGGCGTCCAGAGCATGGCACTTCAAAGTATGTGATGTTCTGCAAGAACTTGGTTTTATCAAGTCAAAGCATGATCCTTGTATAATGTTCCGAAAATCTGCAAATTCTGTTATTATAATTGGAATTTATGTAGATGATTTCTTACTATTTTATAATAACAAAAATGAAGCTAAGGAACTGAAACAAAAATTAAAAGAAAAATTCATTATCAAGGATTTGGGCGAATTATTGCACGGACTTGGGATGAAAATTGAAAGAAATCGAGAAGAAAATACTTTACGTATCAGCCAGAAACAATATGTGTTAAATTTAATCAAAAAATATGGTATGGAAGATGCAAAACCTGCATGTACACCCATGGACTCCAATCAAAAGTTTGAAGATACAGAAATAATTGATAATGTACCCTATCAAGAACTCATTGGTTCACTGTTATATTTGAGTGTGTGTACAAGGCCAGACATTGCTCATGCCACTTCTTTTTTAAGTCAGTTTAATGTAGCACATACTCGTGAACATTGGGAAGCTGCGAAACGTGTCCTACGTTATTTGAAATATACTGAAGACTATGGACTTATTTACAAGAAGACAAGCAAACAACTAGTTGGTTACGTAGACGCTGACTGGGCAAACAACCAGTTAGATCGAAAATCTTTTACTGGTTACTTATTTATGTTAGGTGAATCCGTGATTTCTTGGGAATGCCGTAAACAAGTAACTACGGCACTTTCATCTAGTGAAGCTGAATATATTGCACTTAGTGAAGCAGCAAAAGAGGCTGTTCATTTGTCTAAATTATTGTATGAAATAGATGTTGCAGGTGAAGCAGTTGTTTTATATAATGATAACCAGAGTGCTCACAAGATTGCCAGTAATAGCGTTTTCCATCGTAGAACCAAACATATTGACGTACGTTACCATTACATACGAGAACTGGTACAACATGGTCAGATACAAGTACGATATATGCCTACAGAAGAAATGCCTGCTGACATGTTGACAAAGGCACTTCCAAAACCAAAATTTATATTTTGTTGTAAAACTCTTCATTTATTGTAAAGTCATAATCAAGTTGGCTTAAGGGGTCGTGTTGAAATAATATAATCCAACTTGACTATGAAATTAAAAATGTTCATATATTTTGTAACTATAGATACAGTTGAATAAAATAATACGAGTTGAAAACTAAGCTGTCATTTTAGCTGAATATATTTTTAATATAATTTCAATATCTTATCAAATACCTATAGCATTATCCAACAAAAAGATAATAAAGTATTTGACATTTTATTTGTCAGAATTTTTTGCTAAGGTTTCCTAATGTTATTTTCTTTTTAATGTTTTGTAACACATTAGAAAATGCTAAATAAATATTAAATTCAAATTGCTATGAATACAAAATTATATAAATTTAATAATTAGTTTATGAGACCAAAATATACAAATTAAATTTCCATCGAGAAATCTCGGCGAGAATCTCGGCCGAGACGAGGCTCTATTAAACGAGACGAGAAAAATTTTGATACTAGACGTAATTTTATAAATATGAACCGAGACGAGACGTTACAATGAATTTCTCGTCTCATCTCATCCCGACCGAATCAGTATTTTTTATTAATCCCGAAGCCTAAGATAAACAGAAATCCTTCGTTACACAGTTCATATTTCAAATGTATGAACTGAAAGGTGAATGTCACTGTCAAAAAACTTATCATTTCAAATTAGTAATGGTAACATTTAAAAAAGAAAATAGTAAATAAAGCAATAGTTTATGCAGTGGAATATAATATAGTTTGCAGCATTAGTACGTAGGTGTGTATTTAAATTAATAAAAATTGCCGCCTCGGTGGCCCACCAGGGGCTTGGATGTTTGTGTGTGTTTAATACTTTATAATATGTAAGAAAAAAATTTACACAAAAAATTGTACATTAAAATAATAAATAAAGTATTTGGGCTATACTAAAATATAGTTAAAAGCCGACAAAATATTATTATTATTATTATTAATAATAATAAAAATTAAATGGCGGGAGGTTTTGTGTTGGCCACATCAGATTTTTTAAATTACAATTATTACTATAAATAATATTTACGTAATTTTGGGCTGAATTTTATTACAGTTTATTATTCCAGTATGTAAATAACCGTTTTTATTTATACTTAAACCTTATGACCAAATAATAAGTTATCCATGCAAATTTATTATTTTACCAAGCAAAACTAAACAGTTTTAAGAGAAATAGGTATAACTAAAGAACAATGAAGTTATTTTTTGTACCTAATACCTACAGTTTATATTTATCATTAAACCGATAAATTATTATATTTTATGAGGTAAATCTAATTTAATATCACAAAGACTAGTATTTTACGGTAAAATGCAATTTTATAGGAACAAGATTAGCTTGAAAACATTATTTTCAAAAAGTCAAAACACGATAAGTTGAAGTTATCGATTTTTGAGGTACCAAGTTTACTGAAAATCAATTTCGAGTTATCGAGTTTTCTACGAGGTAAGTACATGCGGGATATTTTCTTTCAAGAGATTAACATGGGATATTATTATTTTGCTCCCTGTATTAACTGACAACAATGGTTGTGGTATCAATAGAAAGATAAAAAAATTCACATATCTGTAAATTATGTAATATTTTGGTCCCATAAACTAATTATTACATTTATTCAATTTTGTATTAATAGCAATAGCCATGGAATTTTTGAACAAAATGAAAAACAAATATTTTATAACTCAGTTATGTAAAGTTTTTCACAAAACTTATTTTGTATCAATTACGTAATTACGTTTCAGAACGTCATAAGGATAGGTAAAATTCAAATTTTAAACGGTATTAGATAAATAAATTTAATAATTAATTTATGGACCTAAAATATTACATCATTTACATGTATTTGATGTCATTTCATGCAGAAATTTTTTGTTTCTATTAATAGGTCTGTTCGATGAGAAGTGCTTGAAGTGCAGAGCAGAATAGTGCAGTGCAGTGTAGTGTACACTAGTTCAGTATAATTCTTGTGGTTTCATAAAACACACTAGTGTATATTTGGGCAAGTTTGCTCAGTTATGAGTAATAAAGCCAAGCGTAGCCAAAGGTGTAAAAGGTTAAGTTGTTTATAAACACAGTCATATCATAAAGCTGCAAAGAAGTGACTGCAGAAATGTCTGTTTTAAAGAGCATAATGTTTGAACTAATAAACGATTCTGACGAAGATCAATCATCACTTGATTCTTCATCAGATTCAGAGAAAGATATATTAATTAATTCTTTATATAACAAAACAAAGAGAATATACTATATTTGAATCCATTATTTTATTTTCTCAATGTGTAAAATTTTAGATTAATAAACAGATGTGTAGATAGGATAGAATTAAAATGTCTACCGAACAACATTTAGTTACCCCCACTCCTACTCTGCACTTTCTTACACCACCTCGCGAGTCAGGTCAGAAACGTGAGCACTAGTTCTTAAAATTTTTGTCATCGAACAGCCTGCCAGAAGCTGCCCGTTTCTCATAAAACATGTTAGTGTAAGAAAGTTAACACTAGGGCGGCCTAGTACATGTCATCGAACAAAGCTATTATCACAACCATCGTGGTCAGTTAAAATGGGGGACAACAGTCGTGCACCTTGAAAAAAAAGAACAGTATAAGAATCAGAAATTGTAAACAGGTCTACTTGTAAAATATGCACGTTTTATTTATGCAAAAAGAAACATAATAACTTTTATAAAAGACAAGCAAATATAGGCTTTGTCTAACTAAAGACGCGTCAATTTTCAATTTCAACATTGCAAGATCCAAACTTTTCAATTCCAGTTTAAGATAACGCATGCGCATGGTGTTGCTGAACGTCAATTTTCAAGCTCAGTAATAATTTTTTTTTATTGTCTTGGAGTTCGATGTGAAAATTTAAAAATGAATCGCAAAAAAGCTCTGCAGTTTCAGTTAGCTTCTGTCAAAAGTCTCGATGTAAACAAAATATGTGCAGAAATATGGACAAGAAGCACTTTATAAGCACGCGGAATCTAATAGTTTACGCATACCTGAACGCAGCTTTAATATTTACAAAATATAATTTGTTTCTTTTTTCAATAAAATATACACCTTATACATTTGGTACCACCATTTCGTGTTTAGAACTGTAATTAATTCGAAACCTGTCTTATTTCTTTTAATCAAGTTTCAAGTCGAATTGTACTTTAAAATATTCGAGTCGACTTAATTTTTTGAAAATTTGCCTCGAATATTTTCGAACCCATCCCTAGTCCCTATTTCGAACTTCCAAGTTTTTCGACTTATCGAATTTCCAAGTTATAGAATTTGACTGTATTTTTATTTTGGTGCAAAGGCAAACTTTAATGGTTATTATTACAACGTGATTAAAAAGTATAAAATTATTTCACGGCTAATATATATATTAAATGGTGAGAGCTTAGAGTGAAGAGATATTTTCGGTTTACCAATTATTACAATCAAAATTTAAAGAGCTCTTAATATGCATGAGAAACATTGTTGTAAAACAGGCCTACACATAATATTGTAAACCATTTGCATTGTTCATAATTTTGCGAAGGATGTAGATATACGCAAATTTATAAAAAAAATTAAATAGTTTTCCTTAAATATCATCCTACATAGTAATAAAATGTACATGTTTTTAAAATACGGAAATGATTTTCATAACAAAGTCCTACTCAAAATTTATTAAATTCCTAACAATAAATCCACCTCATAAATTCTTGTACAAGTTTCAATTAAAACGACAAAAAATTACAGCAATATCGCATGTCGTCGCACTACCTCATAACAGGGCGACGAGGCAAAAAAGTTGTTAAACACTTGATTAATATCGGTGGTTGTTTCCCACATGAACTCACGCTCGGAACGGGAACGTGAACGTGACGATAACGTTCACGCACCATGCTGTACTCAACGGCTCAACCGCTCAACCCTTCAGGGGGATGATTCGATGAGTAAATATTGTAAAGCGGGAAGATGGAAAAGGATATGGAAGAAAATTGACCGTAGATTAAAATTAAAATGAATGGAACATTACAAGAACTAAATAGTAGGGAGTTTTCATTTGTAACATAATAACTTGTGTCACAAATGTTTTCGGAAAAAAATAACTGGACGATACTGCAAAAGTACTGCTTATTCCTGCAGCTATTAATATAGTTTAAGCTTTAACACTAATATTTAATTCTGACTTGCCCCATGAGTCCTTCTCCTTAATTGTTTTTATTTTGGTGTTCTTGCAGATTGTTGCTTTTTACCTTTCGTCACCTTTAGGTACGGAAAGTATTGTCTTTGGCCAAAAAAATCGATGGCGAGTTTTTAATTAATAAGTACGTTTTAGGGCCCCTAGAATACGTTTTTACTAGTTTTACGATGATGTCTATTTGTGTGTGTGTATGTGTGTGTGTGTGTGTGTGTTGCGAGTGTGTGTGTGCGGGCGTGCGTGACAAAATTTCTCCGACGATAACTCCAATACTATAATTCTAAAAATTATAATTCTTTCGTATTCCTCTTCTAGACATCTATATTACGAGCTGATTAGATTATGGTTATAATTGGACAACCGGAAGTTCGATTATTGAAGTTCTTAACAGTTTTTCTTGAAAAAACACAGTTAAAAATAATTTTTTGACATTTTATGTGATTATCAATATGAAAGAATATCTTATTGTTTATACGGTATGATTATACATTTTCTTTCATTTTGATTACATATAAAGTTAAAGAATTATAAAGAGCTCAACTTTCATAAACCAGCCAGCTTTGCTATAATCATGGAAAAAGCTGTTGTATTCAAATAATTTTAATTGTCAAGTGAAATTTACATAGTTCATGTTCTTGTTATAATTTTATTGGATTTATAGAATCTTTTCCAAGGAACTTTCAGTATGGAATTTGTAGAAAATATGTATTTATGTTCGTGGTACAATGTTATTGGATATATAAAATCTTTTCCAAGGAACTTTTGGTATGGGTTTTGTACAAAATACATAGAATGAAGATGAGGATGAACACTCCAGGTTCGAAACATCGAAATGTTAAAAATAAATTCTGGATCAACAAGGCCTTTTCGCTTTATCCTCAATATTCCAGTTAATTCTTCTTGACTCAACAAAAGTTATGAGATAAAATAACATTTTTTTTTTTTTTTTGTGGCAGCGATATCGACTGGTCATAAAAGTTTTTTCGTTAATTACACAATCAATTTAATTTTAGTCATATAAATTCACATTGATTATTCTTACAATAAGCAGCTATGTCACCTCAAGGTCTTTAAGCTTTTGTGGATGGTTTGTTGATAAACTAAAAAAGCTTCCATTTTTTTTATCTGCACCATTTTGTTCTCTTCCCTGGTACGATTGCGTGAACAGATACTGTTAATACACTTGCGTGACACACCGGGCGTTAAACAAGTTTTTTCTCTGTTACTCGCGTGTACACAGACATGATAGATTTTCATATGTAAATATCTGACTCGCTGTATTCAGTTTTACAACTGCCCGCCGGAATTTATGATTTGAATATAAATGATATAAATTTTTTGCTGCGCAAATTGTTTAGTTTGTTTGAAATGGTTGGGTTTATACAGTTTACATTATTTCTTCTGTTTGAAACTCGATGATCAGGGTACGTGACATTTTTACGAAATGCGGATGGTTAAAATGCTACCCCACATTGCTGCCATTTCGAAAATATTCAAATTGTAGCTAACGTTATTCAATTAAAATAATAAAATAATATCTTCATTGCGATTGAATTTCATTGAATGAACTTTTTTTAAGACAGGTATGGGATTCATGCTAAAAATCGCATATCCGGATTTTATTAAATAAACATGTTTTAAGACCCCCTGTGTGTGTGTGTGTGTGTGTGTGTGTGTGTGTGTGTGTGTGTGTGTGTGTGTGTGTGTGTGTGTGTGTGTGTGTGTGTGTGTGTGTGTGTGTGTGTGTGTGTGTGTGTGTGTGTGTGTGTGTGTGTGTGTGTGTGTGTGTTCCCTCAATCTGACATTAATGGGAAGAGATAATTAGGTTTTGGTAACAATTGGACAACCGAAAGTAGTAGTTTTTAAAAAAATCATCAAAAATATGTTTTTAATTTACGTTGTTATAAATATTAAAGTATATAAAATTCTTCATACGGTACATTTTAAAATTTTATTATATCTTGTATGGATTTAAAGATAAAGAAATATAAATATATAAAATATTTTTTACTGTTTTAACAATTATTAAAACACATTAAAACTACATTCTGAATCAGCATGCTAAATATCAATTTTTTAATTATTAATGGAAGCTGAGATCTAATACTTTTATTTTTTTAATTGTTATAAACGAAATATAAATAAATCGAAAATAAATTAACGTTCAAATTATTCACAAAGCCTATGGTTACAACATATTAAAATTTAATTTTTTTCCTTTCGTACATTTGAATATTAGACATCAATAAAGCTGAGCATTTCTTCAAACGCGCTAAAAATGGGGGTAATTTTTACCTTCCGTCACCTTTAGGTAAGGAAGGTATTGTCTTTGGTCAAAAAATTTGGTGGTGAGTTTTTAATGAATAAGCACGTTTTAGGAATCTAATCAACTCTTCATATGGATGTACAGAAGAGGAATACGAAATAATTATAATTTTTAGAATTGTAGTATTGGAGTTATCGTCGGAGAAAAATTTGTCACACACGGACACACATACACACACACATACACACACACACATACAGACATCATCTTAAAAATAGTAAATTCGTATTGTAGGGACCCTAAAACGTGCTTATTCTTTAAAAACTCACCACCGAATTTTTTGACCAAAGACAATACCTTCCTTACTTAAAGGTGACGGAAGGTAAAAATGTGCCACGTGCTTCGAAAGAAAATAGTACACTATTTGGAACAACTTAAAAAATCGAAATTAGTAGTAGTAAGAGTGAGTGTGATAGATTCGTTTAATCATTTAAACATGTTATTGTAGATCTAGTGTTTCCAAGAAGTCTACAGTTTTCCCATTTTTACATTTATGAAGTATTTTAAAATTTAACTTTGACAAATAAAAGTCTTGTTTTATTGAGTTTTTCTGCGTTGGTACATGTATCCATGACTACTGATAAATAAATTAATGAATTCAATAGTTATTAAAACTTTATGACAAATGTCATCTGCGAAATTCAAGCAACACAGTTGTTTAATATCGCCACGTCTTCTACTATAAATTTAGCCCTGGCAAACAAGATAAAAATAAATTGAAATCTAAAGGGTTAAGCTAATATAATAAACATGATAAAAATATATTATCTTCAAAATTTATACATAGTAAAATGGCAATAAAAATGTGTCATATAAATAATAATGAAACCATAATGAATTTTGCTCTAATGAAGTATAATGAATAAGTTTGCATATAAATCCTACATTATATTATCCTCCAAGCACAGAATGATGTTTTAATTATAAAGATCATTTGATTACTTTTATTACCTTCTACTTTTTATTATTTTTAAGCTGATGAAGAGTAATGGCTTTTGCTCTGCATAAATTTAAATTTTTTTTAATTACAATAACCGTACTTTGCAAAGTAGATATTTTTACTTTTGTACGAAGGCGTAGAAAGGACATCCAAGGAAAATATTTATAATTGCAAGTTTTATCTTGCAATTAGCCTTAATTGCAACTTCTATCTTGCAATTAGGCATAATTGTAACTTTTATCTTGCAATTAGGTTAGGTTAAGTTTAGTTAGGTTAGGTTGCCTAATTGCAAGATAGAAGTTGCAATTATACCTAACTGCAAGATAAAAGTTGCAATTATTGCTAATTGCAAGGTAGAAGTTGCAATTATGCCTAATTGTAAGATAAAAGTTGCAATTATAACTAATTGCAAGATAGAATTTGCATAAAACTTGCAATTAAATATTTTCCTTGCATGTCCTTTCTACGCCTTCGTACTTTTGCCACTTTTGCTTATTGAATTTCTAGGAATTGTGTGCGGTATGTGGTGACTCTGATGGAGTGAGAACAAAAGTATTTCGTGTAGAATCTTCTACATGTGCCGTATCGTACTTTACATACAATCGTCACACTCTGGGCCGCCATATTTAATTCAGTCTATTAGGAAAACGGAAATTATATTTCATCACGACAATGGTATTTCGCCACAAGTCCCTACTTGAATGTGTTCATTATTCATTCCACTCATGGTTTTTAATCTACATATTTAAATTTCTATGCACTGCACATCAATTTATGACTTTTACAGCCCATAAAAAGAAGCTAAAGTTTACAAATTACATAGACTCACTTCCTTTTTGATACGGCGGTGATATTTATGCTCTGATTATGCATGTTCGCACTTGAATAAAATCTATAATTTTGACCCCATTATTTTATTTAATAACGTATGTAAAAAAAGTTTTGAGAAAAAGTTAGGCCTCTTCATCAAAAAGAAAGATTTTTTTTATTGAAAAGTTGACATAAGGTGTTATTCCTATAAACTAAGAAGATAAGAAATTTAGTGGAAAAAAATCAGACACGCAATCATATATAAATTATTTATTTCCTGACCAGAAAATAAATAATTTATACCGGGAGTTTATTTTATCAGTAAACATAGGGTTATATCATTGCCATAGTTACGGTATGAATGTTTGACAGCAATGTATTGAAGCGTTTATTTTATGAGTAAACATAGGCGTATAACATGGGAACCAGTTTTTGGTAAATACAAAGGTCTGGCAATAAATCAAGCCATGCTATTGAACATGATAATAGTACATTACATCTTGTACATTATTTAATATTAATTACTTTAATAATATTGCAAAAATTACAATAAATTACAGAAACTGTCAAATAAATAATTGTTTCAATTTTTATTATGTAATATGAAAAGATTTACAAATGTCTCCGGTGGCGCAGTGGTTATAACATTGGCGTCTAGAATTTTTGGTTGGGGTTCGATTCCCCGTTGGGATAATTATTTTTTTTTTACATAAAAATTGTTGAACTTTTAAAAATCAGTTCATATTTTTATATTACAATCATTTAAAAATAATAATAACATTTTAATAAATAAAGAGAAAATAGTTGACAATAATTGATTACAATAATCAAAATATTGATACAATAACAATGCATTGTATTTTCTTTTGATAAATACAGTAAAATCATAATAAGTACTCAAATTTATTATATTTAAGTTATTTTTATTAATTTCAAAAGAAAATACAATGCATTGTTATTGTATCAATATTTTCATTATTGTAATCAATTATTCTCAATTATTTTCTCCTTATTTATTACAATGTAATTATTATTTTTAAATTATTGTAATATGGAAATTGATTTTTAAAAGTTCAACAATTTTTATGTAAAAAAAATAAATAAAATAATTAGCCCAACGGGGAATCGAACCCCAACCAAAAAATTCAGACGCCACTGTTATAACCACTGCGCCACAGGAGACATTTGTAAAGCTTTTCATATTACATAGTAAAAAAGTGAAACAATTATTTATTTGACAATTTCTGTACTTTACTGTAATATTATTAAAGCAGTTCATATTAAATAATGTACAAAATGTAATATACTATTATCATGTTCAATAACATGGTTTGATTATTAGGCGGACACTTTGTATTTACAAAATATAACTTCCCATGTTAAACGTCTATGTTTACTCATAAAATAAACGCTTCAATACATTGCTGTCAAACATTCATGTCGTAACTATGGCAATGATATACCCTATGTTTACTGATAAAATAAACTCCCGGTATGTGACTGCGTGTCTGATTATTTTCCAATTTTTCCATTCTGCAATCAGTCGATCATCGAATCAACCATTAAGAAATTTAATATTGTATTATTGATAGGGGTCCATTATCTTCAATGCGGCACAGTGTTGTTTATCAGAAATATTCTTGTCTGTAACTATTGTTCGTTTTGATATTGTGTACTTTATTGCTAACAAATGCCCAAAAGTTTTCATTACTGCAACATCTTCTACATGCATCGACAACATCGTAACTTCCACAGATATCCATGGCACATATCAAGTTATAAACAATCCTCTCTCAGATCATGAAGGTATAATATGTAATATTCAAATTGAAAAACCGGTTAAATATACTGAGACTGTAGTTCGGAGACGCATATACTCACAAAGAAATATAGCAAACTTCCATAGTAAACTTCAAGTTACTCATTGGAACGATGTGAAGCACGAATTAGATGTTAACCTTTCTACAGAAAAATTTCTAGATAAATTTGTTTCTATATTTGAAGAATCTTTTCCTCCAGATTCAATCCACTGGATAACTAAAGGAATACGAATCTCCTGCCGTACTAAAAATAAATTAAGAAGTGTATTAAGGAAAAACAATACCCCACCATTTAAATTGTATTATAAAAAATATTGTACAATTCTAAATAACACAATCAAATTGGCCAAACGTAAAAGTGTATCCAACTATATAATAAATTCAAATAATAAATCGAAAGCTACATGGAGAGTTATAAATAATATTAAAGGAAAGTCCACAACTTTCAACCTGCCATCTGGAGATCCTGCAACATTAGCAAATGACTTTAATCATCATTACCTCAAAGATAGTGTTTCACCTGTGTCAAATTATGTTTTCAAGGATCCTTCGCCGCTAAACTCTTTCTTTTTGAGCCCAATCACAGAAGAAGAAACCGTCACCGTCATAAAATCTGTTAAAAATTCTTACTCATCTGGAAGTGATGGGATACCGAGTTTTATAATAAAAAGATGTGCGCCACTAATAATAGATCCTTTAATATTCATTTTCAATCTATCCATGGAAAATGGTATCTTCCCAGAAGCTTTTAAACACTCCATCGTTGTGCCACTTCACAAAAAAGGAGATTTACAAATAATTGAAAACTACAGGCCCATTTCCTTACTTACAACTTTTTCAAAAACCCTTGAAAGACTGATATACAATAGACTGACTGTGTTTTTAAATAATAACAAAGTTCTAACACAACATCAACATGGGTTTACCGAAAATAAGTCTACTGTGAGTGCGATATCGTGTATATATAATGAAATAATTAGTGATCTTGATAAAAATATGTGTGTATCCTGTGTCTCTAGTGACTTATCAAAGGCCTTCGATTGCGTATGTCACAACATCCTACTTCAAAAATTAGAACATTATGGCGTTCGTGGTGTAGCTGCTTCATGGTTTAAATCTTACCTGTCGGAGCGAGACCAATCTGTCAAAATTAGCGAGAAGTCCAAAACATCTGCCACCTACTCTGAAAAGGGCCTAATTCAACGAGGGGTACCCCAAGGATCAGTCCTAGGACCATTATTATTCCTTATTTATATCAACGACCTACCCATAAATGTTGAAAATACATCATGTGTGCTGTACGCGGATGACGCTTACTTTTTGATGTCCATTCCTCAAACAAATTTCAATGTCACTACCATCAATAATATTATAAATGGAATTACAAACTGGTGCAATGTAAATAATCTTAAGCTGAACTTAAAGAAGTCAAACTTCATACAATTCTATTTAAACGCATGTAAGATCGTTGAGACTGAGACATGGAACGTAAGCGTCACTCGCACAGATACTCTACCTTGTCTAGGTATCTTGTTGAATTCGGACACCAAATGGTCTTCACATTCAAAAGCAACTACCAATAAGTTAAGTAAATGCTGCTATATTTTACGCATGTTATCACCTCATGTGGATATAAATATTTTACGTACCTTGTATTTTGCTCTATTTAACTCAGTTGCTACGTATGGGATCACAATCTGGGGTTCGTCATCTATGCTACAGGAAATATTCGGCATGCAAAAGCGAGCTATTCGCATCATGTTAAATTTGTCTCCCCGTCAGTCTTGTAGATGCGCTTTTAAGCAGCTGAATATTTTAACTGTGCCGTCCATCTATATACTAGAGATCCTGAAATACATGTTTAACAACATTAGTGAATTCAACATGTGCAATTCTATACACAATACTAGGCAAAAAAATGTAAATATAACCTTACCTGCTCATAAAAGTACTGCTTTTGAAAAAACTTGTAATTATGTTGGAACCAAATTTTACAACTTATTGCCACTTGAAATAAAACAATGCTCAAAAACAAAAGCAATTAAGATTATAAAAAAATACACTCATATTCAAAGAATACTACTTAGTGGAAGATTATATTAACGACTGTAAAAACAAAAACTTCAAAACAATTAACTAATTTCAATGTCAAGGCTAATCATATCTACGTTGCCACATATATACGTTATTGCCAGTTTTATGTTTCACTGGAATTAAAAATATAAGCATGCTGTATTTTTTTATATCAATAAAAATGTTTAATGTTGTGTTTATTGATATTAATAAGTTGTTTATGATATGTAGATTTTAATTGTATTTATCTGTTGTATTTACATGTGTATTTTAAATATTTTATATTGTCATTGCTCTGTACTGTAACTCACTGTTAAATATTTGTATCATGTTTTTATTTTCTTAGAGTGATTGTAAACCGGCTTTTAAGCCGAATCGCTCTTTAATAAATTATTATTATTATTATTATTATTATTATTATTATTATTATTATTATTATTTAGTCGCATCTGAGAAGCACTTGGCTGCACTACCTGGAGATTCGCTCAAGCTGAGCCGCTGTCTAGTTACATTATTTCTTTTCAAAAATTTTAAATCATTTCTGCTCAAAGTTCTGTTAATAATCATTTTCAAAATACTAAATTTTTGAGTTAATTTGAGCAATAACATTCTAACTTCGTCTTGATACCTTTGAATGAGTCTGCTGAATCGGTTTGGGGGCAAAAATTCAGGTTGTTCACTTTTTGGTAAATTAGTACATACTACACCCTTTTCACATTCCCGGATAATTCGGTAAATAGGTGTCTTCTCAATATTTATATCTCCAAAAATGTTAACAATTTCACATTTCGGTTAGCTAGATTTGCGCATTTCAATTTTTTATAACATCTTACAAAACTTTTTCTCGTAATTTTAATATGGTATATTATAATACAACTATTATGTATTTATTATGTTTAGACCTTATATAAACTGTGTCCGATGTCGTATTTTGGCATTTAAATTTTAGAAAATAGATTTTCTTCACATAAATACAACTCCGAATGACACATTATTGACATTCATTGGTTTGAATAGCAACACTTTAGAATAAACAAAAATGAATTATACAATTCGATTTAATTTGATGCTCAAGATTAAATGTTTATAATATATTTCATGAAATAGATGCTAAGAAGCTATTCTTTGACAGTAAATTTGACGTTTTGTACAAATTATAGCAACGAACATGATTTGTTTAATTAGAACCGGAACCGAACCAAAACTGGAACCAAACCGTAATATTTTAGCTAACCCAAACCCCGAACTGAACCTCAAATATATTTTTCAACAAAACCCGAGTCGGGACCAAACCTGGTACTAAAATTCGGGTTCTGTGTTTCACTCCGGTTCAGGTTCATTTTCAGTTTGAAACGCAAGCGCAATCGTTAATACAGCCAATCTGCAAACCGCAAATCTTATTAATGCTTGAATCAAAACCGCACACGAACCCATCTCTCTAAAAACAAATTAACCTGAATCTGAACCGAACCTAGATTTTGGCGGGTTCGATGCCCTGGGATTTAGATATTAGGGTGAAAATTTTTTGGTTAAAAAATTATCCAATTGAATCCCTTTATTGCTGACCACGTGTGCGAAAGTAACCAATCAAAACAAACTTACACTGATAATTATCCTAAGACAATTATCACTTATGTCACTAAGTTGCTAAGTAACAAACAGTTTTTGACATATAATAAGATTAATTGTTTTAATTTAGAAATGTCATTTTCACCCTGTCAATGAAAATGATGATTTAATCAACAAAATTATAGAAGAAAACACATAAAAAATACTGTATTAAATAAAAAACTAAATGTGGATAATATTTATGGATTGTTGTATGTCTTATCTTCTCTTTGGTCTCACTCAAAGAGGTTTCATTCTCATTGCACACTTCGCACTGAACATATTCATAGCCACATTCATGTTCATAGCTACTAGTGACATCTACTGGGCTATGTTAGACACAAAAATTCTGTCAAATACAATTTTTCGGCAAATTTAATGTTAAAACTGCCAAAAATTTTCTCACCGAATACCCCTCGATCATTGATAAATATAATTTCATCACACTTCCTCAAGCACGTTGCTTTTAGGTAACACCACCTCCGCCTTCGTCGTCCGGCTGTTACCAAGCAACGCGCTTTCGGTAACTGTCAAAATTATTTCGTAATTATCAATGTCCTCGAGATATTATAGCTGATAAAATGCAACATCGGGCACAGCCTTAGTACTTACTATTATTTGGAGCGCAATATTATTCTCACAACCTTTGTTATATACGAGTACGGTATTATATTTATTATTTAGTGTTTTAAAAAATATAATACTCTCAAAAAACAATATTTGTGTATTTGTAACAAGTCCACACATTCGCATATATCATCCGCTTTTGGCAATTTCTGTGGTTGACATCTTATTTAAAAAGTAATAACAAAAGAAATTTAAATACGGGCGAAAGGCGAAATTCCCTGGACCATATTTCTCCATTGAGAGGACGATGTTTGCGCACGTGTAAAATTCTATGGACACTTAAATTGTATCTTATAATAAGGTTTGGGGCAATTTTTAGGCCCGTCACGTGGAATGGCCTTTCGGAATTTGCACAAGGCGGAACGTCGCCAGGGAATGGGAATGGGAACGACAGTGTGACCCGACTAGTACCAACCACTTTATTCACGAACGGGGAAGAGAACCCAGATACGTGCAGGACATAAAGAGATTCAAGACATTACTTACACTTTACAACAGTCTTTATTTATACTGGGATTCTAGGCATTCTTTTAAATTTTTATAAACTATTGATCTTGTAGCTTATAGAAAATCTATAAATGAACAATGAACATTTTATTTATTTGAACTTAAATGTATTTTCTTCTAATATTTAAACAGTACTTAAAGCATGTTGAAGAATATTTTATAAGGTTGTCATTAATTTATTTTATTCAATTTTGACGTTTTAAACTGTCATTATTAACTCCATAGCAACAACTATAAGTAACACTTTTTCACATGTGAATTAAAATTTTAACTCAATCTGGCACTCTGCAACAAAAAATGCATTTAAAAATAACATCAAGAACGAAAATAACACTTACCACATAATTTATCAGACATTATCAGCCCTTTTCATTATTTTTTACAACATAAATGACAGACAATGAAGCTTTTTAAATATGTGACTTGACGTCTATCAGCGACGATTATCGAATTAACTCACTCATCCTTACGGGCTCGTGAGCTAAACTTTCTTCTCATGGATAAACATTACCTTAGCTCACTTGGTGTGTAAATATCTATTATTCAATTTTGACGTTTTAAACTGTCATTATTAACTCCATAGCAACAACTATAAGTAACACTTTTTTCACATGTGAATTAAATTTTTTTAAATCACTCTCACATTTTTTTTAATTCACTCTGCAACAAATAATGCATTTAAAATAACATCAGGCACGAAATTAACACTCACCATAGTATATATCAGACATTATCAGCCATTTACATTATTTTTCACGGCACAAATGACAGACAATACAGCTTTTTAAATAGATGACTTGACATCTATCATTGACGATTGTCATGCACAGTCTACTAACTGATTAGTTTTTTGTTTTGTCAAAATTAAATATTATAATGGTTTTTATTACCATTTCGTCAAAATTGAATAAAATATTGTACAAACCACGTGAGAAGAAAATTTAGCTCACGAGCCCGTAAGGGCGAGTGAGTTAATTTCTTCGAGTGAATAAACATTCTTAGCTCACGTGATTTGTACAATATTTTATTCAATTTTGACCTTAGCTCACTTGGTGTGTAAATATCTATTATATTTGATTTTTGATATCCACGAATATTGAAAAGATCCATATAAATGGAATATTCAAACTGCAGTAATAAAAATATTTTTTTTGATTTTTTGCACACTGTGCGTGAAGTAACATTTCACGCACCGGTCATTACTTTAAATATTACAAACCGAATTGTATTTTAATAAAACAAAGCTGTTAAACATCCGTAACGTTGGTAACCATGGTTACACAACTCGATAATACAGAGGCTTTACGTTAAAAGAATGACAATGTGAAGATAAAATATATTTTATTGCAAGGTCGTAGAAAAAGTATAGTATGTAACACGTGTGTGAAGCCTATTTTACAAATTTCAGCTTCACATACTTGCCACATAATATACTATAATGTTATCAAAAATATCGGAGTTGTTTTAAATATTATAAGAAACAGTATATTATATTCATATAAAATGCAACAATTATTAATTTTATAAGGTAATAAAAATATATTGTGGCAATAGAACAAATAAAAACACCATCATAAAGTACAATTTGTTTATTTTTATTGCTACTTTTTAGTTCTGAAAATTTTATTCGGTTCAATTAATATAAATATTTTTATATGTATATCGTAGTACGCGCTGGCCATATTGAAAACGAAATTTGAAATGTGTTTCAGATCAGAATAAGTTAAAAATTATAGTGACTATGAAGAAAAACATGACTAAAAAATCTGTTGTGGCCAGCACAAGACCTCTCGCCATTTCCATATTAGGCTATATAAGTATTGTATTGCACTTTGCTATCGAACCGTCGTTTTATAACAAAAAATTACAGAACTTTATCCAAATATTGTTTTTTTATTGTATTTCACATTTCTTCTGCACACATATAATTCTAATTATATATATTTTTCATTGTATGAGGAAGTTCCTAAATTCAGAGATTCTTCCAATTCATTAACCAGATTGGAGGTATTTCTGATGGATATATGCATTTTACCTATAATTTCAAATATTTAATTAATAAAACAATAAGAAAGATTAAATGTACTTTCAAGAAAAAGCTATCAGAATGCCACTAAAACTGTTGATTTTTGACACTGACATTGATATCTGTCATTTACAAACTAAGTTATAAACATTTGAATTTGTCAACTGGTTTCTTTAGTGCCTAGGCGTTTGCGATTAGATTATTCTACATATTATAGTGTCTTTATCTCTAAATATATACAAGATATAATAAAAATTTTAAGTGTATTAGATGGAGAATTTTATGTTCTTCAATATTATAAGGTTGTCATTAATTTCTGTTAAATTTGATTTTTGATTTCCACGAATATTGAAAAGATCCATATGAATATTCGAACTGCAGTAATAAAAATAATTCTAATGTTATCACCATTATCGGAGTTGTTTTAAATATTATAAGAAACAACATATTATATTCATATAATATACAACAATTATTAATTTTATAAGGTAATAAAAATATATTGTGGCAGTATAACAAATAAAAACACCATCATAAATCACAATTTGTTTATTTTTTTGCTTTTTTTTCTGAATTTATTCGGTTCAATTAATTTTAATATTTTTATATGGATATCGTAGTACGCACTGGTCATATTGAAAACAAAATTTGAAAAGTGTTTCGGGCCAGGGGTGGGATTCTGTAACTCGTCCGTTATCAATAGGTACTGTTATCACTATAGAAACGTATTTTTTTATAAGATGATTGGTATATTTACGTCATACTTGTCAAATGAAATGTGATTTTCTATGTAACCATAGTGATAACAGTACCGCTTGATAACGGACGAGTTACAGAATCCCACCCCTGAACCTCTCCCCATTTCCATATTAGGCTATATACGTATTGTATTGCACTTCGCTATCGAACCGTCGTTTTATAACAAAAAATTACAGAACTTTACCCAAATATTGTTTTTTATTGTATTTAACATGTCTTCTGCACACATATAATTCTAAATGTCAGAGATTCTTCCAATTCATTAACCAGATTGGCGGTATTGCTGATGAATATATGCATTTTACCTGTAATTTCAAATATTTAATTAATAAAACAATAAGAAAGATTAAATGTACTTCCCAGAGAAAGCTATCATAATGTTACTAAAACTGTTGAATTTTGACACTCACATCTGTCATTTACAAGCTATGTTATAAACATTTGAATTGTTTTCCTAAGTGTATTAGATGGAGAATTTTATGTTCTTCAATAATAGTGGTTTTTTAAGACACTACTATTTCCGGTTGTCCAATTGTTACCAAAACCTTTTCAGCTCTTTCCAGGAATGTCAGATTGAGGAATTCATAGTTAAACAGGTCTTAAGTCTTATAGTTTTTGAGGAATCGTCCCTCCAACATCCAGGCATACACACATACACTCATCCACACAGACACACACACATCCACACAGACATACACACGCACACACACTGACACACACACACACTGACACACACACACACACACACACACACACACACACACACACACACACACACACACAGACATCATTTTAAAAAGTTATGATCGGATTCTAAGGATCTTAAACAGTGCTTATTCAGTAAAATCTGGATATGCGAATTTTAGCATGAATCCAATACCTCTCTTAGCGAGAGGTAAAAATTGTTGTTCTAATCTTTTGTTTTCATGCCTTGTCCGGGAATATAAAAACAGTATATCAATTGACTTGTTCGATAAAACTTTGAATTACATGTTTAACACTGTAACTGCGGAACTGAAGTAAGTTTCCATAACCTATTTACCTGAATATTAACAGAATTACAAAAGTAATATAATATCAAGAACATCCTAGAGCAAGAAATAGTACAGAGTAAAATACACACATAGTTCAACAAGCAAACTACGAGTATTTTGTTCCATACGAGCTCCATTCTGCATACTCCGTGTTTTGCCCAATTTAATTTTGAACTTTCTGAAACTTTTGCTTCATGAAATTTATGTTATAGTGTTTTATTTTAACCTAGTTTCCTAACATTTAGATGAAATTTTTAACCGAACTAATTACAAACGAGATTTTTTATCAGAGAATTAAATGAGAAAATAAATTAACAAAAAAGTGAGATATATGTTGTTTAGAAACAAAAGAATATCAAATATAATAACTGTAGGTCAACAGGTAGTAAGTATAAAAACAGTTTAGGCCGATGGTATCTAGATCTTGCGAACGATGACCAAATAGAGTTGCGTGCCTACACAAGGTAAATCTAAATAAAAATTATAGTGTTTTATTAGGTATTTGCTCGAGTATAACATAAGTTTTCCAACAAAATGGTTTCTATGTTCAGATAAAATAACTACAAGATCCTTAATGTTATTATAATTTATAGGTGTCATTCAGTACATGAATTACAATAAAAAAATTAGTATGAAATATGTAACGAAAATTGTAATTTTTTTGTCATTAATATTAATATAAATTTAGTTCAAATAAAGAATGTCCGTTTTTTGAGGCTCACCAGTGGGATTTCAGGTTCTATTAGAGATACGTAGTCGGATAAACTAGGGCAAAATTGCCCCACTAGTAGATCATATGTGTTTGTTTTTCCCAAAAAAAGCATAGATCACTAGATGAATGCAACAATTCTAAATTTTCTGATCTTTGTTTTTAAAAATAATTATGATTTACAATTTTTTTAGAATACTTTTCTATATTCTTTAGAATGACGAAGCCCGTTTTTTTAATCACTGTTAGATTTTGAGTTATGATATAAAAGTTATCATTTTTAAATGAACGCCATATTGGAAAGTTACAGCATTGACAAGAGAACTTTTTAGCATTCCAACTATGTTTATTTATTACAAACAGTAAAATATGCAACAATTATGGCATTGAAACAAACAATAATTAGATATTCCCCTCAATTCTGTAAGAAAGTTGTTAAGCCTTAGTAACGTTGCTAAAATTTGTAACCAATAGAAACATATGTAAAGCCTGTCATTTTCATGTTTTATTCAGTGTTCGCAATTATTATTGGATATTTGCTGTAGCAATGTTGCTAAAACTTAACAACTTTCTTACAGAATTGGGGCGATTGTTATTTGTTACCTCTCGTTAAGAGAGGTATTGGATTCATGCTAATATTCGCATATCCAGATTTTACTGAATAAGCACGATTTAAGGTCCCTAGAATCCGATTATAACATTCTTAAAATAATGTCTGTGTGTGTGTGTGTGTGTGTGTGTGTGTGTGGATGTGTGTATGTGTGTATGTGTGTGTGTGTGTGTATGTATGGATGTTGGAGGGACGATTCCTCAAAAACTATAATACTTAAGACCTGTTTAACTATAAATTCCTCAATCTCGACATTCCTGGGAAGAGCTGAAAGGTTTTTGGTAATAATTGGACAACCAGAAGTAGTAGTTTCTTAGAAAAATTCTTCTAAATATAACTTTGTGGAAATTTTTGTTATTACAAATATTGAAGAACATAAAATTATCCATCTAATACACTTAAAATTTTTATTATATCTTGTATAGATTTAGAGATAAAGACACTATAACATATAGAATAATCTAATCGCAGAGGCTAAGGCACTAAGGAAACCACTTGACAAATTCAAATGTTTATAACATAGTTTGTAAATGACTGATGTGAGTGTCAAAATTCAATAGTTTTAGAGATATTCTGATAGGTTTTTCTGGGAAGTACATTTAATCTTTCTTATTGTTTTATTAATTAAATATTTGAAATTATAGGTAAAATGCATATATCCATCAGAAATACCGCCAATCTGGTTAATGAATTGGAAGAATCTCTGACATTTAGGAACTTCCTCATACAATGAAGAATAGATATAATTAGAATTATATGTGTGCGGAATACATATTAAATACAATAAAAAACAATATTTGGGTAAAGTTCTGTAATTTTTACCTCCCACTACCCTTGGTAATTGAGGTAGATATAGGTAGCGTGCTAAAAATCACATATCGAGATTTTAGTAAATGACCACATTTTAAGATCCCTAGAATCCAATTTTAACATTTTCACGATGATGTCTGTATGTGTATGTGTGTATGTGTGCATGCGTGTATGTGTATGTGTAACTTAAATACTATCATTCAGTATTTCTATCCTATTCTAATATGAAAAGAAGCCATTAGGTTTTGGTGTAAATCCGATAACCGGAAAAGGCACTTTAACTGTAGCTCATAATGGTTTTTCTTCAAAAAATACCATTAAATGCCATTTTTTCGCATTTTATGTCTTATAAAAATTAAAGATTATTGAATTTTCTACAGGGATAGATTAATACTTTTTCTACATATTTTACAGATAAATTTAAAAATATTTTTTTTTACAAGTCCCGAAGCCTAAGATAAACACAATTCCTTTGTTACACAGGTCATATTTCAAAAAATGTAACATTGACATTTTAAAAAGAAAATAGTAAATAAAGCAATAGTTTTCTGCAATGGAACAGTTTGCAGCGTTATTAAATACGTAGGTATGTATTTAAATTAATAAAAATTAAATAGCGGGAGGTTTTGTGTTGGCCACATCAGAATTTTTGTTACAAAACGACGGTTCGATAGCGAAGTGCAATACAATACTTATATATCCTAATATGGAAATGGCGAGAGGTTCTGGTCTGAAACACTTTTCAAATTTTGTTTTCAATATGACCAGTGCGTACTACGATATCCATATAAAAATATTAAAATTAATGAAACCGAATAAAATTTTCAGAACTAAAAGCAAAAAAATAAACAAATTGTGATTTATGATGGTGTTTTTATTTGTTCTACTGCCACAATATATTTTTATTACCTTATAAAATTAACAATTGTTGCATTTTATATGAATATAATATACTGTTTCTTATAATATTTAAAACAACTCCGATATTGTTGATAACATTAAAATTATTTTTATTACAGCAGTTCGAATATTCATATGGATCTTTTCAATATTCGTGGATATCAAAAATCAAATTTAACAGAAATTAATGACAACTATATTTAATATTGAAGAACATAAAATTCTCCATCCAATACACTTAAAATTTTTATTATATCTTGTATAGATTTAGAGATAAAAACACTATAATATATAGAATAATCTAATCGCAAACGCCTAGGCACTAAGGAAACCAGTTGACAAATTCAAATGTTTATAACTTAGTTTGTAAATGACAGATATCAATGTCAGTGTCAAAAATCAACAGTTTTAGTGGCATTCTGATAGCTTTTTCTGGAAAGTACATTTAATCTTTCTTATTGTCTTATTAATTAAAAATTTTAAACTATAGGTAAAATTCATATATCCATCAGAAATACCTCCAATCTGGCTAATGAATTGGAAGAGTCTCTGAATTTAGGTACTTCCTCATACAATAGAAAATATATATAATTAGAATTATATGTGTGCAGAAGAAATGTTAAATACAATAAAAAACAATATTTGAATAAAGTTCTGTAATTTTTTGTTATGAAACGACGGTTCGATAGCAAAGTGCAATACAATACTTATATAACCTAATATGGAAATGGTGAGAGGTCTTGTGCTGGCCACAACAGATTTTTATTTTCAATACAGGCCCTTTGCTTTTGGATACAAGTATTACTTTGTTTCAATAACATTTTTAACCCATTATAAAAATATTCAATGCCTTTCAACAGCCCCTATAAGTGAAATTTGGAAACAAAACATAGTCACAAGGGGTTAAAACTGGATTATAAGACGGATGGTCACGAAGTCACATCAGCAATGGCAACTTTTAAAAGTCTTGTCTTGTGGGTTGGTGCATTGTCGTAGAGCAATAGGACACTTTGCGTCACAAATAAAACTGACAGATATTATAACTAATATTGCTGTAATTGTTGTGTAAAATGTCACACACATTATCAAGGCATATGTGATTAAAAGACAATATAATGAAAAATTACATTAAAATTGAAAACTAGCTAATCCGGGAATATAAAAACGACCCCCCGTATTTTAAATAACAAAGTAGTCATTGAATGATTGTTATGGTTTTGTTATTTTGTTATTGAAAAAAATTGCTGTAATAATTATTAAATTATTAACTGTCATTGTGAATTATTTGAAACAAGAATACATTAAAATGGGTAAAAATGAGAACCTTCCTTTAAAACATATTCACTTAGAAGCACAGGCAGTATCTTTGAATTTAATTCCGAAGCTAGTAACCACTAACTCGTTTTCGTATCATTAGCCGTAGATGACAACTGTCATTATGTAAAGATAAGTAACCTAATACCCGAGACACAGTACAAAAATTAATTATCAATAACGGTTAGTAATAGTATGAACACGTGAAGTTGAGACTGATGACAGATGTCAAACTTGCGTCTATTAACAAACCACAAAATTTTGAATGTAATAAGCACGTGCTACTTATTTTATTGAACTCGTACAGCGCAAAACAACAACTAGCAGGTGCTCATTACATTCAATATTTTATGGTTTTTAATAGAGACAATTTTGAAATCTGTCATCGGTTTTAACTTCACGTGCGCATACTATAACTAACCGTTAATGATCATTAATTTTTGTAGTGTCTCGGGTATAAGTCTTTTAACTTTAAAGTTAATATTAATTTAAATAAATAAGTTTCATAATGTTAAATTATTTCAATAATAAAATAATTATGTAAACTTGCTTTTTAATTACATTTAAAAAAAAGGTAAAAATCAACAATAATTCCTCCGTGACTTTTTAGATATTCTCTCACGGAGTGAGTAAAGTTATACATTAGTTATATCAAAGAACCATAGTAACAATAAGTTTATTATGAGTTAATGTTAGATAATAATTATTTATTATATAAGTGTTAACAGTGACATTTTATGAGTGAGTGGAGAAGTTTGTGAAACGAGGCGAACGAAATAAAATCACTTTTAACACGAATATCATACACTATTTTTCCTATGACCCTAGTTATGTATTAGTAAAAACTAAAAATTATAGAATGACATTTATGACAGGTCATGATATTCTAACCTATACTTCCAACAAAATTCTAACCTCTACTTCCAACAATACTGTTTTAAATTCCAATTCTTCAAGCGCCTTGCAAGGAATTACTATAAACAATTGTAATAATTGTATTATAACAATAAACGTTCCAAAATAATGTGTACTTCTTATAAAATACCTATATAAATAATTTCAGTACAAAAATAAATATAAAATGGAACTACATTTTTTTACTTATGAACACTAAATGTAACTAGATTTAGTTATATTTTTAACACTAAATGTAACTAGATTTAGTTCTTTTTTAACACTATTGTTAAAAGTAAATTTGTTTTTTACTTTGAATCCGTTGTCAATGACAACGATTTAAAAGTATTCACTATGTTCTGTGTTATAAACTGTTATTTTTAACTCGTTAAAAAGACTACTTTTAACAGTGGTCGTAGGTAAAAAAATATTATTTGCAACACACTCAGAAAATATTCCGAACTTGCATTCGTTTCAGAATCACTAATTTCTCGCACTGTAAGTGTAACAAAAGTAACTATTCTTCATTTTCTCATATCCTGAAACAAACTATACAAACAACCTTCCTGCATCATTCCTGACCTCTTATGCCGATTACACCCGTGACACGATTCCTGCATTAGCGGAAAGTCCGGGCACTCACCGGAGTCCGCAGTCCTGCATTCCGGTGAACCCGGACTGTTTTTACCCTTGTTTCCCACCTTCTGCTTCCAATAAAGTTAGCCGTTTAGCCGATTTCCGGACGAATCCGGTGGTCACTCCAGATGGAAGATTTGTGTAAGATGATGAACATTAAAGAAGGGAAAGAAGAAGGATGATAGGCTATGAAAGAATGAGATTAAGGAGGTTCGTATGTGGGGTTATAGGGTTATAAGATTTTGGAACAATGTGATGGAATTATTGTTGACTTATGGAGAGGTGCTGTGGAAAGGACTATGAATATACCTTTCACCGATAGATGAAAAACCAACTTTTCTTACTATTTTTGTTGCAAGCTATTACTTTCTTCTAAAACATTAATTTTTACAAAATATGATGAAAAAATGTCTTCTTGGTGCCACTTATCGTATTTATAACTTTTGATTTTTCAAATATTAATTAATCGAATAAATAAATGCCTATGAAAATATCACCGTACGCACGACGAGTCAAGTAATGCAGAGTAATCAAAAAGAACTAATACAGTTGGCAATACAGTTCTGGGGATCTTTTTATCCCCCAGTTTACACAACACCAGGTGAATTTACCGCATTTACCAGCTGAATTACTCGATCCACAAATCATGGATCCGGTAGATGAATCAGGTAGATATGGTACAACACGGTAACTTAACCACTTGTGTTTTCGAACGTAGTCGGAAGGTGCGGTACCTACCGGAAGAATTTTCGTAAATGCCTATAGATGTAAAAAAGAGAAATGTAAAAGAATTATATTTTTTATAATTGTAGTGTAGGAGTTATCGTCGGACATAATCGTAAAATTAGTATAATTGTATCTAGGGACCCTAGAACGTGCTTATTCTTTAAAAACTAGAACGTGCTTATTCTTTAAAAACTCACCACCGCATTTTTTCACCAAAGACAATAATACCTTCCTTACCTGTAGAAAACAGAAAGTATAAATAAATGAATATTATAACTCAAATCAATATACTTTCTCATTGCATGTGTATTTAAATTATTAAGTTTAATACAAGATATTTATGTTGAAATTAAACTGTTCGAGAATTACAGTGCTGGAATGTTGGCCACTCCTCCGATTTTTGAATTTATTAACTTTCGTTGGTAGTAATACCCACTGAAATATATACTAACTGGAATGCGCGTACGAACCGTGACTGTGAAGCATATTAAAAGCCTGCTGCTGGAGTAGTCGGCAAACATCGAGACAGTTCGTGAGTAGACGAAAATTATTTCGTTTGGCGCATGTTTAAATAAATGAAGCATAATATGAAATCAAAGCGATCAGCTATGACACGAGTTATTCGGCTTGGTTCGAGACAGTTCTTGAGTAGACGAAAATTATTTCGTGTGGCGCATGTTTAAATAAATGAAGCATAATATGAAAACAAAGGGATCAGCTATGATACGAGTTATTCGGCTAGGTTCGGTTCGGCACGAACGTGCGCGAACAGGACCAGCCATTATTGTTCAATGAGGCTTCAGTTCAGCGTACGCTGATAGGTAGAGTATGCGAGTTCCAGTTAGTATATATTTCAGTGGTAATACCCGACTCCTAATGTCGAGCCGCTATAACAAAAAATCTGTTGTGGCCAGCAAAACACCTCTCGCCATTCCCATTTTATGTTATATAAGTATTGTATTGCACTTTGCTATCGTACCGTCGTTTTATAACCAAAACATTACAGATCTTTACCCAAATATTGTTTTTATTGAATTTAGCATGTCTTCTGCACACATACAATTCTAATTATATCTATTTTTCATTTGGTTTCCTTAGTGCCTTGGCCTCTGCGATTAGACTATTCTATATATTACAGTGCCTTTATGTGTAAATCTATACAAGATATAATAAAAATTTTAAATGTATCAGATGTAGAATTTTGTTCTTCAATAATAGTGATAACAGAAATTTTCAAAAAATAATATTTAGAAGATTTTTTAAAGAAACTAATACTTCCGGTTGTCCAATTGTTACTAAAATCTTATCAGCTCTTCCCAGGATTGAGGAAACTTTAGTTAAATATTTTTAAGTCTTATAGTATTTGAGAAACCGTGGTTCCAACATCCATACATCCACACACCCACATCTACACATACACACACACACGCACACGCACGAACACACGGACATCATCGTAAAAATGTTATAATCGGATTATAGGCACCTTAAAACGTGCTTATCCACTAAAATCTGGATATGCGAATTTTAGCATGATTCCAATACCTCTTAGCGAGAGGTAAAAACCCTTTATTTCTGAAATATTTCAATATCATTTTATTTTGTGATTAATATTCATTACTATGCATATACTTTTGTGTTATTTTATTAATTTCCTTAATTTAATTGAGGTGGAATCCTCCATTCTTTCGTGATAAAGATGACCTTCATCAGACATCTTTAAAAAATTAAACTATTCTTTGACCACTTCAGTAATTTCAAACAGATTCGCTACATTACTGCTCATCGTAAAGATGATTTTCTTTACTATGTAAATAAAATATCTTTTCGATGACTCCAATTATGTACAAGTACCCCACTTTTGATCTAATTTGAAGATAATTATAGTTTCATTATAGGCAAATTTCTCTGGAGGATTCTTAAAGATTTTATGATGGATTACGTGCAAATTTCATCTGAAATTAACTCATCATAATGGAATTCATTTCCAGTTAAAGTTTCATCACGGGCATTGGCATTGTGCTTGTGCCGTTCAGATAAGCTCGGGCTCTGTGTCGAGCTATCTCTGCCGACTGCCGACATTTCCCTATAGGCTCATAACATCTTCGCCCCAGACCTCGTTTGCCTTCATTCCAACGCCTACTTCATACAAATTGAATTTTAATGTTGTCGTACGTGTGAAATTGATATTTCATAACCCTACAACGGGCCAGAGGTGAAAGGTGACTGTCAAATCTCAACCGGTTCATGTTTCATTTATTATCAACTTCAACAATTTGCAGAACTTTTCGTGGAAGAAGTTTATGAGGAATTTATCAAAAATTTTACGACTGTACTTCACCAAATAGTAATAAACAAAGAAATCAAAATTTTTCTGCTCTTTACGTTTATGAGAAAAATGTATGGTTATTATTTCCAATTAATTGGAATGATAAACGCTGTGTGGGTTTAATTATCGGGTTCGAATCCGACCGACGTCAAAATTGAATAATTATTTACCCACAACTGTATCAAACATTATTTACATATAAGTTATCATGGCAGAAAGTTGAAATTACGCTCGTCGGGCTTTTTGTCGGTTTTACCACCCGGGGAGTAAAAAATCAAAACGTTATGTAACTTATTACTAACCTTTATTTAATTACGCATTTTAGAAATATTAATTTAATTATTTATGTACAGGGTAACGAAATTAAACAACATATTGGGGCTGTTTTTTTTTAGCAATAGTATATTATGTTCCAAGTTAAGATAAGTGAAAGTTTACCAGACGAGTATAACAAATTTACGTACGAGCTAGAGCGAGTACTTAAATGCCATACGAGTACAGTAAAATTACTTTTCTGACGCGTTGTGTACACTATTTTTTTTGTATTTTACCTAGTATTAAAATTTAATTTTTTACGGCATAATATACTGAATTAAAAACATCTAAAAAAAACATGGTAGTCTGATTCTCAGTAACAAAGTAACTTGACAGTTATTGTTTTTTGTACCTTACAACCTCCAAACAAATTAATTTTTGGAGATCGATTTGCAAAACGATGAATCTAGATAATGAAAAGAACATTAAAAACGATTTAGAAGATAAACAATAAAAAAATAAATTAAACAATTCCTTGTGTCAAAATGTATATTATGACGAAACCGGTGCTATGCAGTAACGGTTGCTATAATGTAAAGTAAACCATTACTATACGATTTTGAGTATATCAAAATAATACATTACTGTACAAAATACGAAAAAAAAAAAAATATATTATAAGTATATCGGCGTATGGCCGGAAAATTTTTGTTCCAGAGTTACAGCTCGTTGAAGCTGCACCTCGCCGCAATCACATTTTTAGTAATAACTCGGACACTAGTTACACTATACTTATTCATATGCAAAGTTATACTTTCTTTTATTTCTGTTTCTCAATCAGAAGCGTCTCATATGAGGAAGCCTGGAACGTTTTTCATCGTTACTTTATTAAAATATTACATACAACCAGAGCTGGGCAGTAACTAGTTACTTTAGGAACTTAGTTACTAACTAGTTACTTTTACGTAACTTGTAACGTAACTTAGTTACTTTTTAAAATATGGTAACTGTAACTGTAACTTAACTTGCTGCGGAAAAGTAACTGGTAACTTTACGGTTTTTAGTTACTAGTTACTTGATTAACTTAAGTTACTTAAAGTAATTAGAATGTAACTTAAGTTAGTCAAAGTAACTTAAAAAGTGGAGTTGTTGAACGCAGCATCGCACATACCCTCTGTAATGTGTAACTTTTATTTTAATACATAATTAAATTCAATATTATTGTTGATTGATTTCAAGCCATAATAGATAATAAAATAAGTAATTATATTCATTAATAATAGAGTTTTTGTACGGTAAACAGAAAAACTAAAAATAACACATTATTTTAACTTTTAATTCTAGAATTAAAAAGTCACTAAATGTTAAATTTGACTTGAATAAAATATATTATTTTCAAATGTTTTCCTCGCTTACAAATGATACGTTTTAATAAATTATAATTAAACTGCCACTAAATTATCAAAATTATTCCAATTTTCAGGTTATACAAAAAATAGTGTATTTTGTTCGTTGTTCCAAGGGTTGCAAGACTTGAATTCGTCTCATTTTTGCAAATTCCTTCTCACAAGATAAAATGTTACTTTAATTTTTATGTTATATTATAATATAGGTCCGCAGGGCCCTGGTGGCCCCTTGTCAAAGCGGGCCCTAGACCGTGGCCTCGTGGGCCTAGACGGTAATAAGGCCCTGTAGGTCCATTAACATTAACAATAATAATCTGATTGGGTGTTGCCAAGCCATAACGTTAAAATTTAGGTTAACGTAGTTAGTGCAAAAAGTCCCTGATATGTATACTACACAATAACTAAGTCAACAGTCAAAGTCTACACTTTATGCCATTAAAAGTAGTTAGAAAGTAACTCAAGGTAACTAAGTTACTTTTAATGAGTAACTAGTAAATAACTTAGTTCTTTCACCAAAGTAACTGTAACTTAAGTAACTTAGTTACTTTTTTTTGGAGGTAACTGTAACTGTAACTAGTTACATTTTAAAAGTAACTTGCCCAGCTCTGCATACAACACATTTACCGCCCTTAATATTTAAATAACTATGTTGTATGGGGTCCCGTGGCCGCGTGTCTGAGTGTCTGGTCGCGAACCTGGGGGAACCGGGTTCGATCCCGACAGACTCCAAATATTTCCAATTTTAAATGGCACAAAAGTGACCCCTGTGGTGCACTCTCCACACCAGCTATGAGTGCCCGTGAGGTGACGCCTGGTAAGCGCCCATACGGTAAAATATATCGTCATCATTACCGATGTGTTGTAGATAGTGGCACACCCAGAAATGGATAATATGCCGTGATGATATATTTATATAATTATTTATTTTGTATGTCGCTACATTCGTATACTATATCTATAAGTTTTTTTTTTTTTTAATTTTATTCTTTTTATTCTAGACGTTAACATGGTAGCGGAACCCAAACCACATCAAATCGGTAGACAACTTCAAAATGGTGCGAAAAATGGAAATGATTGGTAAGTCACAACATTTTTAATATTTTGTTAAGAAAAGTAAAGCAACTTTTTATACTAGCATTTTATAACAATAACTTTTTGATTATCATTTTCGTTGCTAAATGAAATACTTTTAAGCACTAGTGCTTAAAAGAAACATTTTTAAGCACTGGTGCTTAAAAATGACAGTTTAATGCGTAAAAGTGACGGTGCTTAAAAGTATTTCATTTAGCAACGAATAGGTAAACCTGATGTCTGACAACTTTTTAATTTTGAAAAAATCAAAATGTTGATATTTGAGAATAAATGATCAGTTTTAAAACGCTATTATAAAAAAATCTTGTATATGTGTACGACTCGCTTACGGTCGTACGTACAAATTTCACATCGCGTGCCTAAAACAGTATCATTTCGCAACTTATTACATAAATAGCTATTTCGCACGATCGGTTTTATTTTTAATGTTTACCGATAGGGTTTCCAAGGCAATAGGCTTTATTTACAAATTACTGATACTGATCGGTAGGTGATGTGATCACTAGAGCCCGGATTTATATGATTTCGCATGTAACTTAATATTTTCAATTTTTAGAGCATACAGAATTAAGAATTAATGCACATACAATAGAATAATATATTCGCATATACTAGTTCAAGGCAGTCAGTCAATATTTCAAATTGTTAAAATATTTTTGTAACACGTCACATTTATATTACAATACATACATAACTTTTTATAGTTTACAAATTTCACTTAGAGATGTCCATAGTTGAATAGTTGCCTCGTAGTTGTTCGCCAGGAGTGAACTGTCGCTGAAACTACGAGACGGAGATTTCCCGAATGGAATCTATACGAGTAGAACATTATCAAAACATTGCTCCTGATTTGCTACTTCCACCTGAAGTTATAATAACCAAATGGCTGCACCTTTCTATGCCAATAATTTTGAACAACTTAAAAATTATATTTTCGATTTTAATGACGAATCGGCAGCACTGACTGTAGATGAAAATATGAAGTTGGTTCCTGGCGAGACGGGTAGCAAGATACAAACAATACTTAATAATACAGGATGATACGTAAGTTAAGTGTACAACATTTAACCCGTGGTAGAACTGACCCAATAGATAGTAAATCTGGCAATAATTTTTGTTTTAACATGCTTTCTGCAAGAACTAGAGGTTTTTAAATCTGACCAATCTGATCATAGTTCAAAATATTGTAAAAAAGTAAAGATCAGTGTATTCTCTGGAAAAAATGTCACACCTGTCACAAATGAAATAAGATTATTGGCGTCGCGGCATATTTCAGATTTTCATAATGAAAAATCATGGGTGGTAGTATGAGTAGGAGAGGACTAGCAGTGTTTTAGCGCTGTCAATCGTTTATGGATTATTTTAGAGAAAAATACTTCAAATAGCAGTTATAGAAAAGTTAATTGTACACAATTTTGAAGTATTTTCTCTAAAATAATCCATAAACGATTGACAGCGCTAAAACACTGCTACCACCCTATATGTTTATGAGCACTGATTATAAATAATTAGACTAACAAATAATAAAATAGATAAGTATATAGTAGATAGTAGTAGTAAGGATGTAAATTTTCTTTTAAATAAATTCCAGGATGTAAATGTAGTTGTTCCTACTATAAAACTTACTTGCCTAATACTTAAATTGGGATTTTCATGAATCAATTCCAAAATTCCTTCATTACGATCAACAGTAGGCATCAAGATTCCTGCCAAGATCCCAAGTGTTTTGCTGGAAGGTTCCAAATTTGTGTAGATATTGATGAGTTCGGATAAAAACACAGTCATGAGGTATACGTCTATTTGGAAATAACTCTGTACCATCTTGCAGGAGCACGACTATTTTGTAATGTCTTGCCATAAACTATATGCATGAGTGTGTATGCAAAAAACGTATAATGTTAGTTTTGACAATCAATATATTTTCCACAGAACACATTGGCTGGTAGCACAAGCGAGAGCGGTATTAACTAGATCCGTGTCAATGACTTCGCACATACTTCAGGGTTGTTAACAAAATAAGAGTTGCCAATATACTGAATTAAGTTGAAAATGTACTGACAGCCATATTCAATAAATTTGATTTCATTATTTAAAACTTTTTTCCTAGAAACAATTTAAAAAACAAATCATGTTAAATAATTTTAAATAGTGTTGGCAGATTTATTGAATATGGCTGTCAGTAAATTTTCAACTTGATCAATATATTGGCAACACTTGTTTTCTTAACAAACCTGAAGTATGTGTCAAGTCGTTGACATGATTCTAGTTAACACCGGTGTTAGAACCACGCTTTTGCTACCAGCCTTTGATTTTACTTTTTTACAAAATTTTTAACTACGACGTGATTGGTTATAAAAGCCTCCAGTTCTTGTAGAAAGCATGTTAAACAAAAATTATTGCCAGATTTACTATCTACCATGGGTTAAGCGTTGTACACTTACTTACATAACACCCTGTATATTGCTTCGTAATCCAGGATACGAGAGCAAGAAAAAGATTGGTGCGATTTTAAGAGGACATTAACTTGCATATGAGTCCCATAAACACAGCGAATATGAAATACGCTTCCATTACATCTTGTAATGTAAGAGCGTTCATTTTCTATGTATAAGAAAGTAATTTAAAACAAATGACAGTTTTTCTATTGAAAATTTGAATCAAATTGTGTTTTTATATGTTAACTATAATTTAAATTAATGATAATATATTATTAATTATTCTCATAATAACCGTAAAGTTGACTTAAAGGTAATACTTACTAATAGTAGTTATACTATTATGTTGTGTATTTTTAAATAATAAATATTTTTATGTTTTTCAAATAAATATGTTTCTTTTGCCACATATGCTATCCTATAACTGCATATATTGCCACAAAATTGTAACCCCATAAAAACAACTTATATTAAAATATTAAAGCGCATATAAAACCAACGATCAGAGTTTACTTTAAAAATGACAACCAAATATATTTAATATGTCAAAATAATTTTTAAATCTTCTTTTTTAATTTTGTGCGTCGATCGTGCAGAAAACCGTAATAAGCATTGCGGTCAGTAAGTGCTTTTCTACCGGTATCGGCTAAATTCAAGGTCTCGACTTTATCTCGATCTCCAAAATCATCCTCAACTGGTAGGAAACATTTATTTAAGTAACTATAAAAGTTTTCATATTTTTATTTATATAATTTTTAAAATCTCAAATAACGTACGAGTCTCATTAAATCTCGAATCCCCCATTTGGTTCCAAAAAACAAAACAACGGTATATTTTCTAGTTAAATTTCCCAAACTTTAAATTCTGTAGTATATAACAATAAACAGTATTTTTTAACTGTGCCCTTTTCTCCTATGACTCCATGCTCCCATCATTCTGTGTAAATGTCAGCGACTTAATTCCACAGCACACTGCGACTACGCATATAAACACCCACCGGCAACTTTGATCCAATAACCGGAGTGAAAAGTTGAAAATATGGCGCGAAATATTTTACAACTTTATTCTAGAACATAATTTTAAATTTCTCCAGAGAGAAATGGTTAGTAAAATTAAATTTTATGACAACACAAGTTTTTGAAATAATTCTTGATGATGGAGATTTTTAACAGGAGAAAGCATTATGATGGTTTTAATAATTGTGCAGAAAAATTTGTCAATCCTTGTAATATAACAATATTGGTACTACTTTGTAAATAATTTAAAAATTAACACAATTAATGGCTTGGTTATATTCATATGTAATATAATAAGGGCTATTTTCATAATAAACTATATCTTCACTTCAACACTTCACACACGAGCAATTTAGCATTACTTCAAATGAAAGATAAAGTCTTAAAGTAAATTTAATTAAATTCTTAAAATGAGTTGGATTATGAAAACATCCCTAATGCCCGGTTTCTCCACAGCGACTTAAGTTGTTGATTATTAAAGTGCTACTTAATTGTAAGTTGGACTTATATCCCAATTGCGTTGCACCAGCAAATTCAAATGCGAACTTAACTTATGTTACAAATTACATTGGCAACAGCGTAATGTTGTTCTATGATTGGTCAATTTGAAATTTAGCGATTCAAAATAAAATACCGGCTGTCAAATGTCAAAGCTGTCAATGTGTTTAACAGGGTTTATATTTGTATTCATTCAACAATATTCGATATGGATTTACAGGATTTCCCTAATTTTGACGACGTTAACGTCGTGGATACTGTGATTGAAGTCGATAATGTCGAAAATGGTAGGACTCCGCGACAAATAAGTAACAGAATTGATTTGTTCCAAATATATTATTTATTTTTAATACTTTTATGTGGACCACCGCCAGTCCTATAAACTGAAGCCTTTTTCTTCGATGTCGTCTTCCTTGCGTCAGTCTACATATTTGCACACATTTTATTGCCAATGCTGCGGCAATTAATTTCCAGGTGTTATCTTGTTGAATATTGGACATGGCCACCGCAATGTTTTTTCAATATTCTCTTTAAATCTTTGTTTCTACAATATCACAGACCAATTTTCTTCCTCTTTGCTACAATTTAATCGTTTCTTCTTTATATCATCTAATTTTCTTGCCATAACAGCCCAAAACAAAACAAATTTACCGCGACTTACCGATATATCAACTGACATATGACACATAACCACATAAGTCACCGATTTTTTCGACTTACATTTAAGTGCTACTTACGTCTCACATTTTGACATTTTTGCGTGGTGCAACAGTTTAAGGTGGAACTTAGGAATAAGCAACGACTTAAGTCGTAAGTTGCTCTGGAGAAACCGGGCATTAGTGGTAAATTTTTGCCTTTGAACAGCCCGTTGCCTAGCAATTTATCGAGTGATATTGACAAAAATTCACGAGCTGCCCAGCGAGTGATTTTTAATCAATGTCACGAGATAAATTAGAAACAATCTCGAAAATTTTGTCAGGTGAGTATTTCCAAAATAAAAATAAATGAACAAAAACCAACTTTGACAGATATATAAACAATATGGTCCTAGATACTCTTAAAACTTAAAAAAAAATCGCTTATCAAAACACACTTGTAAAAATACAGGATCTTATTGACTGTAAAGCTTCATTTCCACCGATTGTCGTAATGCGTAAGAGTTATAATTAATGCTTAAGAATTAAGAGCAATGCGTAAGAACAAAAGATTGCAAACTTCTAACCTGAGCTGTCAACTGTCAATTTATTTTATAATTATCGAATTTTTTATTTTTCGGTATGTATATAGATACAGAAAGTTATGTATATCACATATTTAAAAAAAGAAGAATTGTTGCTGCAGTTTGCAGTCTGCTGGACAAGTAATAAGGGAAAAAATTGTGACAATTCTTTTGAATTAGTCACTAAACAAAATAGCTGGAAATGGTACATTGTCATAATGCATTAAGTCTTATGCACTAATCATTATGCCTTAAGCAATAAAACATTCGGTGGCGGCTTAAGGATGCACAAATTTTTCTGTGACGGTGTTTTATTGAAATAAAACTTAGTAACTAGGTAGAATTCTGAATATCAATTGATTTATAAATTTATGAGTGAAGTAGTCATAAATAAATATATTATCATGCTGTGCCATATTATCGATTGCTGGGTGTATCAATCTACTTTATACTCAGATATCGGTAAAGATATGACAAATTCTTATCGTGCGGGTGTTTACCAGGCATCACCACATGGGCACTCATTGCTGCCGGAGAGAATTCACCGCAGGGATCACTTTTGTGACATTTAAAATTCGAATTCATTTTGGCGTCAGTCGGGATCGAACCTAGGTACCCAAACATTTTCTAATTTAGTTCTCAACTTTTCTTTTTTAATTTTATATTACGCAAGAGTGACCTCTATGGTGCACTCTCCACACCAGCAATGAGTATACTTGAGGTTATAGCTGGTAAACACCGTCACGGTACGAATATGTTACCATTACCGATATCTGTGTATAAAGTAGATTGGCACACCTAGCAATGGGTAATAAATATGTCGTGATGATATATTTATTTATATGGAAAATGTATATTTCACTTCCTCGCTAGCTAAATATAATATTTTATGCAGTACGCAATTCTGATCCAGACTAGTCAGAATTCTGGCAAAATTTATTTAGCATTGCTGGTGGATTTATAAATTTATCGGATTTATTGGATGGGAATGACATGTGAAAATGTGGGTCAGTTTAAAATTCATAACCCCGGTTCATTGATTCAAAGTAAAACTGAGTAATCCGAAATAACCACATCCGGGCATAAATTACCATCAATTATCTGTCACGAGTCGAGTAACAATTGCCACTGCCAATGACGCATCGCGATAATAACAATCCATCAATACTCTACTCATCCATCATGCAAAGCCGCACTCGTCACAATTAAATTCAAAGATAAAACCTTGTCAAAAGTGCGGCAAATGTGGGAGGAGCCAGTCTGAGAGTGTAAAGTGTAAACCGAACGGGGTTACTTGTGACCACGTTAAAATACTAACCATGGTATGGTTAGTTCTTTTTGATAAACATTATCCATTTTCTTTAATACGTTTATTTTTATACATTTTCATAAGGCAATCTGTTAACGTACGAGTCCAATGCGATAACAGACCTTATGAAACATATTTTTTTCGCGATCGCTCAGAAAATGAGCTCTTTCTGATCACTATTTAGACCGGAAAGTCCTTCTTTGCTAAGCTAGCTCGGAAAGTTGTCTATAAGGGATCGGAAAGTACTTTACCGATCCCGGGACCGGTAAAGCTAAATGTTTCCATGGAGATCAGTTGTTTATTTATTTCTTATTTGCTCGCAGTAAAAAATAAAATAATACTTTTTTATTCTTTTTTCAGGATCGCAAAAAAAATATTGTACCCAATATGACCTGAAAGTGTCTATACTGGGCTCACCCAGTAAAGTATCACTTTCAGGTCTTGTTACGTAAATTACTAATTATATCTTGTATAGATTTAGAGATAAAGACACTATAATATATAGAATAATCTAATCGCAAACGCCTAGGCACTAAGGAAACCAGTTGACAAATTCAAATGTTTATAACTTAGTTTGTAAATGACTGATATCAATGTCAGTGGTCAGTGTCAAAAATCAACAATTTTAGTGGCATTCTGATAGCTTTTTCTGGAAAGTACATTTAATCTTTCTTATTGTTTTATTAATTAAATATTTGAAATTATAAATAAAATGCATATATCCATCAGTATCACTTTCAGGTCTTGTTACGTAAATTACTATTTTGTACTAGTTTTGTCTATTACATTATAATTTTTAAAATATGGGATTTGTCAAAAATATGACTTTTTTATCATTTATGTTAGTAGCGCTTCCCGCTTACTTCACAGTTGAAAATTCATTGTTGACTGATAGCAATTTAAGGTTATGTGCAATTTATCTGTCAATTTAAAAAGCAATCATACAACCTCTACAAAAAGAAAAGTGCCAAAAACAGTGCGGTGTCTAAAGAGTCACTTTTCAAGCATGGTAAATAAGAATGAAATTAATAAAATTTATTAAGAAATACACTGTAATTGAAACAAGTTTAATAACATTTATTATCAGATTAAGTTCCTATTAACCTAATTCTTATGAGCATTATTATTTTTTTGACATAACGACTTCTAACCTAACCTATTATTAATTAATATTAAATGTACATTTTATGCAATTCTAAAAGACTAATCCACCTGCCTCTGATATTCTTTCGAATATTTGTTACATTTTGCACAGTATTTTTTTAAAAATCCCTGTACATTCAGTATTATAAGAAACAACACAAATATAGCCGTTCTAGAAAAAATATTGTCTTGTGTAAAATACTGTTTTTTGTCTCGTGTTATAATTTACTCATGAGACACAATATCGCACTCACGAAGAAAGTACTACTCTACACACTTGTTCCGTAAATAATTATATTTAAAAATAGTGGTCTTGGTACTTATAAAAGTTTTTAGAATCCAGTTAAGCAAAGTTTTATTGCTTTCGTGAAGAATGATTGTATTCGTTTGTTGGTGGCAGTTACAAATTTCAATATGAAAACTAATTTTAAAACGAAACACAATTAGAAAACTCGTTAAACAGAATAATAATCTATGCCTGAGTGTAGATTAATCCCGGGCAATAACTCCATTAGCTCGTTGATGGCTTGCCTATTCTCCAAGAAACAATCAAGGCACGCGACGACAAGGCAGCGAGCGACGGCGAATCACTTCTTTTATTTACATATTTGAAAAGGTAGAAAGTGTTATAAATTCGCTTTCATTTTAACTCAAATTGCTCACTTAATGGCCGGAACGATGAAATTTTAATTATTTTAAAAGGATTACGCAGGGAGTCTTTGATGAGAAAACAAATTTCAACGGGGTGACGCTTGACTTGGACAGAAGCGAGAAAATTCAAAATGAAATCGTACGAGGTGCAAGAATATTTTTAAATAACTATCATTACGAATTTGAATAATGAATTTTAAATTCTTCAAAATCTAATAACGAACTACGACCTGTGTGGTCTATTAACAAAATAAAGTGAGATCTCATATTTGAAATTACAGTTTTATTTAACTATAGAAATTCTTACTTACAACTAAAAACATTGTTTAAACTTTTTTCCGTATCTCTCATAGTAAGCGAAATACAGGGGGTTATAAAAAGCAAGTTTTAGCCTGTAACTCAAAAACAAGAGACAATTGAAATTTACTATAGTGACTATCAATTTTGCATTAAAAAATCCAAGGAATGTGAACAAATACAAAGATTATGTTGACTATATTTCAGCTACCTAGTCTTTTTTTTCAGGTTAGTGAATTGTCGAAGATGCGTTTATTTTGTGTTTAAAAAAGTATTGTTATGGTTCTGCAATAGTTATTTACTTATCAAGGCAGAGAAGTTATTTTTACCTCCCGCTACCCTAGGTAAGGGAGATATGGGATCTTGCTAAAAATGCATATAGAGATTTTAGTGAATAAGCACGTTTTGATGTCCCCAGAACCCGATTTAAACATTTTTACAATGATGTCTGTAGGTTTGTATGTATGTGTGTGTGTGTGTGTGTGTGTGTGTGTGTGTGTGTGCGTGTGTGTCGATCCTGTGGACACGATTACTCAAATATTATCAATCAGAAAATTTAGAAATTCTGTATACCCATTCTATACTAATGTGGGAAGAGCTCATTAGTTTTTAGTGTATATCGGATAACTGAAAGAATCACGTATACAAGCTTTTAACAGTTTTTCGTGAAAAAAAAGAAACATTGAATATAATTTTTCAGCAACTTTTACTAATAAAAATTGAATATAATGGTACAATCTTCAGTTCTACGATAATAGCATTTAGTAAATAACTTAAATAATTTTAAATATCAATTTATAATATTATTTATTTTCATATATCATCTTGCCTATGCGTGAAACAAAAACAATAATTTAATGTCAATTTTGACATATTTTAACAAATGTCACTGTCAGCAAACAATTACATTAAAATTAATGAAAAAGACATGAAATTTCATTTGAAACATTAAAATTAATAATGTAACCGTGTTAAAGAGAATGTAGTAAAAATATAATGAATTTGAATCTAATACAATTAGGGTTTGTAAAAATAATATATTTTCAATCATACATAAATATTAGAAATACTATTGATTTGCTTCATTGCTACGACTCTGAAAAGACTTTTTGTAAAGATGCGAGTAATTTTGATTTTTGTTAAGTTTTTCTACTAGTTTTGTCAATATTTCTTTTTATTATTATAAACTTAGGAGTGTCGCCACTTGTACAGATTTTTGAATAAAACCAAGGTTTTATACTTACAATTTAGTTCCGTTGCTAGTTTTCGTGTATTACACACTATGAAGTCGCTTTTTCAATTTTAAATGCTGACTCATCATTATAAATTATAATGATCTGTATTTTCTCATGTATTTTCTTTGGCATCTGTATAATAATTGTATGTTGACGGTGAAACTTTTGTCCAACATAAAAATAAAATAAAATACCGAAACGTCGATGAAAAAGAAAAATTAAATTTATTTATTTCCTGGACCGACATCCCCAAGAAATTGTTTTCCTTAAATTATTAAATTAATTTCTAATATATACCGAAGTACAAAAACTATGTTTAATTTAAACTACCAAATATTCAAATTTATTTTCTAAAAAGTAGCACTTAACACGTGTGTGCACTAAGCCATCGAATAAAACACTCTAGCGGAACAGTCTGGCAGTCACTGGTTTGTTGATGGGAACGCCCACTTTACAGTGTCGGCCAATAAAAGAGGCCGGGTTCGGTAGCGTCATCAAGCCCAGAGAAAATCCGCGCGTTTTGAAAGTGTGTAATACATTTTAGTTTTAATTAAAAAAGTGATAAAACTTATAGAAAAGAAGTTTACGTCAATAACACAGTTAGTCATATGAGAAGAAATAATTACACATATAATTTATGTAAAAATTGGGTATGAATGGAATCCCTTACTGACACCAAACGCCATGACATCTAGCAGCATGATATGTAACTATTTGATTTAGTACTCTGTCTGATTTAACATTAGAAATTGTATAGTCGATTGTCGTACACCAGTTTGTAAACAGCGCAAATCACAGTTATGTGTTGTGCATTTATTATGTCCTCGCCTAATTAAAAAATATACACAGACACATATTTAGTTTTCAATTTATTAACGTACCTTCTACAGAACATCTTCAGGTCGGATTTGCATGTAGAAATCTAAACTTGACAGTAGTTATCCTCATTTTCAATGCTAAATTTATTAAAATACCTTCTATAAAAGATTAATCCGTTGGTATTTTGTATAAATTTTTTTAACAAATATGTTATATTTGCAGAATTTCACAACATGCTTGCAGAAGTAATACCAATGACAGTTAAGAGTACATAGTTCTAAATCAAACGCATGTGTAGTTGGCGACGGTACTGCCACCAGTGGTCGTGTCAGTTGACAATTGAGTACCAAAAAGTAACTCAGTCAACCATTATTTAATTCACACATTTTATTTATATCAAAAATTGAATTTATTGTGAAAATTAGTTTCAAAATAATTGTGTTTACCTTTCAGTAATTACTCCCATGTTTGTTAGTTTACAATTTATATGAATTGTAAAAATTATTTAAATTTTCGTTACATGTAAACAAATCAAGTATGAAACATGAGTGAAAAATAGTGAACAATAAATGTGTAACGTGCATTTGAATCACAGCAGGCATTGATGTGCGAGGCTATGAAATTAAAAATACACAAATAAGGGTGAATGACGATAATGGGGAACGAAGTGAATAATTCCAACAGTGTCGCTTGGCAACGACAACGAGTCTGACAGGCGAATGGAATGGAAATGTCACTGCACACTAGATACTGGACTGGACAATGCATTGTTAAGGAGATCGATACAGGAACGATATCAGTTCGATTGGAAATGATGATAAATTGATAAGCGCTCTTAACTCATCCATATGGACCATGAGGGAGAAATTTTATCCCTTAACCATCCGGGTTCGGTCCCCCAGACCGCAACGGTTTTACAAATTCTATATATCTGCCCACTGTTAACTCCCATCACCTGCAGAGTATCGTTATGTGAGTAGACCATGATGGTTTAGCGTTTAGTGTCTGCCAATCAATAGAAGTGTGTGTAGTTATAGAAAAAATTAAAAATATTTGAAAAATTTGAGCGATCTGTGTGGCTGAACCCGAGTGGTTATGAAATGGCGAAAAAGCAAAGAGTGAGCTTTATCGACAAATATTTTGAAGATACAGTTATGCGATGGTATGAACATGATGCAGAAAGTGATGATTTCGGCGAAAATGATCAGATTGTTCATTTTTAATTTAAATACCTATACCTTTAGATGAAACAGTACATTATGTTAATAATTTTGATATTCTTGGAAAATATTTTAAGTAGCCTATATTTTCGTTTTTATTCTGTTGAGGTTACAATAAATCCTCAACATTCCAACGTTCCAAATTTTATACGCGAATGTTAATATTTCTTGCTTTAAACAAACCTTAAAATAACATTGAAATTCAAATATTTGTTTAAAAATCTAAAAAATTAAATCAAATATGAGAAAGGAAATTAAAATAGTATATTGTGTTATTGGGAGTAAAAGTGATTCTTTGTGTGGCGAGTATGTAAGTTTGCACGACGAGCGGTACGCGAGTCGGACAATTACATGCGAGGCACACAATGGGCCCGATTCTCAATTTTCACCTTCCTGATATGATATGAAATTATAAATTTATATCATATCACTTGTCAGTGTCATGATATTATTTGTCAAATGTAAAGAAATACATGCACAAAATTCATATTTTCTTATTAAGTGCAGCTAATATTGTCAACATACGGTAAATACATACAATTTCGTACTTCCTCACTCATTTATATCAGATCACTTTGCAATTGAGAATAGCTCCAAGTGATACAGTGAAAAATTTTCACCGCATATCACTTCGGTGAAAATTGAGAATTAGGCCCAATGACACTTTTACTCCGAATGACACATTATATTTTTTCTTCAAACATACATATTTAAATAAAATAATTACAACTTGACGTTACAATAATTATAAATATTTTACGTGAAGGACGTTTGCTGATTTCAATTGCTCTGTTGCTATAGATACTTTCGTATTTGTTTACTTTTTGTTACAAATATTCAAGTGAAAATTTTCACGTTTTGACATTTAAATAAAAACTATGCAATTTTATATTCTCCTTATGTGCAATTATATCAGAATTTGAAGCATTGCCATTTACGGCCCTTAAAGTTGTTCAATCCGATGGAATTTCAACAATATTGGTGAAGGATATGATATGTCGAGGAATCGCTGAAAAACAATATGAGCTTTTCTTATCACTTTAATTTCAAGTATTCTTACCGTCATTACCAATATGTAAGTCTGGTATTTTATAATATGTTATTTCATTAAATATACACTGTTTATATTTCAATTTGTAGGTTATGAATTTAAATTAAACAGCTGCTGGATGTTTTTAGTAACTTTATTTTTAAGTTATCTAGTGTATAGTGCAACTTGGGGCGATATGACTGGTTTCTATTTTACAAGTTACTTCTTATTCGCTCATTTCATATAGTTGCTATGGATATTTATTTATTTCATTTCTACCTTGTGAATCAAGTCATAAAAGATGCCATTTTTATGACGTTTGAAGAAAAAATCATTTTTTTTTTGTTAAAAAAGAACTTGTGATATTTGTTTGTGTAGCCTTATTTTTTATTTCTTCTTGCAGTTTTTGCATGAAGCTGGGAAAGCTTCTTCATCATGTGCTTAGATGATGAACTTCTTTCCCTATGTGGATCAACATCTATAGCATGACTTTTAAATGGTTTAAAATTCCTGTTTTCCCCAATCGAAAGGACTAGTTTTTCTCTTATGTAGAGTTTATTCTCATCAATGTCAAAATTAGTGGAGGTCATTCAATGATGAAATTCATGTTATCAGCGAAATATGGAATTAGTACCGTGGACTATTGCTTGTCAATACTGCTGTTTGAATGATCTCTATCGTCATCGAAATGTAACAATGGTGTAATTGATAATGGAGCGAAACTAGATAATCATTAACTAATGACCTGAAATGATTTGCCAATGTATTCCACTCACCTACCATATTAATAGAGTGATTTCCACTATTGAACATGCACAATGAATCACCGTATAGCGCATTAGATACCAAACATTAATTATACATTGGTAAATGTATAAATATAACATCACAATGCTTTCAGAATAATCATAAATTGCACTTTGCACCATCAATCTCTTCTTAAGATTCTTCCACCCTGCTATTTTATGTAAATAAAAATAACCAATTAGATATTTTTTCTGGAGCAATTGGAGAATTTCTGGCAAAAACAACCAAGGTCTACTATTTTGAATCCGAGATAATAAAAAATATCAATATTTTTTTGTAATGAAAAATGCATTTAGGTACTTAAAGTTTTGTAATACTTATTAATTAACTGTTTCACCGACTCCGGTAGTGTAGTGGGCAACGTAGCCGACTCATGATCCGGGTTCGAATCCCGGGTAAAGTATTGTTGTTCGTATATGTTCTTTCATAATCTTCATCAACGAAAAGTATATACTGAAAAGGTTACAAAATATTAAGCAAGAATCACCCCCACACTATTAATGGGGAAGTTTAGCATGGTAAAAATTCTACATAACATACTATTTTCTCACAAATATAACACAAATGACTGCTGGAATTGATATTAAAAAATAAAATTATTGCTCCATTTATTTATAATTAATATTTTTTGGATAAACTTTAAGTACGTCACAAGTCAGTTATGCGCAAATTCAGACAGAACTATGAAATCGAACCACTTGAACGTAGGTCGTAACAAAGCGTAAAAGCGCTTCACTGGTAACCGCAATCGCGTCCGTCAGTGTATAAGTCGACATACGTTGCGCCAAGCCTCTACCGACGTCATCACAGCTTAAAATCGGCTTCTCCGGAAAATCTGGGCATTTTTGAAAAAAATAAAACATGTTACATCATTTTTCAAGTCGTTTCCCATGGAATAAAAAAATAAAAAAAAATCGCTAAACTTTCCCATTGTACTAAGTTTATTGTAACTTGAAATAAAATGAATTATTATTATTATTATTATTATTATTATTATAACTGTTTCGTAAGCAATAAAATCATGAACTTAATTTAAATAAAGATGGGTTTGTTTTTCCACAAGACCCAACTTTCTGAGGACACCTATCATTGGGTTGATGATCGTTTCATTTTGGGTTTCCCATCCTCCATCGTAAACTTTTCGAGATAAAAGACCTCAAAAATCTTCTATCTATGGGATGAGCCTTTGGAAAGTTAGGGGTATTGTTATTTCGCAGAACCGTTTTAGTGTATACAGGATGTTCCATTTAAGTGTGCCACCATTGCTATCTCGAGAACTATAAGAGCTACGAAGTTGGTTAAATTAGCAAAGAACCACCATTTTACAAGACTATTAAAATGAGCAAATAAAATTTTTTTCGGCCAGTGGTTCTCAAAATATGGGACACAACTTTCTTATTTTAAATGGGAACATTTTTTTTATGTTATTCGATAGAGTATTTTTTTCTGAATTCAACGATATAAACATATCATATACTAATATAACAAAATAACTGAGAAAAATGCATGTTAAATATATACCGAGAGTTTTTTTTTATCAGTGAACATGGGCGTATGTCATTACCATAGTTACATTTAAAATGATTGACAGCAATGCATTATCGCGTTTTTTTTTTTTTAAACTGGACATAGGACTTGACATTTAGTATATCTGTCAATGTCATCAAATTGTCATATTTCAAAATGTATACAGTTAAAGAAAAGTTCAAATTGTAAATTGGAGTAATTATAACGAGTCTACAACAAGTTTCTGACTTATGTGCATTAACTTTTAATAAGCGATCCAGTCCAACAACTATAAGAAAAATTTACAATGACTACAGAACTAAAGGATGCGTCAATAAACAGCACAAGAAGAAAATCAGATCAAGTATTGTAGTTAATAGTAAGAACCAAGAAATTATGGAATTAATTGAAAGTGGCAACGCCCTGTCAACAATTTTTTTTCTGAAATTAAGAATACTAGTATACAAGGTTTTAAGACAAGAACATTTTATGAGTTTTAAATATCAAAATCACCAAGAGTTATTACACGACGATATAGAACGAAGAAATATCTTTTGCGAAAATACAATGATGAACAAAATTAATAGTGGGGAAATATTACTGGATCGAATTTTATTTACGGATGAAGCGACATTTTATATTAATCGGGAAGTAAATTCACAAAATTGCAGGTATTGGAGTCGTCAAACCAGGTATTCCCCCAACGCTGGATAGGACGTGGTGGAGAAGTGAAGTGGCCTGCAATGCCACTAGATTTTGCACCAAACGATTTTTTTTTCTTTGGGGTCATTTAAAAAATTGTATTTACAATGGTGACAAAATAAATATTGATCAATTAAAAAATAGGGATAAAATATAATTTATATTAATTATTTCTTGCCTTAGGCTTATGTCAGAGTATAGAATTATACCATACAATTTGAACTTTTTCTTCAACTGTATACATTTTGAAATATGACAATTTGATGACATTGACAGATAAACTAAATGTCACGTCCTATGTCCAGTTTAAAAAAAAAACGCGATAATACATTGCTGTCAATCATTTTAAATGTAACTATGGTAATGATGTACGCCCATGTTCACTGATAAAAAAAATTCTCGGTATGTATTTTATTTATATCTGGCTGAAACAAGTGCTATGGATAGAAAACAATTGAAAAATAAACAAATCAAACAATGGTGTAACTACAATAATATTAAAATTAATAAATATTAAATTATAAAAATTGTTCAATTATTTTCTATCCATAGCACTCTTGTTTCAGCCAGATATAAATGAAATACACATAAATTTAACATGCATTTTTCTCAGTTATTTTGTTATATTAGTATATGATATGTTTATATTGTAACAGTGGGGTATTTGAGGCTACTGTTTACTCTTTGTTCTCTTACCCAACGATGACACTATTTCTTCTAACTGGTGGACGCTTGCTGGTTCGCCCACCACTATACTGAGACGGAACACCCTTACGCTCATACTATCACTAAACACTTGGTGATAGATGATGAACACATCTTAAATGGATGACACACGCACAATATTTGAAGCTACTAACTTTTATTTACATAATTACATTAATACTAAATCATTATTATTAATTACACTAAACTACTAACACAGAACTATACTCTTACAGTTACATTGTAATCTAATTATGAGTACTGGCGGAAAACGCCCAAAAACTAAACACAGACTACATGTCTGACCTGTCTGAGTCCTTAATCTCGACTGCCTTAAAACAAAGGGTTATCTCTTCAACAGGCATATCTGATGAAGGGTGCGAGGGTGTAGCATCCATAGTAAAATAACAAGATTTCACGTAGTCTAGGCAATAACTTATATAGTTAATTGTCAAAACAATAAATGTCTACGCGGTTGACATCTAGACTAAACAGAGATATGAGAGAATAATGATTATTATTTCTAAACAGAATTTTGACTTACAAAGATAACAGAGTTAAAATTTTGATATTGAAACTATAATTTAGAAGAGTTTATATTAAAGTTATTTACTTGTTATTTCATTATTCTCACCTTGTTACAATATCGTTAAATTCAGAAAAAAATACTCTACCAAATAAACTAAAAAGAAAAAATGTTCCCATTTAAAATAAGAAAGTTGTGTCCCGTATTTTGAGAACCACTGGTCGAAAAAAAAATTTTATTTGCTCATTGTAATAGTCTTGTAAAATGGTGGTTCTTTGCTAATTTAACCAACCTCGTAGCTTTTACAGTTCTCGAGATAGCAATGGTGGCACACTTAAATGGAACATTCTGTATACGAGCGGCTATAGCGCTAAACATATGGTTGCAATTTTCGCCAAACTCTAAGGATTGCGTGAGAATTTACAAAAGAGAAAAATCACACATGGTAAGCTGATCTCTATGAAACATAGATTTTGATGACAACCGAAACTTGAATAAGAAACCAGTCGCATCTATTTTTCAACATTATACAATAGCAGAGGGTCCAGAATTTTTTAAACTGTTACATATATAACTTAAATTTTGGTTCTTTTTACTAGAGGCTCTTCATTTGTAAAACTTTCCGTAAATCAATTGAAAATTACTTGCCTATTTTGTGGAAAAGCTATATTTACCAACTTGCCTTTGACTTTCACACAAAAAAACCGCTTCCCGCATTGGATATTTTGTTTCACAATCTGTTAAACATACACAAAACACATCATCGCAAAAAATCGTGTTGGTATTGCGTGAACCGTGGGTGATATGATGTGGAAAACCTGAGGAAATTGCGGCGACACCGACCGCCATAATTCATCAAGTTTTATGGCTGAAATTCTATTAAATAACACTACACTGTAGAAATTATTCCACTAAATAAGTTCGGCGGGGTAATCGAATCAGAAAGAACTACAAGCAGAACCGGACGAAGAATTTTCAATTGGGATTTAAAGAAATTTAAATCTAGATTGTTAGGCCCGCTCCTACTACCGCTGGTTAAAGTGACAGTTAGTGATAACCAATGATTATGTTGCAAAAATGTTCTTACCACCTTTGGTTAGAGCTAATAGAAAGTTAAAACTGTCGTAAATTTCACTTCCGCTCGAAGTTTTTTATTAGAGTTTTAACTGGTAGTTATATACTGCCAGATCCCAAATAATTTTACGTACGTACATCACACATAAAAATGAATATATCATTCATAAACCAATAAAAATGCGTGATTTTTCTTAGTTACCACGTATTACAGTGGTTATTATTAAGTAACCATGGTGAATGAATATATAAATCTTTGTATATTCGAATATACTTACCGTCATATATTCACGTGCGTTTGGTTATTTTGTTCTATGTGCTCAAATTTTAAATATCATTTTAAATTCTATTTACACTCCGTATAAAGTACGATCTTTTTTTTTCAAACGCAGTATCTACTACATAAATGAATTTGTACTTTGACTTTGAGGAGAAAAAAAACCTAAGCGTTTTGTGCTTTAAGTATTTAGACATTTGAAATGAAGCTTCACCTGTCGCCATGGTGATAGCTGCTTCAGTTTTCTTTTCGTCGCTCATATTATGAATACCAATAAATCCTGGAGTTGATTTACTCCTATAACCTGTAAAAATGTATTGATAATTGGATTTCACAAAAGGAATTTTTATTTTTTACCATTTGCTGAAAATGGGCTAATTTTTTGCCCGAGACGTTCAATATAATTTTATACACTTTCGAAATAAATAAAATCATTCGACTTCAAATTATAAATTATTTAGAAATATTTTTTATCAATTTGATGTTAGATGATATAATATTAGCTCTGTTCGATGAGAAGTGCTTGAAGTGCAGAGCAGAATAGTGCAGTGCAGTGTAGTGTACACTAGTACAGTCTAATCCTTTTGGTTTCATAAAACACACAAGCGTAGCCAAAGGTGTAAAAGGTTAGGTTGTTTATAAACAAAGTCATATCATAAAGCTGCAAAGAAGTGACTGCAGAAATGTCTGTTTTAAAGAGCATAGTGTTTGAACTAAAACGATTCTGACGAAGATCAATCATCACTTGATTCTTCATCAGATTCAGAGACAGATATATTAATTAATTCTTTATATAAAAAACAAAGAGAATATACTATATCTGAATCCATTATTTTAATTTCTCAATGTGTAAAATTTTAGGTTAATAAACAGATGTGTAGATAGGATAGAATTAAAATGTCTATCAAACAACATTTAGTTACCCCCACTCCTAGTCTGCACTTTCTACACCACCTCGCGAGTCAGGTCAGAAACGTGAGCACTAGTTCTTAAAATTTTTGTCGTCGAACAGCCTGCCAGAAGCTGCTCATAAAACATGTTCGTGTAAGAAAGTTAACACTAGGGCGGCCTAGTACATGTCATCGAATAAAGCTAATATGTACACTTATTCCTTATATTTACTATTATTTTAATATAATTAATGATGTCAGTAACAATATCTGTTTGAATTATTTATTGTTACATAAATTCATACAAAATGTGACATTTTCAAGTTTTATCTACACTGCGCAACTAAGGAATTGTATTTATCTTTGATACATAGGCTCCTAAAAATTTATATATTAAATATTTAGAAAATGTATGAATGCCTATCTGTAGAAAATTTATTTTTCTTTAATAGTTGTAATTTTGTTAATAGAATCCATATACACACACACACATACGCACACACACACATACACACACACATACACACACACACGGACATCATCGTAAAAATGTTAAAATTAGATTCTGGGGACCTTACAATACGTGATCATTTATTAAAATCTTGCTATGCGATTTTTAGCATGATCCCTATACCCCCTTATCAAGAGCAACGGAAGGTAAAATTGGCGTCAAATTTAAATTCTGCATTCTTATTAGGACATTCTAGAAAGAAACGTGTCAAAATAATTTTCTTATATTTCATTGATCATGTTCCCCTTACAAGATTTTTTTCTTGTTAAAAATAATTAGGCCCGGAATATCTTGTGTCCGTCCCTGGAGTACGTAGTGCAGACGACAAATATGACCCTTATTGATTTCCCCGAGCTCCTGACACCTATAAATCATTTCCCGTATAATAATTTTATAGTAGTATAAATTCCAGAAGGTGTAAGCAAGGCGTAAGGTTCACCGATAAAAGATGACGAAAAATACTCGACACGACGTAAAATTCACTCCGCCAAACTTTACTAAATAAATTATCTTGGAAAAATACATTTAATATTTATTACTTCAAGTAGTAGGTACTTTATATTGATTATCTGTCAAAGGTGTTACTGGGCTCATATATTATATTCCATATTAAAGTAACAATAGTGAATGTTTAATAAGATTCAGAAAATTTTGATTATGACAAAATGTACGATATGGTACCGGCACAGACAAACTGTGGTACTGGGGTACATTATAACGTTTTTCTACAGTCACTATAGAAAGTAGCCATTTGCGCTCTCTTTTGTCAACGCAAAATGTCACTTTGCCGCTCATGCGCGACAAAGTAGAAAAAACGCTCGCTGTCCAAATTTCTAAGTATACAATGTTGAGAAATGTCACTTGTCTACATTCTTAATGAAAATGTTTAGTTAGGAACTAATGGCACTGTAATTACACATTTATTACGTTCACAAGTCAATTTGACATATGTTCTGTCGGTATTTAACATAACCTAACAAAATGCCACACTGCTCTGAATATGAAATAGGGCATTCATTTACAAAAACGAAAGTATGAAATGCTTAGATTAGATTGAATAAAAACCCAAGAAGAATGGAAAATAACGATAAAATAAAATTAAATATAAAATAAATTGTGTGAACAGTTATGTTTTGTAATAGGAATGATTGTACACAGATGGTGGTAGAATAGTTGCGAGTCGTACTGACATCTGATCTCTAGTTAACTATTTATTTTGATTACAATAAAGTTATTAGTTATTTCGTTACTTAAATAATTGCGAAAAGTCAGTCAATGCTCATACATGTCTATATAATCACAAATTCTTTGAAATATTTGTTAATTTTTTCAGTGTGACAGGCGTGACAACTAACAACACATTTTGCTACAAAAACTCATCAAATCATCACAAATCCTTGCTTCCACGCTCTAATTTTGGTTTTTTTCATCCTTAGCACAGTCGTTTACTACTTCTTCATTAAACCATAATGGTTGGGATTGTTTTTTGATTTATTAAGTTTTATTCTGGGTATATGTAAATCAGACTTTTCGCGAGTGTTGTAGTTATGAAGGTCGCCTACCGTGGGTAAATTTCCTTTCTTGGTTTTAATATACATGATGACATTCATAATATATATGCACGGCACAGTTAACAATCTCTCATTTTTGAAAATCTCTGTACAGGATTCTCTCTTTTTCATTGAATATATGTTTCTAATTGCATATTTTTGTAGAGTAAATACACGAATAGCGGCTGCTGAATTACCCCAAAATATGATGCCATAATTTAAATAGAGCTGTGCATGTATTTAAGTACATGTACTTTAAACTGTACTTAAATACATTTTTATTGTACTTGTACTTGTATTTAAGTACAATTTTTCAATATGTAATTGTACTTGTGCTTAAATCCAATATTTTTGGAATGGTACTTGTGTGTCCACAAGTACATGGACAAGTACTTTTGCTTTGCACGTTTCAACCTGCAAAATTAGAAGTCTGTCTCGTATTCCCGAACTAAGCAATATCCTCTATTTTTTAAGTTATAAATTCGATTCATTTGCAGTTCAAACTGCGGATGTATTCAATGCTATTAGTTGTTCTTAGCCGAAGCCGTTTATTTTCTTCGTAAATTAAATAAAACGTTTTACTAAATGTGGTGTGTAATGTACTTGTACTATCTATAAATATCTATAAAAATTAATTAACAATTTGTGTTTAAAGTAAGTTTTTTGTTTGAAACCCGCAGTTCGATAGAAAAAATACTCATTTCGGTGAATGTACAGGCTCTTAATATTTTGCAATGAATTATTAGATATACAGTCATAAAGTCTCTGTACCACAATAGTTTCAATCTATTTTAGGAAAAATAGCATTCTAAAATCCAATAAATTAAATTTTCTTTTAATCCAAAATGATAAGCATTATGTTACTTCATTATAAATAAAAAATAAACAAAAAATGTAGTTATTTTATTTATTTTATGGGGTAAACATTAAAGTATTCATAATTGGACAACAAGTCTCCGTACGATAACGAAAACATTTAAATAATAAACAATTTATATGTTTCGCAAAGAAAGTCAAAGAAAAATAAACTAAATATTTTTTTTCAATTTTCGTATTTTTTATAAGTACTTGTACTTATACCTGAAATTGCAAGTACAAGTACTGTACTTGTACTTGTACTTAAATACTTTTAAAATGAAAGTAATTGTACTTAAGTACATTTTTCAGTAAAGTACTTGTACTTGTACTTAAATCCTTTTTTCTTGTACTTGTGCACAGCTCTGATTTAAAATAGAAAAAAATTAGCAAAATAAAATATTTTAGCTAGAGATACGTCAGTCATTAGTCTAATATTTTTAATAAGATAGCATAAGGATGCTAGGGTGTGAGAAAGGTTTTCGATATGTATATCCCATGTTAAGTTTTTGTGAACGTGTAATCCCAAAACTTTAGTAGATTTAACATGAGAGAGTAGTTCTCCATTGCTACTGATAGGTATATTATCATTATTATTAACATTACTAACACTGGAACACTGTTTGATTTATTATACCATGCATTATTTTATATATTTATAATTCTCTATCTCCAAATCTATATAAGATATAATAAAAATGTTCAATTTATTGGATAGAGAATTTTATATTCTTTAATAATTGTAATAACATACATTTCCAAAAAATAATATTTAGAAGATTTTTTTAAGAAACTACTACTTCCGGTTGTCCATTTGTTACCGAAACCTTTTCAGCTCTTCCCATTAATGTCAGATTAAGGAATACCCTAGTTGGTCTTTAATCTTATAGAATTTGAGAAACCGTCCCCACACATCCACACACACCCACACATAGACATCATTGTAAAAATGTTAAATTCGGATTCTAATGACTTTAAAACGTGCTTATTCACTAAAATCTGGATATGCGATTTTTAACATGAAATCAATATCTGTCTTAGCGAGAGGTAAAAATAGTAGTGTAAACAATTAAAATATTACAATTATAAACAATAAAGATCAAGATAAATTAATAATTAATATTATTTTGTGATATTTCATTCCATTCTCTTTCAACTGCAGTCCACATTTCTTCCCGCGTTTTGCACCAGTGGTTGAGTACTCCTCACACTCCTCTTCCTAAGATATCCCACAGATTACAATTATTTTTAAAGAAATATGATTATAATTCTGTAAATATATAGAGTGATCAAAAAATCCTATTTTAGAGTGATCAAAAAATACTGTTTCAGTTGGCAACAAAGAAAAATAGTTGGCCCCATTCAGTATGATTCACTAATGTTGCTTAAAATTTGAATTTCATAATATAATAACCACTATGAAAAAAAAAATAATACTGTTAATTAAAATGTTTTCATTCATATCAAATCAACTTATTGATTAGTTTTATTTACTTTTTCATGTATTGAAAGTTTTTGTGCTATACACATATGTATTGTGTTTTATATAAAATAATTCTGTATGTTGTGTTTGTTGGTGTATTTAATACTAATAAAATTTTCTTTTGTTCCAGGGACTACTATTATGATAGGTGAGTGTTTGAATATAATTTACGATTGCAAATATTTTCTGAATATATTTAATATATTAATATATTTATGTTGCAAACAAAATATAATTATCAGTAAACAAATAGATTGTTGATCATTTTCATTAAGGGCTTTTCGTATTGTCCGCTTATTAATATATTTATATATGTACCTACCTAAAATAATATTGTACACACATATATTACACAAAGCCAAAATAATGTTGAGCCATAATTTGAAAGACTGAAAACATTCAAATAATTTAGCAAACAAATTACAAAGTTTATTATTAGCATATTAGTAGGTATATTTTCCATTCATGTCGGCTCCGGTGGCTCAATGATTATAGCAACGCCTCATCGTCATAGTGTGCTCGGGGTTCTGGGTTCGAATCCCACTAAGGCATGGATGTTTGTGTATGTAAACCTACTCAGTAATTGGGATTTAATCTTGTTGAGAGGTTAAAAAAAAAAATAAACATATATTTCATTTCTTCGTCTAAAATTGCAACACGTGTTAAATACGTAATAAATATTATTTATTTTTATTCAATTTTGACGTTTTAAACTGTCATTATTAACTCCATAGCAACAACTACAAGTAACATTTTATTCACAAGTGAATTAAAAAAAATTAAATCACTCTCACAAAAGTTTAACTCTCTCTGCAACAAAAAATACATTTAAATATAACATCAAGAACGAAAATAACACTCACCACATTATTTATCAGACATTATCAGCCCTTTTCATTATTTTTCATGGCACAAATGACAGACCATAAAGCATTTTAAATATATGACATGACGTCATCAGCGACGATTGTCATGCTCAGCCTGCTAACTGGTCAGTATTTTTTTGTCAAAATTAAATATTATAATGGTTTTTATTTTTTCGTCAAAATTGAATAAAATATTGTACAAACCAGGTGAGCTAAGAATGTTTATTCACTCGAAGAAAATAACTCACTCACCCTTACAAGCAAAACTTTCTTCTCATGAATAAACATTACCTTATAGCTCACTTGGGGTGTAAATATCTATTAATCGTGTAGAAATTTTAGTTGTAAAAATGAGAATTAAGCCAATTTTCAGTCTTCAAATTTTAAGGGAATTTCATGTAAGTTTAAATTGTTAGTTACTCGCAAACCGCTCATCGGAAAAAAATGTGTAATACGTGCCATGAAAGGGAATTTCATGCTAAATTCAAATTTTCTAACCGCGTTACCGTATCTTTAACTGGGCCAGACTGGTGGATGAATTTATAGGAAAGCGTAGATAAAAATTATTTTAAAAAATCGTCGATAATTTACATCTTTCGATTTCACGACGATTGTAAATCATCGATGATTTACATCTTTCGATGCCACGACGAATGTAAACTGTAATAAATAGTAAAACCTATTATTGTTCTTTTTGAGTAATTTAAATTTCTTTCATAAATTATTGTTATTCTTGTTAACTATTTTTTAGCATAACTCTTTGAGAGTTCATCCTAGAAACCTAGGAATAACAAAATATAAGAACCCTTTTTTGCCACTGTTTTCGAGAAAATGTCTAAAAATCCAAAAAATATTTTTGCACATTTGATTCCCTCCCCAAGGTCAAACACTTCAATTTTTCTTCCCAGTCCCGAATTAAACAACATTGAAATCGTTTCTACCCCACCTTTTTTTGGGTAAAAATCTCTATATCCTGGACTATAAAGGCATCCTTTTGAAAATATTGTGTGACTTTTGTCGTCCCGCTTCTTTTTTTTCATCGCTCTCAGTGTATATGTATTATTTGTTTCACTTATTTGCTTAAACTATTCTCTTTTTCTTTATTAAATGCGTTCTCATTCCTTCTATTGAGATTATTTAAATTGGCAATTATGTCTCAATGGAATGAGAGTGTATCCAAAGTCTACAATTCCATTTATTCCAGTATCATTAAATTTTCATAACATGGAAATGGTTGTAAAGTTTTGATTGCGTGGTATTTTTGAGCACGTACATAGGTATTGTGAAAGTTTGCCAAGTCGTTGGCATAGCACCGCGGACTTTGAGGAAATTCAATTAAGTTTAATGCTTGATTCAACCATTGGCTTGCTTTATACCTCGCGAGATGAACCAGTGCTGGTGGACGAATTATAGCACAACTATGGCGAATAAAAAATATTTTTATAGTTATACTCAAGTAGTAAAAAATAGGAGTGTAACTACATGAAATTTCTATAACAACGGACAGAAATGACTGTAAAAACTACAAAGGTAGTAATTTTTGTTGTGTTGACAAAGGTAATTTATTTTTTATATAGTGTGTTTTTGTTTTTATTTATTTACTTTATTATATTACATCATACTCGTAATACAAACATGTACCTGCACATGTCTCAATTTTCTTAATCTACTAAGTTTTTATTTATAGTACCGTTGAAATAAAAAACGGTACATCACATGTGATGTGGCCAACACAATACCTCCTGCCATAATAATATATGGGGTCTCGTAGCCGAATGTCTGAGTGTCTGGTTACGAATCTGATGACCCGGGTTCCATCCCGTTCGACGCTAAAATTATTACGAATTTTCAATGGCACAAAAGTGACCCCTGTGGTGCACTCTTCACGCCAGCAATGAGTGCCAATGAGTTGGCGCCCACACAGTACAAATGAGTCATCATCATTTCCAAAATCTGTGTATGTAGTACAAAGCAAATTGGCACACCGAGCAATGGGTAATATGCCGTGATGATATATTTATTTATTTATTTATAGTCAGTTTAATTTTCGGCGATAAAATTTTAGCGCCTCTTGCGGTGACTATGCGAATAATACACACTCTTCTAAATAGCTGTGTGTTTACAGTCCATGAACTAAAGAAAAACGTTCTGATGAATGATAAATGCTATCAGAATTTCTGTAAAGCGGCACTGCGATTAGAAATAATATTTTACTATCACTTGTTATACGCAGTACATGCCGATCATTTTCAGTATTTAACTGCTACACTAACTAATAGACCAATAGCAAGAACATTATTTCACAAATGTAAATGTAGTGTTTCACAAGACAAGATTTCTTGTCTTGCTAGGCTATTTCTTGTCTTATCTTGCAAAACAAGACAATAAATTTAAATAACTCTTGTCTTGTGTTACTCTTGCAAGCAAAAATCTTGTCTTGCTTGCAAGACTCTTGCATATTTCTTGTCTTGCTTATTTACGCGTGCGCGTAGTGTTAAATTATTTAGACTTGTTTGGGGTTCCCCTATTAGCTGCCAAACGTTGGTTGTTATATTGTGCAGTCATTGTCAGAAGCTAGTTGTTTTTAAAATTGTAGTAGTAAATATATTATCATGTTCAGTGAAACTGAATCTGGTATTTAACAATTTTATATTAATGAGACCGACATATTAGATTTTTGCTAAAATTAATAAACATTAAGTGGTACTTTACTTGAAGCTCTGGACTGATTTCCTTGAAAAAATATATTATATAATAAAAACTTCTCAAATTTGGTTTTAAAACTCATATATTGAAAACAACATATTAGATTTTGAGTATATATGATAAGTCGGATGTAGTTCTTAACTAAGAGCTCTTAACAGATTTTCAAATAAAAAACTTGATAAAATATAATATAAAATTTCTTATTAAAGACTTTTCTATTTATTGGAACAACGAATTAGATTTTGTTTACAAACGATAAAATGTTATTTTACTCCAAACTCATTGCAATTTTAAACATCGAATTAGCGGGAGGTCATGTGCTGGCCATATCAGATTTTTTTATCTCTAAATCTATAGGAAGATATAATAAGAAAATTTAAATTTGTCAGATTGAGTACTTAATGCTAAATTTTCAAAATATAATATGTAGAAGATTTTTTTTAAGAAACTACTACTTCCGGTTGTCAAATTGTTACTAAAACCTTTTTAGCCTTTCCGATTAATGTCAGCTTAGCGAGAGGTAAAACCAATAATAAAATGTTGATATGCTGAATTATAATATAATATTGCAAGAGTGCAAGAATGCAAGAAAATATTAAAAAATCTTGCTATTCTTGCACTTTTCTTGCAGGCCAGATTCTTGTCTTGTCTTGCAATAAACTATACAACTCTTGTCTTGTTCTTGTCTTGCATTTTCTGCAAGAACAAGACAAGAACAAGAAAAGAACAAGAAAAATGCAAGACTCTTGTGAAACACTACACAAATGTAAATATGGTTATCGGCGCGCAAAAAAATTATATTAAAAATATTACAAGCAGTAGTTACATATGTTCAAAACGAAAACTGTTCTAAAACTATCTGCTAGCGTGTTATTACTTTTTCTTAATACCAAACTGTGCCTATGATATAACAGGACTAAAAACAAAAGTGAAAAGGTAAAAATAACGGTCGCCGGCTGTTATTTGTATAACAGTTGCCTTCAATTAAGGATCAAGTGTTCCTAGAAAAATCACAGGATCTTGATGGACCGTTGTCAAGGAGAATTTATAAATCAACAAAAAAATTGTTTAGTATGACAGAAAGAGAAGAATTTTATTATTCCTAAATGTTTAAATTTTATGTTATTACGAAAAATCTTGAACGCCACACGGCCGATATGCAAATAACGAACTCGGCTGATTATAAACTTCGGCCGCGTCCGTTATTTGCTTCATATCGGCCTAATGACAGTTAATAACTATTTACACTCTCTTGGCCACTTGGACATTAAATTTTTTTCCATCTATACTTTGAAGAAATTTCATTGTTATTAATAATAACACCTTATGAATATTTGTATATTTCTCAAGACAAACTAACCTTCATATGAGATTATTTTTTCCCAGTTATTTTTAATCATATTATTTCTAAATTTGGCACATGATATATACAATTTCTGGCTTTAAAAAATTCATTTTGAACACATATCTCACAAATACTGTATTCACAATTTGATTCATGCTTTGTTTGTCGCATAGTTCACTAGAAGTGTCGCTGATGTATCCAGAATTTAGCTCCGTTCATTCTGTTAAATTCAATGGTCTCGTTTATATATGTTTATCTATTTTGAAAGCTATCACAATTTTTAATTAAAATATAGTTTACAAATTTATCAGTAGTTACAATATTTTATTAACATTTTCATTAAAAATTTCCCAACTTTGCAAATGTTTCATTCTTGTTGCCCCCTCGGGTTTTGCAACATTTTAATCATCCGCCACCACTGGCTGAGCGTCCATGGCGTCGTAAAAAGACGCCGGCCGTCATCGCGGGTTCAAACTAGCGTAGAATATATTCATGTAATGGATTTAAAATTAAGTGGATCGTATATGCTTACACTCTCCCTCGTACGGAATAGTTTAGTCTTTAAATCATTTAGTATTCAGCGGAGAAAAATTCCACCTACCGAGAGAAAATGTACTGGGGTTTAAAATAATGGATATGGCGGGTTTTGCTTCTTTTTCCAACGAGGTTTAATCATAACCTCTTCAGAATTATGGAGAGGAGAAAAAGAAGAGATGGGAACGAAGTCATTGTATACACATTTTCTGTAAGAGGATTTATTCGATATTCTTACGATAAAATAATAAGCACAGATTCATATTCGTACTATTAGATACATATTTTCTTCTTAAGTAAAATCTATTGTTTTTACTATTCATATTTCTCGAATAATTGTAACATTTTATTTTAAGTGTTTTATTAGTAAAAAATATCATCCTAGGCATTTTGCATGCAATTATTTTTTCGTCTATAATAAATAGCGCAAAAAAAGTGTTGCAGCGTTTCAGTTTTTCATCCTGTACTTTTCTTATGCTTTTATTATGAAAAAGAAAATATACTTCATCTATGATAATGCATAAAATTTGTTTGGTTGTAACTTTTAAGTTTGTAAAACGGTTTTTTAATAACAAGGTTTAATAAATCATGGGTTGCCAGCAACGAGTGACTAATAGATATTTACACATCAAGTGAACTAAGGTAATGTTTATTCATGAGAAGAAAGTTTAGCTCACGAGCCCGTAAGGATGAGTGAGTTAATTTCTTCGAGTGAATAAACATTCTTAGCTCACTTGGTTTGTACAATATTTATTCAATTTGACGAAATAATAATAAAAACCATTATAATATTTAATTTTGACAACATAAAAAACTGATCAGTTAGTAGGCTGAGCATGACAATCGTCGCTGATAGACGTCAAGTTATATATTTAAAATGCTTTATTGTCTGTCATTTGTGCCGTGAAAAATAATGAAAATGGCTGATAATGTCTGATAAATATTATAGTGAGTGTTATTTTCGTACCTGATGTTATTTTAAATGCAATATTTGTTGCAGAGTGAGTTAAAATTTTGTAAGAGTGATTTAAATTTTTTTAATTCACTTGGTTCACTTGTGAATAAAGTGTTACTTATAGTTGTTGCTATGGAGTTAATAATGACATTTTAAAATGTCAAAATTGAAAAAAATTATAAAACACGCTAAATTTGAAAAACCAGGCTGAATATTTTGTTATCATGGTAAACTTATTATCTTATTTAATATTGGGATCCTAATTCATAAATAAAATTATTTTTTAAATTTTTATTGAGCTATTATATTTTATCGGGATAAAATTTTGTAACATACACATATGAGTACATAAAACATCTTTTATGACTCACGGGTCTTAAAACATGAGATTCTAACTCATTCATGATTAAATGAAAAAAGTTCACTTTTTTTACAACTTAAAATTTGGTTTTTTTTATTAGTTGTTCTCAATTATTCGAAATCTCGATCATCTCGAAAATGCTCTCTGGTCAATGTCATATTTTCACTTTGGACGATACTTTAAAACATTTATTAAATAAATTGCAACTAACTTAATTTCAAATGACAAATAAATAACTGTTTAAAATAATAATGTAAATTTTCGCATTTTCAATCATTCTAGCGCAACCCTCTTTTTATACCACTCACATTACATATAAAAGTATGTCTAAGCAAATGTCCTCTTTTTTTGTTTCAGTTACTACGCCACTGCTCCATTTGTTGGGCCTCCTCGTTTGGCCCCAGCACCTAAACGACCCCGTCTTGCTTCGGCCGCAGGGCCCCGCAAAATCAACTCACATGGGCACAAGACATCCAACAGTGCTCCTTCGCCATCCACTATTACAGTTCAGAATGAACAGATCAAAGTCTACAGTAAGTAATATTGTTTTCCAAAACTATTAAATTAAAATATTTGCAATTTAAAAATTTATAATAGAATGTAAGTAGGTAATACTTGTTTTTTACAATGTTTACTGATAAAGTTTCCAAGGCAGTAGGTTTTATTTACAAATTACTGATCGGTAAGTAATTGTGATTACTTACCAATCATGAAGCAAGGCGGTAAGTAAATACAAACAACAATCAAAGCTTACTTTAAAAATGGAGGTAGATACGGGAAAGTAAGAATTCTTCGGACTTGCAGTCAATTAATAAAATTTATTCACTTCGACGTTTCGATTATACAATAGTCTTCCTCAGGGCTCTACAATATGATACAAAAGCGAAATAGTAACATACGAACACAAAATAATTATAAATTACAAAAACTTTAAAATACACACTTACAGAATGGTCTAGTCGAAAAAAGAAATCACATGTGGATAACGGAACATCCAACACGGACAATTAAAAATATAAATAAATAATTAAATAAATATGAATAAATAAATAAATAAATAGTTAAAAACAACATATCACAGAGAGAAAATCGTCAAAAAATTAAAAACTTGTCTTGGATGAATACAATACACATGGAAATACAAATAACTATAGTAACGTATAATGTGATATTTTGTATCATATTGTAGAGCCCTGAGGAAGACTATTGTATAGTCGAAACGTCGGCGTGAATAAATTTTATTAATTGACTGCAAGTCCGAAGAATTCTTACTTTCCCGTATCTACCTCCATCCTAACAGTCGAATATTGGTTTTTCAACTCTTACTTTAAAAATGACAACTAAAATTTTTTAATATCAAATAGTTATTTTTTATACAAGACGATAAAATTGTATTTTATTAATTTATTAATTTAATTTTATCGTTGTGTGTAAAATTCTATTTTTTTCTATAGCAGATTTTAAAGAGCAAAAATTAGAAATGCCGATTATAAATTAAATTATTTAAGAACAATTTAAAAATCTCAGTAGCGTGGTAGTTATAGAATTTGTTTGAAATCAATTTCATTTTATTCATTTTTATTATACAATTGAAGTTACATATAATATGAATCGGCAAAATGTATAATGTGTTTTTTTTTTAAATAAAAATTAAAGTTCTTTATCTATACCCTTGCTGTTAAAATATTATTTTGTCTACCCTTGCGGTTAAAATCAGGCCCGGGAAACGCAAATGGGGGATACCGGGATAGTATTTTTAGTTTTGCTTCCATACACTAGATATGGCGACACCAGTATCATTAGTGTCTCATTTTTTTTTTTCATTTTTTGCGCGAATTTTGACATTTGTCATTTTTATTTGAAACATTTCTGACTGTCATTGTGATTATATGTTTTGTGTCTTATAAGTAGTTATTTTGTGTGAAAAACTTGTTAATATTTAACATGACACGAATAAAGTGTTGTGTACCAAGTTGTACTGCTACCGGTAAGTGAAAATATATTTTTATATAATTGTATTTTTATACCCGTAAAACATATTACAAAATCGTATTCTAGGAATAACAAACTATAGATTTCGACATCCTCGCACTCATTGGGATTTATTTGTCAAGTGGTTGGAAGTTTTAAACATGGATGAACTGCTATTAGTATTGTATCTTTCCTAAATGAAATTACAGTGTTTTCAAAAGTGCATTATTTTTTACTTATTTTATGTAATCGTTCTAAGACTGATTCGTAGTTGAAGTAGATTATTCATAAAATACTGCGCATTGATAGTATTTTATGAAAAACCTGCTTCAACTACAAATTGTACTAATTAGCGGTAATTAATAAAGAATATACCAATATTAATTGTAGGTAATGATTCTACCGACCGAGTTTTTACATTTAATTTTCCTTCCATACACCAGATGGCCCCATTGATACGGTATCGATGCTCAACAAGTACGTTTCTTATCTAAAATAGTGAATATGTTCTGTGGTTAAAATGTCTCTTAGTCAACTATTTCGAGTTGAACAAAGCACACTTCAAAATCTGCTATAGAAAAAATAATATAATAAAAGCACTTACTGCTCTTAATACTTAAATAACTATTACTGTCGTTGGATAGGATTATTAATTTAAAAAATTAATGAGTACTAAAGTGCTGTAATTTTGGGAAACACGAAACACTATTATTACTATTAAGACAGATTTTCTTAGTATATATTCGTTATGTAAATGAATATGTGTTTCTCCTCTTTGCTGTTGCAGGCAACCCAGACATCTTAATCTGCGGTAACTGTCGAGAAATGTTCACAGACCTACACGATCTGCTGGAGCACAAAAAGACATACTGCAAGTTACGATTTACTTGCAAATGTCACATGCTTAATGGTACGGATAATTTCTCTGTAAATGAGACAAATCATCTTACCGCTAATCTAATTAATTTGTGCTTTGTATCTTTGTTGCCGTTGTTATTGTTCATTATAATGAAGTAAATTATACAGTGTGTTCGAAAAATCCTAACACGGAGTAGGCTACATGAACAAAAAAACGTATGTCAATTTGAAAGTAGGTATTTAATTAAATGTCACTTTGGCACGAGATGTTGTCAAAAAAAGCTCTTCATCTTGAATCCTTATTTTAGAAATATAAATAAATTAGGAAACGTTGGATGCAATATTCTGTATCCTACTTTATTATATTTTCTCCTTAAAATTACATTTTACGATCAGTTTTGACAACTTGAGTTTTAAATTGAATAATGATCAGACAAACGTTTCTGTGTAACATAGCCTACTCCGATTTTGGTTCTTTTTTGAACACAGTGTAGAATACTATGGGCGAGTTTCTTTATTCACCGATGACTAGTGCGCATTAATGCGCATGGATCGTAAATTCATCACATGGTTTCTTTATTCATTGCTGAATTGCAGATGAATTTCATTATACCGTTTCTAATTACCGCGCACTATCCATCGTAAATTCATTGCATGCATCGGCTTTGACTACCGATAGATTCTACAATATCCGATGGATCGGTAGTGGGGGGGGAGGGTCTAACGAAATGTTCTTAGGTTATATTTTTGACATTTGCGTTTATTTCATGCTTGCGGGTGTAAGATTATGCAAAGAAAACCAAATACATGATTCAAATAAGAAAACATTATATCTCGTTCACAACGGAAAGGAGATGGTTGTAAATATAGATGAATTTTATTATCATTATGACTTCCATATCAGTTTCTTCACTGTTTGATGAAGAATCGGATGACTTCAATAGAGCGACGGTTCTTTTAACTTTAAAACTTTCCATATCTGTTAACTGGTGGTTAACTGTCAGTTGATATTTAAGGTTAGGAGATTCATCGCACTTTTCAGCAACCCGTTTCTTTATTCAGTCACAGCGGCTATCCATTGGATCCATCAGCTATTCATCGTGACGTCATTTTCAATTTCTGATGGAATTCAGCGCATGAATAGTTGTTGAATAAAGAAACTCGCCCTATGCTATTACAATTTTTCTAGAAATAATGTTATATAAGTAAATTTATTTATTATAAGATATACTTTTTTAATTATTGCTAATTTTAAAATTATACTCATATTTTTCTTCTCAATTATATCTCTGCAGATCATCCTCTGTCATCCACAACAACATCTCTTCTTTGTATCCAATGCAAAGACTCATTCTCCAGTGCTTGGGATCTCATGGTACATGCCCAAGCTGCCCATACTTTGAACATCTATACTTTAGGAGTACCAGGTCAATTGGAAAACCACGTAGAAAATAACCATGGAGATACCAACGGACATAATGGTCACGGGCAGAATGGACATGGACAAAACGGACATGAAGCTGTTGATGGAGATGGGGATGAAAATATGGAAAATGGGGTGAATAATGGAGGCGATGGAAGTTCTGGAACGGAGAGTCCTTTACTGGAAGAACATCACAAGGTGAGAATTTTTTTTTATCATTAAAGGAGTCTACCATGTGTCTTTGTAAACATATATACGTCACATAAATTCTTTACAAACACAACTTATTGCTCATAAAATTAGTTCCATCTTTGGCTTCTTTCATTTTTCAACCACGTCTAAAATTGTCCGAGTAAAAATGATATTCGGCTGCATTTCAGTATGGCCGCATACAATAATTAAAATTTAAAAAATACATCACTCACATTTGCATTACGGCCGCAACATGGCTGCACTACGGTGCGGCCGTGTTGCTGCCGTTTATAAAAATCATCATGGCATGGAAAAAAATCGGCATTTTTTATATAACCTACATATGTCAAAATATTGGAAATACAAATTTAAATGAAAAAATAGTGTTTGTTACTACTAATATTATACGATGGTGTATACTAAAACTAAAAGTGCTTTATTTTGTTTGAAGGGTTGTGCCCAAACTCCCTTCTCATAACTTAAAATGACATTTTTAACACTTACATAATAAATTATTATTGTTCATTCTTATTGTCATTTTCATTAGATTGTGATCATTTTGGCTAGTGTCTCAACATATGAAAACTTTTACATTTCTTCTTCAAATCACAACTTATGCATTTCTTGACTCCGCAAATCTAGCCCATGAAGTTGGCGCGTATGGAAATGCTCAAATCTTGACTTGTGCACCGTTAGACAAAATGGCTGACAAGTACACTCCGGAGTTATTTTTTTTTTTTAAATACAGCAAAAGATCGATAACGTAAACACGGGATAATGAAAACATTGCGCTAATGTAAACACAAACTTCGTTCTATAGAATCAAATGGAACGTGCGATAACGTAAACAATGTGTACGCTCGTTGACGTAAACAACTCTTGGCGACGGTGAATCCCCGATTTACGTCGGGGATTAACCTCTGCGATGAAGTACGACAAACTCGATCAGTCGTATGAGGGTTTAGGATACGTTTATACGTACGTATTTCATTTTTGAACTTAAGCGAGTACATTGCACGAGTTGATACATTTTTACGACTATGGCATCCACATCCTATAAAAGAAAGTGTTTAAAATTAAGTGAGAAAGTAAAAATCATAGACGAAGTTGCACTAGGTGCGGGAGTGACACAGTTAGCAAAAAAATATGGAGTATCGAAAGCAACAATCTGTAAAATCAAGCGTATGAAAACACAAATTTTACAAAGAACGTGCAATACATTTGGAGGTCCGGGAAATAGAAGAACTTTAAAAAATGCGAAGGCGGCTAAAATGGAAAATTCCCTGTATAAGTGGTTTTTAAAACAACGGGAAAATCATGTCCCAATTAGTGGCGAAATACTGAAAGAGAGGGCTCGACTGTTAAATGAAAAACTGAAAGAAACTGAAAATTTCGTAGCTAGTGATGGCTGGCTACAACGATTCAAAACAAGATATGGAATTCGACTGCTGTCTATATCTGGTGAGAAATTATCAGCACAACCACAATTAGTACAACCATTCAAAGAAATATTGATGAAAACAATTAAAGAGCTAGATTTAAGAGTGGAACAAATTTACAACGCAGATGAAAGTGGTCTTTATTGGAAAATGTTACCAGAGAAAACCTATACTGCATCATTTGAAAAATCTGCTCCGGGCAGAAAGCCGGAGAAACAACGAATAACGTTTCTAGCCTGCACTAATGCTAATGGTTCACACAAAATAAAGCCATTGGTAATTGGAAAAGCAAAAAATCCGCGCTCATTTCATAATTTTAATATCCCTGTTGATTATGACTGTTCAAAAACCGCTTGGATGACTAGCAGTATATTCCTGAAATGGTTCCACAAGCGCTTTGTCCCTCAGGTATGACAATCAATTACATATGTTATCACAAATGCTTTATTCACAATTTGAAGATGTGTTTTTAATTTGTAGGTAAAAGATTTCCTAAAACAACAGAAGCTTCCAATAAAAGCGTTGTTACTATTGGATAATGCACCATGTCATCCTCCAGAGCAACAACTGAGAAGCGGGGATGGGTCAATTTTTGTCATGTACATGCCGCCCAACGTAACATCATTAATTCAACCCATGGACCAGAATATAATAAGACTCACCAAACTATACTATCGAAAGTTTCTACTTTCGTCTGTCTTATCAAAGAATCCTGAAAACATATCTGAGGCTTTAAAAAAAGTAACATTACGAGAAGCTGTTTTAAATTTACATATGGCCTGGAATGAACTTAATCAGCAAACTATTCAAAAATGTTGGAACAATCTCTTATGTACCAATGATGAAGATGATGAAGAAGACGATGTTCCCTTAAGCGTAATTAGAGAACGTTTGCGATCCAACGTTGATATTGTTATTAGTGCGTCATTGGATGTTGTTGATTTATTGAAAATAGTGAATCCCAACATTGTTTGTACTCCAACTGATATTAATTTTTGGAACGAAGATAAGCAGACCAATGATGCTAATAAGGAGGAAGATATGGACAGTGAGAACGATCCCATTGAAGTCAGATGTGTAGTGACTGACGCGCAAGCTATACAAGTTTTTAACCAAGCTTTAGATTGGGCTGAAAGAAAAGAAGTATCATACACGGATATTTTAGTTCTTCGTAAATTACGGGCGCAGGCATTGGAAGACAATGCTAAGCGCAAATTTACGCAGACTAAAATTGTTAACTATTTTTCTTCTAATTAAAAAATACTTATCGCTGTTAGAATATTTGTTTATTTTGTTATAAATATGTATTAAACGTTTCTTTTAATAAATCATTTATTATTTGAATTACGTTCGCTAATGTAAACATTTTGATAATGTGAACCACACTTGGTTTGAATTAGTTCACATTATCGAGCGTCTGCTGTACTAGCAATAGCTTGCGGACACTCACGTGACGAAGCGAATTAGCCAATCAGAACCTGGGGATAAACTGTCACATTGAAGGTCAGAGAGCTGGGCAGTTTTCCAAATTCAAGAGTACCATAATTTAAGAGTGTAGTGTGTTTTGGAAGAATGAGTTTTGTTGGAGTAAAAAATTGAAATTAAATTTTTAAAAATTAACAAAACTACTTATAATTACAACATTAATGTCAAACCCCCTCTGAGAGTAAGGTTATTGGTTTTGGAACGATTTTGAGTAATTTCGTACTCTGTAGTAGAGTTTTGGAACGCAACCCTGAAGTGTGTTTTGGTAGCGGGTTCAGAGGTTATGAGTTTTGTTTTCATAGTTTGGCAGTTTTCATATTGAAGTTTTTAGTGCGTATTGAGTTATTTTATATTTTTTTGCCAAACTATGAAAACAAAACGCATAATACGCTATTAACCAAAACAAACTTCAGCTCCCCGTCCTTCAATCTGACAGTTTCTCCCCAGGTTCTGATTGGCTAATTCACTTCGTCACGTGAGTGACCGCAAGCTATAACGTAATCAAATCCTTATTCATTTTATACTCCACAGTGTACTAGTCAGCCATCTTGTCGAATGGTGCATATGTCGAGATTTGAGCGTTTCGGTACGCGCCAACTTCATGGGCTAGATTTACGGAGTCGGGAAATGCATAAGTCGTGGTTTGAATAAGGCAAGGCTATGTAAAAGTTTTGTGAGTTTCATGCAATCCCATCATTTTCTCTTTTAGGCAAACGGCTCCAATTCTACAGAGTCCCCAATGACCGATTCATACGACGGAGATGAAAACAGTCACGGGGAATGAACCCGAGACTTCTAGGCGCGCTACTTCTCTATTTTACCCTACGAAAAGCCCCTTATGTTTGCCCTCAACTGATAGTTGTAAAAAACTAATGGTTATTCAAATTATTTTAAATTTCAATTTTGTTGGTGAGTTTTCAAATTTACTAATTTAGATTTTGATATCATCCATATTTATGGCATTACATATTTATGATAAATACACGATTACATTGTCATCAAAAAGAATATCGTTCATATTCAGTTTAAAATTTTTGAAATATGTATAAAATAATATAAAATTCTCTTTGAGTCTATATGTACAAGCTATTTTTATAGTATGGGACCAGAAGTATAAAAGGTCTATTATTACTATTAATTTTAGCAAAATATAAAATTTGTACAAAATTATGTACTTAAAAATAATTATAGCACTTTAGCAAATCACATTAAAAATTTATTTAAAATTGAACATACAATATATTTATAATATAATATTATGCATATAGTTTTAACTTCAAATTTCATTTAAAATAAAGATCTTTACTAATTTTATTTAACAAATTATTTAATTGATTAGTATCCTTTACGGTCGCATGGCTAACTGCGTTATGTGTCCATTAGGTAGGCGCCATCAATGATACAGATATATCATCATTAACAAAATCTTTTAATAATATTGGCACACCCAGAAATGGGTAAAAAGTCATGATGATGTATTTATTTATATTACTAGTACTTAAAATATTTTTGTGACATCCACATTATTTATATAGTTCATTGTGTAACAAGTGCATAAAGACACCTATTTTCCACGAGGAGAAAAAGTTTAACCCCACGCATGGGAAATAGATGTTTCTGAACGAATCATATAATATAACATCTACGACTATAAAAATAGGATATTACGCATACATACCTAAATTGAATTACACAAATTAGTTTATATTAATAGTTGAAACTTAGATGCATTGTTACAAAAAAAAATTAATTCTGTAATGAAAATTATCTTCGTGATTTTAAATTATAATTAAAATTGTATCCTGAAAACTGTTTTTATAATGGCAGTACAGAGTGACGTCAGCATTCAACATTACTATGTTAAAACACCGGTAGATGGCTAAGTAGTAGCAAAGGAACCCATATTAATACAAAACATTATAATTTCGCCGGTCGACATTAAAATATATTTTATTGACAGTTGCTAGGCAATAAAGTTTTACTTTCACTGCCGAAGGCGGTGAAAATATGATTTTTTGACTAGCAACTTTTAATAAAATTATTCAAATTTGCTTTTACGTAGTATGACATTGAGTGAAGCTGCTACTTTTTGTGTTTGTATTGTTCGTGTACTACTCGGTTGCTATTGCTGTTGCTATCTATTGGTATTATGAGTACTATTGCAAATGTCTATGTCATTATAACTAACAAAGAATACGTGTTTATTTGTTTTATAAAGAATAACATAACAATATAAAAACTAGTGAAATATCCTATTTTGTAAAGTAGTCGTATAAAAAGCATATGCAAAAAAATCCATTTTTCAGTCATTTATCATATTATTTTCCATATTCTATTGTCATAATCTATTTGTTCTAATAACATCATTTAATACTCATTTCAAGTGAATGTGACATAAATGATTACATACACTATCATTTATTTCTTTACATATCATGCATTGTAGCAACTAAGTAAATGTAAATAATATGAACATATGTTAAGTATGAAGTACATTTCTAGCAACTGTACAGAACAGGAGCAGTTATAAATGATATAAACAAACACTGTCATATTTTATTTATAGTACACTCACATATAGAATAAAAATATCATTTTCATGTTCTGATTGCATGAGAAAGATAAATAAAGGATGAAAAGTGTGTGCAATATTGCCTAGCATAATTCTTTTTCCAGTTTATGTCATTGTATGAATTTTTAGATTCTTCATTGTTAGTCATATTATTAATGTTGTCTCAAACGAAATTTTAAAGTGTATTATAGGATGTATTATAGATTTTATATTTATTATTAAATAAATATGTATATATTTAATTGTGTACTAATTAATATTTAGTTAATTAATAATAATTTGGTTCATCAAAATTTTATTTTTATTTTCATACGTTTCAGTAATCAGTAAAAAAAAATTTAGTACGCCACTAAACTATAATAGTTTTGTTAAATGTTATCAGTCAGTTGTTCTTTACCTGTTTTATTTTGACCGTCAGTGCCAATTTAATATCAATAATATTTTTATTTTTCTTTATATTGTTTTATTTTTATGAAGTGTAATCATGTAAAAAAGTGCAAGTTTTCTTGTTTTTGATGAACATTAAATAGACCTTTGAAGCTATAGAATTAGAATTGCAGATATCTTCACCAAATACGAAAAAACGAAAGGTAGGATTATATTATACCTTATTTTTTAAATTTACATAGTACGGGACACGAATTTTGACCTGAGGGGTAAGAAAAAGAAATGCTCATATCGTGACATTCCATAAACGCCGACAAATAATAATTATTGCAGTAACTTTGTGCTTCTAACTCATTTGTCTACGCTTATGATCCTAATGGATCCGAGTGTAAACAAGACAGAAACTGAAACGAACAGCAATTGAACAGATCAACTGCCAATATAAAAGGCTGCGTAGTTTTACAACTTATTTGGGCAACTGTTATATGTTATATTAGGTATGCGCGAAGTAAATTAATTGTATTTCGTGTGGATTTAAACGGAGCGCATATATTAGACAGTGATTTGTGCTAATATATTTTCCACAGTTCATATTTCGTGTCCCGCACTTTACAAACATTAAGCATGTAGTCTTTTGCCAAATACGTTATTAATTTAATGTTATTAAACAAATAAATAAATTCATATTTTCAAATCCTGCATGTGGGAATAATAATCAATCAATCAATCTTTATTTGCTACAAAATATTTACATTTCCTGCCAGTGAGTAGTAAAAATTATTATAAATAATATGTTAATATAATTATGTATTTAAAGTGGGAATAATAATAGAAAAATTTGCTATTTATTCTAATATTTAAACAAAATGTAAATACATTCTTTCAAGTATTGTACACAGCGTGTTTGTGTACACATGTTCATTCCTTATTTGGATGGTGTATTTTAATATTTACTTATATTATATTTATTTGCATTTTACATTTGAGCAGAACCTAGTTAATTGTATTGTTTTGCAGCATTTTTAAAAACAGATACAGTACGTCCAAAAATATGGGTACCCCTGCTGATACATAAATATTTACGTACATACTAAAAATTGTTTCCTACATCTAATTCTTAGTGAAAGTTTTGAAACTCAATAAAGCTTAACATTCTATCTTATTTTGCCACTGTTTATCTTTAATTTCTTCATAACCAATTGATTTCTGTGAAATTAAATAAGAAGACAACTCATCAAAACTAGCTCAACTAATGTTAAACAGCTGTGGGAGAATTTGCCAAAAATTTGGAAATCACTTTCTAGAAATACTTTATAAAAACTATTTTGAGAGTCACGCTAGAATTACTGATAATAAGAAAATCAGTTAGGTCATGGAAAACAAAATATTGCATTATCATTTTAATCCCGATATTTTCATTTCTGGTTAACAGTCAGGCAAAAGATATTTGTACAACTTATGTATCGATGTTTCTATACTCATAGATCAAACTCTTAGGACATGTAGAACTAACCAAAATGAGTAGAAATAGCTTAAACAACATGGGTCTGATCGAGGGTCTGATCTTCAACTGTTCCTGAGAAAAAGGCCATTATGTATTAGAATCGAACACAAACTGACGAAGATAGTGATCGAACAAAATATGTATAATATATAAAAAAAATCTGATGAGGCCAACACGAAACCTCCCGCTATTTAATTTTTATTAATTTAAATACATACCTACTTACGTATTTACTTACGCTGCAAACTGTTCCATTGCAGAAAACTATTGCTTTATTTACTATTTTCTTTTTAAAATGTCACTATTATTAATTTGAAGTGGTTAGTTTTTTGACAGTGACATTTACTGTCAGTTACATTCATTTGATAAATGAACTGTGTAACAAAGGAATAGTTTTTATCTTAGGCTTCGTGACTAATAAAAAAAATTATTTTTAAATATCTGTAAAATATATAGAAAAAGTATTAATGTATTCCTGTAGAAAATTCAATAATCTTTCATTTTCATAAGACATAAAATTCGAAAAAATGGCATTTAATGGTTTTTTTTTGAAGAAAAACCACAATGAGCTTCAGGTAAAGTGCCATTTCCGGTTATCTGATTTACACCAAAATCTAATGGCTTCTTTTCATATTAGAATAGGATAGAAATACAAGGTTTCAGAATTTTCTGAATGATAGGATTTGAGTTAGAGCGAAGACAAAATCCATTCACATACACACATACAGACATCATCGTGAAAATATTAAAAATGGATTCTAGGGACCTTAAAACGTGGTCATTTACTAAAATCTCAAATATGAGATTTTTAGCACGATCCCTATACCTCCCTTACCAAGGGTAGCGGGAGGTAAAAGAGAACAAAAAAATTTATATAAAACATTTTTCTCAATTTTTAATAGTTACAAAGTTATTTGAAAATTAAATATTGGCCAAGGTCCCCACAAAATTTAACTTAGTACAATTATTTGATTTTTTTAAACAAAAGCACATTACTGAGATCACCTCTCAAAGATAAACAAAAGTCTCATTTAATCGAAGTCGTAACCCTTATAGTTTTCGAGATATCAGAAGTAACCTCGTAAAAACTCAATTTTCCTTGCATTACATCTCGAAAACTATTGAAGATCGGACCCATATTGATTAAGCTTTTATTACTCAATTTGGTCAGTACTATATGCCCTTAAAGTTTGATCCATAAGTATAGAAACTTCCTGTATTTTGTCTGATAGTTAACAGATAGGTTTAACACTGGGCCGCAATTATTTGTTTTATTTGAAAATAATTTGCGAAAGTTAAGTTAGAATTTAGTTAACTAATTATCGTTTTTAATGAAAATATGAAATTAACCAGAAAGCATTTTCGAATCATGATTGACATGACACTTTTGGCAGCTTCAGTTTTTATGTCTTCCAGAAATTAGTTTAAAACTATAGCAAACGATAGATTAAGAATTGGAAAGAAAGAATGGTGATGTGAACTATTTATTGTTGAATGGACTATATTTAAAATAAAATTCTGAGAAATATGAACCATATGTCTTATTCGAAATAATACTAGCTTGATCCTCTTACTTTATGGACTTTGGCATACCTTAATAATAATTATTATATGTAAGTGCGTACATTGTGTTAATGTTTAAATTGCATTTTCCTGCAAATTTAAAATGAGGTGCAGTAATATTGTCATTTACATAATGAATACATCTTCTTTAAAACATGTTTATAAAAGTCATACTTAATAATGCAAGCTCACTAAATTAATTACAAAATTGGTCTTGAAAGTAATTAGAATAATACAATTACGCAGAATTAGCTCAAACACATTTTACTAAATAAAAACTGAATTACAAATTAACAAAGAGCTTTTACTCGTTCATTTCTTCACTGTTCGCCATTTTGTATAAAGTTAACCTCCATGTTTGTAGTTAACATTTTCCTGAATTATGTTTTAATTACTTTAAGAAGTTTAATTTCATCTTGCCACCCCTTTCACTTCATTTACACAGTAATGAGATTTTGAATTGAAGATGGTAATGATTTTTTACAATCTTAAGCACGTTTTACTCTGTACATTGTAGTTAAAAGTAAAACTTGTTTCCGTTTTTGACAGAAAGTGTGTAATAAAAATAAATTTTATATTAAATTATAATTAATGCAATAGTAACATGACAAACATGAACAAAATGCACATATTGTTTGAAATTTTCTAATTAATCGTAGTTTTTCGCCAAAATGATGGTAAAAATTGTACACGACGTAATTAAGGCACCTACAGCTAGACAATACCTAGCTGATTCGTCCACCATAGTGGACCCCAAATAAACGATGTTAATTATGAAATAAAAGTGAGTTTAGAAGTTTATGTAATAAATTTATTTTCTTAATTAAAAATAACGTATATTTGTAATATGTTTATTTAAAAAAAAGTACAAATCAATAAAAACATTACGGATGGTATTCGCGATGCTGTACTGACGCGCAATTATAAAATTCAAGCTTAATTTTGAGCTGAGTTTAATTGTGATAGCTATAAAATTTAATTGAATATTTTGAAGCTGGACTAACGATTATAAAGTAATTCAGAGTTTTGTCATTCTTTTTAGCAAAGCTCTAATCTTTTGTTCTGCCATTTATTAACTATTTTTTTTCTTTTCTTTGGATCTGCGGGTAACCTAAGAAAAAGATTAATAACTATTTGATGATTATAATTTTGTATTCTAACATATTCTCCATAAAAAGCAGAAGAAGGAATACAGTTTGTTAAGATTTTTGAAGTGAAAAAAATATATATATCATCACGGCGTATTACCCATTTCTGGGTATGCCAATCTGCTTTATCGCAGATATCGGTAATGATGAAGTTAGAGAAAATATAGGTACATGTATTGCATAAATAATAAAACAAACTAAAATATTTACTTGTCATATTTATAACCATTTCTAGAATGATTTGCGCAATTTGGAACAGAACAACCCCTCCTTGTGGATGATTAATAATACTATGACACTCATATTGAATGATTGAAGTAGTATATTGCGTCTGGTTTAAGATTGCAGTGGGGGACGGAACGGTTTACGCAGCAACATTTTAAGGTTAGCTGCAAGAACTTCTTGACTGGAAAGGTGATGAAGGAAAGAAAAATTACTGTATTTCAGTCAATATAAAAAATATTTTCCGCCTCTACCGGTTTCGACACCTCATGTGTCTTCTTCAGGAGGTGAAAATTTGTAGATTGTAAAACATTTATACATATATAAGACAATAATAAATAACATAGAACATACAATGGTCGTCAAAATTTAAAAAAATAAATAAATAAATACATTAAATAACTCATGTAGTCGTCAATAAAATAAGATATAAAACTTGATTTAACAATGGCACCCATTTAACTAAATTTATTTAATTATGGTAAAGAAAAATTAGAACATAAAAGTACTAAATTTTTGATTTTATTAATATAATAATATACTTTTATTATTGACCCCTAACGGAAAATGTTCACGTCGAGATAATGAAAAGAACAAAGAATCGTAAGATACGAAGATTGCCGAAACAATCCGATTTTATCCGATTAGCCCTTTAAATTTGTTGGCATACTCTTTCTCTCTCTAATTTTCGTTTCTCTCTCTGACTGTCGCTTCTGTATAGATGTTTATTCTGTGCCTATACCACGCTTACCAGACAGAGTATAGACACCAAAATGGCAGACGAGTCAATTGTGATTTATCTAGTATCTATTATGATACTTTTAGACAAAGACGATAGGTTGTTTTCTAATGGAGAATGACAGGTATAAGAAAAGAAGCCAAATTTCTATTTGGTCGTTCATGTCAAGAAGGTAAATAACTTTAAATGAAAATGTAACAATTTTTACATGTTAGTATAAGTTAATATTTTTCGCAATAATTGTGATCAATTTCTTGCGCAATTTAGTGCACAATTTCTAGTTGTAGGTATTTGTTTAGCATGTGAAGTAGGCTTTATTTTTCAAGTGTATTACATCTCTGATTTTGACGTTTCGATGAAATAATCGAATAGAATAATAAATTGTGGAAACATTTAACATTTTAACTGATTTTGATGTTGTATATTTCATTTCTGACGGGAACATAAATCAAACATTTAAGTGAGAATGTCAGTTTTTTATTTATTTCTGATCGAAGACAGAATAGTTTTCAAGAGAAAATTAATAGATGTGTATTTCTTTACTTAGAATGATTTATTTATACTGAGAAACAATTTACATTCATAATTTTTCATATTCAGAATAAATTTTTAGAGATTAAGAAATATACTCGTATATTTTTTTGCTAGTTTTACATTAATCCACTAATTTGTTAATTGGAATTATATTAATTTAAATAAAATATGAAATAGGTAGTTTCATTTGAAAAATTTTGTGATTAGTTAAAGACATTGTACAATTAACTATCATGTCACAGATCATTAGCTGTGTGGAGCGGTAATTACTTTTAATTACATATCCTGTGTTTATTTTATCCACGTTATTAAAATGGAAGTAGTTTTAATTATAATTCGTGTATAAATTATTAATCTCATCTCAACATCTAATTAAATGTTAATATAAATGTGAACGAAAATTTAAACACCATGGCGCATGCATTATTATTATCTAACGTTATTAATAACGTCACTTTCCTTATAATTAATTTTCACTTAGGTTGACAAATTTACGAATTTCCTAACAAGGCATGAAGATTGACTTCAACAACGATGTATCGTTAAGATATGTATTATATATGAAATTCGTACAGATCGGATCTTTTTGTCCCAAATCTGAAAACGTAATAACTACAAAAGAGCTTGGCTGACTCACTCCACTCTTTTAACAACATTAACCGTATGTACATCATACAGCAAATATTCCTTACTCTTAAAATATTAAAGTGACTGATTTTCTGTAGCGAATATCTCATCCGGACCACAATAATAGTTACGTAATAATCATCTTTTGAAACACATTCCTGACAAAACATACTTCTAAACATTAGTTTTATTAATATTGTTATTAGCAATGTAATGTTTTCGAGAAGGGATAAGCGATGTCAATATGGTAGAATCGTGAAAAAAAAATCTGTTGTGGCCAGCACAATACCTTTCGCTATTTTCATATTAGGTTATATAAGAATTATAACATTTATATATAACACAAAAAAATTCTAATTACATCTTTTCTTTATATTTCAAATCATTTCCTCCTACTCTTCTAAATGTTCGAGATTCTTCCAATAGAATGAATTATATGTAAAGCAAGTGCATGTTTAGTTGACACTGATACTGCACAAACATTCTTTATAGCTTATAAATAAAGACCGTTTGTTCTTATACTAATTTTAAATGTTGACGGAGTCTTTTGCTCGTTATAACCATAGCATATTAAATTTCTATTACTTTTCGACTTGTCCATATATGAATTTTAGGTTTTCCGCATTCAAGGACAGTAACAATTTAACGTGTGGCAGCTATATCTATAATTTTAAATATTTAATTATTGATAAAATAAGAAATCACTAAAATCGTAAAAATAATGTGTTAAACTAAGCACAGATTTACTATTTCAACATCATTTAACGGCAGCCTCTGCTGTAAATATGGTATTTTATTGGCTAGCTAAACAAATAACTATTTAATTTCATAAAATATGTTTTACAATTAAATGTTATTTTAATTAGAATATGCTAAAGGCAAAAATTAATAATGCAATAGACATTTTTACCTTCCGTCACCCTTAGGTAAGGAAGGTATTGTCTTTGGTCAAAAAATTCGGTGGTGAGTTTTTAATGAATAAGCTCGTTTTAAGATCCCTAGAATACGATATTACTAATTTTACATTGATGTCTGTATGTGTGTGTGTGTGTGTGTGTGTGTGTGTGTGTGTGTGTGTGTGTGTGTGTGTGTGTGACAAATTTTTCTCCGACGATAACTTGCAAACTAAAATTCTAAAAATTATAATTTTTTCGTATTCCTCTTCTTTACAACCATATGAAGAGCTGATTAGATTTTGGTTATAATTATTGGTCAACCGGACGTACCCTTATTTGAAGTTTTTAACAGTTTTTCTTGGAAAACCGCAGTTAAATATCATTTTTTGACATTTTGTGATCATTAATATGAAAGAAAATCTTATTTTCTATACAATTTGATTATACATTTTCCTTCATATTCAATAGATATAGTTATAGAAAGATTAAGAGAGGTTAACTTTCAAAAATCAGTTAGCTTTGCTAAAATTATGGAAACAGCACATATATTCAAAAAAATTCTAATTGATAGATGTCAGTGTCAAGTGCAAAACCAAAGTGGAAAGTATAGGATCAGAAAGTAACATAAGTGACAGAGTGTCCCTCGCATAAGTGACTTGCAGTTTCAATGCCGGGAGTACGAGGAAGACCAAAGAGAATATGGAAGGACTGTGTAGCAGAATATTTGAGAGAGGAAGAACTGTCTGAAGAAGATGCGTTGGATAGGAATGAGGAAGTGTGAAGTGCAATTTACAGAATGTACATTCGTGTTATAATAATATTGGATTTATAGAATCATCCCAAAGGAACTTGCAATATGGAATTTGTAAAAAATATATAGAATCTTTTCCAAGGAACTTTTGGTAACGGATTTGTACGAAATACATAGAATAGACGGAAGGTTTTGTGCTGGCCACAACAGATTTTTTTTAAAATATCATTGTCCTGGAAACTATAATAGATAAGATACCTACCCTCCAAATTATCTTATTTAAATTTTTTGTGAACTTTAAAATATTGAGCTTTTGAAAAACTGATATAAATGTTTTTCCAAAAGAATCATTCACTAAAACCCGCTTGTGTGTGCTATAATAGTCTGGTGTGTAATTAATTTAATCAAGTTCATTGTCTGTACACAAACACAAATCAACTGGAAAGCTCTCATCATAAAACTCCCGTCACAGGGAATTTTCAATTGGTGTGCAAACAGATCAAATGCTGTCATTCATTTCTGTGATTCTGCAGCGTTCAGCACTAATAGACGCTGTGAATTATTGATGTTGGTTAACGTTTTGCATTTAACGATTGCCCGCCTGACACTAGCAGCGTCCACATTCAGCAGGAAGCTCAGTCGATAATAAAACGCACGCGGCGACCGACCGGACAACCCGGAAAACTTTACGGTGGATTACTTTGTATGATTTTTGCATTTGAATATGCAAATGAAGGTAAAGTTTAGAAAAATATCTGATATGACCAGCACATTACATTCTGCCATTTAATTAGTATTAATTTTAATAAATAACTTCATTCACTAACGGTCGTTGAAATACAACACTATTAGGAATAAATTAACGTGATGCAGCATACAGGGTGTTTCATTATAAGTGTAAAAATTTTTAAGGGCATGTGGCACTGACCAAATTCAGTAAAAAAGCTTAATCAACATGGGTCCGATCTTCAATAGTTTCCGAGATATGAGGCAGTGAAAAATGAGTTTTTACGGGATTTACCACTGCTACCTTGAAAACTATAAAAGCTTCGACTTTAATTAAATAAGACTTTTTGTTTACCTTTCAGAGGTCATCTAGCCGCGTACAGACCAAGTTCGCGAATAGCTCGCGAACAGTTCGCGTGCAGCTTGCGAACCTCTGCAGAAGTCGGTTTGTACCAGAAATCTCGAGCAGTTCGTGTTCGGGTTCGAGTTCGGCCAAAGTTCGCTACATGAGCGGTAACTTCAAAGAAAGTGTTAGCAAACAACAGTTCTAGTGTGGACGTTCATGGGTGATGATCGATCTTAAAAGTGTTAGTTCTTTTAAAAATGGAGTGGAGTGAAGAGAAAATTATTAATTTAATCGAACAATATGAAGTGCATCCTAATTTATGGAATCCAAAAAATCCCCATCACAAAAAGCGGAATATGAAGAAAGACTCGTTTCAAGAAATTAGTGCGGCTCTAAATATGCCACAGTTTGCAAATATTTCTTTTTTCCACCACCTTCTTTTACGAGTTCTTTCTGCTTTCTTCTTCAATGCTGTTATAATTGAGAAACTTGCACAAGCAACAATATTTTATTCCTCGCTTGACGACGTGGACATTGTTTCTATATATTTTAAAAAAAAGAAAATGCAGGACGCGTAGCTTTATAGCGAACTTCTGACGAACTGCCTTCAAACTAAATGACGAACTCGAGTCTCGATTCGAAAACAGTGGTGTGGACGTTGAGCTCTCGAACAGTTTGCGAGCAGCTCGCGAACTTTTCATGAAAGCTGATTTTGTAACTTCGTAACTATTAGAATTTGAGGAAAATGTTCATATAAAATTTTATTGTATTTTTATAGTCTATTTACTGACATATACAAAATTTTGTTCGATCACTATCATTGTCAATTTTTCTTCGATTTTTCATTTATCCCGGGAACAGTTGAAGATCAGATCTATGTTGATTAAGCTTTTTTTACTCATTTATGTCAGTACCATTCCTTAATTTTTTTTACACTTTTTTTGAAACAGTCGGTATAAGTTGCTTATTATTAGTGGTGCAATCGTTGGTTCAATCTTTAAAGAAATATGCACGTTTAAACCTAATTATCGCTCAAAGTTTATTGAATATTTTTTGTAAAATGATTCAAATTAAGTTCGAATTTAATTGGACAAGGACGTGTATTTGATCAAATAAATGCTTTTGAAAGAAACCGTATCGTGGATATACGTGAGAGCGGTTTATCACTGTGTGATATAGCATATAACGGCTCATGTAAATCGTAAAATACAATTTCTCGCATTTGGAGACAGTGGGTAGAGACAGGTGCAGAGTGATAGCAGGATCTGGGGCCCATAGGAGCACATCAGAGAGGGAGGATCGTCATTTTATTAGTCTTGCTTTACAAGATCGCACTCAAAGTGCTTCGGCACAACAGTGGTGTAAGGTAACAAGATACCCTCTCTATATACGACGTATTTGCGATTGGAAGCATGAATGGCAGAACATTATCTTTTCTGATGAATCGAAATTTTGTTTATACCAAAATGATTCTCTGATAAAGAAAGAGGGAATGTAGTTTGTATTCGTGTGCATTATACCGCGCCTACGCAAGGCATTATTTTTCAGTCTACTAATATGTTTCATTAAAATATCTAAATTGATTAAGTTAAATTTTCTAAATTTGTAATAAATTAAATACAAAATTAGGTGAAATGATTACATTTATATCGAAATAATTATTTAACTAAATACAAATAAAGAAATTAACTAAATATGTATTTAAATTTTCTATTTAATTACCTAATTCATTATGTAAATTACCAAAAATTGTAGGACAAAAATAATGAAGCCAAAATACAGTAAAATTAAATAAAATAAGTAATTAACCATTACCCAAAAACACAAATCCTTCTACTTTTGATGACCTTAGACCTATTAGCATTTTACCAACATTATCTAAAATTTTGGAAAGAATTTGTGCTGATCAAATTGCAAAGTTTGTATCTGATAATGATATACTACCTATAACTCAGTCAGGTTTTAGAAAATTTCATAGTACAAATACTAGTCTTCTCAATATTGTGGACAGTGGCGGAACTACCATACAGCAAAAGGGAGCGGCGCGGGGGTCCCAGGCCGCTAGGGGGCCCGAAGCCCGCCTAACTCGACACTATCCGTTGAATTTACTTAAACAAATTTTGATGTTAGACAGATATATAAATAATTTATAATATCATAGGAATATATTTTACGTTAAAGTAAACTAAAAATATAAAATATCAGTGAGTTACCAAGGTGGTAATTTGAACTTTAACATCAAATTTAGATTTAAAAGAAGTAATACGTAATTTCGCCAACGCCAAAGCACGACGCAAACAATTTACATAGATTTAGAAAATATTATTTTTTTATTTATTTTGTTTTAAATATGTATTAAATGTTGTTAAATAAATAACAGTATAATACTCTTTATTTAATTATATCGCAATTTCACTGCAATATATATATTTATAAAGATTTATATACATAGATTTAGAAAATATTATTTTTTTATTTGTTTGTAGTTATTTTCTGTTTTAAATATGTAATAAATGTTACTTTTATTTCATTTATTGTTAAATAAATAACATTATACTCGTAATACTCTCCATTCAATTATATCGTAATTTCACTGCAAGTTGAAGAAACCTAATTTGTATTTTGCGGGGGGGGGCCCAAAATTTGAAGTTCCGCCACTGATTGTGGATAAATTAATAAACAACTATGATAACTCTAAAATTTCATTTCTTATTCAAATTGATTTTTCTAAAGCGTTTGATATGGTGGATCATAGTTTACTCATTGCTAAATTGCGGTATTATAAATTTTCTGAAAGTGCTCTACGTTGGTGTATTAATTATTTTTGTAATAGAAGCTTCATTGTTAATATGGTACAAGATTCTAAAACAATAACTTCAAGTGAATTTTCTTTGTCACGTGGTGTGCCTCAAGGTTCAATTCTCGGTCCATTATTTTTCTTAATTTATGTATCTGATTTACCGCAAACTTTAACTTTTTGTGAAATTCATTCTTATGCCGATGATACACAAATATTAGGTACGTCAAACTATGATGACATAAACAATTCATGTGACTTAATTAATAAGGATCTTGAATCATTTACGTGTTGGGTAAAAAACCATGGACTTAGAATCAATTCGAGTAAATCTTCCTTACTAGTTTTTGGAGCTCAAACTTGTACCTTAATAATGTTAAATGACACAACTTTAAAACGAAGTGATTCTTGTAAAAGTTTAGGGATACATCTAGATGAAAATTTAAATTTCCGACTGCATCTGCAAAACAGATTAAAAGCAGGTATGATTAAACTGAGACATCTATATCAATTCCGCAATATACTGTCAAATTGTGTTAAGTTAAAATTAATAAAATCAATAGTTTTGCCTCTCTTTGACTATTGTTCTTCTGTATATGTTCCTAACTTAACACAAGCAGACAAAAATAGAATTTCATTGTTCGAGAACTTCTGCCTAAGATATGTGTATAGTATTTCTAAATACGATCATATTTCTAATTTCAGAAATCTGGCTCAAATTGATAATATAGATGTACGAACTAGGAAATCTATTTTAATACTCACACATAAAATAAAAATATCAGGTATTCCCATCTACTTGAATAATAAACTTGTACCGAAAATATACAACTATGGTTTACGAGTAAAGGATTTATATGTTGTGCCTTCTTATCATAACACAAAATTTAAAAGTTGCTTCTCATATTTCGCTCCTATGTTGTACAATTCTTTATCTGAAGAAACAAAAACATTATTAATAGGTTCGTTTAAAACACAAATAAAAACACTTGTGTAAATTGTAAATTATAAATTATATGTATATTTGAGTAAATGGATAATAACTTGTAAGTAATTATTCTGACAGTCATGTCCTTTACCTTTTGTTAAATATTATGTATATACTTTTGTACTGGTTGGGTGGAAGAGCAGTCTCTGGCTGAACCCCGCCATTGACATTGGTCAATAAAGATTATTATTATTTATTATTATTAAAGTAACCATTTGCTTGTTTAAATTGACGATATTTTTACAAAATACTTGTCTATTTCGGATTAATTAAAATGCTAAAGTAAGATTTGTAAATTATACTAAATTATTAGACATATTGCCTAATAAAATAATATCTAAATATAATTAGACAAAATTTCAATTCATTTTTTTTCTGTGTATCATCAGCAGGACAACGCAAGAACATTGTTTAATCCACACAAAATATCAGTGCATCCTTGACCTTCTCGTTTTCCAGATTTGTCACCAATTGAAAATCTGTGGGATATCTGAAGAAGGGCAGTGAGGCGTACGCAGCGATCGCTAGTGTATATTAGAAACAAATGGATATCTGTATGTCAAGTAAAAATTTGGGAAAGTTTAAGAAACAATTGGTCAATTTGGAACAAAAAATGATCTTTAATAATAGTTGGCATAAGTTGGCAATATTGAATAGCGGAAACAGTTCCATGATGCAGCAAATGTTAGAAATAAAAACGCAATGACCATCGCAATATTCCCATAATATGCGCACATAACCGCAATCGGCAATAACGTACGGTGCTTGGAATCATAGCTGCATTTCTGCGTGCCAGTATGTAATACAGAGTGCACTGCTACTGCTCTGCAAATTCAAATATCTATTTCAAACGAACTATGCACGCTCGCGTACAATTGATTTTCATTGTGCACAAAGACAGTCGGAAATTCTGTCGCATTCGCCCCATATTTAGCCGATATGGAACAATATATTAATAATGAATGTGGAAAGTACAAGAGAAAATGAAAAATAATGCTGCTAGAGCACTATATTATTGTTAAACTTCACAATGTAGAAGTAAACAACAAGAATTGTGAAAGTATTCTCTCAGGAAGAGTAAATTAGACAAAGTAGAACGGTGTCACAGCGCTACGTTATTTCTTAGAAGGAATATCTTCAATACTATCTACTTTTCTTCATTAGAAATTGTATTTTCTTATAGCTGCAAAATGCATACATTACCCGAATAGAATATTTAAGAAATTGACAAGTTCTAATTTAATAACATATGTCACATAAATTTTCGGAAAAAAATTTAAATGTACAATACTGTGGTTTAAGGAAAATATATTGAATCTGCTTATTACTACAACAATTAACATAGCTCAAGTTTTAACATTTATTTTTTAATGTAGAGCTAGTGGCCCGCTCTCTTCTATACGACGATTAGTTCTAACTTGCCCCATGAGTCTTTGGCGAGTTTTAAAATTTATTTTTTAGTCGACCTTAACAAAAAATTGAATTTTTAGTACCCAAAAGCGGACGAAAAGTAATCGTTTTTCGTCCGCTTACTTTTTTGTCCGATTTAAGGTAACGCCATCTATTGATAATTTTCTACTTTACATCATGATTCCGACATTACCGAAATTGTCAGAATATCTGTGAATACAACAGAGAGTGTAAATGGTCTGTGAGTTAAACAAACTATCAATTTTGGTGTAAATTGTAATAAATACGTTTTGGTAGTGGAATTTTCTAATAATTATTGTTGATAAACATGTTCAACAGTGACGAAAGTGATGTGGAAAGATTCAACAACCTCCCGAAGTAATAAACGAAGCCAACACTGCTAGGTTAGATTTGCTACCTAGAAAATAATAAATAAATAAAAATCAAAGAAATTTGTAAATTTTATAAAAGTCGACTAAAAAATTTAGTGTGTACCACTTCCAAAAAGCGTCCTCGTATGATTAAGATCAAACTCGGCCAAAAAAAAAATCACTTTTTGGCCTTGGTACACAAATAACTATTTTCTCAGTCTTTATACAAAGTAGGCATATGCGCTCGCTTTTGTCAACGCAAAATGTCACTTTGCCGCTAATGCACGATTAAGTATAAAAACGCTGGCTGTTCGAATTTTTAGCTATAAAATGTTGAGAAATGTCATTTGTCTACATTCTTAATGGGAACATTTAGTTAAGAACTAATGGCACTGTAGTTAATTACATATTTACCACCTCTACAAGTCAATCTGACATAATATGACTGCCCTGTTGGTATATTACATAACCAAACAAAATAACGTACAACTGTGTAAAGGAATACAGAAATAAAATAGGGCATTCATTTACAAAAACGAAAGTAAAAAATGCTTAGATTGGATTGAAGCAATATCTCAAGTAGAATGAAAAATAAGGATAAATTAAAATTAAAAAATTAATCGTTATTTTCCACTCTTCTTGAGCTATTACTTCAATCTAATCTAAGCAAGCAAAGTGTACATTTTATTATTTTTTGTTATGGTGGGAGGACCCTATTCTGCCGACTGTAGAAAAAATCTTGGGTGTGTTGCAAATAGACATTGTCGATTTCGAAAGAATTCCGCGCTCCTATCCTATTTTGCTATCTTAATACACAAATAGCTATTGCATACTTTTTGAAAAATCCTGCGTCATAATTGTTTTCATTTTGGCTCCTCTCCATATGGTCGTACATCTTTCTTGTAAGTAACGCCTAAAAAAGTTTCGATAGGTCTAGCCTGAGAATGTTAGGATTGTTTACGAGGACTATAAATGGTATATTTTTGTCACTATGCACTGCGTTGTTGTTTAGGCATAGTGGCTTAAAGCTGGGTCAGGCCAAAATTTAATATCTTTGTTTCCATGATGTGAATTGATGAAATCAAGTAACTTCGGCAGGCAATTTTATGTACAAACCTCTAACACGTCCAACGTACTGTCTGAAGATGCCTGCTTCCGAAATTACACCACACACCAATCACACCATTATTTTACCTCAAAGTTTGCTTTCACTTTAAATTTTAAATTAAATTTTTTTGGGCGTTACTCACAAGAAAGATTTACAACAATTAGAAGCCCCAAAATTAAATAATTAAGAAGAAGGATTTTTCAAAGGGCCGCAACTAATCTTCGTCGTGTAGAAGAAAACGGGCCACTAGCTCTATATAAAATAAAAATTCTTCAAGCTTAAGCTATGTTAATTATTGTAGTAATAAACAGATTCAATATACTTTCATTAAGTCACAGTATCGTCCATTCAAATTTTTCCCGTAAACTTATGTGACGCATGTTACTATCAATCCGAGTTTATTTACTTTTCTCAGTTTAAGAACAGGTTATAAAAATACGTAACAATTTCAAACACAGTCTCTAATGTAATTGTGTCTATAGAATACAGACCAATTTTAGTTGCGAATGTAATACCTAAAATTCGTCAAATAACTCTTTGTTTGATTGAAACTAATTCCGCTTTTCCACAACGTTTCAACATAGTAAGTCTTTTCATTCCAGCGTTTTAAATTCGTCAATGTAATAGACGAACAGAAAACAACCGCTGTAAAATCCGCAATGCAGTTAATCGCTTAAAACAGAACTGTAGTCTGTATCCGAAAAGCTGGAGAGAGGCCAAACGTGATACGCGATGCAGCATCGCACAATAAAAATGTCCTGGCAAAATATACAAGTGTAGCCATTCGTTCGTGGACGACAAAAAGTCCGAGCTAATTCGCGGAGAAATAATATACGTTGGATGGACTTTCTTAAGATGTTAGAAATAAAACTATTCGGTTCTCGAAACTTGTTTTGAACAATTATTATTATTTTTCTTCCTTTCGATCGCAGGCGCCTTTAGCAATATTTTTAATTTATTTTTCGTTACCAAACCGAACATACATGTAATTAATAAGAACACTTAATATACAAATACGAGGGTTATTAAACTTCGGGTAAAAGCTTTCAGGGCATAAAGTACTGATCAAAATGAGTAAATTTTTAACCTGTTTCAGAGAAAAATTCTATTTTGTATTAGAATCGCAGAAAAACTAACAAAAATAGTATTCGAACAAAATTTTGTTTCTGCCCATAATAAGACAAAAAATCTGTTGTGGCCAGCACAAAACCTTCCGTCAATTCGATGTATTTTGTACAAATCTCATAACAAAATTTCCTTGGAAAATATATCACGTAAAATTGTAACACGAGCACGTACTATTTTTTTTATAAATTCCTTACCAAAAGTTTATTTGAAAAGATTCTATAAATCCAATAAAATTATAATGGATGAACATACACTATGTAAATGCACTTGACATTTCCTCTTTCTTGTTCAGCTTTCCCTATTGTATTAGAGGTCGCTGTTTCTTAATCTTCTGTTCCACTCATTCCTGTCCAACTCATCTTTTTCACATAGTTCTTCCTCTCTCAATTCATCTACGATACAATCCTTCCATCTCTTTGGCCTATCTCATGCTTCCCGCATTGGAAGTTCCAATCATAAGACAAGGCTGCAACTGCATGTCACTTGCGAGGAACACTATGACATACCACATCCTAATCCTACACTTTCAATATTTGGTTTTGCACTTGACACTGACATCTGTCAATTAGAATTTTTTGAATATATCACCTGTTTCCCTGATAAATATCAAAGCTGACTGATTTTTGAAAGTTAATATCTTTATAATTCTTTAACATTATATCTATAGAATATGAATGAAAATATATAATCAAACTGTATAGAGAAGAGCATTTCCTTTAATATATATAAAAATAAAATGTTAAAAATACTATTTAACTGCGTTTTTTTTAAGAAAAACTGTTAAAAACTTTAAATAAAGGTACTTCCGGTGGAACAGTTGTAACCAAAATCTAATTATAATTTTTAGAATTGTAGTATTGGGGTTATCATCGGAAAAAAAACTGTCACACACAGCCACACGGACACACACACACACACTCACACACTCACACACACACACACACACACACACACACACATACAAACATCATCTTAAAAATAGTAAATTCGTATAGTAGGGACCCTAAATCGTGCTTATTCATTAAAAACTCACCACCGAATTTTTTGACCAAAGACAATACCTTCCTTACCTAAAATTTTATACGAAACATTTTTCTCAATTTCTAATAGTTAGAAGAAGTTTGAAAATTAAATATTATCCAAATCACCACATTTAACTTCAATTATTTGTTTTTTTTTTTTTTCTAAGGTGAACTCTTGAAGATAAATAAAAAGTCTCCTTTAATCGAAGTCGTAACTCTTATAGTTTTCGAGCGCAGAGGTAAACACAGTAAAATCTTGTTATTCACTGCTAAATATTTCGGAAAATATTGAAGATCGATCCCATGTTGATTAAGCTTTTTTTACTCATTTTGGTCAGTACTACATGCTCTTTTTTTATCCGAGTTTGATAACATCTTGCGTAATACATAACAACAATCTTACTAATCGTACAAAAAAGTGAGCCGTCGCGTACGCCTGGCAAATCCGCAAATACTGGCAGAGAAGTGGCCTATCTAAATTGTATTCATCCAGAAAATTGCACAGTTTAGAGTAGGTGGTATTGCCTTAGCCAGATCTTCTCTCTTGCATTCCTCTATTAAGTTGGCGCTCGAGAGTAGATGGGCCATTGTTTGTTCTTGGCCACAATGGATTCTACTTGGTACCCCTAGTTCAACATATTTACACCACGCTTTCCTACTTGACTTCGTAGGCAATTGAAAGTTTTCCAAATGGTAATTTCTGGTCATTAGCTGGTAGTAGTTTCTCATCTGAAGGGATACCCATTGCTTTATCTTCTGGCTTCAACGTCTCTTCCACATTAGCAGTCTTGGTTCCTTATTTGATAATAGAAATATAACTACGTAACCTAATCAAGTTTTTGGTGAGTTTCAATAGATCCATTTTTTTAATTTTACAATATTCTATCTAATTCTAAAGAAATGTCCTCGTGAAAAATGGTGTTCTATTCGATATTAATATTAATTTTCATTGGGTAATAGCTTGTATGAAATTTGTTAATGTCTGAAAAAGAATGAAATCTGTCGCTATATAAAACTAGTCTCTTTTACAGGCTTTCTTTTTCGTTACGTAGACTTGAAGGTTTTTTTTTATTATGGAGCAATAATTTTTCATTTCTTTAATAAAGATAAAAGGTTTGTATAGTCTAGACGTAAAGCTACGTAGAATGGAAACTGACAAAATAAATTTTAAAAAACACTTAACGCCCAACGAAATAAGAAACGAAAATCAGAGGGAATTTTATTTGTTCTCTTCTAGAGATATAACAATTAGTTTCGTTACGGATTATAAATTTCTTCCCTTAAAAATAAAGTTTTTATTGAAATATTCAAAATCGAGAACAGAATTTTTGTTGTTATTAAGCGTAAGAAAACCAAATATGTCGTGAGAAATAAAATTTGAACATAAATTAATCTATTATTTAAAATTTAATTGCCAAAGTTAACTTAATTAGAGCTTAGAAAATGGCATAACATAATCTTTTTTGATGAATCGCGATTTTGTTTAGGCCAAAATGATTCTCGAAGTTCCAATTTTGTTTATTTAGGTAACACAATCATGTTCGGACGTTTCGGGCCCAATTCATCTATCATCAGCTGATAATATTTAATAAATATACCAACATTAATAAATGATAAAGTTTACAGTTTACAGTCTAAGATTGTTATAATTTATTAACGTATATTTATTTAATATTATCAGCTGATGATGGGAAAAACTAGGCCCGAAACGTCCGAACATGATTGTGTTACCTAAATAAACAAAATTGGAACTTCAAGGCCTATTTATTTATTGCCAGAAACTTCTACTCAAATTTCATCGTTCTTTATTCTTTCATCAGCACAGAATATCAGTGCTTCCATAGCCTGCTCGTTCTCCAGATTTGTCACCAATTGAAATTCTGTGCGATATCTTAAGGAGAGCAGTGAGGGGTACACAGCCACTGGTGCAAAAGCTGGCAGAAATGTGGACTCCAGTCAAAAGAGGATGGAAAGAAATACCGCAAAATGTTATTATCCACCTTATTGAGTCATTGAGTCCAAGCCTCGGCGTATAGTAGCAGTAATTAATGCGGAGGACATAGTTCTTATCAATTTTCTTGTTCTACATTGTTTAAATTTGAGAAATTTAAACGTTTACACTACTAATAATAAGCAATTTCTACGCCGAATCTCATTTATTTATTTCTAATATTTTTTAGTGTTGCATTTTCAACGACCGCTTTGCATTATTTTGGATTTCAAATTCAATATAGAATTTTTTACTAAATAAGCAACCTCCATATTATTTATTAATTTTCAGTCCTTTGGGAACATAATCTATATGAAATTTGAAAACTATTAACATTATTTTCGTTTCAGAAAAGCGTTTAAGTCTAGGATATAGTACGAACCCTATGAGAGAATACTTACATAAAGTTATTTAAATTCCTTTTTGATCTGGTGTATCAATGTTTTCTTTTCGTTTTTATTCGAAGAAGGGAACACAAAGAAACGTCTCGGCTGCACTAACATGTTCCACGTACGTATCGAATAGCGCTGATATAGATACGATATAGAGTACGAGAATCGTGTATGTTAAATCAATACAAATACGACCCACATACATATAAAAATATTTTGTTACTGTCGGATTTTCTTCTTAACCAAGAGCTATAAATATACTCGTAATAATACAATGTTGAATGTAAAGAAAATATTACTCTAAATGTACCATCCGCAAAACGGATTGAATGGGATGTAATATTATTGAAAGGAAATATGATTCAAATTCTTTAAATATATTGAATCCGTTCCAACTTCTGTTTTATTTATCTTTTTATTGAAAATACGTTAGTAACAAAAAAAGGTGATAAATTTTTATATTTAAGTTACCCAGAAATAAATAAATACGTCAGTATTTAACAATACTATGATGAAACGCAACTAAATGACGAATTAATAGTATCTATACAAGGTGCCTATTTTTTGACACCCACCATTTGAATCTCGGTTACCTTAAGAAATAGGAAGGTTATGTTAAAACTAAAAATACATCAAGAGAAGAAATTTTAAAATTTTTTGATGCTTCATTTTTCTCAAACTCACAGACAGTTTAAGTAGTATGAAAATTCAGTCAAATTAGGGCAAAGTTTCTCCATTAGTAAACCATATTACAGATGCATTTGTTTTTTTTTTGCAAAAAAAAATGCGTAGGTCACTCACTAGATACCCACATGTAAATACAAAAATTAAGATTTTTTTTCATCGTACTGGATTCATGCTAAATATCGCAGATTTTAGTAAATAAGCACGTTTTAAGGACCCTACAATCCGATTTTAACATTTTCACGACGATGTTCGTGTGTGTGTGTGTGTGTGTGTGTATTTTGAAACCACGGATTTTCACTATAAAATAACCCTTTAAGGCCCAATAATAATTCCATTAATAAAATAAGGTTATATTTACTTTATAAACTTAAAATAACATAAAGTAACGTAAATAAATGTATATGGCCACATGGCCAAAGTATTTTTGAAAAAAAAAATGGTGGTATCTCCGAATGATCACTAGGGCAAATAGTAAAATCAATTTTAAGTTGAAAAAAAGGATAGGTCTTAATGTTACAGGTTTTTTATTACCATACAAGTACAATAGATAGAGTGGACGCTTCGGGCAATAAATTAGCACATCATCAGCAATTTTAAATTCTAAACCGAAATGGAACAGCATATTTTAGTTTTACATTATCCCAGTGGTTTTGCCGCGAAACCACATTCAATTTTCTAAAAAAAAATGAATAATAAAAGATAAATTCACGAAACAATTGGTCATATATGACAATCTACTAATAAATATATAATAAATGTTATGTACTTAGCAATCTTTGTTATTCATTAACTTTCACATTTTAACTAGAGATGGCAGTACTTGCTGCTGTGTGTGTCGGTGGTTTAGATAACTTAGATCCCAAAATAGTCAAAATACAAAAAGCTAGAAATGTTTAGAAATATCAATTTAACAAGAATAAGTGTTTTTCCATTTACTTTTCGGTTGCCATCTATTGATATTACTAGTAACTAGTATATACCTATGTCATTATGATTCGTTATTTAAAATAAATAGTTATGTAAGTTTTTTCGCAATTAGAAACTAAATTTCGATTAGTTACATGAAGGTAATGAGTTGAAAATAATCAGTCAAGTTTGAATTACACAAAAAAAATTGTGCAATCCATCTGAAAAACAATCATTTTTCTTGATAGACAGCCGGATTACAGCAGTTTTTTTATGAGTGCTTGTGAACAATCTATCATTCCTACTGGATTTGGTTATTTATGCGTGCAACGAGTTCATTACACCGCGATTTGCGTTGCAGTCCAGATTTGTGTTCAACGAATCGCCCGGATAAAATCTATAGTTTTGTACTTTATTTACCAAATTACAATTCAATGTTACTTTATTCATTCGATATTTATGAATGTCGGGTTTTTAATTGACAATTGTCGAATTCGAATAACGTTTTAATACATTTCAAACGATTTAGCGCCACTGGGTTCGTTGTATAATTAATACCTGTGATCAAAGTTAGAATTGTCAATCAAAATTGATATCTGGAAATGACATATTTTGAATTTCATTTTGCGTACACTGAAAGTGTTTTTAATTACGAGAGAATATTTTTGTTTAATTCAGGAGTTGTTGCACACAATTCTTTTCACATGTATTGGATGAAATACCTATTATCTCAACAACCCCCAGTAAAGTAATTCAGCGATTGCTATGCACGATGTCAACTTGCACTAATAAAGCTTAAATTTTAAGTATTCCTTAATGCATAATAATACATTTGATATTTTTTTTCGATGCTATATTGTCAATTTAAGGGAAGCTTAAAATTTAAGTAAGGTTGGTGCATATATCTATTAAAAATCGTTCGCAAAAACTGGCAAAGAAGTGGCCTAGCTACACGGTATTCATCCAAAAAATTACACAGTTTAGAGCAGCTGGTGTTGCGTGTTGCCTTAGTCAGATCCTTTCATGCATTCCTCTTCTAAATTGGACTTACTATACGACGGTATTGTCAACGAGTATCGTTTTAACATGCGTGCGGTAACTTAGTCAAAAGTATAAGAATTTTTAAAGGACAAGCCATCCTTATCACGCACGCTTCTTGATATGGCAAATGAGAGAGATAAATTTATGCCCCAGTCTCTTAACGATATGACAATCGGGCCTATTCTGTAACTCAGTGGTTAATTTTTAACAACTGGTTAAATTTTTTATCCAATAAACATTGATATGACAACTAAAAATCCATTTTTTACCTCTCGCTAAGAGAGGTATTGGATTCATGCTAAAATTCGCATATCCAGATTTTATTGAATAAGTACGATTTAAGGTCAATAGAATCCGATTATAAAATTTTTAAAATGATGTCTGTCTGTGTGTGTGTGTGTTTGTGTGTGTGTGTGTGTGGATGTGTGTATGTGTGTGTGTATGTATGTATGTATGTATGTATGTATGTATGTCTGGATGTTGTAGTCACGATTCCTCAAAAACTATAAGACTTAAAAAATATTTAAAAGCAGTTTCCTCAATCTGACATTCCTGGGAAGAGCTGAAAGGTTTTGGTAACAATTGAACAACCGGAAGTAGTAGTTTCTTAGGAAAATTCTTCTAAATATAATTTTTTGGGAATTTTTTTATTAAATATTGAAGAACATAAAATTCTCCATCTAACACACTTAAAAATTTTATTATATCTTGTATAGATTTAGAGATAAAGACACTATAATTTATAGAGTGAACTAATAGCAGAGGCCAAGGCACTAAGGAAACCAGTTGACAAATTCCAATGTTTATAACATGACACATGTCATTGTTAAATATCAACATTTTTAGTGACATTGTGAAAGCTTTTTCTGGGAAGTATATTTAATTTTTCTTATTGTTTTATTAATTAAATATTTGAAATTATAGGTAAAATTGTGGTAAAATGCATATATCCATCAGAAATACCGCCAATCTGGTTAATAAATTGGAATAATCTCTGACATGAAAATGATATAAAATAGATATAATTAGAATTATATGTGTGCAGAAGACATGTTAAATACAATCAGAAACAATATTTGGGTAAAGTTCTGTAATATTTTGTTATAAAACGACGGTTCGAAAGCGAAGTGCAATACAATACATATATAGCCTAATATGGAAATGGCGAGAGGTCTTATGCTGGCCACAACAGATTTTTTGTTATATATCAACATACCTGATGGTTAAAAAAAAATAACCAGTTGTTAAAAATTAACCAATGAGTTACAGAATAGGCCCGAATGAAACTGACCTAGTAACATCAAACCTAAATAAATTTTCTATTCATCATTACTGGAATTGTTTCCATGGTGCTGCAGCAAAGATTGCAAGTTTTATGTAAATTTATTTCTTTATAAATTTTCATGCAATCGCATAGAGAATAAAATATTCTTCAACAAATGATATTAAACTCCGTTTATTTTATTATTATTAATATTATTATTATTTTAAGATCTTAAAATTAAGGTACTGCCGGTCGACCAATTGTAACCAAAATCTAATCATTTATTTGGATGTAAGAATGAGGTATACGAAAAAATTGTAATTTTTGGAATTGTAGTATTGGAGTTATCGCGGCCGAAATTACCGTAATACACAGACACAGACACACGTCCACACATACATACGTGCACACACGCACATCATCGTAAAAATAGTAGAATCGTATTCTAGGCACCCCAAAATGCGCTTATTCAATAAAAACTCACCATCGAATTTTTTGACCAAAGACAATACCTTCCTTACCTAAAGGTAACGAAAGTTAAAAACAACAAAAACAAGATAAAAAAAAAACCTGATGTGGCCAGCACAAGACCTTCCGTCAGTTCTATGTATCTTGTATAAATTCCATACAGAAAGTTTCTTGTAAAAGATTCTATATAATTTCCAATAAAATATAAAACAAACATACTATGGAAATTGCACTTGACACTGACATCTGTCAATCAGAAAATGAGATTTTTTTAATATAGTGTAGCTGTTTTAACCTACGAGCACATACTGACTAGAGGCCGCTTTACGGTGTTTGTTGCGATCGGATCATATGCAGGGGGGGGGGGATTTGCGGGGACAGAAGCCGTGGTATATTGCGGGCTGCGTATTATCTTAATATTTGTACTACCTATTTTACAAAGTAATGACTAGTTGCTGCTTTTGAAATATGTAAATCACCTTTATTTCTAATAAATTTCAATCTTTTTTCTCTTGCGTCATTATTAGAAGGAAACCTAAATGTTACACTTTGTTTAATATATTATTTGTAAAAAAATCCCAGTTATTTACACAAGAAACGAAATATCCGTACTTTCTTTGTATTTTTACCTCCCGCTACCCTTGGTAAGGGAGGTATAGGGATCGCTAAAATCACATATCGAGATTTTAGTAAATGACCACGTTTTAAGGTCCCTAGAATCCAATTTTAACATTTTCACGATGATGTCTGTATGTTTGTATGTTTGTGTGTGTGTATGTATGTATGTATGTATGTGTGTGTGTGTGTGTGTGTGTGTGTGTGTGTGTATGTGTATGGATTTTGTCTTCGCTCTAACTCAAATACTATCATTCAGAAAATTCTAAAACCTTGTATATCTATCCTATTCTAATATGAAAAGAAGCCATTAGATTTTGGTGTAAATCGGATAACCAGAAATGGCACTTTACCTGAAGCACATAATGGTTATTCTTTAAAAAAATACCATTAAATGCCATTTTTTGCATTTTATGTCTTATGAAAATTAAAGATTATTGAATTTTCTACAGGAATACATTAATACTTTTTCTATATATTTTACAGATAAATTTAAAAATATTTTTTTTTATTAGTCCCGAAGCCTAAGATAAACACAATTCCTTTGTTACACAGTTCATATTTCAAATGAATGTAACCGACAGTAAATGTCACTGTCAAAAATCTAATCACTTCAAATTAATAATAGTAACATTTTAAAAAGAAAATAGTAAATAAAGCAATAGTTTTCTGCAATGGAACAGTTTGCAGCGTTAGTAAATACGTAGGTATGTATTTAAATTAATAAAAATTAAATAGCGGGAGTTTTTATGTTGGCCACATCAGATTTTTCATTACAATTTGATATCCTCAGGGATATACTCACAACCGTTACAGTAAAATGACAAGTACAAAACACTGTCCGCAATACACCATGACTTCTAGCGCCGTAAATCCCCCCTGTATATCTTTCGATCACAACATGCTATGCACCGGTATAGTACAGGGAATTACTTCTCTAGTCAGTATATGTTCGAAGGTTTTAACTCTGATTCAGTATGACGTATAAAATGCAATCAAAACAAATAGGGAATAAAATATTCTTTAAGATTTATGATTCAGTTTTTGGAAGCAATTAAAAAAAATTTCTATACGAAGAGGTTTTTGGATAAATGCTTCATTTATTTCAACATAGTCAAAATTTACAATTTTCACAAATGCGACGTTTCGGTTCTGTTTAGAACCATTTTCAAGCAATAAATAAATTATTAATACATTTGAAAATATTACATTTTAATTATAAAAGATTTTGTAAAAACCAATGAGTTTGAAGACTACATGGTTAAAAGTCAACTGACTTTTAACCATGTAGTCTTCAAACTCATTGGTCTTTAAGATTTATAATAACATTAAATGTCAAAAAAGTTATATTTAACAGAGTTTTTTCAAGAAAAAACTGTTAAAATCTTCAAATATAGATAAAGATACTTCCGGTTGACCAATTATAACCAAAATCTAACTGTCTTCATATGCATATGAGAATGAGGAATACGTAGAAATCGGAATTTTGTAGTTGTAGTATTGGAGTTATCATTTTAAAAAAAATCTGATGTGGCCAACACGCTCCCGCTATTTAATTTTTATTAATTTAAATACATACAAACTGTTCCATTGCAGAAAACTATTGCTTTATTTACTATTTTCTTTTTAAAATGTCACTATTATTAATTTGAAGTGATAAGTTTTCTGACAGTGACATTTACTGTCAGTCACATTCATTTGAAAAATGAACTGTGTAACAAAGGAATAGTTTTTATCTTAGGATTCGCGACTAATAAAAAAAATCTGATGTGGCCAACACAAAACCTCCCGCTATTTAACTTTTATTAATTTAAATACATACCTACGTATTAACTAATGCAGCAAACTGTTTCATTGCATATAACTATTGCTTTATTTACTATTTTCTTTTTAAAATGTCACTTTTATTAATTTGAAGTGATTAGTTTTTTGACAGTGACATTCACCTGTCAGTTACATTCATTTGAAATATGAACTTTGTAACAAAGAATTTGTGTTTATCTTAGGCTTCGGGATGTATAAAAAAAATGATTTTTAAATTTATCTGTAAATTATATAGAAAAAGTGTTAATGTATTCCTATAGAAAATTCAATAATCTTTAATTTTCATAATGACAAAATGCGAAAAAATGACATTTAATGGTATTTTTTGAAGAAAAACCATTATGAGCTTCAGGTAAAGTGCTATTTTCGGTTGTCCGATTTACACCAAAATCTAATGGGATCTTTCCATATTAGAATAGGGTAAAAATACAAGGTTTCAGAATTTTCTGAATGATAGTATTTGAGTTAGAGTGCCAACAAAATCTGTACACATACACACATACACACACACATACACACACACACACACACACACATATATATATACAAACATACAGACATCATCGTGAAAATGTTAAAATTGGATTCTAGGGACCTTAAAACGTGATCATTTACTAAAATCTCGATATGTGATTTTTAGCACGATCCCTATACCTCCCTTACCAAGGGTAGCGGGAGGTAATAGTAAAATCGTATAGTAGGGACCTTAAAAAGTACTTATTCATTAAAAATTCATCATCGAATTTTTTGACCAAAGAAAATATCTTCCTTACCTAAAGGTGAAAGACGGTAAAAAGAAAAAACACACATCAAAAGATAAATAGAAGTCACTTCAAATAAAAAAAAAGAAATTTAGTTCTACGAACCAAATGATCGATTGTAGCGCGGGGCTTAAAGTGTTAATTAATGTTTGGAGTTATTCTTGTTCCATTTCCTTGTTATTTTCATTTATCCTGAAATAAATCTCATTTCCACTTATGTTATCGTGCTGAAAATGTGTTCCCGAGTCATAAATCGCTGCTAAAGTGCCCGAGTATCCCAAATATATATCTTAAGAAAGTGAGAGGCAATTATAACAGTCATCTGTACCCGTGTGCAATAACGCCGAGAGATGAAACCTCTGAAATATTGTACGAGTATCTTCATGTGTATTACACCCATATGTTTTAATACATCACATCACAGCATTCGCAAGCTCATAAACACTACACACGCGAAGTTTGCCAGAGTAGTTACCGTGAATAGTGTTATCGCTTTTTGATAAGGTGATGTGGATGAATTATGATGGAGATGAACTTTGAAATTCTCAGGAGCTGTGAAATTGCAACTAACTGCCTGATTCAGATTCTCAAATATTTACATAATGTAACAGGAGAGTGAGTGGGAGGGGGGAGGAGGGGGCTTGCTAGTTTTCCCCAACGATTTTAGTGGACTTCTTTACCGAACGGTGATACTTCAACTAATTGGTGGACGCTTGATATTTTGACGACCACTTCTTTGAGGATAAACTCACACACACAAACATACTTTCGCACTTATGAATATATATAATGGACTTATATTATGGACACGGACATGCTTGATATTTATGCTAATTTTTATTTACACATATTTGCACTTAAACTTACTTATTATTAATTAACTCTCGACTTTACATGTTTACTCCATAAGAGTACGAATCAGACTGACTAAAAAACTAAAAACGTTATTATTTTTATAAGAGGATGTCTCAAGGGGTGTAGGGTGCATATGGCATCCATAATCAACTATCAACCCTGCATGTAGGCCTGCAATTACTTCTAGACTTAAATGTCAACACTATAAATGCCGGGACCTTCTTATATTTAGTAGACTAAACAGAAAAAATCTGATGTGGCCAGCACATGACTTCCCGCCAATTCAATGTTTAAAATAGCAGTGAGCTTTACGTAAAGTATCACTTCCGGTTGATCGGTTGTAAATAAAATCTAATTTGTTGTCCAATAAATAGAAAAGTTTGTAATGCGAAATTTAGGATTATGTTTTATTGTTTTTCCTCAAAAATCTGTTAGAGCTCCAAATTAAGTACCACATCCTATTTATAATATATGGTTAAAATTTGATATGTTGTTTCAAATTATATATGAGTTTTAAATACCAAATTTGAAAAGTTTTGAATCATATTTTAATAGACACACACATTGTTATAAAAATCAGCATCTTCTAGGTGCTCTAAAACGCAATCTTTGTAAATTCTTCGCCGTACATGATCCATTTCGTAAATGTGTAGTTATAAATTAATATTAATTTATAGTGCTGCAAAAATAGAAAAAAATTAAATCAGATCATCCTGTATATCTAATATTTATGTATGATGGAAAATATATTATTTTTACAAACCTTAATTTCATTAGAATTAAATATTTTGCCATTATATATTACATTTGTTTAAATATGTCAAAATTGTTATTAAGATTATGTTTTTGTTTGACGCATAGGCAAGACGATATATAAAATAAATTATATTATGTATTCATATTTAAAGTTATTTAGAAGTTGCTAAAAAATTATATTCAATGAATTTTTTACAGGAAAAAATGTAAAAATTTTAAAATCGTGTCCACAAGATCCACACACACACACACACACACACACACACACACACACATACATACCTACAGACATCATTGTAAAAATGTTAAAATCGGTTTCTGGGGGCATCAAAACGTGCTTATTCACTAAAATCTCTATATTCGATTTTTAGCACGATCCCTATACCTCCCTTACCTAGGGTAGCGGAAGGTAAAAATCTGTTAACATTTCTTGTACCTACAAATAATTCTATCTATTCTTTCATTCTATAAGGAATCTTGTCCTACTCTTCTAAAATGTTCAAGATGATTCCATTTCATTGACGGGATTGGCGGTATTTCGAAAGGATATGATGTACTTTATTACTATTAACATACATAGTACGTACCTACAATTTTAAATATTTAATTATTAATTCAATAAGAAGTATTAAATGTACTTCCCAGGAAAAGCTTTCAGTAATGTCAGTAAAACTGTTGATATTTGACAGACATTTATTTGTCAATTACAAACATTTGAATTTGACAACTGGTTTCCTTGGTGTACTCTGGACTGTGCGATTCATTGCAACAGATTATTCTATATGTCATATTTTCTTTATCTCTAAATCTATTGAAGATTTCATAAAAATAAGTATATTTGATGGTGAATTTTATGTTCTTCAATATTTGTAATAACAAAAATTTTCAAAAAATGATATTTAAAATATTTCTTTTTAAAATCTACTACTTCCAGTTATCTAGTTGTTATCAAAACCATTTCAGCTCTTCCCATTAAAGTCAGATTAAGGAATACATAGTTAAACAGGTTTTAAGTATTATAGTTTTTGAGGAATCGTCCTTCCAACATCCAGACACAAAATATAATCGGATTCTAGAGACCTTAAACATGCGAAAGATAAAAAGGATAATTAAACAGAATTTTGACTTACAAAGATAACATTGTTATTGAAACCATAATTTAGAAGTGTTTATAATAAAGTTTTTAGCTCGTTTTTACTTATGATCACCTATAGATAATAAAAGTATCAGCTGAATTCTTTTTAGAATATTTTTGCTCAGCTCAGATAAATGTGTTGACATGAGCTAAGCTGAAGGAACAACGTTTCACATACAGAAAGAGAAAAAAGTAATTCTTAATATGACATTTTTGTTTTTAACCACGAGGATAATACATTTATAACCTACAAATTGACATTTATTCTCACTCCATTGTCCCTTCTACTAAACTAAATGGCTCAGATTATTTTGAAATTAAATGAAATTCTACGGTTGTCAATAGCTTTGAAAATAATAATTATTTCATAAATATATTCTGATAAATATAAATATTGTAAATCAACATAACCAGAACATTGTATATGTTGCTGCTCAAATTTAATCGCGGCTTTACTTTGTTAAAATTTTGAGGGCAATTGCCGTGTTATTTAAGATAAAAAACCTAAATTAATGCGTTCAACAAAGAAATGAAAAAAATCAGTACATTTTAGCACCACAAAGAAAAAGAAAATGAAAAGAAGGGAAACGCGCGTAAACAAGCAAAAAATATAATGATAATGTTAGTTTGACTCTGACTTTAATGCATTTTAAGAAATGAAAGATGAACATCAAAGAGATTAATCTTAGCTAAATGTGTTTCTACTTCAAAAATTAGAAATGAAAACAAACCAAGCGAAAATGAAGTAAACAACTTAATTTAAAATAAATTTACACTACAGACGTGTTATATACGAGTATTTCGTCTTCGAGCGCTTTACACCAGGATTGAAAAAGTAATAACGTCATTTTAACTTTTATTTCTCCTTTGTGAATTTAAATGAAAAATATACAAACCAACTTTTATTATTGCGAATATTCTCAGAATTCACATTTTTATTATGGAAATAGAAAATTAATATCGTTATGTTAAATTAAAATAATATGGATACACAGGCAATACAAATTTGTAATTTGATTGTAATCTTTACAATTAAAATGAAAGCGAACCATTTCCTAAGAATAGAAAATAGTCTATTTAAATAAATACCTATATGTTATTCAGTGAAATTATTTTTCTGTTTCCGAATAATTAGAATGACATATTCTAGCAGGCTTGTTAATGCTGGAAGGCGCCTCATTCTTAGACGATTTTTGGTGACTTTTGTTATGTAAGATTGGTATGACTGTATTAAATAGACAAAATATCTTGACAACGGGCAGAATAAAACACAAATTATTGTTACTATTTGTCAAAATTTTTCCTTGTTAACTATTTTGATGAAGGAATAATGTAGATGAAAGACAAAACAGAAAAAATAGTATAAAACACTCGCTACAAAAGGCGATTCAAACACTCGTTGATTCGCACACTCGCTGCTACGCACTCGTGTCCGAATTTCATCATTGTGCCCGAATATGTTGCCCTCTAAAACTTTAGTTTAATATATTAGTTACATTCATTTTCTTCCTTGCCAGACATTATGAGATGATAAAAAATTCTTGTTAAAGTTAGAGAAACTCATTTTCTTGTTATAAATCTCGACTTATGCAAAGAGGTATCCTCACTTTACTTTTGTTTTAAGGTAATAAAATAGTTTTCATAGTTTGCTGTCTTATTTTATATGGAATTTTATTAATATATATTTTGTACTCGTAAATAAATGGTCTCCATTTTGCACTGGTTTATATTATGGTATCGTTATGAAGCCAATTTTATGGATAGGGTGTAAACGTGTTTAACATGGGAAATCAGTTTTTCTTTCTGCAAATGTTACCTAATTATTTTATGGAAAAATAGGTCAAATAAAAGTTAAAGAGATATAAATTTTGCGTCTAAATTACGTAATACGATTATTCTAGCTCTTATAAACGTAAAAATTAATTATAAAGTTACAATTTTTATGATCTTTTAGTCTAGGCAGCCATGGATTTATAACAAAAAGAAACAAAAGTGTTGTTTTTCACTGATGCTATGCCAACTTAAGTATATTTTTATTTTGTCGTTTTTGCATCCACAGTTTCATCCAAATTAGTTTTCGTTTCAGAAAATTATTACGCGCAAAACAATTGCGACAATTACATATTTTTTTTAATTTTATGTCCATCGTTCTTGAAATATTTGAACTTGACGTTTGGTTTTGTCAACGACAGTTCAAAGAACCCAAGTGAACATATGAAATTTAACTTTTGAGTAAAGAAACCCCTAAATATAATCAAAATATGAAGCAAATGACCTTCAAAATGAGAACAAGCTCTATTTGAAAATCTTTATAACATCGTAACCATAAGAAGTGGTAAATTTATTACATTGTCATCACTGAAATTGCGTGAACAAATATGAAATTGTAAAAATGCATGTAAATTTATGATAATGTAAAATAGGCTTTAAAAACTCTTATGGGCTTCAAGTAAAGTACCACTTCCGATTGACCAATTTTGTCCAAAATCTAATCAACTCTTTATATAAATACAAACTTAAATACGGAAAATAGAAATATTAGGAAGTTTGATATAAGAGTTATGATGGAAAAAAAATCGTAATACACATCCTGACAGACATCATTGTCATATTACAATTTTGAATATTGTGGGGTTGGAATTAAATTCTTTATTAAATTTTGCGTGTTATGGTATACATATGAATTGAAGATGGAAATTTGGATGAAAATTTGAAAATAAAATTGACCACTGTCAACATTGGGATGTGCTGGAAAATGGGCCAAGCAGAAGCGCCTCGTCGCGGCTTAGGTACTGTTTTTTTTTTTTTAACCAGTATAAATGGGGATGGGGTCATGCCAAAAAAAAAATGTTGCTAATATTTAATAAAAATAGAATCTATTACACTTATTATCCATATTGCAACATAGAACATCCCAAAATATAATACTTTTCATTCATGATTTACTTAAAAGATATTTGCGCTACGATTTTCTGTGATGTCATGTATCGGCTACTCACACAACGACGCCAGTCACACGTACATGGAGGTCACAATGTCACAAACTTCAAACGCGAAATTAACCGTAAGATCAGAGTAAACTAACCAAATATTTATAAAGCTGTCAGAGGAAAAGTGCGCTCTATTCAATCTTTTTTTGTTTCATAAAGATTTATTTATTTCATTAGAGAAATATTATTTTTAATTGCAGGTTTATGTGCTTGATATATAATTTAATACATAAAAGTGCAATAATTGTATATTTATAATGATAATAATGATAAAACATGGTGAAGATGAAGAAGAACTGTGCAGTTCCAACTTGTGGAAACAATTTATTAAAAAACCCAAGAAAATTATTTATAAACTATCTTAAATTACATTTTGTCCGCCAGGGTGAACTGGAATCGTTCAGATACATGACGTATGCGCTCACGTGACCTCATTGAAATTTGAAATTGACCCCTATTTTTAAAAAATTATATCTACAACACAATGCACACAAATGGCGTGAAAATATTATTTACATACCTATACTGTGACCGGTAGACTTCCAAGAAAAAAATAAAACAGAAAATGTGGCATGACCCCATTCTGCAACACCAGCTAAGTGGAAGTATTCGAAACAAGTCTATGCCTATGAAGACACATCGGTGGATAGCTGTATTTTACTCTTTCGCTTTTATTATTGCATATATACTTGTTCGTGTTCCTTGTACTTGTACTTGCTGGATACGATTAAATAAATCATTGTCCAAAAAGTAAAATCGTATTGTAAGGACGCCAATTCGTGCTTATTCACTGAAAACTCATTACAGTTTTTGGACCGAAAACATCACCTCCCTTATCTAGGGGGCGGTAAAAATCTACTTCAATGTATTTTTTGACAAAACTCATATTCTGTCTACGTAAAACAACAATTTCCCTCACCCCATCTGGCGCTAATTCGTGGATAACATTTCCCCGATTCCAAATTCCTTACATTGGACATCCGCTGTCATTACGTGCGCAATGCCGGCACATTACCGCTGTTGCTGTGCGATGGTATGCTATGCTATGCTGTTGTTCTCTACAGCGGACGACGAGTGAAACATGTAGTGGTATTCTTCGTAAATCCTCATGCTATATTGCCCGTATGTGTTACATGTGCATTCCGACTGGTGTGTGGTTACCCGTGTTTATATTGTGCCACACACAGAGAGGGTTTCGCAAAAATTCACACACTCAATGAAATACAGAACGCAGAGGGGGACACAGGAAAATTGATTCAAAAATGGGAGTTACTAAATCAATGAACTATATTCGGAACTTGCTTTTATTAGTGCTTTTATTAAAAAGTACGCTTTATATTTTATGACGTAATAAGACTAGCGTTCTTTATTATGATATGTAACACGGGGAGTCTGATGACGATGAAGCTTCTTATTTACCCTTACCAACGATGACTCGGATGATCTGATCACTTCTTTGACCATGTAGTGAGTGACCACTTCATTGAGGTGGTGATGAACACTACTTTTATGGATGACGGACACACAATATTTTTTATACTAATTTTATTTATACATATTTACATTATTACTAACTTATTACTATTGATTTCACTAAACATTAAGAAATCAAACTAAATATAAGAATGCTGATGCATTGCTAGGCTAAAATATACGCGTTACGCAGAGCGCGAGCCTAAACTAAAACTGTACTCCATGTCCTTTCGATATACCTTTCCGATTTGAATATCTGAATACAACTAAAGACTAACTAAAAACAAATGGATATCATATACAGTAGAGCATATCTGAGGGATTCGGGGAGAAATGTTATCCTACAGAATCCCTAGCCAAATATCAATCCTGCACCTAAGCTGGCAATAACTTATGTACTTAATTGTCAAGACTAATTGTTTAAGTAGCTGACATCTAGACTAAACAGAGATAATTATGGGAAAAATAATAATTTCTTTTTTCTATAGCAGATTTTAAAGTGTGTTTTGTTCAACTCGAAATAGTTGACTAAATGACATTTTAACCGCAAGGGTAGATAAAATAATACTTTAGCAGCAAGGGTAGATAAAGAACTTTAATTTTTATTTAAATAAAAACACATTATACATTTTGGCGATTCATATTATATATAACTTCAATTGTATAAACATGAATAAAATGAAATTGATTTCAAACAAATTCTATAACTACCACGCTACTGAGATTTTTTAATTGATCTTAAATAATTTAATTTATAATCGGTATTTCTAATTTTTGCTGTTTAAAATCTGCTATAGAAGAAAAATAGAATTTTATACACAACGATAAAATTAAATTATCGACTCGCAAAAATAATTCACGAGCGATTTCGCGAGTGAATTAAACTTTCCGCTCGTCGATAAAATACCATTTTTTATCGTCTTGTATAAAAAATAACTAAAACAGAATTTTGACTTACAAAGATAACAAAGTTGAAATATTGATATTGAAACTAAAATTTTACAGAGTTCATAATTAAGTTATTAGCTTGTTATTGTTCTGCCATCACCTTGTCACATGTAGGAGGTAAGAGAAACAGCACTATCCCTCTAAGGCATATATAGTATTCTTCACGTAATAATAGCATTGCACAATGTCGTAACTATAATCAGGAAATAATTTGGAACTGTCAACGTAATTCGTAAACATTGGCATGTATTTTAGCATTTTTATGTTTCGTTTTGATTTACGAGATTTATTAACTAGAATAAAGGCACAGAATAGACATTCATACAGAAGCGACAGTCAGAGAGAGAAACGAAAATTAGAGAGAGAAAGAGTATGCCAACAAATTTAAAGGGCTAATCGGATAAAATCGGATTATTGTCTTGTATAAAAAATAACTAAAACAGAATTTTGACTTACAAAGATAACAAAGTTGAAATATTGATATTGAAACTAAAATTTTACAGAGTTCATAATTAAGTTATTAGCTTGTTATTGTTCTGCCATCACCTTGTCACATGTAGGAGGTAAGAGAAACAGCACTATCCCTCTAAGGCATATATAGTATTCTTCACGTAATAATAGTATTGCACAATGTCGTAACTATAATCAGGAAATAATTTGGAACTGTCAACGTAATTCGTAAACATTGGCATGTATTTTAGCATTTTTATGTTTCGTTTTGATTTACGAGATTTATCAACTAGAATAAAGGCACAGAATAGACATTCATACAGAAGCGACAGTCAGAGAGAGAAACGAAAATTAGAGAGAGAAAGAGTATGCCAACAAATTTAAAGGGCTAATCGGATAAAATCGGATTATTTCGGCATATCTTCGTATCTTACGATTTTTTGTTTTTTTCATTATTTCGACGAGAAAATTTTCTGTTAGGGGTCAATAATAAAAGTATATTGAGAAACACAAATTGATTTCTAATACGTACAAACATGTTATTTTTTCAATAAACGATAGGAAAAATCGTTATCATAAAGAAAATCATTATATTTCACATATTCTGGAGGAGCGGTTGTCTCAGCTTGTCACGCCCATGTATTTTAGGGTTATGGCTAATTCAAGCAAACCAAATACGTCTTCTCACTTTTGACATATGTCATTTTGTGAACTGTTTGTGAATTTTAGAAGTGGTGTTAATTTCTAGTAAAATGAAAAAAAAAACAAAGAAGATAGAATCGGGAGGACTTGTTTGTTCATATAAAAACTGTATTAGTAGATTTAAAAAATGGAAAAAGTGAAATGTAAGTTTTTTTCGTTTCCGAAAGATACAGAAATGTAAGTAATGCAAACCGACTTCCATATCATGCAAAATGTATATTCATTTAACAAATATAGGTGTAAAATGTGGCTCAAGGCCTGTGGAAGAGAAGATTTGATGGAGAAGGATATTTGGGACATATTCATCGAGTCTGACGTTTGTGTTTCCCACATCAAAGATATAGAAAATTCTGCATTGTAATGAATTTGTAAAATTCACGTATTTGTTTAATAAAAATATAATTATCTGTTTATTTTATCTGATTTCTTTTTAATTCGTAAATAAAATTAAAATTTTAGTACTTTTGTGTTCTAATTTTTCCTTTGCCATTTAAAACAATTTAAATTTCGCGCGTAAATTTGCCAACAAATTTAAAGTTCAAGGTCATAAACATCAAATCGCAATAACAATGGTGCCGACAGGGCACAGGGAGTGTCGCTTCTGTATGAATGTCTATTCTGTGATAAAGGTATGGTCTTCATGTGCATTTTTAGATGCAGAAAAACATAGTTTCCTAGTTGATGTCAGCGCAGATTATAGAGAGAATTACCTATAAATAAAATATTATTGCGAAATGCCATTCTTCAAGAAGAATAGTATATACACTCGATGACACAAAGGGAAACCGGTTTGATAAGAGGGAGAATTCTACCTAATAGCAGGCGTTGCTTCTACTACCCTTTGTTGAAGCGGTTTACGTATTACGTATAAGTCAAAATAAAATATTTCTAATTTTAATCATAGTGCCGTTTTACAGAAATTCTGCTAATCCTTAACATTTTTCAGGCCGGTTTTCTTGTCATTTCAACTGTATATGTGAACCTACTCTGTAATTGAAATATAATTATGTTGACGGATTTATTTAAAAAAAAAAACTTTTCATATTATTTGAGCGTGGGTTTCAATTCCGACACGAGCGCGTAGTAGCGAATATGCGAACGAACAAGTATTTAAATAGCCTTCTGTAACGAGTATGAGTGTTATATAGTATTTTCTCTGCTTCGACTTATATTTTTATTATTTCTTCATAAAAATAGTTGACAATTTTCATTAAGGGAAAGTTTGAACAGAATCGTTAAGTTGGTAACAGTGATTTGTGCATTTATTCTGTCCTTTGCTAAGGTATTTTGCGTATTTGGTGCATTCATGGCAAACCCAAAAACAAAATATCACCAAATTTCGTTTAATGAAGCTCCTTCTAGCATTACTAAGCGTACTAAAATATGTCATTCTAATGAAGGGTTATGATTTTGACGTCACACGCAAGAAAGAGTGCGACGATAGAAGTTGAGATGGAAGATCCGATTACAAATAAACCATCACCATTTTTAAAGTTCTGTCTTCTGTCACTTGTGTTTTGACATTTGAGTTTTACATAATTCAATGTCTTCGGATGGCCGAGGAAACTTAAAGAATTTCACATTTGTTATGTATTCTTTATAGTTATAGCGGGAGTCAATGTTGCAAAGATCATACACTCACTTCGTATTTGGCACCATCTTGCAACTGTCACCATGACAGCGATTTGTTTGTAATATAGCAATGGAGTGAACTTAGTCACAAGTGTAGTTCAAGGAAAATATCAATAGATGGCAGCAGGAAAATATACCTCTTGGTATAACCCTCCATTCCGATACAGAGAAAAAATATTTCACGTCTTTTATTTTATCGCAACTGTAGTAAATGCCTTTATATTCAAATTAGTATTAGGAAAAACGTAGCCCCCAAAGGGAACATAAACCTAACACTTCCCCTTGTAGATAAAGCTTCCCTTAGTGTAATTACCATTTAAATATCATTTTTTCCAAACAAGAGTTAAATAAACCTTCGTGAATTAAGTGCGGGCTTTGTGCTAAGTCCGTGCCTGGAACAAGGCCCGCGGTTTCGGCCGACCTCGCTCGGATTAAGCGGGGTTTATGTCCTGCCCAGCATACTTTTCATTTGTCCTCAAATAAGGATTTAAGTTTGCCATTGCTTAAAAAATAATATTACTCTTACGCCATTTGTTTTCACATAAAATACGGGGTTACCACAACAATAAACTTGTAAAACGCTAAATTAAGTAAAAGGATACATTGTTGCGATTTATTTTTGAATGAAATTTGTCACATTGAGAATTTTAACAAGAAAATAAATTTGTGCAACTTTTATGGATAAGATTTTTTCTTCTTTGTATATAGGTATATAGGAAATAATGCATTACTAACGAGATTTTATCAGAAAGAATGCAAGAAATGGCACATTTTACTCCTCCATTATTTTTGTTTTTGTAAAGTGTGTTTCTTCAGTTTTACAGGAATGTTTAAAAAAAAGTGGACAATGTTTAGAGAATGTATCATGTACATGTACAGTGTGTTCAAGAAAAAAACAACTAACTCAAAGTGAATAAAGAAAAATATGGCTTAATTTAAAATTACCTTTTTAATGAAATGTCAGTTGGACACAAGATATTGCTAAAAATATTATCTAAACAATGGGGGATTACGGCTCAATCGAATTGAAGGAAAATAGTAAAAAATACGAATGTCTATGCTGAATAACGAATATTAATAAAAAAAATGAAATGGTATAATTCAGATATTTCGGAAATAAAGGGTGTTTTTGTTATAGCGCTTCGACACTAATATGAAAATATTTTGATTGGCGACCGAGAGACCACCTATACATGCATTACAAATAGCATGTTAGGAGGTGGGGATTACTACCAATGGAAGTTAAGAAATTCAAATTCGAAAGGAGGGGCTAACATTCCTGTACTGCAGTTTTCAAACAGTTTTTATTTTAACATAAATTTCTTGCATGAAACTTAATAATTTAAATACACCTGTAATTATAAAGTATGTAGACTTATACAGTGTTATAATATTCATTTATTTTTATGTAAATATAACTTAAAATAGCATATATTTCAAGAACATTTAGGTCCATGATGAAAACAGTTTGATATAAAAACACATAAATGTGACGTCACGTCAATCTTTTCAAAATTCGGGAGACCATAACTCGCTTATTAATAGGAATTTTTTCACCAGATTTTCATCAATGGTCTTAGTTTTCCTAATATTTTCAGATGAAATTATATATAAAAAAAATGGTGTAATCCCCCACTGAAAGCTTTTCTTCTTGAATCTTATTTTAGAAATGGAAATAAATTAGAAAACGAGTGGCAATGTTCTTTTGATCCCTATTACACCGCTGAAAGTAGATTGCGTACGTCTAATTTATAAGTTTTGGGACAAATTACAGTTTTTTTTTTATTATACATGCATAATAATAGCTCTTTAAAACACGCAAAAGCGTGCGTAAATCGACCATTACAACACGCTAAATTTTTGAGTTACCTAGGTAACGAAAATTGACAATAAATATGAATAACAACTAAAACAATGAACTACGGCATTAAAGACACTCCGCTACGCGTCGTGGCTTTAAACTTGTCTTGCATGCTTTAAAGGCTAGCTTATACACTTGTATCATAATATACTATAAGCTTCCGTCACCTTTAGGTAAGGAAAGTATTGTTTTTGGTCAAAAAATTCGGTGGTGGGTTTTTAATGAATAAGCACGTTTAGGGATCCTAGAATACGATGTTACTTATTTTACGATGATGTCTATATATATACGAGAGAAGTAAATGCATTTTTTTTAAAAAAAAAAATTGGTGAAATTTGTGCCAAAACTTTTGGGACATGTCACATGTACGTAACTCATATGTAAAATATTTGGAATATTCTCGTTTTTGCCAAAAGCTTCTCAGTTGTTATCCTCAAATATTGTTCCCTATTTTTTGAATAGCTTGTATATAAAATTTAATGATTTTTTTCCATTCTTGTGAATTACATAAAATTTTGATGTGTTTCTAAATAAAACAAGTGTCCATTATTTGTGCTTTAATACTTTTCTATATCTCTTTAGAAATTGCATTACAGAACCATAGTAAGATTTTAGCGAATAATAATTCATTTTCATCTGCCATTACTTCATAAATATATCTTTCTGACATGAATTTATTGGAAATAAGTCTGGTAGTTGTGAAGTGACTCGCACTAGTGAAACTTATTCACTGGCGTAAAACGATTTAAACTACAATCTTTCACATTCGGAATGATTGGAGTAAAACGTAAACGTCCAAATATCAAATGGAAACGCCAAGTTGGCAAGTTGAACGTTAACGTTTACAATGAAAAGAATTGTATTCGCTTTGGAAATATATCGATGTCTGCGCAGATTAAATAAATTATCACAGCAGCCGAGAAAGAGAAAATCGGAAATCTGCATCGACTCGCGTTGCGGCATTCAGAAGCAGACGTAAAAGTCATAAAGCATAACAAACATAGATTTATTTTCAAGCAAATTCGTTTTCGTGTACGGATGTACGCATCCGAAAGCAACATTTATAAAATATGTGTACGGAGGCCATTAATAACGTTCAGTTATTTATCATTCCAACGTTTACTTTTTTATTTTCCCTCGACAAGACAGATCTTTTGCTGTAAGTACAATGAATCCTACAATCGTACATGCTTACAATTATTTTTCTGTCCCGAATAATAAATGTGATATAAATGAAAAATATACGTTTTACGGTAGAAGTCATTTGATAATTTAAGTACTAGCGGGAGGTATAGTGCTTGTCACAACATATTTTTACCTCTCGCTAAGAGAGGTATTGGATTCACAAATCACATCTCCAGATTTAAGTGAATGAGCACGAATTAAAGTCCCTATAAACCGATTTTAACATTTTTACGATGATGTCTGTGTGGATGTTGGAGGGACGATTACTCAAAAATTATAAGACATAAGACCTGTTTAACTATGAATTCCTCAATCTGACATTCCTGGGAAGAGCTGAAAAGGTTTTGGTAACAATTGAACAGCCGGAAGTAGTAGTTTTTTTAAAAAAATCTTCTAAATATTATTTTTTGAAACTTTTTGATATTACGCCTTTTGAAGAACAAAATTCTACATCTAATACATTTAAATTTTTTATTATAGCTTCTATAAATTTAGTGATAAAGACGCTATAATATATAGAATATCGGGATATAATAAGTCGAGTAGGCGAAACTACACTAAGGAAACCAGTTGACAAATTCAAATGTTTGTAATATAATTTGTAAATGACAGATATCAGTGTCAAAAATCAAAAGTTTAGTTACATTCTGAAAGCTTTTTCTGGCAAGTAAATTTAATCTTTCTTATGGTTTTATTAATTAATTAATTTAAAATTATAGGTAACCTGCATATATCCATCAGAAATACCGCCAATCTTGTTAATGAATTGGAAGAATCTCTGACATAGGGATTTCCTCATACAATGGAAAATAGATATAATTAGAATTGTATGTGTGCAGAAGACATGTTAAATACAATAAAATACAATATTTGGGTAAAGTTCTGTAATTTTTACCTCTCGCTAAGAGAGGTATTGGAATCATGCTAAAAATCACTTATCCAGATTTTAATGAATAAGCACGTTTCAAGGTCACTACTATCCGATTTTAACATTTTTACAATGATGTCTGTGTGTGTGTGTGTGTGTGTGTGTGTGTGTGTGTGTGTGTGTGGATGTGTGTATGTGTGTGTGTGTGTGTGTGTGTGTGTATGGCTGGATGTTGGACGGACGATTCCTCAAAAACTATAAGACATAAGACCTGTTTAACTATGAATTCCTCAATCTGACATTCCTGGGAAGAGCTGAAAAGGTTTTGGTAACAATTGAACAACCGGAAGTAGTAGTTTTTAAAAGAAATTCTTCCAGATATTAATTTTTGAAAATTTTTGATATTACTAATTTTGAAGAACAAAATTCTACACCTGATACATTTAAATTTTTTATTATATCTTCTATAAATTTAGAGATAAAGGCGCTATAATATATAGAATATCGGGATATAATAAGTCGAGTAGGCGAAACTACACTAAGGAAACCAGTTGACAAATTCAAATGTTTATAACATAATTTGTAAATGACAGATATCAGTGTCAAAAATCAAAAGTTTAGTTACATTCTGAAAGCTTTTTCTGGCAAGTAAATTTAATCTTTCTTATGGTTTTATTAATTAATTAATTTAAAATTATAGGTAACCTGCATATATCCATCAGAAATACCGCCAATCTTGTTAATGAATTGGAAGAATCTCTGACATAAGGACTTCCTCATACAATGGAAAATAGATATAATTAGAATTGTATGTGTGCAGAAGACATGTTAAATACAATAAAATACAATATTTGGGTAAAGTTCTGTATTTTTTTTGTTGCAAAACGACGGTCCGATAGCGAAGTGCAATACATTACTTATATAACATAAAATGGAAATGGCTAGAGGTCTTGTGCTGGCCATAACAGATTTTTTTACTTAAAATTTTCAGAACAGCCCTCGTACATTATTATATTTGTACCTCGCCAGTTACGCCTTCTCACGTAGAAACGAAGCATTTTTCAGATGGTGTTTACATAAACTTGTCCTCTCATTCCTAAATTTTAAGTTTGGTTGTTTAACTTGAACCATCATGTATATAATTAATAATATTTTAATTAAAATGATTATTAACAAATAAAACTAAACAAATATGTTATTCTAATTTATTTAAATCGTAATTAAAACTTGTAAAGTTGGAGCAACAACTACTTAATTTCTAATTATGAAACAGTGAGGGATATGAGTAACAACAACGAGCAAATTAATACGTTCGTACAAATAAGTGCTTTTATCTCAGTAATAATACTCTTGCACCCGTACATTTGATTAACTTTCCTGCAAACTGCTCTACAAATATTACGAAGTACAATTAGACTATAACCCACAGTATGAAATTAAATCATCAACGTCAGAACTAGCATATTTTTTATGTCGTATTATTAATGCCATAATCAACAAATCAAATATGAGATTTTGAGGAGAAGGGTGTAATTACGCTTTATAAACGTGGAATTATGCATAATTCACACAAAACAAACCCGTTTGCCTCACAATGGTCAACGTAATAAAGCGTTATGTTAATACTGCAACAGCAATGAAAATGTTATTGACGTGCTTAAATTACACTACACTATTTATATTATGTCTTGAACAACATAAATTAAGATTCAGGAATTAATCAGATATACAGAATATGAAATCGTTTATTTCTTGAAAAATAACAACGTACTGAACTACATTATGAAATTATTATGACAGTTACATAAAAAACAGATATTTTTCATGGATAACTTGTAATAATACACAACACTCCTTCCTCCTAACTGGTAACATAGTCTTTCAAATAAGCAGGTGGTTTTATCGTCCTTTTGGTCGTGGCGTGGTCTGTAATGATTGTGGTGGTAAAGAAGAAGATGTAGCAGGTTCTTCTGAAATCGCTGGAGTAAGTGACGATGAATTTTCAACTTCTTCAGATGGTGTTCGGCCTGCCATCAGATCTACATGGCGTCGAATGGATTTTCCTTCCGGTGTTTTTGCTTCATAGGAAACAGGTCCTGTTTGTCTTTGTACAGTTGCTGGCATCCATGAAGATGTAGCTCCATAACTTCGGACATAAACTGGTTCGTCAATGTTGAACTGTCGAATTTTCCTCTTTTCAAGGTGAGTTGCGAGTTCTTCATCTTTCTTCAGTTGCTGGTCTAGGCTGTAATCAGGATGTAACCTATCTAAACATGTTCGTATTCTTCGTCCCATAAGTAGTTCTGCTGGACTAAATCCAGTAGTCGTTGACGGCGTGACGTGTTGAGCAAGTAAGAAATTTGCTAGTCTTTGATTCCAGTTTCCATTAATAATTCGTTTCAGTGATTCTTTTGTTGTTTGAACCATTCGCTCCGCTTGTCCATTACTGGCTGCATGATATGGTGATACTAAAATTGATCGGATTAAATTTCTTTTCACAAATGATTGAAATTCATTTGATGTAAATTGAGGCCCGTTATCTGATACTATTGAATCAGGAATACCATGTGTAGCAAACAACTCGCGCAGTGTTTTTATAACAGCAGCACTTGTTGTTGAGGGCATACGTTTTACCTCTAACCATTTTGAATAAGAATCCACAATTATGAGGAACTCTTCACCTTGATATGGGCCCGCGAAATCTATATGTAAACGTGACCATGGATTTCTTGGTGTTTCCCAAGGATGAATAGGTGCTTTCGGTGGAGCATGTCGTGTTACTTGACATGGTCCACATTCTTTTACATAATTTTCGATGTCTGTATCAATATTTGGCCACCATACATAAGAACGAGCTAGAGCTTTCATTCGAACGATACCTGGGTGTGCGATGTGTAGCTCTTGCAGTACTCGTTTACGTGCTTCATTTGGAATAATTACACGGTGTCCCCATAATAAACAATCTTTATGAATTGAAATCTCGTGTTGTTTCATAGAAAATGCCTCATAACCTTCAATTGTTTTGGCAGGCCATCCCCTTCCCACCCAGGTAAAAACTCTAGATAGAACTTGATCTTTTTTTGTTAATTTACCTAAATCAGATGCAGTGAGTGGTGATTGAGATAAAGTTTCAGTGAAGAAAACGTCTGATAGATCTGGAACAGGAACGTCTGGGAACGGGCAAGGTAGACGACTTAGTGCATCAGCATTTGTAATCTTGGGTCCTGGACGATATTCAAGCTTACAGTCATACGACTGTAAGATGATGGACCAACGCAACATCCGTGGAGAGATGATGTCTGGAGTTGGTTTAGATGTTTTGAAAAGCCCCAAAAGTGGTTTGTGGTCGGTTACAAGAGTGAATGGTCGACCATATAGGAAGTGATGAAATTTCTTTATACCTGCAACTAAAGAGAGTGCTTCCTTGTCGATTTTTGCGTAATTGCGTTCTGTTGTAGTCAGCGTTCTTGAAGCAAACGCGGTAGGAGCGTCTCTTCCATCAGGTTGTGTTTGGCTTAGAACGGCTCCTATGCCATACGACGATGCATCACATGTCAGGGTTGTCGGTAGTTCTGTATCAAAAGGAACAAGCACACTATCTGATGATAAAAGTTCTTTTACCTTATTGAAGCTCTCTTCATGTACAGAAGTCCATTTCCAAGATGTTGACTTATCCAACAATCTATGTAACGGTTCTGCGATAGTTGCCTTATTCTTCAGGAACCCATTGTAAAAATTTAGTAGTCCAAGGAATGCTTGAAGTTCTAATTTGTTTTTTGGAGATGGTGCATTCATAATTGCTTTTACTTTGGATTCAGCAGGGTGAATACCTTCTTTATCAACTCGATATCCTAGGAATTCTACGGATGTGACACCAAAAATACATTTATCTCGGTTTGCTCGTAGTCCTCTTTCTTTGAATCTTTGCAGAACTTGTTTCAATCTTTCTGTGAGTTGCAGCATTGTCGTAGCTCTGATAAGTATGTCGTCAAAATATGGCGTTACACCGGGTATATTTCGAAGAAGTTCATCCATGATACTCTGAAAAATTCCTGGTGCGATACTTATTCCAAATTGTAGACGTTTCACTTTGAACGCACCCCGATGTGTAATTATTGTTTGAGCTTCGGCTGCCGACTCATCAACAGGTAACTGAAGATAAGCTTGTGACATGTCAATCTTGGCGTAATATCCTCCTCCTGTCAGATTTGACAGAAGATGATTTATTGCAGGAATAGGGTATGGATGTTCCTGCAACGCCTTGTTGATGGTGACTTTATAGTCCCCGCACAGTCGAATAGCCCCATTTGGTTTGATTACAGGAACTACTGGAGTAGACCACTTTGGGTTGGATATCGGTTGTAATACGTCTTCCTTCAATAATCGTTCAATTTCTAAATCGATGCGCGGTCGCAAAGCTAAAGGAACATTACGTGCTTTAAAACGGATAGGAGTTACCTTATGATCAAGTGGAAAGGAGACTGGTGGTCCTCTGTAATTTCCCAACTTCTCATTGAAAACTTCTTTGTACTGCTCAAGGATTTCGTTTATTGTACTGGATTGTTCAATTTGATTTATTCCTGTGAGTTTTATGCCCAGTGGTTGAAACCATTCGAGGCCTAACAAATTTGTAAAACTACCTTCAGCTACTAAAAGCCTTAGTTGTTTTCTATATTTCTTGTAGCGGACATTTACGCTGCATGTTCCCTTCATCTTGATCTGGTTCTTTTGATAATCTCGCAAGTTGATGTGTAGAGGTTCAATTTTTGGTCCTCCACTTGGCCAAAAACTTCGGTATGTTGGAAACGAAATTATAGAATAATCGGAACCCGAGTCGACTTCCATTTCACAATCGAGACCCTCTATGTTCACTGTAATTTTAATCTTCTTTATTGCTGGTGTGATATTACATATATAGGAGTCATCATTTTCGTTATATGTTTCTTCATTGCTAACTTGATTAGTTTTTGATTTGTTTGATGTCGGTTGCCTTGGGTTCCAGATGCTTTTTGTTGTCCTTTTCTTGCCTCGACACACTCTTTCTATATGTCCCTTTTTATGACAAAAGTTGCATTCTGCATTGCGGAACTTACATTCGTCACGATTATGTGCACCTCCACAGCTAGCACATGTCTTTGTGTGTGATCCTTCTTGCTTTGATGACTGTTTATTGTAATTTTTCCTTGCATTGCCTTGTACTTGATTCATTGTTGAACCTGTAACTAAATTCTTTGTTACTACTAGAGCCTGTAATTCTTTAACTTGAATTGAAGCGGCTTCTCCTGCGAGTGACTTCTTGATAGCGTCATCAAGTGTTAATGTGGATTCACATAACAGTCGTCTTTGAATATTGTCGTCACGTAATCCAGCTACAAACTGGTCTAGCAAACGATCATTTAGGGTATCGGCGAATTCACATTCTTCAGCTAAACGCCGTAATTCTGTAACATAGGTTGCAATTGATTCTTCTTTTTGCTGTGTTCTCTTACAAAATAAGAATCTTTTGTAGATCCTTGACGTTTGTGGCATGAAATGTTTTTTGAGAGTGTCCACAAGATCATCGTATGATTTTGTGTCTGGCTCTGCAGGTGATATTAGAGATTGTAATATACCAAATGTTGTTGGCCCGATGACTGTCAGAAGTGTAGCTCGTTTCTTTACTTCTGATGTGATGTCATTTGCTAAACAGTAGTACTTTAGTTGTTGAACATACATATTCCATGTATGTGGTTTGTTGACGTTAAACTGTTGCATTGAACCCACAGACGTCATTGTAGATTTTATAATTCGAGTTTTTATCTTATTGAAATCCCTTTTCTCGTCGCCAATATTATGTCTTGAACAACATAAATTAAGATTCAGGAATTAATCAGATATACAGAATATGAAATCGTTTATTTCTTGAAAAATAACAACGTACTGAACTACATTATGAAATTATTATGACAGTTACATAAAAAACAGATATTTTTCATGGATAACTTGTAATAATACACAACAATTTATGACTAGGAACTTAGGAGAATTGAATCTACAAACCTTTCTAAATACAAGTATAGCTATTAGAGTTTGCAGAAGTGCTTGATATTTATCTTTATTATAATTGAAAACAATATTGTACCGTTTTTATTTATTTTAATGTCAGTATTTTATGATAGTGATGTTAATCTCGATATCCGATTTTTATCACAATCCCTTTACCTCTCTTATCATTGATGGCAAGAGTTAAAAATTGCAAATTATTATGGTTTAGAACAAAAATCTAAAAGCAAATTTAGTACATACATTTTGTGTCAAAATTCCTCTGAAGACGGAACTAATTGTTAGACGGCTAAGTGTCACGGGAATATTTATTTAAGGCCCCTAAGAATAATCACAAGAAAGTCCCAAATAAATCCTTTTGGGGACCCTCTAAATTGGAATAAGTCGTCCCAGCCCCGTAGTAGATTATAAAAATAATACTTTATTTTACAAAAAGTTGAGTATTTTTCATTTTCGGATATGTTTTATATGTAAGGGTCATAATAAAAAAAACCTTGGCGCATTTCCAGTAGTGCCGCTATTCTGAAAAAAATAAAGTACAAAATCGGATTTTTCAAAGTATCTACTTAAGACTACCTATTAGGGTAAAAATAGTTATTAAGGACAATGCGAGGCCAGTCACTAAGATGCCCTGTAAAAGTAAAAGCCCCTGACTGAATACAAGTCATATATTCAAAAAATGCAATTCGAATAACAAAATTATAGTCCATAACACGAAAGAAAACGCTCTGAAGAATATTAAATGTTATTAGTATTTCTGTAAAGCAGTACTACGATTATAAATATTTTACTTTTGGCAAAAAAAACGAACTCGTAGCCATCTGGAGGCAAAATTATGAAGTTGTCTAGTGGGTAAAGTGACATGTGGCAAGTTATCGTTCGTAGTGTATTAGTGTTGTCGTTATGTTGATTTTGTTCATTTTCCTTCATCTTGTGGGTTATACTTTATCTTATTTTTAATATCCTTAATGTTCATGACCATTCTTAAATATTTTTCATTTGAGGAAGCTGAATATGGGTTTTAAATTCAAACCAAAAATGAACAATACAAACTGTTGTTATTCCCGCGCAGGAAAGAAATGGGAATTAAATTTCACTGTTTTCCCGAAAAAGATGAAAGGAAAATTAAAATATAAAAAAATGGTTCTCTTCATATCATGGGGATTTGCAGTAAGAACACTGTTCTGCATAACCCAACTAGTTTACAGTTATTTAAATTTACTTCCACAACTCCATATAAAAATAGCAAGACACTATTAACTACTTCCCCTTCGATAAAATTTCTTGAAGAATTCGTTGCCTCCAGATATAATATATAATAAAATAAAGTATATGAGAAAGCCGGTATAACTGTACATTTTACTATAAATAAAGGACAAATACTTCCCTTTAAATAATTAGGACTTCAAATAAGTTTACATTTAAAAATGTATAAACTTTCTCTGCACGTAAAGAACAAACACTTCCCTTTAAACAATGGGGTCATACCAAAAAAAAAAAAAATATATTGATTATTTTATATAATTTTATACATATGTATATGAAAAATATTTAATATTCTTATACTTTTCATTCATGATTTTCTTTCTAAACATTTTAAGTCTTATTTTGTGACGTCATGGGTTTGTACACACATACAATGATAGTCACGAACACATGTACTCGTGCACGTACTGTACATGAATGTCAGCGCAGCGCAGAGATGTCACATTTTTCGAACATAACCAACATTTTCAAAGTAAATGTCTTTGCAACAAGTTGATTTTGTTTAAATGTAAGTACAAATAACGAAATGATCTAGATATTACCATGGTTGTATAATATAGTTTTCTGCAAATTATTTGAATTCGCTTCTTCAAAATTAATTTCCATAATCAAATTATTCAATATACAATAAAAACATAAGCACGAGTACAAAATAACTTGCTGTCACGTTTACTTTCAAGTCAAATAACATAAACGTCAAACGTAATTCCATTTTTATTCGATAGGAGGGACTACGGTCACGGTCGCAAACCCATGACGTCATTTCAAATTTAATATAAACTTTAAAAAATTATTTCTGTAAAACTAGAAACATATGTGACATAAAATATATATTTCTGTAAGTGGTTTTAAGTATACTTTCAGGAAAAAAATAAATTGGAAAATGTGGTATGACCCCATTCAAATTAGTTTACAATTAAAAATTAATGAACTTTATAGGTTTATTTTTATATGGCTTACACTGTATAAGTTCTGTCATTTACCTACTACGCCGGCCATATTGTAAATACGGTGCTGCCTCTATCGCTCATTTTCGTTGCCAATATACTTGTTAAACGCAATACATGAACCGCTTTGTCCATCAGTATTTAACTGCTAGCCTAACTAATAGACCGACGGCATGAACACTATATCTCAGTGAAGTTACTTCGAGTTCTTCAAGACTACAGTTAGACTACTGTTTCCCACTTTTGTAAACGTTGATGATTGGTGAAACAGTTCATGGAGTACTCTCCCTTTCTCTTCCAGCCTTTTTGGATATTACAAATTATAATTAGTTAGGACTATCGCCGAGGGCCGAGACAGAAGAATATTTTTATGTTGCTTTATATGGTGGTAGTGGTAACATAAATAGGTACATAATAAAAAATAGCTCACTATCTTTTGATTATAGAATAAAAGCAATTAAGACATATATTGTAGTTTTGTGAAATTACAGTACTCCTATTATTATTATTAATGCTCTAAATATAACCCCACTTTTTCAAAATTACGTCATTCTGAAAATTCCAGGACAAGGTGTAAAATATTCAACAGCTGAGACAAGCGTCGAGTAGCTGATGACATAGCGACGTCACGACGTCAGCCTTGACGACGGTTAAGACGCCGGTTGTTGTTGGCGTCGCTTGTCTTCAACAAGTTTTATTATTATATTGTCCTGGGTTCCCGCCGATATTCAAAAAACACACAGGAAGTCAGTTTATAATCAAAATTAATATTATGTATGTTTATTTATTTTTCTAAGCTCAAAACATTGTCCGTGAACCTGTTGACAAACATGGCTCCGATCCATCACAGATGTAGTTGCAGTGAGACACTGTTCTGATTCCGGAAGGAATATCTTTAGAGATGAAAAAAACAATGTACGGGGTGTTTCATGGAACAGTACAAGGCTTTAGATTATGAATTCTAGATACCAACACGAGAAATAAATGCCAATAAACTTTGGTGCCATAGCGCATCATAACAGAGGTACCGAGGGACATAATACTGAAACGGCAAAAATAGTTCGCTGATATCCTTATATACCCTTTTGTGTATTTCATTTGAAACAAATGCGACTTAATTAATTAAATATCCCATCCATTTCAAGCCGATATTTAATTATTACACCTGCCATTTAATATTAGAATATTTCTAATTCTAAAAATAGTATTGCAAATCATTCTCTATTTAATAAAAATCTAACATTTTAGTCATTCGCCATTGTATTTTTAAATAATATAGAGTTATTTATTGAATGCAATGGTTTACATTTTGAACACTTGCTATAAGATTCTTTTTTATATTTAACTATTTATAACCCAATAAAAAATAAATAAAACTAGCCTACTTTAATTTCTGGTTTTTATGAAATCCTCGATATCTCTGTTAAGAAGTATTATGGCAATAATGTTTATTAAGATATTTACCTCCCGCTAAGAGAGGTATTGGATTCATGCTAAAAATCGCATATCCAGATTTTAGTGAATAAGCATATTTTAAGGTCCCTACAATCCTATTTTAACATTTTTATGATAATGTCTGTGTGTGTGTGTGTGTATGTGTGTGTATGTGTGTGTGGACGAATGTTGGAAGAACGATTCCTCAAAAACTATATGACTTAAGATCTATTTAACTAAGTATTCTTCAATCTGACAGTAATGGGAAGAGCTGAAACAATCGGGAGCAGTAGTTTAGAAAAATACTCTAAATATTATTTTTTGAAAATTAATGTTATTACAGTGTAAAGAACATTTAATGCTAAATCAGACAAAACTATTTTTTTATTATATCTTCTACAGATATAGAGATAAAAAATATAATATATATATTTATATATTTATTATTAATAATAATAATAATAATAATCTGGTGTAATAAATCGCACAATCCAAACTACACCAAGAAAACCAGTTGATAAATTCAAATGTTTGTAATTGACAGATAAATGTCAATGACAAAAATCAACAATTTTAGTGAAATTGCTAAAGGAAATGCCGCCAATCCCATCTTTAAATTGGAAGAATCTTGAACATTTAGAAGAGTAGGGGAGAACTTGTTTATAGAATGAATTTAAAATTTTAAGAATGTCTAAATACTGGAATTGAAAGCTTCTTTAGCACTGTGAACTTCCTCAAAGAATGAAAGAAGATATATAATTAGAATTTTTTGTGTGCACAAGAAATTTTGAATAGAATACAACATGAAATGGAAGATCACAAAAGATTTTTTTCTCGTTTTGGTATCTAGTATTCATACTCCAAAGCCTTGTACTATTACATGAAACACCCTGTAGATTTTATATTTCTACTTTCATCTACTATCTACTTTAAATAGAAAATATTGTACTTCGCATCTACTTTACACGAAATAGTATTCTGTTCTGTTTCGTAATGTATTCACTTCAATATCAAGTTGAATGTCGGAGAGCATGTATTCCAGGAAATAAAAATATCTTGTCCCTCAAACAAAGTTTATAGAATTGCATTGCAGAGTTCGGGGCCGATGCTGAATGTAGCACTTGTCGGAAACTGATTTTAGTTGTCCGAAACTTTGGCCAATATATCAGAACAGAAAACTAGTGCGACTTTTTATTCGAGACTTCGGAGTTTTTGCCACTGTCTTGGTTTCCCAACAAGAAGGAAACTTGCAGACTGATCGGCGAATGATACACCAAGAATTCGGGAGGAGAAAAAGACGAATTGCTTTTTAATATGCACTGAATATTAGCTTTCTTTTTGTAAGAAATAACTTTGTTATTCAAGCTAAAACAACCAATGAAATTATTGTGTAATCGGCCAAAACACTGTTAAGCTTTCAAAATATGAAAACGCCACTAGCAGCAGAATTCAGAACTAAACTTAAGGTAAATAGTTTACAAACTTAAACTACGAATATGTACTGCAGCTATGAACTGCAAACTAATAATAGATCACTCAACTATATCTTAAATAAAAGTAATTAAAGCAAAATTAATATATAAAATCTGATGTGGCCAGCACATTACCTTCCGTCAATTCTATACATTTTGCACAAATCCCTTAACGAAAGTTCCTTGGGAAAGATTCTATTATCCAGTAAAATTGTAACACGAACATGAAACATATACTATGTTCTACAAATTCCTTGGAAAAGATTCTATATATCTAATAAAATACTATGTAAATTGCACTTGGCACTGACATATTAAATTAAAATATATGAATATATCTCCAGTTTCCATGGTTATAGCATAGCTGGCTGATTTATGAAAGTTAATCTCTTTAAAATTCTTTAACTTTATATTTATTGCACATGAAGGAAAATGTGTAATCAAACCATATAGACAATCAAATGTTCTTTCACATTCATAATAACATAAAATGTCAAAAAAATTATATTTAACTATGTTTTTCAAGAAAACTGTTATGAACTTAAAATCAGCGTATTTCCAGTTGACCAATTATGAAAAATCTAATCAGCTCTTCATATGGGTGAAAAGAACAGAAATATGAAAGAATTATAAATTTGTAGAATTGTAGTGTTGGAGTTATCGTCGCAGAAATTTTTGTCACTCACACACACACACACACACACACACACACACACACACAACTCACACACACATGCACACGCGCGCGCGCCCACACACACACACATATATATATATATATATATATACACATACAGACATCATCGTAAAATTAGTAAAATCGTATTCTAGGGACCCCAAAACGTGCTTATTCATAAAAACTTACCACTGATTTTTTGAGCAAAGACAACTTCCTTACCTAAAGGTGACGGAAGGTAAAAACAAACATGAATTAAATTAACAAACTATTCACCTAGAACTACTTACTAATAGGGGTTTCCACCATTAACAAAATAATAAATAATAACACTAGTACACTAATAGTTATTTACATTCGAGTGCTTGTAAGTTGTATTTTACAGCGCGACAGCTTTGTTTAAGGCACGAGTTCTTAAGGCGAGTGCCTTATTAGCTGGAGCGCTGTAAAATACTTCACGCACGAGAATTGTATCAAATTTTTTGGCCGACGATAATGAAAATTACTTTTTTCAATGAGATAGGTTGTACTTCTGAAAAGGGTTAGTTTAAAATACTGGGGTTAAGTCAATTTCCAAATTTGATTTTACTTACCTTCATTAGAGTACTACTTCTAGCAAAAATTTATCTGTAATAATAGACGTTGTTTATAACTGATAATATATTTATTTGCTCATGTTTTCTTTGTAATAAATAATTGGTAGGTGTCGATATTTGGCATTTCAGCAATGCTCGCATATTTGACAGGTATATCGATCGGTGACTATATCGGTAACGGCGGATTTTTACAATAATAACAGATGTCACTACCGTGAGTTTGGTTTATATAAATTAATTTTAAATATAGGAAATGTTAAAGTAAAAAAATAACTTAAGTTGGTAGTACTTTTTTACATGAACTTTATTATATTAAAGATGATTTCTTTTCTAAATGCCCATAAACGTCCAGTGTATTTTGATTATTTTACCGCATAGTTAGACAAGTTACAACACAGTAAGCGTAAAATGTAGGTTACACTTGCTGTGTATACAATTGTAAAGTTCCTATTACACTTCAGGAGGGCAAAAAATATATTACAATACATTCATGAAAACACTAACTAAATTTTTAAATATGTCTCCATTTTTTCTTAAATGCATGAAAACATTTTACTACGTTTGAAACGCTGCCAAATTTGTGACGTAAAGGCCCGGGACGGTTTTACAGTTTAGTAGTAATAGATGGCAACACATTCAAATTGTAACATTACATTAAAAGTATTTGAGGTGAATAGTTATTTTAAACTAATTAAAATTGTAAATACAATTATTATTGTTTATCGTATATTAGTGAAGCATTTTCTATATTTTATAGACTTTTGTATCTCGTCCATCTATTGAGCGTTAGTAGAAAATTAGCGGGAGCGTACGCAGTCATTATGGCGGTAAAAATTAGCCGTTTAAACGAGATATGAAAAATACTGTTTTCAAAAATTTTTTTACACAAAACCTGTTGTAATAAAAATGTTTTCTTTATTCTAATATATATAACTTTTCATGAAGAATAACATATAAAAAAATTGAAAATTAGTGGAAACCCCTATTATCCTTAATAAATGAAAACTATTACTAAAATTACAAACTCTACCGAAATTAATAAAAAACACTAAACTAAAACATAAAATAACCCAAGGAACTAAGAAAAATACTCCGACAGTAACGCAACTCTTATGGAAGTCAGCGAAAAGTGTATATTTGGTCATGTTTTTGACATTTGCTGTCAGCGCCATCTCTTGATTGAGGACTAATAGGAATCGGCATTCACTGAATAAACAAAACATAAAAGAAAACTTATTACAATAATAATCAATGTAGACATGTCAGTATAATATAGAAGGACTTAATTGCAGACAGTTTAAAGACCGATATTATACGAGTATAAACGTCCAGTTAATAAAATGATTAAATTCGAATCAATTTTTATATTCTTTCAACTATTCATTATTTTGTAATCTATCAATGCCTAAAAAAAAAAAAAAACAAATATTAACTATAGGAACTAGAAGCTTTTGTCCTGTTTCTTATTGGCTGATCAGTTTAGCTCCACCCTATTTCTCCTTCCATGCCTGCTACCTCTTCCTTTTGCAGAGAGCTCAATCAGCTCATTTCTTCTAGATCATAATGTGATCTAGATGTTCTGGTTTCCTAAATAAAACTAGAACATATGGATTTTGTTGCGGTAAATAATTCCTGAATCATCTGAAAGTTCAATTATATGCTCTAATTCGGGATATTAATTTTTGAATAGAATACATTTATTTAGAAATATCTGTATATAATTGCAGATTAAATTCATTGAACGTTGGAATTAAAAGAATTTTTATATTATATTTTTAACAATTTTAGTTTTCCTGTTTTATTTCCCTGAATTTTTATTTAAAATCTTTCCTCTTTATTCTTTCAATTTTCAATCACACCGCTTTTATTTCTCCATTTATTGTAACAGTATGGAAGCTGTATTATTTCGATTTGCTTTGAACAACTTACACAACAAGTAGCGTTGCGTTTATAACGTTTCATATTAACAATTCTCTGGAAACGAAGGACGCTGCGATGTACGGCACATTGTATTTGAAAACGGAAATGAAAAGTCCTGTCTGTCCAACTAGAAACTGATAGCATCGGAGACAGCGCCAGAGAAAGGAGGCACGCACAACTTTGTTGCACCAGTAACTGATACAAGTTTTAATTTTTGGATGAACATAACAAGACAATCAAATACTGTTTAAATTGTTGTTATTGTTACAATTTGTTCTAACAAACAGAATTGTTAAAACTATGTTTTTTTTTTATATAAATAAAGATATTATGCATATATTACGATATTTCAATAGATAAACTGTCACTTTATATACAATGGCTCACAAAATTCTGCGTACACTTCACTTTTAACAATAAAATGTAAAATGAAAAGGATTTCCAAGAGAGAAATTCATTTCAAAAATTAATCATAACCTTCTTTCAAAGAACTCTTTTAAGGTCTACCCTATTGTATACATGAAGTATTTTTCACGTAAAAATAGCATTTCGCCATAATAATTCGTTTATAGTTGTATGAAAGAAGGGAACTATGAAACTCATTATAGAATAAGCCGATTGCCCATTATAAAGTTTTATGAGATTACTTGATAAGATAAGTACTTTCTTCTGTCATACGATACGATTCTTTTAGAGTTAGAAGACCCTCGCTGCCGGTAGTCCTGAAAAAGGTTGTAAATTAAAAATTCCTGGACCATATTTATAAAATTTCTGCTATTTTAAAATCAAGAAGAATTTAAAAATAAGTTTACAACAATATGCTTTAAAAATATTTATTCATAAACTGGAATTAGGAAATAAAAAATATTAAACATTAATAGAAAAAATATTTTAATTGACAATAAAAATGTATATTACTTACATCAATTTACAAAACAATAAAAATGAAAAGGTATATAAACTACACAAAAAATCGACTATATGGTCCAATTCGCTCTATAATCTGTGCTGACACCTATTAGAAAAATGTAAGTATTTTTCTGCATCAAGAAATGTACATAAAAATAAAATCATTATTCTAGCCCTTTTCGATAGTTTTTTTTATTGATAAATCACATATGTAAATCAACACGAAACAAAAATGCTAAAATACGCACTAATACATGGTGTTTCTATACCTCTGCACGAAACTTTAATGACACATATAATTTGATATACTGATTATAGAACAAAAATATTTTTTTGGAAATTCGCAAAAGTAAGAGTAGTTCATTTCTAACGAAAATTTTTAGTGCCACTGGTTTAATAGTATATTTAATTATTTGTAATTTTGTTACTAATGAAATAGAAGTATAAGCACTGCCTACAAATAATCATTTATTAATTAAGTATTATGTCTAATACCATATTGCGTATCTAATGATTTTTAAACAAATATTTTTTTTTATTTGAGTACCTAGTTTGATTTCGTATAAGGTATTGAGAAGGTAAGGTGTTGAAGGAGAAATTTGAAAAAAATGTATAGCAATAGTGAATTAGTGGATGTTATTAGTGTATGAAGAAGCGGCACAACAAAATTCATTGCATCGGGCGTGTGTGTGAGTTTGATACAATATGCTGCATTTTGTATGGCTGCAGGAGAAAATAATTTTGAACAATTTTTGTAACAATGACTTGTTGCAGTTTATTCTGATGTGAAATTAAAAAAATGATATCCTCAATTTTATTTTTTCTTGACCTACCAAAACCATCAAAACATTCACTTGTTCCTGAAAATTATGTAATACCTTTAATTTGATTAGTTTGGTTCATTACTAAGATAATTATAAATATTTACGAGGTGTGTTCAAAAAATATCGCGAATTTTGTGTTTTTTCAAAAATTATTTATTTATTCATGAATATCTATTTTGTCCCCTTCAAAGTAATCCCCATGAGATATTATACACTTGTGCCAACGGTTTTTCCAATCTTCAAAGCACTTCAAAAAATCATTTTTTTTTATCTTGTTCAGCTCCTCCTTCGATGCCGTCTTTATCTCGTCAAGCGTAGCGTAACGTCGTCCTTTCATGGGCCTCTTCAGTTTAGGGAACAAGAAAAAGTCACAGGGGGCCAGATCTGGGGAATACGGTGGCTGCGGCATCATTAGTGTGTTGTTTTTGGCTAAAAAGTCGCGCACAAGCAACGATGTGTGAGCAGGGGCGTTATCGTGGTGCAAAAGCCAATTTTTGTTCTTCCACAAATCCGGGCGTTTCTGGCGGATTGCTTCGCGCAAATTGCGCATAACTTGCAGGTAATATTCCTTATTGACCGTTCTACCCTGTGGCAAGAACTCATGATGCACCACGCCCCTGCAATCGAAGAAAACTGTCAGCAAAACTTTCACATTCGACCGAACTTGGCGCATTTTTCGGTCTTGGTTCGTGCGGCAGCTTCCATTGAGATGATTGAACTTTGGTTTCCACGTCATAACCATAAACCCATGATTCGTCACCAGTTATGACCCTCTGGAGCAAATTTGGGTCGTCGCGGACAGAGTCCAACATCTCATTAGCAATGTTCATGCGATGCTGTTTTTGGTCGCAATTGAGCAATTTTGGTACAAATTTCGCGGCGACCCGTCTCATGCCCAAATCATTGATAAAAATCGAATGGCACGAGCCAATCGATATGGTTAGGTCCTCAGCAACTTCTCTAACGGTGATTCGACGATTGGCCAATATCATTTTCTCCACTTCATTAATTTTTTCGTCTGTTGTTGAAGTGCTCGGGCGTCCGGCACGCTTTTCGTCGTTCACATCTTCTCGGCCTTCTGAGAACATTTTGTACCACCGATAAACGTTGCTTTGGTCCAAGGTAGCTTCTCCGTATGCCACAGTCAACATTCGGAATGCATCCGCGCACTTAATTTCGTTTTTCACACAAAATTTGATACAGGTTCTTTGTTCCATTTTTTTGAATAGGTAAAAATCGAAGACGATCCAAAACACGTGCAAGCAAAGCAGCTGTCAACAATTAAGTGAACATTCAAAATGGCCGAGCTTGTCGACATAAGTGAGAGACATGAGTACCAACATAAAGCCACAAAAAGATCGAAATTCGAATATACGTAACCCGCGAAAATTCAAAATTCGCGATAGTTTTTGAACACACCTCGTAAATGTACTACCAAACCAGTGGCACTAAAAATGTTCGCAACGAATACACTGCCCTTATTTTTGCGAATTTAAAAAAAAAATCTTTTTGTTCTATAATCAGTATATCAAATTATACATGTCATTGAAGTTTCGTGCAGAGGTATAGAAACACCCTGTATATACAAATTATGTTGTCAGTTCCAAATAAATCGCCTGATGAACAGATTCTATAAAATGTTTGGTAAAAAGAAACTACTTCAATTACGTATGTCTTCAAGAATCTAACACTTTTTATTGCCCAAAGCCATTCTATACTTTAAGTATACTATAGTAGGCTCTCGTGGTTCAATGGTTAGAGTAACGCTTCTTAGCCATGAGTGCGCTCGGGGTTCTGGGTTCGAAACCCACGAAGGTATTATGGTTGTGTATGTGAACCCTGTAATTGGGATTTAAGCTTCTTGAAGGTTTCTTTATAAAAATACATAGTACTTGACTCGCATCTAATAATTACTCTCAGATAGCGACAATACTCGTCTGCGATTCGTATTCCAAACTTCATGTTGTAGCTTACATTATAAAATAGACTTGTTAAATAAAATTAAATGTGTGGTCTAGCCTTTTTCTTTCAATATCTTCAGTATAACAAGTAGCCAACATTCATATTTCTCCAAAATTTATAAACAGGCATACCTTACGAATTGGGACCATAGTTTAGTTACGTTGTTTATTACAAAATACTATTTAATCTTGCATGCATTAAAACTTTAACAGCCCGATTCACAAAATGGTCTAAGCTAACCCTCATTTTTGGATTAGCGAATTCTACTCTAATTTTGACAGTTTATAACTTAAAATATAGTCTAATCTATTCCTAGTATCTACCTTTATTGATAATATCATGAAAATTAAATTTTAAATACCAGAATAGAATAGAATTCACTAATCCAAAAATGAGGATTAGCTTAAACTTTTTTGTGAATCGGGCTGTAAATGTTATGTTATGCAAAGTTAACTATAAACAATCTTTGAAACTGCATATTTAAGTATTAGAAAACACTTTCCTTTTAGAAACCTTGCTTTGAATTGAACTAAACAGGAAACAAATTTATTTACTTTACTCTCTGTTCTGTAAATACACTGTACAAATAGCATGCTAATTGAAACACATCCTACGACACATATCCTTGTTTGACGGAACCGGAACATGCTGCTGCTGACCTTAATTTGTTCATTGTTTTGTGAAGAACAAGGAACAGCAGCAGCGGACATGGGCCAGCATCGGTTCCCGCGGGAAATTCTAACTTAGAGCTGGAAGCTGGAAGAACAGTGTGGGATAGGGATAAAATGTCTGGAGACCGCAGGGAGATCTTACAAACACGATGTCTGCGCTGGTTTATCGCACGCACCCAATCATGGCAAGAACAAGTAAATTGAGGCGATAATTTCACGGATTCATTTGTCGAAAAAGATTTATACAAGATCGTCTAATTTTCACTCATTTTCTATGTACATTAATAATACTAACTACATCATTCATTTAATTATAAGCCAATAAGAATGCGTGTTTTTTCTTAGTTACCACGAATTACAGAGGTTAGTATTAAATAACCATGGTGAACGAATATACGAACCTTTGTATATTCGAATATACCTACCTTCGTATGTTCACTTATAGGTGCATTTGGTTATTTTGTTCTATGTACTCAAACTTGTCAGCGTCATTTTAAATTCTATTTACACAGAGTACGATCTTTTTTTCGAAAACAAGTACGTACTACATAAATGAATCTGTAGTTTGAATTTGAAGAGAAAAATAATGCTTTTTGTGCATTAAGTAGACATCTGAAATGACACTCACAGCTCCGGATGCGCCGAAACGATTAATTAAACGCACCTATTGTTTGACAGCAGAGCCTTATTGAAATAAAAATTTGACAAGTAAACATTTAGTTATTTAATCACAAGTTCAGAAACTGCGTTGTTGCTACTGCGAGTTTATTTAAAAATACGAGCATATCAATATAATATAAAATAATATTACAATATTACATGGCAATATTAAAAAAAATCTGATGTGGCCAACACAAAACCTCCCGCTATTTAATTTTTATTAATTTAAATACATACCTACCTACTTATTGACTAACGCTGCAAACTGTTCCATTGCAGAAAACTATTGCTTTATTTACTATTTTCTTTTTAAAATGTCACTATTATTAATTTGAAGTGATAAGTTATCTGACAGTGACATTTACTGTCAGTTACATTCATTTAAAAAATGAACTGTGTAACAAAGAAATAGTTTTTATCTTAGGCTTCGCGACTAATAAAAAAAATTATTTTTAAATTTATCTGTAAAATATATAGAAAAATTATTAATGTATTCCTGTGGAAAATTGAATAATCTTGAATTTTCATAAGACATAAAATTCGAAAAAATTTCATTTAATGGTATTTTTTGAAGAAAAACCATTATGAGCTTCAAGTAAAGTACGATTTCCGTTTATCCGATTTACACCAAAATCTAATGGCTTCTATTCCTATTAGAATAGGGTAAAAATACAAGGTTTCAGAATTTTCTGAATGATAGTATTTGAGTTAGAGTGCAAACAAAATTCTTACACATACACATACACACATACACACATACACACACACACACACATACACACATACAGACATCATCGTGAAAATGTTAAAAATGGATTCTAAGGATCTTAAAACGTGGTCATTTACTAAAATCTCGATATGAGATTTTTAGCACGATCCCTATACCTCCCTTACCAAGGGTAGCGGGAGGTAAAAAAAATCTGTTGTGGCCAGCACAAGACCTCTCGCCATTTCCATATTAAGCTATATAAGTATTGTATTGCACTTCGCTTTCGAACCGTCGTTTTATAACAAAATATTACAGAACTTTACCCAAATATTGTTTTTTATTGTACTTAACATGTCTTCTGCACACATATAATTCTAATTATATCTATTTTTAATTGTATGAGGAAGTTTCTAAATGTCAGAGATTGTTCCAATTCATTAACCAGATTGGCGGTATTTCTGATGGATATATGCATTTTACCACAATTTTACCTATAATTTCAAATATTTAATTAATAAAACAATATGAAAAATTAAATATGCTTCCCAGAAAAATCTATCAGAATGTCACTAAAACTGTTGATATTTGACAATGACATGTGTCATTTATAATCTATGTTATAAACATTGGAATTTGTCAACTGGTTTTCTTAGTGCCTTAGCCTCTGCGATTAGTTTACTCTATAAATTATAGTGTCTTTATCTCTAAATCTATACAAGATATAATAAAAATTTTACACACACACACACACACACACACACACACACACACACACACACACACACACACACACACACACACACACACACACACACACACACACACACACACACACACACACACACACACACACACACACACACACACACACACACACACACACACACACACACACACACACACACACACACACACACACACACACACACACACACACACACACACACACACACACACACACACACACACACACACACACACACACACACACACACACACACACACACACACACACACACACACACACACACACACACACACACACACACACACACACACACACACACACACACACACACACACACACACACACACACACACACACACACACACACACACACACACACACACACACACACACACACACACACACACACACACACACACACACACACACACACACACACACACACACACACACACACACACACACACACACACACACACACACACACACACACACACACACACACACACACACACACACACACACACACACACACACACACACACACACACACACACACACACACACACACACACACACACACACACACACACACACACACACACACACACACACACACACACACACACACACACACACACACACACACACACACACACACACACACACACACACACACACACACACACACACACACACACACACACACACACACACACACACACACACACACACACACACACACACACACACACACACACACACACACACACACACACACACACACACACACACACACACACACACACACACACACACACACACACACACACACACACACACACACACACACACACACACACACACACACACACACACACACACACACACACACACACACACACACACACACACACACACACACACACACACACACACACACACACACACACACAGAAACACACACATCATTTTAAAAATGTTATAATCGGATTCTAGGGACCTTAAATCGTGCTTATTCAATAAAATCTGGATATGCGAATTTCAGCATGAATCCAATACCTCTCTTAGCGAGAGGTAAAAAGTTACTAAGAAATAATATGTTTGTTCGCGCAACAAAATATGCAACTAATTGCTAATTTTTCAATACGCGTGCGTAATTTGAAATTGGTGTACAGAAAGGTTTTATCTTTGTTGATTGTTGTTGTTGGCATTTGTCATTATCACATAATGAAATTATAATTTGACTTTATTGTTTAAAATTTACTTCCTGCGTTTCTTTCTGGTTCTTTCAAATTTACACTCGAGAATCTATCTACATGACAATATAGCAAATAAAAATAGGTTATGTGGCGTACTGTTTGACGTTTCATGCAGAAGAAATTAGACTACATGCCTACGTGAAATTTACTGTTAACTTTTTAATTTTTTTTTGTTCATGATATAATCTGTATACAACTCAAAAATAGACCTTCGGTCTTGTGGTGTTTCCAGGCAACACGTTTCGTATTCTCGAGAATTTTCAGTCGTCTTGTGTAATATATAATAATACATATTCATTAGATTTAAAATATAAATGCAGTGGCTCACAAAATTATGCGTATAATCTAATGTTAACAGTAAATGATAGTCATCAGATTTTAAAAAAGCTGCTTAGTTTACTTTATATAATTAATTGTGTTGAAAACAAATTATACACAAAAATTCAGACACAAAATTATTCGTACATCTATAATAACATAAAATTATTTAATACATAATACTACATAGCCCAGAGGATGGTCATCGTAAGACCGAAATGTCGGTGTAATTCAATAAAGAATTGTTGACTGCAATTCCGTGTAATTATTCAACCATTATCAACATTTTAATATTTAGTGGGGTACTCATTGGCTTTTATTACACCTTCCAGTATCCTAGGCATTGATTTTATTAAATTAGATGATATGGAAGATAGAATTTTCACCCTTCTTCAGTCAGATTCGTTCGGAGTTCCAAAACAAAGGCAAATTATTTTTTGCGAGCTCGCCTATCTAGTCTCAACTATAAATTCTTAATAGGATTGACATCAAAAGACAGGGAAGGTGTTTTAAATTGTTCCTGTATGTTGTTGAACAGCCATTCCTTAACCCATTATGTCCCACTGATCTCATATGAGACTTAAAATTTCATATTTTTTTTTTTCAAAAACCATAACATTATTAGACATTTGATATATGTCCATATGTTCTATTGAACCTAATTTACTTATAAAAATGATATGATTGTTTAATTTTCATTATTTTAAAAAATAATTAAAGTTTGCAAAAATATTGTAGTATAACAGGCTTTCATAAAAGTAATTTTATTATTGGCACGATTTCAAAAATAAAATATTTTCTAATATAACTTTATTTATAAATAATAAACAAATATTTACCTGAATTTTATTTACAATTAAATTTTATATTTTGCCTCACAACCCTTGTTTGAATTTGCTGATCTCATATGAGATCACTGGGAACATTCATCTTGATTTGTTGCAACAAGTTGAATCTCATTTATAGTGCTAGTCTATAACTGCGCGCAGTGCAAAGACGTGCTTTGATTATTAGTTAACCTCTTTTGTGTGTAAAAATGAGTTCATGTGTGCGAAAGGCTTTAACTCTTGAAGAATTAGAGGCAGTAGTCAATGATGAAGAATTTTGGAGAGATTTAGAGTGCGATGCCCCAGTGAACATTGTTACTTTACCACCTGAACCGGACGAATTAACAGATGAAGACGAGGCTAACGATGAAGACGAGGCTAACGATGAAGAACTCGGTATTGTGAATGTAGCTGATGTTCCAGGCACACTAGAAGTCCATTGTATGCTCAACGAAGAACAAGAAATAGGAGAATCATCTTCAAACAAAAGAAGAAAACAAACCATTACAGCCACTTGGAGAAAAACCGAACCTATTTACACTAAGTGGGACAACCCAGGTTCTAAATCGAGCGAAAATTTATCTATATTGAAAGAAAAGTTGTCAGGGAAAACACCTGTAGAATATTTTGAAACATTATTTTCGGCTGAAATATACTCTCATATCCTCTGTGAAACTTTAAGGTATGCAAAAGAAATAAAAAATGATATAAATTTCAGCGTTACAATTGATGATTTAAAAGGTTTTATTGGTATACTATTATTTACTGGATACAAAATGATGCCATCAGAAAAACATTATTGGTCCGAAGACATAGATTTGGGTGAAGAAATAGTGAGACATGCAATGTCTAGAAATAAATTTCAAAAACTTAAGTCATACCTTCATTTTAACGATAATAAATTAGCAAAGGATAATAAGGAAGATAAAGGGTTTAAAATTAGGCCACTTATAGATTTATTTAAAAATTCTTTCTCCCAGTTCGGAGTTTTTGAAGAAAATGTTGCTGTCGATGAAATGATAATAAAATATTTTGGACACAATAGTTTGAAGCAATTTATTAGAGGGAAGCCCATACGCTTCGGCTATAAATTTTGGGCTTTATGTGGACCAAGTGGCTATTGTTATAATTTTAATTTATATTGCGGCAAAGATATTACTAGAGATCCAGGAGTGCCTCTAGGGACAAAAGTTGTGTTAGATATGATAAATATTATTGACGATCCATGCAGCTACACAGTTTATTTTGACAACTTTTTTACAAATAATAATTTACTTATTGAACTAGCCGAAATGAAATTCAGAGCAACCGGAACTATGAGGGAAAACCGCGCGGGAACTTGTACCATTACTTCAACTAAAATTCTACAAAAACAAAATCGTGGTAGCCTTGATTACAGATTTGATACAAATAATGAAATATTGATAACAAAATGGAACGATAACAAATGTGTAATGGTAGGATCTAATTTTGATACAGTGGAGCCATTTGAAAATGTTTCTCGCTGGGATAAACATAAAAAAGAAAAATCTCAAGTTAGACAACCCAGAGTCTTGAAAAATTATAACAAATTTATGGGTGGTGTTGATCACCACGATTGGCTAGCTGGTAAATATTCTACCAAAATACGGGGTAAAAAATGGTACTGGCCACTATTTACTAGGTTTGTAGATATGGTCACAGTAAATTCGTGGATATTATATAAAAAGGTGAATGGTCCTAATGCTATGAATTTGCTTGACTTTAGACGATATGTGACTCAATTTTATTTGAAAATATCATCAAAACCAAAAACTGGTCGTCCTGTAAATAGTGGGAAGAAAGATGTAAATTTTGACATACGTACGGATAAAATAAATCACTTTATATTACAACGAGAAGAACAGCGGCGTTGTCAATTTGTAGGATGTAAAAGCAGACCTAGGACCTACTGCGAAAAATGTAATGTAACTTTGTGTGTGCCATGTTTCAAACCTTTTCATATTTAGTAATAATATATGAGTTCATTTTTTATTAATTTTTTAATTTATGGAGTTGTTTGGCATATTTACTAGTAAATACAATAAAAATAATTTTGTGAAATACCTATCTACATAAAAATGATTTTTTAGATATATGTTCCCAGTGATCTCATATGAGATCACCCCATATCCCAACTGCTATAAATAAAAAAAAAAATATTTTGCAAATTCTGTTTCAGTACTTACTGGTAAGTAAATTTTTATATAAAAATGTTTCATTTATAATTAAAAAATAAGTTGGGACTTAATGGGTTAATAATAAGTGCTGTATGTGGGGTTCATTATTTTGTTGGAATATATAATCCCCTCCCAGTCCAAGTTTATCAGCCTAAAAATTGCAAATTTTCTTTTAAAATTGATAAATAATTACACTTATTTATAGTTTCTAATAAACAAAAATTCTCAACCCGTCAGGACGTCAGGAGACATACAGCTCCATACAATATAAATATTAAAAAATCTGTTGTGGCCAGCACAAGACCTCTCGCCATTTCCATATAAGGTTATATAAGTATTGTATTGTACTTCTCTATCGAACCGTCGATTTATAACAAAAAAATTACAGAACTTTAACCAAATATTGTTTTTTATTATATATTTAACATGTCTTCTGCACACATATAATTCTAATTATATCTATTTTTCATTGTACGAGGAAGTTCCTATATGTCTTCTAATTCATTAATCAGATTGGCGGTATTTCTGATGGATATATGCATTTTACCTATAATTTCAAATATTTCATTAATAAAATAATAAGAAAGATTAAATATACTTCCCAGAAAAAGCTATCAGAAAGCCACTAAAACTGTTGATTTTTAACACTGACATATGTCATTTTCAAACTATGTTATAAACATTTGAATTTGTCAAGTCGTTTCCTTAGTGCCTTAGCCTCTGCGATTAGAATCTGCTATATATTATAGTGTCTTTATCTCTAAATCTATACAAGATATAATAAAAATTTTAAGTGTATTAGATGGAGAATTTTATTCTTCAATATTTGTAATTTCAAAAATTTCCAAAAAATTATATTTAGAAGAAATTTTCTAAGAAACTACTACTTCCGGTTGTTCAATTGTTATCAAAACCTTTTCAGCTCTTCCCAGGAATATCAGATTGAGGAAACTGCAGTTAAATATTTTTTAAGTCTTATAGTTTTTCAGGAATCGTGTCTACAACATCCAGACATACATCCACACATACACACATATACACATACACACATACACACATACACACATACACACATCCACACACACACACACACACACACACACACACACACACACACACACACACACACACACACACACACACACACACACACACACACACACACACACATACATCATTTTAAGAATGTTATAATCGGATTCTAGGAACCTTAAATTGTGCTTATTCAATAAAATCTGAACATGCGAATTTTAGCATGAATCCAATACCTCTCTTAGCGAGAGGTAAAAATAATCACGAGTTTAAATTTAATAAAGCAAAAATACTTGACAGGGAAAAAAATCTTAATAAACGGTTGACACTAGAAATGCTACACGTACAGCAGGATAAAAAAAAATATTAATTTCAGGACTGATACTATGTACATTAGTAAAATATACACCAAGATCTTAAAACATAGCTTGAAGAAATAAGGATAAAACTTAATCATAAAATACATTTTTCTAATCCTTAAAAATAATTTTTTTATTAAAAAAAACAAATTGCACTAAAATATTTTACTTAATTAAACAATAAAAAACCTTGACTTTAGTAAGTGTCTTAACTTGCTAATACTTTACTTAAGTAGTTCCATGGGTGTGGTTCACGTAGAACATTTGTTCTTAGTTTTTTATAAAAGTTTTATATAATTTATTTTATTTATTTTTTTATCTTTTGACGAAATCCATGTGCTTTATGTTGCACTTACGTTTTCATTTTTTTGCCATGTATCTAAAAAAAATCTTAATTCTCATGTAAGTAATTTATAATTTTTGTTATTTCTGATTATTAAATTGTAATGTTTTGTAAATACTGTTCAGCTCCTGAGGAAGGCTCATGTGGAGCTCGAAACCGGTCGACCCGAGAATTTAAATAAAATTTTGTGACTGCAATCCAGAAATGTTTATTACGTCACCATACAATAACGTTTACAACGACGTGTTTTGTCGTGCCACACAAATTATTTATCTAGTTCGGTATTTGATTTTCTCCAAACTGATCCAAATAAATATAAAATATTTCATTAGGAATAATTTCTGTTTATTTATCCAGTACAAAATGTCACATTCAAAATTATGTATTGATGACATGATGTTACATTTATTCATAATCGGTTTAAACAGTGGCTACCCCACATAAATTATGTAAAATGTATAATAATTTTCCTTGTTAATTGAATTATAATTCTATTTGAATAACATAGTAATTGCGGTAACAAGGAGCCCTCTAACGTGCAGATATTGGAATTTAATAACATTTTGGCTGGTGATTAAACACGAAAAGTGAAATTAGGTTAATTGTAATTGTTCCTATAGATAGAAGATATAACTATCCAGAATATGAATATGTGCGTAATTTTCAAATAATTGCCAATTACCAGTCCCAAATTAAAATTAACTAGCTATTTCGTGTACCTCGTGCTATTTTCAGACATTTCATTCTAATTTACTTTCAACAAGCCTAGAGCCAGCACAAAATTCTGATCAAAGAAAGCCTAAATTACACAATTTTCATTTATTACTGGCCTAAACATATTTAAGCCTAATGAAAAAATAACAACCAATTAACGTTATAAATAGGGCCGTTGCAAAATTTTGTAAATGATTTCTAAGTAGGTATTAAATTTTAAAATACATTGTTCTTTAAAGTACCTCTAATTTAAAAATATCAGGAAATATCCATACCTATCTAGTATTTCAACACCTCACCACAGAATAGACATTCATACAGAAGCGACACTCCTGGTCGACACCATTGTTGTTGCGATTTGATGTTTATGACCTTGAACTTTAAATTTGTTGGCAAATTTACGCGCGAAATTTAAATTGTTTGAATGGCAAAAGAAAAATTAGAACACAAAGTACTAAAATTTTAATTTTATTAACGAATTAAAAAGATATCAGATAAAATAAACACATAATTATGTTTTTATTAAACAAATACGTGAATTTTACAAATTCAATACAATGCAGAATTTTCTACAGGGAATTTATTTTAACATGCAACATATGGTCAATCACTTCCATGGTTACTCACTTTTGTCAAAAAATGACAGCAATGTAATATTTGTCTATTTTAAAATGCAACATACAAAATTTGTAGTTTTGTATTACAAAACTAATTTCCTATAAATTAGCCTACATACGATTAACAAAAAATCAAAACATGAATGTTGCACATCTTAACAAACTTCAGTTTACAAAAATTCATAACTTTCATGTAATAAATGTTAAAAAATATCCCAATTCACACTCTGGCAATATTCTAGTCGGGTGTAATAAGGATCGACACCATTTGTGATGTGTTTTGGAGGTATCTCCTGTGCTGCAATGCTATTTATAATGTTGCATTTTAAAATGGACAAATATTACATTGCTGTCATTTTTTGACAATATTGAGTAATCACAATGTTGTATTTTAAAATAAATTCTCTGTATATCTTTGATGTGGGAAACACAAACGTCAGACTCGATGAATATGTCCCAAATATCCTTCTCCATCAAATTTTCTCTTCCTCAGGCCTTGAGTCACATTGCACACCTATATTTATTAAATGAATATACATTTTACATGATATGGAAGTCGTTTTGCATTACTTACATTTAAGGATCTATCGGTAACGAAAAATACTTACATTTCACTTTCTCCATTTTTTTAAATCTACTTATACAGTTTTTATACGAACAAAGAAGTCCTCCTGATTCTACCTTCTTCGTTTTTTTCTATTTTATTAGAAACTAACACCACTTCTAAAATTCACAAACAGTTTACAAAATGACATATGTCAAAAGTTAGTGGTTTGCTTGAATTAGCCATAACCCTAAAATACATGGGCGTGACAAGCTGAGACAACAGTTCCTCCAGAATATGTGAAATATAATGATTTATATAATTGATATAATTTTTATTATTGACTTCAACAGAAAATGTTCTCGTCGAGATAATGAAAAGAACAAAGAATCGTAAGATACGAAGATATGACGAAATAATCCGATTTTATCCGATTAGCCCTTTAAATTTGTTGGCATACTCTTTCTCTCTCTAATTTTCGTTTCTCTCTCTGACTGTCGCTTCTGTATGAATGTCTATTCTGTGACCTCACCTCAGACAAGCAAGAGCCTTATGCAGAGAATACAAGATCATGACTAACTAACGTGAATCTACTGATACACCGAAAAATTCCTCACTTGGACATAAACAGACTTATGTCCAGAGAACCTCCCATGAAAACAGCTGAGCAGCTCGTTGCTGCAAATTTTGACCCACTACCAAGCTAGATAGTGATTTGGCAGTCAAAAGCACCAGCAGATACACAGGATTTCTTTATTGGCTCACAAATCGCCTCAGGTGCAAATCTCCCCAGGAATTCATGGAGCCTCCTAAACAGAACACGAACAAATCATGGTCAATGCGCGGATTCTTTGTTCAAGTGGGGAAAACACCATCTTCCAGATGCGATTGCGGCGCCACTCGCCAAACCATCACCTACATTGTCGAGGAATGTAATCGCCATTGCTACTCTGGGCCTCGTAGCGATTTTTTCCAACTGACCCCAAATACGTTAGAGTGGATGAACAAGCTTGACATTTAAATATAATGCAATGTATTACCCAATTATTTACATAAATTGCGTACATGCCATACGCTAATAAAAATTTAAAAAATAACATTCATTAAATGTTAGGGGTGAAAAAAACCATGAATTTTTATAAATATTTTATATATTTACCCCTAACATTTCATGAAATTGAACTCTGAACTAGAGTCGTTCATCAATAAAAATTACATTCATTCTTTAATATACTACAGTATGTCCCATTTAGAAGTGCCACATTGGGATCTCGAGAACTATAAGAGATACGATGTCGGTTAAATGGAACTTTTTGTGCGCCTTTGGGAGACCATCTCAGATGTGCTTTTGTTTTTCCAAAAATTCTCATAGGGCACTAGATAATGACGAAAAACTGAATATTGTTGATTTTTTCTTTTTCAAATAACTTCTAAACTATTGGTAATTGTGAAAAACGTTTCAAATAAGATAGATATTTTTATTAACTAACCAGTGGCGTACGAAACAAATTTTTGTATCCTTAAATTTTCGAGATATAATACAAACTTAAATTTTTTTAAATGGAATCCATATCTGATTTTAGTCTCAAAAAATTAACTATTTTTTTCTCTTTTCAATGTTGTAAGGGTTATTATGTTTTATATTTGTTTTGCTTTCAAAATTATTTTTTTCTTATTTTGTATTAAATTTACAATTATTTTGAAAATATTGGTAGATTTCTATTCAGAAATACTCTTTGTATTTAAATAATATATTTGGTTAGAAAAATTTGCTCAAAACTCGTATCAAATTAATTTTTTATAATATTTTGTATCAGGTCGCCCTTGGCACATTATAGTGTAATTTGTAATTATGAGTCTAGAATAAAATTATTAAGTAATAAAGGCATAAAATAAATTATATCGATCAAATACAATATAATTAATAAAAATAATATTTTTTTTTTTGAGAAATAATAAGAAAATTCACAAAAATAAAGAAAAAAATTAAATTTTAGGAGCAAAACAAATATAAAACATAATAACCCTTACATCATTGAAAAGAGAAAAAAATTATTTTTTTGAGACTAAAATCAGATATGGGTTCTATTTAAAAAATATAAGTTTGTGTTATATCTCAAATATTTACGAATATAAAAATTTATTTCGTAAGCCGCTGGTTAGTTAATAAAAATATCTATCTTTTATATTTGAAACGTTTTTCTCAATTACTAATAGTTTAGAAGTTATTTGAAAAAGAAAAAATTAACAATATTCAGTTTTTCGTCATTATCTAGTGCCCTATGAGAATTTTTGGAAAAACAAAAGCACATCTGAGATGGCCTCCCAAATGCGCACAAAAAGTTCCATTTAACCGACATCTTCTCGAGATCCCAATGGTGGCACTTCTAAGTGGGACACACTGTATATTGAACAATGTGAAACTAACTAGTTTTTCGATGAGGATTTAAAAAGAGCCCGTAAAAGACTAGGGCCCGCGAATTATTTATTTATAGTTAATTTATTTACGTTTCTCCCCTCTTTTGAATATAACGGTCACTAGATCAGCAGCATTCGCTGCAGCATCAGCAACAACACAATGCTAGCAAGTTGGTCACAAAGGAATCTGCATTACAGCAACAAGAGATGTAAGTGTATAATTAATGTAGCTCAACTGTCATAATGCAGGTAACAAACAACCTGCTCTTGTATTATTCACCCTCAGACTAAAGAGTTAGGGCTGCAAGTCGAACTCGCCTAATTAATTTTGCGTCGGGTACGTTTCTCTAGTTAAGGGATTATAGATAGGAAGAGGAAGAAGAAAAGTCAACGCTAAATAATTAAAATGCAACATGCAACGGATGTCCGATTACTATTCGGTATCCGGTTATCCGGCATCATTTTTATTATCCTGCAGAATACTGGATAGTGAACTAATATCCGGCCAACACCGGTTAGTAAGAAAATAGAAAAAAAAAACGAAAACAAAATGGAATTTTATTTTTTAAATAATACAAAATTTTTGTATCTGTAGTTTAAGCATTAAGTACGGTATGTGCAGCGAAACCCGTAAAATGCACTTAACATACAGGATCATTATATTTTTTGTACGATAAATAAAATTAACATAAGGTTACAAGTGTTGGTTACAACTTCAAATCAATAATATCCTACTATCTAGTAAAAATTGTTATTAAATTCTAGAGAATACAAAGAGAGTATAATTTTTATTTATCGAATAGGGAAGTTTAGCGATTTTTTTAAATTTTTTTATTCCATGGGAAATGACTTGAAAAATGATGTAACATGTTTTATTTTTTTCAAAAATGCCCAGATTTTCCGAAAAAGCCGATTTTAAGCTGTGATGACGTCGGTAGAGGCTTGGCGCAACGTATGTCGACTTATACACTGACGCACGCGGTTGCGGTTACCAGTGAAGCGCTTTTACGCTTTGTTACGACCTACGTTCAAGTGGCTCGATTTTTCCGTTCTGTCTGAGTTTGCGCATAACTGACTTGTGACGTACTTAAAGTTTAGCCAAAAATATTAATTATAAATAAATGGAGCAATAATTTTAATTTTTAATTTCAATTTCAGCAGTCATTTGTGTTATATTTGTGAGAAAATAGTATGTTATGTAGAATGTTTACCATGCTAAACTTCCCCATTGCAATCGAATATCCGGTTGCCGGATATCCGGCTATCCGGCAAGGAAGTGAACCGGTTATTCGGAATCCGGTAGCCGGCCAATTCAATATCCGTTACATCTTTAATTAAAATCTATCAACGATTTAAATAATTTAATGTAATATTTTCTTTTTCTTTCAACAATTTTATAGAAAACAAAAAATTACAAATTTATTGATAATTATAATAACGCAATCACAATGGGGTCCACCGCTTTTTTATGAATGTCATAGTAATTTGACATCATAGATGTGGGAGGCACTTTTTCATGACTATTTCTGGCGCCTCTTATTTAATTATTTATAAAAATAGGGTCATATACATTTTTTTAAATTTTTTCTCTAAGATGACATAAGAATTTTAGTGGAAACGCGACTTAAAAATTTTACATAATAAGCGAGATATGAATTTGGTTAGTTATAGAGGAGACAATTTTTTTCATGTTTGCATAGCTGAAATATTTTTATATTTTTATACGTTATATTCGCGAAGAAATATTATTAAGCATAAATAACATAAATAATAAGCATTTATTTTCAAATAAATTATAGAACATTGAAACAGTTTGACAATATGACACAAAGTATGACGACGGATGGCGCTAGTGTTTGTTTATTTTGAAATTTCAATGTTTCAAATTTCTAAAATTATTATTAATTTAATTAATATTACAAATTGTTTTAATTACAAATACATTATTATTGTTAATAATAGATATTATAATTAAACAAATTTATCATACACAAAATTGTTAAATTTTTTGTTAGGTTATACATCGACGTGACATTTCATAATGTTTTAAAGGTGACCGCAGTAGACGCGCGAATCTCCTTTTTAAAATCAAGCGACCAATCAAATTCCTAGGACATAACACGTCATACCCAATTAGTAATCAACTGCAATCGCCTGTAGTTTTCGACCTAATCAATATTTAAACAATTTTTGCACTAATACTCATTAAATTATGTATATTTTCGTCTTCTTATTTAAGATAGTTAAAATTTGACTATGGTATAGTACCCTATTATAATTTTTTATTATTGTAGAAATTATTACATAATAATATATTATGCAACAAGTTTATAATAATAGCTATTAATACAACAGCATGAAGTTGCTAGTATATTAATTATTGTCATTGAGTTGCATACACTGTTTTTTCTATGACTACTCATAATAATTAAAAAAATAAATTACAAATCAATAACTTGGTTATAAAATCCCGAGTAAAATCCAAATGTATCATAATGAAAATCTGTATCGAAATGAAAATCTATATCATAATGACTGTAGATGACACACACTTAATAAGTATATTAAATAATAGGAGTGGCTCAATAATATTTTTCGTATTTTAAATTCTACTGGTTTTTACAAATATTCCTCCCCTATTTTAATACGCATACAATACGTTACGTTATTTCCCCTTTCTACAAACATTGGCGGGAAAGAATAATCTTGCGAACCTCGAATTGAATTTTTATTTCCGCAAGGGGAAATTCCGTTAAACCAATTTAAAAATAAAAGCGATTTAAGAATCCACTCCCCTATTATGCCCTCCGTCGCACAAAAATTAGTCCCATTATTTAAGAAAATTAACCAAACAATCCGTATCATACTGCTGAAGACAGAGTGAACATCGTTTCCACAATTCAATTACATGGAAATTTAAATACGTAGCAGCAGATAAACGAGACGAGAAAAACAAAAAAGAATCGATCTAAACTGTGGACGAATGCGTTTGTTTTCTACCAGAACACGAATGGGAACAGACGGTAGATTTATCGTATCGTGGAAGAGCGATAGAACAGTTGAAAGACGGAAACAATATAGTAATCGTTAGAGAGGTGAGGGGGTTGCTGTCAACACCAGTTGCTGTGAGTTAACGATATACAGGCTGACATGATTTTCTGTCGTCGATCACCCAGCAATTTCACAGTAATATGACCACAACAAAGGCTACTTATCTTTTCCAAAATTATGCACGGAAAAAATAATTCTTCAATCATTTTATACTTTAATAATCATTAATTGTTGACGAATATTTCATAAATAAACACTTTAATTTACTTTTGAACAGTAACAAACATGCTAACATGCATTTTCATTTACGTTATGTACATATGATTGCATAACGCTATAAGTACTCTGTTGCCATCTAGCGAGAGCGTGACATTAATACCACAGTAGTTCCATAATTACACAACAGATGGTGCGACATATACGCACTTACTTCTACAGTACATTTACTTTTGTGGAATGTTGAAAAGGTATAAGGAGTAAATGTATGTCTAAAAGGGTGTTTGTCACTTACATGACATGTTAGCCCTAAGGGCTAATAGGGTATGGCAATCAAGACATACCCAGCACATAATTTTTGTTTCTTCGGGGCTGTTGCCTGTCATTGTGCAGAGAGCGCCCCATCTAAATTAAACCAAATACAGTCCTTTTTTTCAAAATTATGTGGATTTATAGTACAGATTCCACATTAAAAAATACAACTGGTTCAGATGCCTGTTTTGTTTAGTTGGTGTTGGCAATTAAGACGAAAATAATTGAATTTATTTCCTGTTATTATTTTTGAAAGTGACATTTGAAAATTTAAATTTGATTTACAAATTTTTATTAAAATGGTTGTTGTTTCTTTACCCACGTACTTTTATTTCTTGTCAGGAGCTAAAATTCTTGACAGAATTTTGCAGACGGTCGCATATGAAAAAAAATTATCAAGGATTTTTTCTGTTCACAAAGTTCTATTTTTATGGACAATGTGTAATGACATCTGACAATTAACAGTAGAATTTTTAATAATTATTGTGGTCGTTGATTATTGTGTACAGTTTTAAATTTAATAAAATATGAAATTATTTAGATTCTTGAGCAAGTAAATAGGAAAACTTATAGAATATTATGAAGAACATCCATGTTTATAACTAGAATTACGTAGCAAATTACGTTCATAGTAGCATACAGAATATTTGTATAAACAAAATTCTGTCCACAAATTTGTTCATAAACATTATCGATCGTGACAAAACGGGCTCGACATTAACCACAGAGAAACAAAATAAAAATTTCAATCACTCAAAAAATCCTATTAGCTGTCATGCTGCTACTCTGACATTACCTACTTGTATTTATTGTTAAAATGACATGTGAAATAGTATTTCCATCTTCAGCTGGTGTTGTGTAAACTGTGGAATAAAAAAATCTCCAGGATTGTATTGCCAATTGACATAGTTATTTTTGATCACTCTGTATTATTTATGGTTTATGTAAAATTTTAAATCAAAAGTTTCGATCATATCTTCCTTACCTGTAGGAGGTGACGGAAGGTAAAGATTATGGCTCAGGGGCGTAGGAACCGGGGAGGCAGAAGGGGAAAACATAACACTTTGCCCCCTCTCTCAAATTTTGTATTTTTGTAATGTAACAATTAACAATATCTTGGATGACTATAATTTGGGCAGCGTTAACTTCGATTCAAATTGTAATAATTAAATAATTCAAATTTATTTCTTTCCCTGATAGCCAGCTTTACATAAATTTTATGTAAACAGGTGTCTTTAGTATTCGCTATTTATACAAATAGTTTATATTCAAAAAAATGTTATTAATTACATAAAAGAGTAAATGTGCGCAAAAAATAATCAATTATTGCAAAGTCGTAATCTTATACTTGTATGACGCAGAAACGCGTAACGCAGATTTTAATTCAATGCATCCATCAAGAGCATACAGCTCTTCTAAACCTGCACGATGTTTTAAAAGACAGGCTCATTATTATGGATCCTTTAATCTAATTTAACATCATCATCATCATCATCACACCGTTAATTATATATTTCAATTTTAACTAACATGTTACACAATGTTATATTTCGATGTTAACTAATATTAAAATAAATTTATAATTTGTTTTAATTACACAGTTTATTATAGTTTGTTTAATATAATCAACTAGTTTTTTACCTCCCGCTACCCTTTGTGAGGGGGGGTATAGGGATCTTGCTAAAAATCGCATATCGAGATTTTAGTAAATGACCACGTTTTAAGTTCCATAGAATCCAATTTTAACATTTTCACGATGTCTGTATGTGTGTATGTATGTGTGTGTGTGTGTGTGTGTGTGTGTATGTGTATGGATTTTGTCTTCGCTCTAACTCAAATACTATCATTCAGAGAATTCTGAAACCTTGTATTTCTACCCTATTCTAATATGGAAAGTGGTTTTTGTAAATCGGATAACCGGAAATGGCACTTTACTTGAAGCTCATAATGGTTTTTCTTCAAAAAATACCATTACATGCCATTTTTTCGAATTTTATATCATTATGAAAGTTAAAGATTAATGAATTTTCTACATACTTTTCCTATATATTCTACAGATAAATTTAAAAATTATTTTTTTTTTATAAATCCCGAAGCCTAAGATAAACACAATTCCTTTGTTACACAGTTCATATTTCAAATGAATGTAACTGACAGGTAAATGTCACTGTCAAAAACTAATCACTTCAAATTAATAATAGTGACATTTTAAAAAGAAAATAGTATATAACCACTACGAAAAGTACATAAATTCACACGCTAAACTATTACTGAAAGTTGGTCATTGCACATCACTAGCAATGCTGTGTGATATGAAAGGTCGTTAGCCAATCAGATGCGTCCGCAACTGTGTGATATGATTTTATCAAACGCTGAATTTACACGGATTAACAAGGTTGGACCCTGATATATCAGATTTTAACATAATTTTTAGTAAATTCTGATAGCAATGATGTTAACATAATCTGTTTTAATATTTTTATGTCAATTTTATATTGTTTTTTTTTTTTGTGGTACTCGGAAAAGTACCGTGTACAACACGTGCTGAAAGGGTATTTCACACTCGTGTAAAATATCCAACTTTCACCACTAGTTAGGTATACAATATACTATTGCAGCATTAGTAAATACGTAGGTATGTATTTAAATTAATAAAAATTAAATAGCGTGAGGGCTTGTGTTCCCCATATCAGATTTTTTCAAATCGAACCTTTTTAATCGCAAAGTTTCCGTGGAAAATATATCATTCTTCTTCGCCGTTAAGGAAGAATAATGTGCAAAGCTAACACTTCCATAATTTAAATTCATATTTAAAAGAAATTATTACAGAAGAATAGAGAATATAAATGGTCAATAAAAGAAAATGAATAGTTCATACCCTAAATTTAAATAAAAAAGCGCTTATATGTAAATTGCAGGAATATGTTGATGATAGCGGAAGCGGATATAGTAATTCGTGGCGAACGCCGCTATCCAAGTTCCAAATTCCCCAAAATTCCGACCAGCGGGTGAACCATCCACCAACCATTTAAGTTAATTGAATTTTCTTGCTTTCTACACTGTAGCGGATACTCCAATTGATTCAGAATTGCCCCTATTGCTAGGGATTTTATTTGAATAGTTAGGGTACATGCGTATAAGCTCAAATAAAATTTAAAACACACACAATCGATTTTTTTTTATAATAAAAACAAATTTTGTTCATTTACACCGCTGACATTCAAATTTTTCAGCTAGGTTTATACAAAAAATGAAATCAATTTGGCATTGTATTTCTTATTTTAACCTATGTACTGAGCTTATTGTATTTACGAAGGCTATTCTTTTAATTTAGAACTTACTTTAGTAAAACACAGTGCACCATTCAAAAATTTTATTATATACTTATGTACACTGCGTCTGATTTAAGATTACAGTGGTGGGCAGAGCTTGGTTTACGCAGCAACATTTTAAGCTTAATTACGAATCTCTTTTATTTCGATAAAATAATAATATTACAATAATCGAAACATTCAGACATTTACAAATATGTTTGAGAACATTTTAAATAAATTAAATGAATCCCAATGATATTTTTATTTATTTAAAAATATGTTTGTAATAAATTTAAAACTAAATAAAAAACCCCTTAACCTTAACAATAAATTTAAAAACTATATACGTATTTCGAGAACCAAGTTCTCATCATCAGTAAAAACAGAGAAGTTAAGATTACTCAGCATGTAAACCATGCCAGAGGTCAAAACAGATGATGAGAACTTAGTTCTCGAAATACGTATATAGTTTTTAAATTTATTGTTAAGGTTAATGGGTTTTTTCTTTAGTTATAACTTTACCTTAAGACTCCATTTTAGTTTTATAATAAATTTAAAACATGAAAAATATACGAAACATATTAAAATATAAATATTTAAAAATATGGTTCGACGTCCTATTAACAATTAGATATATGAATATCATGTTGAATAAAAAGTCAAACGGCGTTCCATATAAATCGACCACTTTGTAGTTTAATTATTTTTTTTTTAGAAACTAAACCACAGATTAAAATAAAATTTATGCTTTTTGAAAGATCATTTATTGTGTTTTAGCATGAGCCTAAATTTATCAAGAGTGCTTATTTTTTATCAAGTGCAGAAACCGATATCAAAAATTTAGGGCCATATTAAAGCATATTACTCTGAGGTCTAGTTTCTAAAAAAAATAATTAAGTTCCAAACTGCGAAGTGGTCTATGTATCAATGCACGAAATTGTATAATTGTATTTAGGCTCAACATTAAAAGTGTAACTTTTATATAAAATGCTTGATGGGAATTTTTATTACTTATATTTCAAATGAAATGCAATATTATTAGTATTGATGCAAAAAGGAAAAAGAGAGTAGAGTAGTATGGTACCATGAAGAGAAAATAATTCGTTTGAAAGTTTGGTGAAGCCCTCATACTGAGGCACACGACGAAGTGTGAAAGTGAAAATCAATTGGAAGTTTTATCGCAGTTCTAGACAATATTTCGGATGTGTAAAATAGATTCTCTCTGACTTCAAAGCCTCTTGACTGCCGCCTGACACGGGAATCCCATTTTCATGACGCCGTACTGACAGCTTTTCCTTTGTTAAACTTGTGGACTAAGGTACTGAACTTTCACACTTTCATATGCTGAACTAGCAAATTTCCAGAAAAAGCTCCGCACGTATGGAAAATCCAGGAAACTTTTAAATGACAAAGAACTTGCTTACTTTACACCATCTAATAAACGTAAAAACTTGTTTAATTGTTTCGCGGAACTTTCATATTCTCTAGTTCAGAATTTTAAACATATTTTATATCACAGGTTGTATTGCCGTTTTTAAAACTTTTATGTAAATAAATATTGTTTTAAAATTCTGATAAATTTTTTGTTATTTTCAATATTTTTTATATTTAATGGCAGATTATTGTACATTTTAATGGCACTATAATGAGGACCTTTCCTATACATTTCAAGTCTGTGTGTTGGATAACTGATAACTGTAATCTAATTTTCCTCTTGTTGACATATTAGAGTAAATGTCTTGATTTTTAACAAAGAGATATTGATTTTTTCTTACATACGTGACAAGCTCAAATATATACATAGAAATAACTGTCAATATTTGCAGTTCTATAAAAATTGGTTTACAATGAGTTCTGCTACAAGCATTTACCATACAACGAACTATTCTTTTTTGTAATACAAATAATTTATTCGCTTCCTTGGATCCACCCCAGAAAATTATGCCATATCTTAATCTACTGTAAACATGTGCAAAGTAGTATGTTTTAAGGGTGTCAAGACTTACATTGTTTCTGAGTTTATAAAAAGCAAAAAAGGCTGTACTTAGTTTAGAAGGCAATTTACTAGTGTGTTTTGACCATACTGGACACGATTCAATATATAAACCTAGGAACTTGATATCTACAGACAAGGGAATCGATTTATTATCAAATTTTACAAGTAGGCTTTCTTGAGCATTAGCTTTACTATTAAATACAAGTATTCCTGTTTTAGAATGATTTAAATATAAACCGTTGTGACAACACCAATCTGACATTTGAGCAACTGCATTTGTACACTGTTCCGAGAGTTCCATACTTGTCCTAGCACTTAGGGTGCAAGACGTATCGTCTGCAAACTGACATAGAGACTTACAATTTATGTTATTATTTAGATCATTTGTGTACAAAATGAATAAAAGTGGTCCTAATACAGAGCCTTGCGGTACTCCCTGTATAATTTTCCTAGAATTTAATTCTACGGAAATTTTTGAATTATTTTCTTCACCTTGCAAGTACACATATTGATAACGATCTTCCAAATAGGAATCAAACCATGAAAGGGGTATACCTTATGCCAATATGTTGTAATTTATCAATTAATATGTCATGTTTTAGTACATCAAAAGCTTTGCTTAGATCAAAAAATATAGTTGCAACATTTTCTTTTCTATCAAGACAGTTTAAAATATAAGTAATTGTTTTATAAATTGCATCTTCAGTGCATTTATTTGGTACAAAACCAAATTGGGTTGTGACAAGATGCTATATTTGTTTAAAAAAGATATGATTCGGGCATGCATTGCTTTCTGGTACTTCAAGTGACTTTTGGACCTGGAGTCAAACCTCTACATATTATTTTTTCAGGTAGATACATATTTTATTATCATGTGTTGGGTATAACAAACACTATTTTCATAAAATAAGACGAATGTAGATTGTTGTTGATTTAATAATTGTTCTTAATTTATATCATATTACGATTTATCAAACGAAGTTCGGGCTAAAATGTAGAAAATCCATCCCTTAAAAATTTGATTTTGATGGTTATACATATATAGTAGCAAAACCATTGAAAACACACAATTCCACAAAAATTAAGGCTCGGAAAGCAATATTTATTGTTATTTTGGCTTTTTTCTGAAAAAAATTGCAGGGTTAAATTCCAATAAAATAAATGTAACCATCCGAGTTTCGTCAAATTGAGTTCTGTGCTCAGGTTACCGTTGCATTAAGTGATTTTTTGAAAATTTGCAGGCGAAAAAGTTCACATTTTTCACAAACACAGCCTAAAAAATTAATAATCATTTTGTTGCGAAATGAGATAACATATCTACATTACTTTATATACCCGAATTTTGTAAAATTAAATTCTGTGCGTTGGGTTACCGTTACATTAAGGTATTTTTTGAAAATTTGCCAACGAAGAAGTAATAATTTCCACAAGTACAGCTTTAGAATAGGAAAATCTGACTTTATTTTTCACAAAACATACACCTGCTTTCGTGCTCGGATTTTGTGTTTCTGTGTTATATTTTAGCAAAAAGAAGACATTGCAACAAAAACTAAAATTGGTATTTCAACGAGTGTTGGTATGTATATTTCAATAGGAATTATTTGATAATTATGTTCTATTTGTTGATGAATCTATTTTCACTATTTTCATTTGTTGGTGATTTCTACAACGCGAAGAAAAATTCGAGTAGCTACAGAAAGCTGAACAGCTCAAAATGAAGCTGGATCCAGGATTCCGAAGCGTTAAAGACGAGCCCTATATTTTCTCTGCCATGAGGAGAGACTTTACCCTAGTCCTATAACACCCTGTAAATGGATTTGTAACCCTTACCTCATTTTAACAATATCAATATCATAAGCAAACAAATAAAAAATTATTAAGTTATGTATATTACATTTAAACGGATCATAAAACTTGCACTATACCGGGTGTAACACGAAAAGCGGGCCATATGCGTTTGACATGGGAAAACAGATTTTCTTTGTGCAAAAGTGGCATATTAATTTAGTCAATAATACTTCAAATAAATGTTGTAGAGAATTAAATTCTCAATTTAATTCAATTATCCCATTTTATTATTCATGTTTTATAACTGAGAAAATCGAATTAAGTTTTTTTTATATAAGTTACCTCTTTATAGAGTTAGTGGTCATGATTACAAAACAAATGTAATAACGTTTAACCACCAGAAACATCCTCTTCTTTCGCTTGTTTTGTTACATACGACACAATGCCTCTCGCCATTTCCGTTTTGTTACATAAGTATCGAATTTAACATTTCTTGTACACAAATAATTATTTGTGTGTATATCAATGAGTGCGCATGAGGGGACGCCTGGTAAACCCCCGCACGGTACATATATGTCATCAACATTACCGATATTTGTGACAAAGATTGGCACATCCAGAAATAGGTAATATGCCGTGATGATATATTAAATTTAGGTATTGTACGTATCTACCAAAGCTGTCAGTAATGTCAGAGAAACTGTTGATTTTTGACACTGATTAGATGGAGAATTTTATGTTCTTCAATATTTGTAATGACAAAATTTTTCAAAAAGTAATATTTAGAATTTTTTTAAGAAACCACTACGCCCGGTTGTCTAATTCTTATCAAAAGCTTTTCAGCTCTTCCCATTACTATCAGATTGAGGAATACGTACTTAAACAAGTCTTAAATATTATAGGTTTTAAGGAATCGTCCTTTCAACATCCAGACACATACACACACAGACATCATCGTAAAAATTTTATAATCGGATTCTAGTGACCTTAAAACGTTCACTAAAATCTGAATATGTGTAACATAGATTATATATTATATAACTTTAGCACATACAAGGCCTTACAGAAATACTTTAAATATAGGTAGTAAGAAATGGATCATTTTTTGCACGATTTGTAAAGTAGGTACATTATAAAATTAGTTCAAACATTACTAAATAATCTAATACAAATTATAAATTGTCTAAGTTTTCTGTAACGCCCAATACATTATAAAATGTTGTAATGTAATGTTGATATACTTTAAATGCATAAAAACCAATATTAAGTAATATATTAGAGTACAATAAAAACCACGTAAAAATACAATCTGTTATTTAACATTCCAATTTCCCACAGACACAAATCACGCGATCCGTAGGATACAGCCAATAAACAACCCATAACGCCACCAAAATTCGAGCCGCGAGCACCAGCATCCGATTCGCAGCATCTGAAACACACGATCGCCGAGCTACTATCCACGAAATTCCGAGCCTAGAGCACGAGCAAGCATACAGTAAGGCCGATAAATATCAAAAATCGTGCAAAATATACGATTTACTGCTTGAGCGTCCGAAAAGTAGCATTTTCTTCGGCTACAAGCATTTTTGAGCCCTCGGGCAGATATTCAGTTGATCCTTAGGCATTCACCCACCAAACTTCAAAAATTCATGGATTGAAAGCCTATATGAAGGCTTCTGATAGCCGTCAAAATTCAAAAGTCGTGTAGAATCGGTGATTTGCAGCATGTCAAAATTTTGTTCGAGCAGAAGAATATAGCAAAGCATTTATTCACAAAAATTAAAATTCTTTATCCTAACCTTCCCACCACAGATTTCAGGCTATATTTAAAGAATTTGAATTTTTTCTTGTTATTAATAGAATTTGTTCTATTTGTTTTATTTATAAAACATTGGCTTCGCATATAAAATATTATGTACCATGTACCATATAAAAAGAATTATATTAGTACATTAAAATACAAGTTTCATAAAACCACACACACACACTCTATGCAACAATAATTAAGGGGAGTGAGATTGTTATGTTCATTAGTATATATTGAATGATACAACACCTTTTCAGTGGTAGGGTGATAGTAAACAATAGAATAATATCTATTTTATGCTATGTATGTTTGATCTGTAAGTAGAAAAACTGTATCGCGCACGAAATATATGTAATCATTAGATGGACATACAGGTGTATAAAGATAATGGAACAGTGCATTTTATTCGTGTATGTGACAAATTACACAAAAAAGTGATTAAGATATTTTGTAAGGCATAGAGGGGGACATATTTTGGCATAACCACTATTATTTTCAAATCAGTGGTACTCAACTTATGGAATAATGTTATATTTTTTTAAATGATATATATTTTTTATTAACCCATTAAATAGGGAATTTTCTTCAGAATTCAACGATTAAATAATACAATGCGAAAATTTTGATAAAAATCAATTCAAAATTAATATATCATTTATATTTTTTAAAAAATTGAGTAAACTAAGCAAACATTCAACTATTTAAAGAAAAGAAAATTATCTGTCATTTTCATATGTCATTGTTACATTTTTTTCGTAATGTTCTAAAATTCGTTATTTTTTATTTCACGTGATTATCTTTGCCAAAAATGGACTGTAACACCGAAACTATTAGGGGTTAAAAGAGCGGCCCAAGTTTTATTATACTACTTTCGACCCGTAGAATATGATTCAGATTTTCCCTAAGGGCTAATTTATGGGGCAGAGGGTTTAGGAGATATTTACAGATCCAAATTGGCCTAATACAATTTGTCCGGCTCTTTTAGTCCTTTTTAATAACGGAGTTAACGCCAGCCCTTCGCCATATAATTTAAGGCTAAGAATATTGTATACCAAAGGTTTTTCAAGGGTTTTCAACAATTCTGCGCAGGCCAATCGAAAGCGCGGTTTCAAATACTTTAAATACACTATTTTCCATCCTTTTAGCCTTTCAAATACACGAATTAGAGCCAAAACCCTTCGAAAAACTTTGGGGATTCGTATTTCGGAAATGGCTGGGTTTTAATTTCAGCGATTTTCTTGGAATTTCGCGTTCCCTTTGCACCATTTGAAAAACAGGGGTCGTAGAATAACATAACATATTTAAGTTACAAGGGCCTAGAGCCAAGGGTTTAAAAATCGCCTAATTGAAATTTGACATCTTCGTTCTTTACAAAAGTTGAAACATTTCTCATTTTTTTAAGCCATCTGATGTTTTTGTCGTGCAGTACGTTAGTGTCGTGTAGAATACAAGTCTTAAATTATATTTTAATAAAAATTGTTTTATATTTTTTTTAAATATTTCCATAATTCAAAAATAACATTTAACTACATACGCATAATTATGATATCACATATAAATGAAATGCATATACTTCACTGTTCCGTTATTTCCTGAAATAAATAAGGTGTTTTTAAATGATAAATGTTTAATCATTTAAGTAATATTTATTGTTCATTTTGTTTTACATTCATCTTAATGCCTGCTATACAATATACATACAAAATATTTATAGGGATCTGCAACAATGCAATATAATAATGGAATTTAATTTATACATATTTTTATTATTTATGTACAGGATGTAAATCGAAAAATGAGACATAGACGTTTAACATGGGAAATCAGTTTGTCTTTATGCAAACGTTACCTACTTATTTTATGCAAAAATACTTCAAATAAAAGTTATAGGGAATTGAAATTCTAAAAATAATTCATGTGAAATGATTATTCTAGCTATCATATAAAGGTAAAAATTAATTATAAAGTTAGTTATTATGAGTTAAGCAGCCATGGATTTATGACAAAATAGGTAATAAACAAATGCGTTATTTTTAAATGTCAACTAAATTTATATTAGAGTAATAAATTAACACAAAACACAAAAAGGTGAAGTGTTTTTAGTTCTAATTGACAGTTAAAAAGAACGCATTTGTTTAGTTTTTCGTCTAATCTAGTGCCTGGACTAAAAACTCTTAAAAATTGTAATTAATTTTTACGTTTATATGAAGAGCTAGAATAATCGTTCCCATGATTTAGATGCAGAATTTAAAACTCTATAATTTTTATTTGAAGTAATTTTGCATAAAATAATTAGGTAACGTTTCCGCAAAGAAAAACTTATTACCCATGTTAAACGCTTATGTCCCGATGTACACTCTGTACATAGTTAATATGTAAAATGTATAAGTAATTAAGAATTTATGTACCCATATCCTGAAAAATAAAAGTATGGTGTAAAAAATAATAAATTTTACTTGTATTTATTGTTTATTTACATATAATATACATTATTATATTCTGCAAAATTATATTAATGTAAGATGTTTTTCAAATAAAATGCCTTAGATGTAGTTAAGGGGGAGACGGGAATGTAAATAAGCGGACCCTGTTGCAAATAATATGAATCTTCCAAGTAGTCATCATTAACCATAGATTAGGCCACTTCTCTAAATGTTTATTTTGTGGACGGTTTTCTATTGGTGTGTAGTGGAAATCTTCGGAGAAAATGCGTCTTCGCCGTCCTAGTTAATGCAGAGCGACACATTTGTGAAGTTTGTTAATTTTGCTATAAATCACCCTGTATATACTTACCGAAGAAAAAACATTACTTACTTTCTGAAAAATTTAAAACTAGTAAAATTGACTAAAGTACGTTTCAAAATAAGCTGGAGTAATAAATTCAAATTTACAGGAATAGTTTTGGATTTACCATGGATGCGGCAAATAAATTCATCAGAAAAATTAGATATAACTTCACTAAGCTGTTTATAGAAAGCCGGCCGTTTTATACATAGAGCAAAATTTTATTTTCAAATTTGGTTTGTTAAAAATGGGTGTTTTGCAAATTATCAGCACGTAATATAATATGATTCTATTACAAATTTTTTTTTTTCGCAAACATAAGGGCAGTTTATTTTATGTGAATATTTTTGGTACTGCTAAATTCCTACACTTCTTATTTTCATCACTACGTCTTTGTGTGCGTAATCACTTATCACCTAGAACCGAAATTCGAACCCAAACTCAAAACCGATGAACCGTTATGTTATAATTTCCATTTTCTTGAACTGAAACTGAACTTGAACCGACATTTCTTTTCTGAAGTTTAACATAAATGACGACGAAGTAAATAATGTTGTGTCATATTTGCGAAAATTGTTTTTTTACCTTCCGTCGCTTCAGGCTGGGAAGGTATTGTTTTTGGTTAAAAAATTCGGTCGTTTTAGAATCCCTACAATACGATTTTACTAATTTTACGATGATGTCTGTATGTTTGTCTATGTGTGTATGGCAAAAATTTCTCTCTAACACTACAATTCTAAAAATTATAATTCTTTCATATTTCTCTTCTTTCCATCCATATGAAGATCTGATTAGATTTCGGTTGTAATCGAACATCCAGATGTACCTTTATTTGAAGTTCTTAACAGTTTTTATTGAAAAAAAAAAAAATGCAGTTAAATATCATTTTTTGACATTTTATGTTATTACAAAAATGATAGAACATTTGATTTTCTATACGGTTTGATTACACATGTTCCTTCCACGCAATAGATACAGAGCTAAATAATTTTAAAGAGATTTATGCCCGGTTTCTCCAGAGCAACTTACGACTTAAGTCGTTGCTTATTCCTAAGTTCCACCTTAAACTGTTGCACCACGCAAAAATGTCAAAATGTGAGACGTAAGTAGCACTTAAATGTAAGTCGAAAAAATCGGTGACTTATGTGGTTATGTGTCATATGTCAGTTGACATATCGGTAAGTCGCGGTAAATTTATTTCGTTTTGGGCTGTTACGGCAAGAAAATTAGATGATATAAAGAAGAAACGATTAAATTATAGCAAAGAGGAAGAAAATTGGTCTGTTAGATTATAGAAACAAAGATTTAAAGAGAATATTGAAAATGAAAAAATCATGCGGTGTCCATGTCCAATATTCAAAAAGATAACACCTGGAAATTAATTGCCGCAGCATTGGCAATAAAATGTGTGCAAATATGTAGACTGTCGTAAGGAAGACGACATCGAAGAAAAAGGCTTCAGTTTATAAAACTGGCGGTGGTCCACATAAAAATATTAAAAATAAATATTTGGAACAAATCAATTCTGTTACTTATTTGTCGCGGAGTCCTACCATTTTCGACAATACCGACTTCCATCACGCTATCCACGACGTTAACGTCGTCAAAATTAGGGAAATCCTGTAAATCCATATCGAATATTGTTGACTGAATACAAATATAAGTCCTGTTAAACACATTGACAGCTTTGACGTTTGACAGCCGGTATTTTATTTTGAATCGCTAAATTTCAAATTGACCAATCATAGAACAACTTTACGCTGTTGCCAATGTAATTTGTGACATAAGTTAAGTTCGCATTTGAATTTGCTGGTGCAACACAATTGGGATATAAGGCCTACTTACAATTAAGTAGCACTTTAATAATCAACAACTTAAGTTGCTGTGGAGAAACCGGGCATAACTTTCATAAATCAGTCAGCTATGCTATAACCATGGAGACTGGTACTATTTTCAAATCATTCAAATATTCTAAATGACAGAAGTCAGTGTCAAGTGCAATTTACATAGTATATGATCGAGTTATAATTTTATTGGATATATAACATCTTTTTCAAGGAATTTTCGGTATGGAATTTGTAGGAAATAGTTATGCCCGTGTTACAATTTTACAGGATATATAGAATCTTTTCCAAGGAATTTTCGGTAAGTGCTTTGTGCAAAATACATAAAATTGACGGAAGGTAATGTGCTGGCCACATCAGGGTTTTTACAGAAATAATAATTATGTAAGTACTAATAACTTAAGTCTGCCAGCTATGAACACCTACTACAACGATAAAGAAACGAGTCTGGTTCGATCCTTACTTATGTTATAGGTACTTAAAATATTGTAAAAAATCTGTTGTGGCCAGCGAAGACCTTCCGTAATTTCTATTTATTTATTTTCTATAAATTCCATACAGTTTCTTATATTTACAGTAAAATTATTTCACGCACTAGGTAAATTATACTTGACACTGACATCCAACTGGTATCTGTTAATTAGTAATATTGAATTATGTACTGAAACAGTTTCCATGGGGATACAGCAAAGATTGCAAGATTTATAAAAATTAATTTCTTTATGATCTCTAAAATACATTGAATATTTAATAACATAAAATGTCAAAATATATTTAAATGCGTTTTTTGAAGAAAAACTGTTGAGCTTCAAATTAAGGTACTTCTGGTTGACTAATTTTAACCAAAATCTAATCAAGTGTTCATATGGATGTAAAAATGAAGAATATGAAAAAATTATAATTTTTGAAATTGTAGTATTGGAGTTATCGCAGCCGAAATGTAAAGAAGAGGAATAGGAAAGAATTACACACACACACACACACACACACACACACACACACGCACATACATACATACATACATACATACATCATAGTAAAAATAGTTAAATTGTGTTCTATGGACCCGCGAACATGCTTATTATTTAAAAACTCACCATCGAATTTTTTGACCAAAGACAATACCTTCCTTACCTAAAGGTGACGAAGGTAAAAACAATTTTTCACAAATATGCTACAAATACATTACCTGCGGGTTTAGAGAAAAATATTATATACCAAAAATGATAAATGACGGACATATTTATTACTCCAACTTATTTTGAAACGAAGTATGTATAATGAAATAAATGAGTGAAGTAAATTCATGTGATTTTATATTTTTACGAATCTAAAATCTAACAATATAAAAATCATACATATAACCTTATGTTACGTTACATAATGTACGTATATATATATTAGTAACAAAGTTTGCTAACTGCTACAGTCTGTTAGAGAGATACATTCCATTCAGTATATAATCTCTATAATATTTTAAGAACTGACCTTGATTTTGATTTAGTGGAGGCGAACGTCCCTGAAGTGCAGTGTGTTTCACTAAATCAAAAAACAAGATATACACAGTGACATAGGTACCCTCATGCAATTGCAGTGCCTATCTTGTCCTAAAGGCATATAGGATCCGAAATGGAATTAAAAATCATTTAAATTAGATATAATAATAATTTAATTTTCATTTTATAATATACTTTATATAAAAAATATAAAAGAAATATATTAGTAGTTAATTTTTAATTCCATTTGTATAGGTGACAATAATTAAATATATTTATTAAATATAGTTGCATTAAATATTAATTGGGACATCGTCTGGCACATGAATGAAAGTAAGCTGTGTGTCGTCCGTTTGTGAAGAGTTGGACGTATACTTGGTCGAGTGGGTAGAGTTCTGGGAGTTCGACTTCTGTAAAGGCCAACAGGATGAGCTGATCAGCTGGGATTCTGGGCAGTCGTCTGAGCCGATGGATATATCTGCTATAATACCGCTCTCTGTAAGAAACGAAATAAAGAACATAAAACGTGTCCTAAAGGAGTTCAAATCAATATCTATTACTATTTCATTCTAGGAAGTAATTTAAAAAAAAAAAAAATTCTCAAGAAGATGAAAATTCCCAATTACAGAATGTACAATTGGGTATTCCGGTGTTATGAAATTTATGCAAAATAATAACTCTTTTTCTATAGTTTACATCTTCATATATAGAAAAATACAATAAAACATTGAACATGTTTTCATTGAAAATTTGATGTTAGAAAATTGATTTTTTTACATATATAGAAACGTCCTTGAAAACTATGACGTTTTGCTTATGTTGTTGTTAATATCAGATTAAATATATGCCGTTAGAAACACAGATGGCACTAGTAAATTAGATACCAGGCGCCCGTATCTTGGTTTTAATATTTTAATCACTTTGTGTTAATTATTACGCATTCCTCTAAAATTTGTTCGTTTATCTACGTTTTCTTGTTCAAAAGTTATAAACAGGCAAATATATGAACACTACGTTATGTCGCTGAAGTTCGCTGTAGATTCAATATCGGATTAACGAATGCTTGTCGTAAGCGCTCCATGAAAGAAAATTTGAATTTCAATAATTAAAAAAAAATCATTTCTCACTTGATATATATATATATATATATATATATATATATATATATATATATATATATATATATATATATATATATATATATTTTCTTACTCAAAATTATATATACGTAGTCCTACTGGACTGAGTTAAAGAAAAAAAGCCAGAATACGCATTTTTTGTTCTCAATAGGCCGCGACCTTGAAATACTTGGAATCAGCTGGTTTGTGTGCGCGTTTCGCTTTGACAAGATAAATGTCACTTTGACAAGACTAATGCTTTGACTTATTTTGATTTTGAATTGTTAAAATGTTATTTTTTACCATTTTCAGGCAGTAGAACACTTGAAATTAAAAATATCCCCAGAGTACGAAAATACAAAGACAGAAAGTGGAATTCAAATCGGGGTTTCATAATAGGATCAATTATCTTATTTATTATGAATATATATTTTACTCACCCATTGAGCACTGGCTATTGAGCGTATGACTCCGACTATGACTAGTCTCACTGCTGTCAAATTGCAGACCAGGGAGGCTAGGTAAGCCGGTAGCCGCAGGGAGATGTCGTCCAAGTGTCCCTCCAGATCCTGCTGAGCTGGTGCTGCCTGAAGACACGCTGGACACGGAGATAATGCTGTGAGGGCGGTTGGTGCTTCGGCATAATTCGGAAACGGGGCCGACTATTGAGTTGCGGAATCGCGGCGCTGCTAAGAAGAAAGAATAATGAAATGCAAAACAGTTACATACTTGAAGTAACGCTTATAAATTTATGTTATTTACAATCACTCTTTACTTGTTCCTGAAATTTTGGTGATGCGCATCTGAGAGAAACAAGATAGCTACTAAAGCCAAACATTTTTTTTTTTTTTTAGAAAAATACGGTGATCACACTCCCAACTTGAAATGTATAACGTAACCAAAGGCTACTCTAGTCTTTAGGTTAAAAATAAAAGCCGACGTTGCTGAAATATAATGCTGATTTAGGCGCCAGTCAGTTCCACTAAGCGGCCAAATGGTTGTGAGTAAAGCCCTCAGAAACGAGAAGCGGGAACCGGTCAACGCAATAGTCGAAGTAATAACGGAAACTTTTTTTTTGTAAAAACTACAAATGGTTTATACTGAGCTCGATAATTGTAGCGAAACAAGAAGTCAGTTTCGCGAGAGATAAGGCAGAAGGCCGATGTTATGTAAGCCCCAAAGGCGTAACATCGCAAAAGGGGTAAGGGTCATTGAGAAGGTGCATCGTTAAATTGAAAGAATAGTAATGACTATCATATAGGCGATGATCACGGCAATATAAGGGAAAAAAATATAAATGGCGCAACAGAAAAATCCTAAGTTGAAAAGCGGCTTATACAGATAAAAGTCGATGAAGGTTAAATCCAGGAATATCCTGAGCGAATACCCAATTCCCTAAAATTGTGGATTAAATCCTCAATTTTGTGTACTAAAAGCGTAACACGCAATACATCCTAAGTTTTGGAAATAATTTCTCGACCGTAATTGTAGATTTAAGAAAATAATTTCTTGGGGATGTCGGTTCAGTTGGTCGGTTTAATTTTACTTTTTCATTGACGTTTCGGTATTTTATTTATACCATAATCATGATTCTGTTTCTATGAAACATTGTCCAAACAGAATCATGACTATGGGTATAAATAAAATATCGGAACGTCGATGAAAAAGAAAAAATAAATTTATTTAATCTTTGGACCGAAATCCCGAAGAAATTGTTTCCTTACATCCTAAACCTTCAAGATCAAAGTTGAAAAAACAATATTCGACTGTGTTAGGATGGAGGTAGATACGCAAAAGTAAGAATTCTTCGGACTTGCAGTCAATTAATGAAATTTATTCATGCCGAAGTTTCGACTACTTATACAATATTGGAGGAAGACTATTGTATAGTCGAAACGTCGGCGTGAATAAATTTTATTAATTGACTGTAAGTCCAAAGAATTCTTACTTTCCCGTATCTATATTCAAGATCAACTTAAAAAAAAAGAAATCTTAGGATGCAGATAGCAACTAAAGAAATAAGGAAACACTTTGGAAACAAGAAAAATACGCCAACGATGGATAAGGTAGATAGGGCGAAATATAACAACACAAAATATGATGTGAATGAAACAACAAGCGAATTTTCAAAAAGGCAGAAAATGAAAAGTTGCGGAGAATAAATGTTACAAGTTCAAGGTTTACCTATAAGTCGTCATACAATTCGAATCGCGAGTGCACCCGATCAAAATGTTGAACAATAACAATGATACTATTTAACATAATAATGCCATTTGTAGTAGGTATGTTTATTATTTGTTACATTTAGTTATTTCAATAAAATAAATACTAATTTAAAATAAATAAATAAATACTCGATGAAAGAAATTTCGTGAGAAGTTGAATTTGTTTGTACAAGAATATTAATATCGATAACTTACTTTTCAACTGAGCAATACTGATAGATCTATCATTGATATTATCAGCACTTGGGCGAATATCAAGGCACGGTTTGTTTCCAATTCCCATGGAAGACATTTCCTGTAATCTTATCTCTGCGAAAGAAAAGTCAAACATTAGATAAATTGATCAACACTTGCAGAAAATGACTCATTGATGTTACCTCTATTTTTCATGGCTTGTTTCCATAATAACTTGGATAACTCTTCTGCCCACAATTTCTTGACTTCTTCTGACGTCGCTTGTAGGGTAAACGTGTCGTTGGGTTTTCGTTTCCTGAACCAAATTTCGAATTTGGTTGGGCTGTCGCCGATTTTGGCTGTCAGGCCGATGTCTGTCATTTTAATGCTGTTCTTATATATGTACAAATCGAGATTCTAGAAGAAAAAAATTAAATAGTACATTACTAAGCAAGTAAAGTCCGTTTCTTCGACTTGATCCCCACGTCATCATTCAAATCGCCAGAGGGAAGGAGAGGAATTGATGACGTCATATTTTCGGGTGAAATCGTGTGACTTCCAAAGTATAAACCAATAAATACGATACAAGTATAATGGATGAAATAAACCTTTTAGCAATATCTGTTTAGCAATATTGTCAACAATCTTAGCAATGCCATGCCATCTTTGTAACAGCAAAATGCACAATATAATACCAATAACTAACGAACAATGAGATAGTGAATAAAAGTCTCATATATGCAATGGCACAAAAGTGACCCCTGTGGTGCACTCTCCACGCCAGCAATGAGTGCCCGTGAGGTGACGCCTGGTAAGCGCCCGCACGGTACAAATATGTCATCATCATTACCGATATCTGCGATAAAGCAGATTGGCACACCCAGAAATGGGTAACATGCCGTGATGATATATTTATTTATTTTATTTTTATATATGCAATGTATTTACGACAAAGATTCTAGAAAAAGTTTAGTAATTCTTTGGTTAGAAAGTGAAGACGTGGGGATCAACTTGAAAATATAGAGTGTATATTTTTTACCTTTCTGTCTGGAAACCTTCTGGCTTTACTGAACAGTATTAATTCTTCAAAAAGAAATACTTGACGTAAAGATTTTTTTGCTCCTCTTCCTTCAGAGACTAAAAATTCATTCTGACGCAATAAGCGACCTTGTTCTTTTAAATTTACCTGCAGAAAAACATTAATAAATGACAAGAATTATTAAAAATACAATTAAATTCTTACATCACACTCTCTGATGGAGTCCATAGCAAGAAGATCATTTCCATGTCTCAGCTGAAACTTGACCATTTCTTCGGCGGAAATGAGATCTTCTCTTTCGGCGATGGATCGTTCAGGTGATCCTTCTGGTAACTCGGGACACGCTTTCATTAATTGTTGAAGCAACAAGGCATATTTTCCCATTCTTTGTACAGGTTTCAGCAAGTAGCTAGCTAAATCTAAATTGTCCTGTAGTTGGATTTGCTTGCTCTAAAACAAAACAGTTAATATTATTTAATAATGACGAAAAATTATCTTTGTTATAATCGATTATTAATTTACTATAATGTAAACTAAAGTTTTTTTTATAAAATTGTAATTTTTTACTGAATTCAGTGGTAATATAAAAAAGATAGCATTCCATTAAAAATAAGATAGTTAGAGACTACTTCCGGTTAAACCAGAAGTGTCAATACCTTGAAAATATTTTAGTTGAAATGGGCGTATCGAGAAAACCCTACAATTCACATTTCAGATCATATAAACTCGTTGTGGGATATTCTATATAGGTACTTGTCCAAATATTTTAGTACCTATTTGCATTTGTTTATGTACCCAACCCTTTGTTAAAAAAAAAAAACACTGTTTTCCCCGTTAGAATGGAATTAGGGTTAGGAGTAAGCAGGTATATTATTTATTTCATTTTGACTGTATAATCATTTAACGACTTTAAAGTGGCTTACTACAGAATTAAAAAGTATCAAATTTTAACGTTTCGAGTTGTCATGTATGTCTTGAAAAAACAAAAATAATTCATAAATTTTATATGTGTAAAACAGGCGGGCTCCGCAGCGCCACCAAGTCCATTCTTACAGAGTATAGAGTATTAAAAGAAGTTGTACCTATCGCAATAAGTGCGCTATAGTTTCGAAAAAAAGTATATTATGTATCTAGGACGAAAAGCGAATCTTTAAGGTATAAGCAAGTTCTTTACGGCCGGGGCCGTAACTACTTCCAAGTACCTTAAAGATACTTTTCTTCTAAAGTACATACATAATTTTATTTCATACTGGCTTCTAAAGTTTTTAAATTATTAAAAAAAATAATCAGTAATTCACAGCAGGATTCAGTATTAAGGTAAAATTTTAGACCAAGAACTTTAAAGTAAAAGTTCCATGACTTTCAAGATTCACTTTTTTATAAATCGTTTAAAAATCTTGGATCCCTTTGAATTTAAATAATATAATTCATAATTGAAGTATTTATAAATACAAAATTATGTTTAAAAGTGAATCAAATTCTATTTCATAAAATTAAATTTCGTGTGAAATATTAAATTCTATTTTTCTCTTACATTAGATAGATAACTTAAAATTTTAGAAAATAATTGTAAATATATAAAAGAAAAAAATAATATTTAAATAAAATATGTTGCCACAGAAAAATTAAAATTATAAAAAAAAAATCCTTCTCACCTTGAAGAAAATTCTGCCATACTCCGTCATGAGGGAATCAGACTTGGGCTTATTTTTATTATACAGTGCATAGAGGGAAAATTTACTCCTATGCCTAAGAAATATCTGCCCCACATGAAGTGGACTGTTCTCACACATTTCAAGTTCTCTTAAGAACTGCTGACTGTGAAACTCGTAGATTTTCTCTATGTTGCCAAACACTACATTCCGTTGACCTCGTAATGCTTGAGGAATATCTTCTCTAAGTAATTCTGGGATGTAATTCTCTATTACGTAGTTAAGTGACCGAACATAGTCTCGCTCTGTTTGGATCATTTCTCGCATTATGAGGAGGATTGTTCTAAAAAGAAAAGGATAGAGTAATGTATTATCAGTGTTAATATAAATTTTAAATATACAATCTATAAATGTTTATATCGCTTTATGATTGTTTTCAATATTTGTACTTATGTAAAAATGTAGGTACATTATCTAATACGCACTTGAATAAGGTTTATGAGTCATGTACTTACTTTTGCGTTTTGGGATCAAGGCTTTGGTCTGGAATATTGGGCAGGTCAAGATTTGAAGCTCTACAATAAAGGTGACTGTTGCCTATTATGGGCGGTATAGATTTATTCCTTTCATTGTTATATTGTTCATCTGTTTCTTCTAATTCTTCGCTGATTGTACTGTAACACCAAAAATAAGAACTTTAATTATTATTTTTTAATTGAAAAATACAATCAAACATAATAAATTGGTTATTTTCATTTGAAATTTTATTTGGTACCCAAAATTTTATAGTCTTTATATTTTTATATCATAGTAGGCAATGACGTATTTATAACGAACTTAAAAAAATGTTTCAATGCTATTAATTAAAGAAAATGAAGAATATAAACTTAACAATTGATAAACCTGACTGCTGATTTCATTTGTTTCATTGCAACATGCAACCATTTTTGTTATTATTATTAATAATAATATTTTGTTGGCTTGAAACTCCTATGAGCATAGCCCAAATACTATTTTACAGTTTACAAGTTTTTGTTTTACATTTTTGCTATATATAAAGTATTTCAAGACACACACACACACACCCAAGCCCCTAGTGGGAATATAGACACGCTGCCTCTACATGTTCGACCACCGAGGCGCCTTTTTCTTATTATTTTAAATGAAAGTTCGTTTGATTTTGAAGAAATTCGCAGTATTGAAAAGTGTTAATTGCCTTCAGTTTATTTACATTTGATTTTTATTGTCAATATGACGTCACTGTTACACTCCTATCGTTCTCTCGCTCCGCACCATGCAGATTAGTAGGCTGCAAGAGTAAGATAGCAATAGTGTGACGTCACAGTGACACTGAGACCAAATTTAAAATATCTCGTAAAGCAATTATAAAAAAAAAGTTTTTATCTTAATCGTTATTTATTGTGAAGTGTACTTTATATACAAAGTGTACATTAGAAAACACGTGCGTTAAAATTATGCCTCATGAAACTTGTATTTTAATGTAGCGAGTGTTCAATAATTTTTGTCTAATTTGATCGATTTCGTATCTATTTTAGTTCTCGAGATCCGCATGTTGAAGTTATCCTGGACACCCTATACAACTATTGAGCAACCAGTTTTATGAATATTTCTTTCGAATTAAACACGCATTTAAAAAAAAAACCTGTTATTTCCCTACCTTTTGGGGAAGACATCGCTCTCCTCTATGCTATACTGCCTTTCATTATGATCCGCATGACTCCCCCCACTACTACTTTCACTACACGGCACACCCTCCCCACAATACTGACACGCACAAGTCCTCACTTTCTTATACACCTCATCCCCCGACTGGCTTTGACACACCGACGACGACATCCCGCTATCGCACCGCCCACATCCACTCACTCCCGAGTCATTCTTCTCTGTCTCTAGGAGATCCTCCTCCTTGATGTTGTCCAGCCCCAGGGAGTTCTTCCTGTCAAGCGGAGCCTTGCAGGAGCACGATTGGAGGCTCTGGACGTATTTTTTCTTTAGGCGGGCGGATTCGGTGGTGTTATCTTCAAGCTCGGATTCCCAGCAGTCGCAGGAGACTCCAGCGGCATGGTGGTTGCATTTGTAGATGAAGGCAAAGGAGGAGACGGATCTACGGCGATGCTGACCGTTTGGTTTGAGGGGGGTGCTGGTAAGGATGTCGCAAGGGGGTATTCGAGGAGGAGGGGATGGTGCGTCTGAGGAGGTTTCGTTGATTTCCTGGAAATAAATTAAAAATTTGACTTAAATTAACATATTCACGAGCCTATTCTACAACTTAGTGGTTAATTTTTAGCAACTGGTTAAAAAATTTAACCAATACGTATTGATTTGACAACTAAAAATCTAATTTTTTCTTATGTATCAACATACTGGATTGGTTAATTTTTTTAACCAGTTGTTAAAAAATAACCATTGAGTTACAGAATAGGCCCGTCAGAGTGTTAAATAAAGAATAAAAAAGAGAGTATATTTGTTTTGATGTTCTGATTTTCAGCTAAATGAGCTACCTCAAATAATTTCTATATTATTTAAAGATTAATAATTTTCTCTGTTTCGAAATTAAAATGTCACATTCTAGCACTCATATTGGGGTCCCGTAGCCGCGTGCCTCAGTGTTTGGTCGCGAACCTGGGGGAACCGGGTTCGATTCCGACCAACGCCAAATATTTCCAATTTTAAATAGCACAAAAGTGACCCCTGTGGTGTACTCTCCACGCCAGCTATGAGTGCCCGTGAGGTGACGCCTGGTAAGCGCCCACACGGTAAAATATATCGTCATCATTACCGATGTCTACATGTGTTGTAGATACTGGCACACCCAGAAATGGGTAATATGCCGCGATGATATATTTATATTTATTTATTTATTTATTTATTTATTTATTTATTTATTTATTTATTTATTTATTTATTTATTTATTTATTTATTTATTTAGCACGCATATTGATGTTTAGAAGAAACTTCATTCTTAAACGACTTTTGGGGAATTTTATTATTTGAGATTGACATGACTACAATAAATACATTAACAATCGGTTTCATAAACGACAGATAAATTTACTTCCAAAGTAAATTAAATTTATTAGTTCAAATAACAGTCGAAATTTTGACAGTAATATTAGAAATGCCATAAAATGAATATAATTGAATCGAATTTGTTATTTCTACCCATTATAAAACCGGGGGTAAATATAAACATACAAAAATATAAAAACCATAATTCTGTGTCACCAACTTGGTCATTGTATTAAAAATTTTCCTTAATGGAAATTGTCAAATACAACAGACAAAATAATATAAAGCATACGTTACAGAAGGCAATTCAAGTACTCATTCGTTCGCTTACTCCAATTTGTAACTCGAGCTAGAATCCGGTGCCTTCTGTAACTTATATTTTAATATACTATTAAATGAGATGGTATTTACGAGCGCAAACTCATAATATTTTGGCCGATTTATAATTTTAACAAATTATAAAATCTACACAAATGGTTAGAAATTTCTAAAAAATTCTTTCGGCTACATTAAATATAAACATAAAACTTTAAAAAATTGTAGGCCAAATGAATGGTGATAATAGTTCGACTGGTATTTTAAGCACGAGCGCCGACTAGGTGGGTGCTCCGGGGCTTAAGCACCCACAGAACTTTTTCAGAAGTTAGCTTTTTTAAATTCAGGGAGCAAACGACAAAACTGTAAACTTTTGAATTTATTTTTGTACATTAAAGGGGAAAAACATGCATTTGCATATCCCTTGAAAAAATGTAACTTTCAATTGTGCCTCACTAAAGTTTTGAAGAACGAGCCGCCACTAGTGAGCACCCACACAAATTTTGGTAAGTCGGCGCCCCTGATTTTAAGAGTCCTTCATAGTCTACTGAAAAATTACTATAAAAATCAAATTAATTTAAATCTGAATTAAATTTTTCTCAATATATAAAATTCAGAAAAAAATACTCTATGAAATGGGCCTAAAAATTATATACCATTCCGTTTTTAAAAAATTATAACTTTGCATTATAACTTGAGAACCACTGGTTTAAAATAATATTTTCGTCTCTCTTTTGATGTTCCCCTTGGTCTTTTATAAGATTGCCTCAGTATTTTATTGTATCTTAATAATAAAGAAAGTATTTGAGGTAGCTCGTTTAGCTCTTACAACCTATTTATCATAGAAAAACATAAAATAATCAAAAAGATCAGACTATTTTCAATATAGGTTCCCGTTTAAAAAATCATAAGTTTGTTTTACATCTTGAAATTATGTATTAAAAAAACATTCTACTCAAAAAATGGTACATATTTTGTTAAAACAATTTTTCTCTATCATAATAAACGATTTGAGATATTTTCGTAATCAGCGAAAAACGAGTTTTTGCTGTAGCTCAGAAACGAAAGAAAATCGAAAAATCCTGTGTAAATATTAAACTTTTATCGAAAAGTTGATCCAGTAATGACCAAACTGTTTTGTTCTATTGTTAATATTACTCGAGATACTTTAAAAAACATCGAAAATGAGACACCTTATACCTACTTATGTTTTTTTAATTTCAGAAACAATTAAAAGCTGGCTTCGAAAGAATATTATTAAATTATAAGAAAAGTAATTCATAAAATATGAATGTACGTTACCCAATTACTTGTATAAATCGGTTTAATACAACTCCAAATGGAACGCATGTTTAAAAACTGTGTAATGTATAATCGAACATTGAAAACAAAACTGATTGCGCCCTACCGCATTGCACACAACATTCAGACTGCACTCATATTTATATATTTATAGATTACTTATCTACAACTGCATTTTAAATATTTATCATAGTAGAAAACTTCCCAGAATCAGAATGTAATACGCGATACTATATATTTATATTATCAATTACTTCATGCTGATCCTAAATCAACAAACATAATAAAACCAACTTTCTACCGTCAATAATTCGCACGAAATCCTAAAGGCAAATATTCCTTATACGGTATCACTACTCAAACACTAGATGTCTCTAATTACCTGACATATCTCGATTAGTTTCTCGTTTCCGGATTTAGCGGCCATTTTGTTCAGCTCCACCATGATATCGGATTTGGATTCCTCGGAAGTTGATAGACAACGAGCGAGAAGATCAAAGCATCTTGACGTGTCTTCAAGACGTTGTCGGGTGTCTTCAAGCTGATCGCTGAATGTGGAGATGTCTTGTTTGAGCTGCTGGGTGGTGTCTTTGAATTTTTTGGCCTTAGGGCCTTGGCAATGAGTGGAGGATTCGAAGAGATCGCCGGCTTTGTCGATTTGTCTCTGAAAAGAGGAATTTTAATATTAGTATGTATTCAATAAAAGCAAATTAGAACACCCAAAAACGGGTAATAAGTTGTAGGTCATGGCGTATGATTATCAGTATATTTAGTTTAGACTTTTAGACTTAGAGTTATATAAACTTCTGCGATACAATGTCTCGATTATTAATGGCCCTTTTAGTTAAATAATTATTTATTCATCATCGTCATTAAAATGTCGCTTTAATATCAACATTTAAATAGATAAATTGTCACTTTAAAAGTAGATGTAGGTAACAACCTAAACTATTCAAATTCTAACAGAAAAAAAATAGTACCTATATTATTCAATGAGTATGTAATGCATACTGACAAAACTAGTGTAACTTTGGCTTTTTATATAAAAAAATTACTTATTAAAAGTAATTGTGTTTGTACTCTTTGAAAGGTAAGATTTTAATTGAACATAAAGATTGAATAATATTATTCCACTGAACTATTAATAGCAACAGTAACAAAGGTCCTTAATTGATAAAAATCGGTTGAATTATAGATAAACTTATTATTTGACAGTTGTGGGATAATAGATATTTACACACCAAGTGAGCTAAGGTAATGTTTATTCATGAGAAGAAAGTTTAGCTCCCGAGCCCGTAAGGGCGAGGTTAATTTCTTCGAGTGAATAAACATTCTTAGGTCACGTGGTTTGTACAATATTTTATTAAATTTTGACGAAATAATAATAAAAACCATTATAATATTTAATTTTGGCAAAATAAAAAACAGATCAGTTAGTAGGCTGAGCATGACATTCGTCGCTGATAGACAAGTCATATATTCAAAATGCTTTATTGTCTGTCTTTTGTGTCGTGAAAAATAATGAAAATGGCTGATAATATCTGATAAATATTGTGGTAAGTGCTATTTTCGTGCCCAATGTTATTTTAAATGTATTATTTGTTGCAGAGTGAGTTAAAATTTTGTAAGAGTAATTTAAAAAATTTTAATTCACTTGTGAATAAAATGTTGCTTATAGTTGTTGCCATGGAGTTAATAATGACCGTTTAAAATGTCAAAATTGAATAAAAACTATTTTTTTACACCGATGCGTAAAGTACCTAGTAGTAGGTTCACCCATTGATCGCAGCACGTGAAGTGACTTTTAATAGCGATGCGTAAAACGCAATGCATTCCTTATGGAGCACATTTTACGCACTAATTTTTGACAGCGCCGGATTGGGGAAAATTTTCTGCTCGTGTTTTTATTTGTATCGACATGTTTTTAGAACACTAACGCTCGAATTAACCATTATTCCGTTGATTAATGGCCAACTGATTAGAGAATCAAGCTAATTTGTAAATCAACGTTTATTTTAATTCACCAACTTGATTTTTGTACAAAGTAATTATGATCAACAGATTCATAGTTTCGTTTAGGTGTTTAGGTTTTTGACAGTTAATGTAACTGTCATATACTTTTATTCCTGGTAATTGTACTTTCCGTTAAAAAGTATTAATATGTAAGTTTTTAAGTTATTTGTAAAATATATTTTATAATTTTTCTATAATATATTTTTATTATGATATAGGTATAAATTTTCACTGATTCCAATAAAGGAGTATTTTTAAATATAGTGAAAATAAAAGTATATTTTTAAAAATAATGAAACCAATGCGATTTTAAATAAAGATAAAGAAGAAACATAAGGCAAAGTTACAAATGAGTAAAACAATCAGAATCCTGACATAGCTATAAATGTGAAAATTAGGATTTAAAGATCTGATCAAAAGTTGATTCAAGAAATAGGCCGAATCAGTTGATCATTGATTTTGATTAGTAGATTATCTTGATTTTGAATGGTGAATTAGATTGATTCAGAATCAGCGTTGATCTGTGAGTAAACTCACGATCAGGGAATGGTGAATTTGACCATAAGACCAAGTACCTATAATTTGTTCTTTTTGTATAGGTAATAAAATTCATATGTTAAATGTTATACATAAAAAAGTTGCGAACAATAACAAATTTATATAAAATAAAATATAAAATGTTTCAACGAATTCCAACAGCAGTAAATATTAAAAAATATTAAAACCATCCTAGCTACTTGAAGGAGCAATGTAAATAGTTATTTAAGTATAAAGGACAGTAAGTACTTCCTACCGGTTGAGGATGATTTTAGAGATCGTGATGAAGTGCACTTACTGTCCGCAATGCTTATTACGTTTTTGGTACGCTCGACGTAAAAAATTTTAAAAACAGAATTTGAAAATAGATCTTTATCGTTTATTTTTTATTTACTTATCGCATCCGCCTTCTGATAGGTAAGTGGTGCACATCACTTACTAATCAGTAAGTTGTGTACTTGTTGAGTTACATAAAGTAAAGAAACCAATCTGGTGAAGAAAGTATATCAAGTGTTATGATTCATTTACTGTTCAATAAGTGATTCACAATTAATCAGTAATATGTAAAAATCTTTGATTTTGACAGTTGTATGACGGTGCAGACAAAGTATCAACTTTGTAAAACTTTTGTCGAACCAGTAGTAGTAGTATAATGTGTGTGTGTGCTTCACGCACTTGTTCCACAATTTACTATTATCACTAAAATGAAAGTATTTTTTTTGCAAACGTTCGGAAATTTTGTTTGTCTCTTCTCACAGTAAAATTACTTTTTTTTTTTGTTCAATAGTTCAATAACAAATAAGGAATTTCCCATCAACTATCGGGTCAAACTTTTTCTCAATAATATTGATGAGTGAATCGTAGAAATGGAATTTGCAAAAAAGAGGTTATAGTCATTATAAAGCAATAAAGTTTAGCTAAACTAGTCCATTACATATGTCATACGAGTAATATACAATTACTTTAAATCTATGCCATTTTTAATTGTAAATTTCTCTTTAAAATATACTCATAGCAAACGGACAAGAAAAGATATATATTTTTATGATTTTGCGTCAACTTGCCAATATGACGACGCCAGCGGCAAAGTTATGAGGTTGCAAAATCAGTATGTTTTTAGGGGCATCTAAATTTATAAGATCAGCAAGAGCAAGTTTCAAAACTTGCGGACCTATTTTTATGGTTATAAGTTGACATTACTCGGCAATTTTTGAGTATCACCTATTTCAACACAAATATTAGTAAAATACATTTACATGCATGAAAAACGACCACCCATTTTTATTTTAGAAACTAGAACTCAGATTAAAATAAAACTTATGTTGTTTAAAAGATTATTTAATACGCTTAAACATAAGCCTTAATTAATTTTGTGTTCCAAAACGAAAAGTTCCAAAATGAAATGCATGAAAAAAAATATTTGCACTTATAAACTAATACAACACTGAAAAGCGAATTATGTGCAAATTAATGCAGATATTTGGGCTTATTCACGTGTACATTGTTATTAAACAAGAAATTGTTACTTAACAAGAATTGATAACAATATTGTTAAAATTTCGTATTCACGTGTCTCGTTGTTAGATGAGCTATAACAATTATTGTTTAGTAACAATCTTGTTATCATTTAACATGAAGTTGTATTCAGTACAGCTGTCATTATTTAAAATTGCAGTGTTGCAACCAATAGGATATTAAAATTAAAACATTTCTTATTTAAAATAATGATTTTTTAAATTCACTTGGGTTATTAAAGTATAATATTTAAAACTGACGAAAACATTTTTAACTAATAAATCTCTAATTATAAAAACTATTAATGTTCGCATTGGTATTGTAAGGGTGGTAGAAGTGATTTAAGATTTGTTTACTTTGTTTATGAATGACAAGTGTGACAAATAGAGTTGTTTCATCATTTACGTCTAATTTACTTCAAATTCACAGTAAATATGGCGAAAAGAACTGCAAATACCTGCCAGAAATATGAAAAAAAAAATTGCAGCTTGAATCTAAAAGTATTTTCCACTTTTTATTGTTTATAACTTCGTTTAGTGATTTATATATCTTCAATTAATAGGAAATACCATCTGCGTGTTGTCTAATCCTAAAGGAATGGTGTTATTTCAGCAATTGTACTCTGTCATGACATACCAGATATTCCGAAAAATATATTTTCTTTTCAAATAAAAAAGCGGTTCACTTCCATATCCTTTAATTGCGGCATATTTATTCTTAATACATGCCTAATGGGATAGACAATAAATGAGCTAAAAATTATCTACCTAATTTACATATTATGTATATCACTTATTTGAAACAGAAGTTATTCAACAAGTCACGAGAGACACGACTACGCACTAATATCAAATAAAGAAACGATACGAATTATATATTTGTGCACGAATTTTAGTTTAAATATACTAAATTTACCTTTGATGAATATTTATGAGCATTTGCCATTTTAATTTACTCTTAACAATAATTGTTGACACCTCGGCAAGTGGTCAGGAGCTCTTGCCTGACTGATAACAATTATTGTTAAAATAACGACAGCTTGTTGACACGTGAATACGAATTTTAACAATTATCTTTAAAATAGCAATAAGTCGTTACGTAGCAATATAGATCGCATAACAAGGTACACGTGAATAAGCCCGAATAACTGCAATATGTCAAAACTGTGTTACCAACTAAATATGCGCTGTGCAACCATGTAAATGTGTGTTGTTTTTGATATCGGTTTCTGCACTTGATAAAAAATAAGCTCTCTTGATAAATTTAGCCTCAGGTTAAAGTGACCTTCCAAACAGCATAAGTTTTATTTTAATCTGAGATTTGGTTTAAAAAAAAAATTAAATTCAAAACATATAGGACTAAGTAGCAATTGTAATTTAAATGTATACAGTTTCATCTAAATTACATTTGAACATGTAATACAAAACCGATAAAAAAGTTTGTTGATTTTTCATGTTTTTATAAATTCATGTCGTTTCAAATTCAAATAAAGTTACCAACTTAAAAATAAAAATCCTTAATACGCAATTTGAAATACTTTTCAAACTTACCATAGCAATAAAATAAAACTTCTCGAACTCCTGGTTTTGTTCCCTGACTTCTGCACCATTTGCAACTCTTAAAAGTTGGTTGCAATGGTTCTTCATGTTTTCACTCCCTTCTGTCTGCAGCCATAATGAAATCTGAAACAAATAAATTAAATTATTAACGACATATTTCAAACACTATTAGCTTAACTATACACGCGATTTGGAAAATTGTAATAAACTAAAACTTCCTGTAGATTCCAGATTGCATGTAATGATGCCATAAGTCTTGAAACATTTATTCCACATGGACAAAGAAGAGACATACTTTACAGATGTTATAAACTATAAAACTACTTTAATTTATGTCAGTGTAGAAAAAACTGTCGTAATGATGCAAAACATAGAGTATGAAATAAGTTACGATTAATTTATTGCTAAACGAAGAAATTAAAGTTTAATTTGCGAAATTATTAGCAAGAATATGTGGTACATTGACATTATACTATAGTTCATTGATTTGGCTTGCACATTACCTCCTGTAATTTAATTTTTTTTTGTAAACCATATCCATATGAGTTTAAAATGGACTATAATGTCCCAGAAAAGAGTTCAAGATGCCCTATGGACTTCTACAAATGAGGGTCAGTAGAAAACAAAAACAAAAAATTTAAAATTTATTTTAAAATATCGAGCCAAGTTAAAATGGATTAACATTTAAACTTGGTATCTTCGTTTACATGAAGTAAATTGATGAAATCATCTTCGGCAGACAATTTTGTGTAAATCTTTTGTACGTCCAACAATTAGATGTTTGCTTCCGAAACTGCAGCACACATCATTATTTTATCTCAAAACTTTTCAAGCCCAAACTCATTACAGTTCGGCCGGTTTACAAACAAATTATAAAACATGCGTAAATGATACGAAATTTCTGTAAATTTCTTTCGACTAGTTTAAAATATAGATTTTACATTTACAAAAACTGAATTTTTTATTCAAGTATTTCACTATTTGATTTTGGGTTACATAGCCTTTATTAGCAAAGCCAGTTTTAAGTTTGTTATAGGCATAATAGCAAGCCCTTCACATTTTTCTGTGAGTATTGTCCTATATGTTTTTCAAGATAAGTTTACAGTAGGTACGCATTGGACCTTTACGACATTGTCTTTCATTGTGCCAAAAGTTTTTTTCAAATTTTAAATAAATATATCATCACGCCATATTACCCATTACTGGGTGTACCAGTATCTACAACACATGTAGACATCGGTAATAATGACGATATATTTTACCGTGCGGGCGTTTACCACGCGTCACCTCACGGGCACTCATTGCTGGCGTTGAGAGTGCAACACAGGGGACACTTTTCTGCCATTTAAAATTCGAAATATTTGGCGTCGGTCGGAATCAAACCCGGTTCCCCAGGTTCGCGACCAGACACTCAGGCACGCAGCAATTTTAAGTTTATATTTACAGAAGCTGAATTTTTTTTTATAAAATTTTCTAAACATTTGAGCAGATTTTATATTTTGTTAAAAATGTAAATCGGGCTAATCATTATGAGTTTGGGCTCGTACACAACCACAATATCGTCCATTCAAATTTTTCCCGAAAGCTTATGTGACCCACGTTATAAGTAACTTTCATAGTTTCTAGAGACGATTACTAAACTGTTTAAGAGTTGATGGGTCTTCTCTTTGATTACAAATTAAAATTACTATGTCATGTATCTATTCCCAGATAGAGGAATCCAAATTAAAAATCCTGCCCGTATCTTTCGTAGATGGTGTGCACCTAGAAACGACTGTCTGTATGTAAAAACTAAGTCTAATTCCAAGTGCAACATACCCAGAAACAGCCGAAGAAGGAAACGCTACATCCTTGTGTCACCTGGCGCAACCACATTAACATTCTCCACACAACGCACGGTGAATAACAAGCGACTTGTTAACTATCACCTGCTAATCAGTTACCGACTTGTCGCGTAAGATAAGATACGTCGATTTGATATTCAAAAGGAGACCCCAAGAGGAAATGTCACAGGAATTATACTTTGCGCATTTACTTAAGGAGAAGATGTATCTGTATCAGTGAGGGCGCTTAGCAGGCATTAACTCACGGGCTCTCAAAGCTGCATTGAAAACAGCACCACAGAAATCAACTTTATTCTTTAATAAATCTAAGATGACTTCTTTATCATTTTTATTAATGATAGCAACATTTTCGAAAACTCCAAATTTATTATGCCTGAGGTTCTTAAGATGTACAGTAAAATAACTTGCATCTAGGATTGTATTGCTCTTCAAACTGATCTCGGTAGTTTAAATAATTATTTGCATTTATTTTTCTAGAAATAAGAACAATTTCGGATTTCAATATAAAATCAGTGGAAATGTAATCAATCGTGCATCTCAAGTAAAAGATCTTGGAATCATATTAGATAGAAAACTCATATACGAGATTCATACTGACGCTGTTGTAAAGAAAACATAAAATGCTTGGATTTATACTAAGGCTGTGTCCGATGTCGCATTTTGGCATTTAGAATTTAGGATTTAGGTCTTCTTCACATAAAAACAACTCCGAATGGCACACTTATGACATCCATTGGTTTGCATGGCAACACTTTAGAACAACAAAAATGAATTATATAATTTGATGCTTCAGATTAAAATGTTAATTTAATATTATATTTCATAAAATAGAAGCTAAGAAACAGTAAATTTGACATTTTGCACAAATTATAGCAACGAGCATAATTTGTTTAATTAGTGCGCGTCAACTTCAAGGCGTAGTGTGCTCCTGCAAAATCCTAAAATCTAATTCCGAACATCCTAAATAATATGTAACTAGATATAGGGCATAAAAATTTAGGATTTAGATATTAGAATTACAACACTCTTATTCAATTCTATTACTCACTTGTTGGTTCGCAATTAGTATTTGCTGTCGCATACTGGTCCCCTTATTACCTAAAAGAATTGAAGGTATCCAACGTAAATCTATTTCAGCCTTAAATTGGAAATTTTCAAATAATTTTGTCTCTCTCGTGACTTCACAAAAACGTAAAGAAGTATAAGATTTGAAATTTTTATTCAAATTTCTAAATAATTATATAGATATTCCCGTTCTTTTAATTAAAATATCTTTGCGTATACCTTGGTATTCCACACGCTTTCTTACAACGTTTTCTACTAAAAGATATAAAACAACGCAACCACGTTTTCTACAGTGAATCAATTAATGTATAAGTTACGCTCAAACACCGAAATCGCTCACTGAGCGAAAAAAACAGCCACAGCGCGTTGTAGACGGGGATGAACGATGAACAACTGAAATCTGATCAACCTAACAACCATTGTCTACCAATTATGAGTTGCCAGTTAGGATATGTTGCAGTTTGTATTTTTTTAAAAACAAAAAAATACAAACTGCAACGTAACCTACCTGGCAACTCCTAAAAACACGCCCTCAACGCGAATTTCGGTATTTGGTAGTTCAGTTCACAACACGTTGTGGCTGTTTTTTCGCTCACTTTCGCGATTTCGGTGTTTAAGCTCCAACAACTTGTTAAAGTTTGTTACAATTATTTTAATTAACTACTTAGGATACGTAGTTATCATCAACCTATGTACAATTTTATACTTGAAATGAAAAAATAAAATTAGGACGTTATTAATGTAGGCACACAATTTTCTCTAGCTAACTTCACAATTTTCCTGTGCTTGTTAATATGAAGTTATCAGCGCTAGAAATCAGAAATCGCTTGTTTACAAGACAATTTTCTCGCCCAGTGCGTGTGTATTATGAAGTGATCATTGTTGCATATAAGGTTATGTATAAATAACGCATTTTCTACAATGGCGTATGGCGTTTTCACCTGCGTATGAGATCGCATAGTGCGGGAGTCAAGCAGTTGTTACTGTTACTCCGGCTATTAGAATGGATTTACTGGGTGCGTGTTATTACTGTCACAGTGATTTGTGCAGGTGAATTTATTTCTTCAACTGGCCCAGTTTAAAGGATATAAACCAAGTATTAGTAGATTGTGGTTTGCAAAAGACATCGATTGGTACTTGCGAACAAATGAAAGCTGTGGGAACGAAAAATAAATAAATTTTCAAAAAGTCTGTCATAATATACAGCATGGTAAACCCAGGAAAATCTAGGGCATGTTATTTACGGTCCCTAAATTGAGACCAAAATTTAGATTTAAGTTATATGTACTACTGTCCCTTTAATTTTATATTTGGATTAAACAAGAACTAGTTAGAAAAAATAAATTCCAACCGCTTCTCAAATGACAGAATCAATGGACAACGCTGTTATAGATATCTAGACTAATATAAACTAAAGACTAGTTTATAGTTACGTTCCATTCTTCTAATGGTATCTTAATGGTCGTTCTTTTGCGTCAAAAAATCTGAATTTCCTACGAATCAATCCAATTTAAGAGCTGAAAGAGTTGGTAAGAAGATCTATAATAGAGTGCAAATAAGTTCAAAATTTTATTAGCCGACTGTTGCGCGTGCTTGTCTGTTACATTTGTGAATGTTTAGATTAGGCTGTGCTCAACAAAAATACCTCGTTTACGTTTTTATTATTTAATATTTTAGATAACCACAGTTCTATTTATTTGTTACTTGGCAGTTATTTGCTACTGAGCGTTCAATTGCTTTAAGAATATTCCTATTCTAGTAAGAATATTTTTGACACCGATATAGAACGTACCTTATGTAAACTGTAGTAACCTTAAGAATTTACCTTAACATGAGAATTATGCCGTAACCCTAAAATATTGCTCAATTTTTAATGTATAATGCTAATGCCGACCAATCAGAAGAATTATGTTTGTATATTATTTGAACAGTTCTGCCACATTGCCTTGAAAAGGACGTCAAACTAATACAGTTAACTGAACAATGCAGATATATTCATGATAAAAAAGACGTGTCGCTTTTACAAAAAATCTGTTGTGGCCAGCACATGACCTCCCGCCAATTCCATGTTTAAAATAGCAATGAGCTTTAAGTAAAGTATCACTTCCATTGATCTTTGTAAACAAAATCTACTTTGTTGTTCCAATAAATAGAAAAGTTTGTAATACGAAATTTTGGATTATATTTTGTTATGTTTTTCCTGAAAAATCTGTGAGCAAATACCAACTTTGCGAAGTTTTGGATCATTAATATATTTTAAGGAAAGATCGTCACACACACATTATTGTCAAAATCAGCACCAACTTCCTTATGCTCTAAAACGCAATCTGTGTAAATTCTTCGCCGTACATTATCCATTTCGTAAATGTGTATTTGCAAACTATTATTTGACACTTTGAAATCACGTTTTTATTTGAGAGCTGTTTGATATATAATGCTGCAAACATCAAACTAAAATCGAATTATCCTGTATATCTAATATTTATGTATGTTGGAAAATATATTATTTTTACAAACCTTAATTTTAATGTTATTTCTTCGTGACAGTGACATTTGTTTAAATATGTCAAATTTGTTATTAAAGTATTGTTTTTGTTTGACGCAGAGGCAAAGTGATGTACAAAAATAAATTATTTTATAATTCAATATTTAAAGTTATTTCAAGTTATTTACTATATGCTTATCGTAGAATTGAAGATTGTGCCATTATATTTAATTTGTATTGGTAAAAGTTGCTAAAAAATTATATTCAATGAATTTTTTACAAGAAAAACTGTTAAAAGCTTGTATAAATGATACTTCCGGTTATCTGATATACACTAAAAACTAATGAGCTCTTCCCACATTAGTATAGAATGGGTATACAAAATTTCAAATTTTTCTGATTGATAGTATTTGAGTAATCGTGCCCACATGATCCACACACACACACACAGACACACACACACACAGACACACACACACACAGACACACACACATACATACCTACAGACATCATTGTAAAAATGTTAATATCGGATTCTGGGGACATCAAAACGTGCTTATTCACTGAAATATATACCTCCCTTACCTAGGATAGCGGGAGGTAAAAATGCCATTACCAGCCTACTTTTCTTGGTTTACCCTAAGAAGTACTTTAGCCTAATGCAAAGTTTAATGAAAATTATAATGCTATTGTTAAGGTAAATGCATAAGATTACAGCTTACATAACCCAGCCTTAAGATCCTATACTTCAAATAACAGTCATAGAAAAATTAATTGTACAACTTTTATTTGATGCAATTTTTTTCTAAAATTATCTATAAACGATTAACAGGGTTAAAACACTGCTAATCAACTCCTCGCTAACCACCCTTACTCCCTTGTTCAAGCTACTATCCGATACTTCCATCTGTAATTAAACCGCATGCTAATTTAACTAATAGTTAAAATAAAAAATGTTGCATCAAAATTTTTTTACAACTTATGCTATAATATTGATGTTATATTTTTCATTTTAACTGACAGTTAGCAGACAGTTGAACTAGAAATAAAAATACCAAGCTTTAACAAATTGCAATAGAACTGTCAACAAATGTTAATAAAATTCGGCTCGACTATAAATAACCATTTTTTGGTTCAGTATGTAATATGTATAATATGTCTACCAACGTGAACGTGCCGGGCAAAATGAAATCAAAATTGTCAAAATGTAATTACGAATTATTATTTCTGTATTTGCTACAAAATACAATTCGTCAATCGAACTCAACTTCAGCATTAGGATTATAATTTGTAATATCCTTGGAAATATTTTCGATAAAAGCATACCACTTATTATATTACCTTTGATAACACTGTTTAGCGTGATAATATTGTTTTCAGAGAGTTTAGAAACCGATAAACATAATTCTAAATAATTGCGTGTAAGTACAAGAAGTATAATAAGAAAATTATGATTACTACTTGGTGAGAATAACCATCTAACAAGTATAGTTAATTACAAAGGTGTAGTGCAGTGTATTAATATATTAACACTAACCTTTACCTGTTTAAATCTCGCTACTTTCAAAAGGGATACTTAAAAGCAATTTCTCGTTCATGTGTAAGTGTATTTATTATGAAGTCATTTTTTGCCATGTGATTAAGGAGCGGAAATCTTGTTGCTTTAGTCCCCTGGTACTCGACATAGTTTCTTTGACTCTTTAAGAGAAAATTTAATAATAAATGGATAGTATCACGCGAGAAAATTAAAATTATTATAGACATTTATTCACTTAAACGAGCTGTGGCTATAGAATAAATTGGAAATGAATTTATGATTCCACTTTTTCCAGAGAGTTATGTTATTTATTTAGTGAACTACTTTGCATATTTTTCATTCTAATATTCCAATTAAAGTTATACTACCTTTTCAACTTATTTAATAATAAATAATTAAATATATTAAATAATAAGTCAAAATATTCTTTTCCCAAAGAAGCTTAACAAAAAAAAAAAAAAAAAAAACAAAATAAAAAGAGACATATACAGTGGTGTATTAATAAGAAAAATAGGCAAATTATTCCATTGTTTGCTACAAAACTACGGAGTACTAAATTTCGCTCAGTGCCTTCAAAAATATATCTATAGAAGATTTAATTTAATTCATTTTCATATCTCGTGACCATATATCTGCGTGTCTGGTTGCGAATCTGAAGTACTGGGTTCGGTCCCGACCATGGCAAAAATTATTCGAATTTGAAAAGCACTCAGCAATGGGCAATACTAATAACGATTGTAACAAAAGATTTTAGAAAAAAGTAAACCTCTCTAACAAATAGAAAGAATTTATTTATTGAAACGTTGACATAAGGGATTGTTCCTATAATCTAGAGAGATATAAAATCTATTTTACAACACTGATAGAGGCCCATTTCACTTCTCGGATCGTCAGGAATATTCTTGTCTGTAACTGTTGTTCGTTTTCGGTATTCCCAGCTATTATTCATTAGTGTATACTTTTCTGCCAAGAAATGCTCAAAAACCAAAAGTCTTCAATCAGTCGCGCTTGAGAAACATATGAGGGATTATACTCTCTCTCTCTCTCTCTCTCTCTCTCTCTCTCTCTCTCTCTCTCTCACTGTTTTCGGTAAAATATTGGCTCTTTAATGCTCAGCAGCATCTAGTGATTTGCTCAAGCTGGGCCGCTGTCTATTTGATTACATTAGGCATTTACGAAAATTCTACCGGTAGATACCGCACCTACCGAATGCGTTCGAAAACACAAGTGGTTAATAGTTACCGTGTTCGAAAATTGTACCATATCTACCAGATCCATAAATTGTGGATCGAGTAATTCAGCCGGTAAATGCGGTAAATGAAGAATCTAACCTCAAAAAAGGTAGAGATGCCAAGCGAAGTTGGAATCAGAAGTAGATTTCAGAAATTAATTATGTTAATACAGAAGACGAGACGAGATAACGTTTAACTACGTCAAATTTCAAATCAGTTTCATCTTTCGACTGCATTTCGTAGGTTATAAATCTACCCTGTTTATCATTTGCGTTCTTAAAATATCTATCCCGGTAGCTGTAACCTGATGAACAGCTGTTTACCGGTATATACCGGTAACAGTTCACCGGTAGAATTTTCGTAAATCCTATAATATCTTTTTCGAGATTGTAAATCATCTCTGGCCAAAATTCTAATGTCAATCATATTTAAATTCTAAATTGTCGAGATAATTTACGAGATTACGTTGTAATTTTGTCTTGAGCACTGTGATTCGATCTAGGAGCAAAAGTTCGGTTGCCCACTTTTGGTAAATTAATACGTTCTATATCTTGTATTATATTATTATTATTATTATTATTATTATTATTGTTATTGTAAAAATATTAAGATTTCAAGTTTGTTGACATTTCCCACAGTGTGTGTTTACATGTAAGTTAATTAGTATACTACGTACATACTTTATATCACTAGTTTACTATTTAATTTCAAGTAAGAGCTCTATAAATATTTACATACTGCAGCAAGATACATGATATGAGTTATACTATATAATAAATTAAAGTTAACAAACATTTAATTTCTCAAAAGCGAGATCCTAGATAAGGTAGTTATTTAATGTGAGTGACACTGTTTCCATTTATCAGCAGCGGTTTATTTTGAAAGAAATTTAATATATGCATACATAATTTTTAATTAATAATTATAGAAACAGTTTCTATCATACAGTAATAAATTCTGTGGTAGCCAAAAGTTAAATAATAAATTTTCATAGTTTATAGATCAATATATCTTGTGACATAATCCGTTAGATAATATGATGTATGTATGGAAGTCAAGTTCAAAGCAATATGTTAACCCAAATTCATGCACAGATAAATTTTATACATTTATATTTTTGAAATGTATATTCCTACGTATCTACCTATTTATATTCGTTAATAATACTCTTTTCAAATATAAAAAGACCGGGTTTGATTCCATCCGGCGTCCAATTTGAAACATGAAAAGGAAAAGTATTTCTAATTTTAAATAGTTATAAAGTGAACACTGTGGTGCTCTTCCACGATATATTTTTTATTTATAATGTATTTGGGATTATCTATACTAATATTATAAAAAGATAAAGTTGTTGTATTTTGTAGATGGTACAGGTAATTTCTTTGGATCTACTGATTCGATGAAAATTCTTTTACTGATAGAAAGCTACACTATTTTCGAGTGACATAGGCTATGTTTTATTGCGATAAAAAATAGTTTTTAGTAAAAAATCACTATATTTGTAAATCAAGAAAATTGAGCTGATTGGCTGCTTTATCGGTGTGTGCTGACCAAACAGTGTGATATAAATGAACACAAGGTATTGCAAAAATATTGGTCTTTAGTAGTTTTATAAAAAAAAAGTCCGCGACGCTATATACGAGTATCTAGCTTTTATATTTCAGGCAAACAGTTTATTTATTAGATACAACATAACAATCCGTATAAAAATAAATAGCTTTGTCATCACTAAAATTTAATGAAAACAAAATTGGTTAGTTTAGGAGATAATATAAAATAAAGAACATACGCAAGATAAATAAATGAATTCACGGCCAGCGCAGCGCTGTTAGGTGCGTGGATCGTGAAGACACTGCGCGGGGTCTTTTACATCTACGATACGAGGCAGGTTCTCGCGACCCTATCGCATAGTGGGTCAAAATCGACTTGCAACATTCCAATCGACAATATTAATATACGGAACGTGAATTTAAAAGCCATATAACAAGTAAATGTGAAAAATTACTGGTATACGTGTGGCTAATCATAATTCTAGCTTTACCCGTGCGAAGCCGGGGCGGGTCAATTAATAAAAAATAAAATGAATGAAATTACTATATAATGAAATCTTTCGAAGGAATTTAATTTTCTTTTTTATCTCAAGAAAAATTAATGAGACATTTTTTGTGACAGATGAATATCATAAAAAGAAAATTAAAAATAAAAGTGTCTGACTCAGATATTTTAACAAAGATCAATTTATTTTTTGCTTTTGTTACATTTTACTGGAACATAAAAATACGAGGGGATATTTTCATATAGAATGGTGCATAACTTCGTGCACAAACTTTACGGGTATATGACTGAAATGAGTAAAAAAAAAGCCTAATCAACATGGGTCCGATCTTCAACTTATTCCGAGAAAGAGTCATTTTGTAAAAGAAGCAAAGAAAAACTGACAGAGATAGTGATGGATCAAATTTTTTTCTCTGTCACTAAATAGACTATAAAATACAATAAAATTTAATATGAAACACTTTTCTCAATGTCCAATAGTTAAGAAGTTATTTAAATAATGGCACAGACTCTATAATATTTTACTTAGTAAAATTATTATTATTTTTTGAAAAACCGAAGCACATCTAAATGTAAACCAAAAGTCTCAATTATAGTCGAAGTTATAACTCTAATAATTATTATTACCTCTCGCTAAGAGAGGTATTGGATTAATGCTAAAAATCGTATATCCAGATTTTAGGTAATAAGCTCCCTAGAATCATATTTTAAATAAATTTACGATGATGTATGTATTTATGTATGTATGTATGAATGTGTATATATATATATATGTGTGTGTGTGTGTGTGTGTGTGTGTGTGTGTGTTTGTTGGAAGGACGATTTCTTAAAAACATAGGACCATAACCAGTTTAACTTCGTATTCCTCAATCTGAAATTAATAGGAACAGTTGAAAAGGTTTTGGTAACAATTGGAAGAAGCAGTTTTTTAATAAAATTTCCTAAATATTATTTTTTGAAATGTTATTACAAATAATAAAGAACGTAATTCTCAATCTGATAAATTTAACAACTCCATGGAAGCCAGTTGAGATTTTTTAAATGTTTGTAATTGACAGATAAATGCAAAATGTCAATGTCAAATTCATTATAGTATATATACCTTTTGGGCGGTAGTACAAACTGTTAAATATGTTACTTTTGTAAATAAAACGGAAATGGCGAGAAATATTGTGCTGGCGACAACAGATTTTTTTAACATTGAGAGTCCCTATCAAACAGTTTAAAGATCCAATTTTAATATAAATGATTAATGTTCATATTTGTTACCTACTATGGTTAATAATTACACTATTCTTATGGAGTTGGGGCAAAGTATAATAGTAATTATAGTTTTGTGTTGTCTCTTCGAAAAGTTTACGAGCATCTGTCAATTTTTATACGCTAATTTGTAGTTAGTGAAATTGTATGTCAAGAACGTTAACCAACAATTATCTGTTTAATAAGTTAACCTATATGAACCATCGACAAAATAATAATCTTTTCGACCACTCTTAATTTTACAACACCGTTAGGTTTATTTGTAGGTATGTGGGCCATTGTCAAGGATCGAATATTGTTAGGCGAAAGTCAGGCAGAATTATCATGTGAATCTGGCGGCTTAAACTAGTTTAATGGTAGAAATTACTTTTATTTTTAATTAAAAGTATTGTTAATTACAGCGATTTGAGATAATAAAAATAGTTGCTCCGTGTGTGGCTGGCTACCTTAGTGTAAATTTTACTAGGGCTTATCACTGAAATTAAAAGTACTTTCTAACTTCTGAATAATAATTTCCGGCTTTACAAAATTGGAGTAATTTGTTCGAGCAATAGAGAAATTGCCGGATATAACAGTTTAGTTAGGCTTTAAATAATCATTTCTGTGATTATCTGCTATAAAATTTAGGTTTATTGCCTATTATAATGCTATCAAACATTACATTGTAATATATCCGAATATATCGGGTGTTCAATAAGTCTACGTCCTGGTAGGTTGTGGGATGTAAAACATATGACTGTCTTTAATCATACAATTTAACCTTAAATTAAACGTCAAACGTCATTCAAAATGAGTACACTGCATTTTTTAGAACAACACAGTATTTTATTGTTGTATTCCAGTATATACTGAAAATGTTCCTGAGTAAACATGCATTTTATTTTTACTCAAGTTGAGTTTGATAGAAATGCGTTTCGCAAGCCATAGCCGACCGATGTAAAGACTTATTAAACACTCGATACTAAGCACAGAACACACGCACAGAACACACACACACACACATACACACACACATACACACACACACGCACACACACACACAAAATGAGATTACCCATTTAATTTTTAACTTTACATTCCACAAATCGACATAAATTTCTTCATAACATCTTTGTTGTATGTTCAGAGTATGAACCAATCAGGCAACTTTATAATATTGACCAGAACCTTTCTCTTATCGTGACAGATCATAACAAGTTAAAGAATATTTTGGAATTTTTAAAATTTAAAATTCTAATTTTTTCTTCAAAAGGGCAAATAAATTACATTTATATTGCATATTTTCATATTTTAGTAATATTATATTGTGTATAGTAATATCTATTTTTATATTGTTGTGTTATTAATATTATGTAATTTATTATTATAAGCTTTAGTTTTATATTCTTGTATTATTATTTTTATATTATTATTGTTAATTTGTTATAGGAGTTGATGCCCAATAAATAGATAATAAATAATTCATTAATAGAGTATTTTTTTTGTGAAAAATTCGTAAACTTCGATGCGCGACCAGATGAGATAAGATAAAAAGTACCCGGAATCGTTGCCTAGGGCCCGGCAGGTGATCCCTGGAGGGAATTTTATTTTCTTGGGTTGGCAGCAACCACTAGCGAAAGCGTCGAGTTACACGGCACCCCTTTTAGTTAATGTCTGTGAAAGCTGCAGGTTATTTCTTACAATGCATTTTTTTCGTTAATCGAATTTTGAAATGTCGTCTTCACAGCAGCGTGCAAACATCAAATTCTGAGTTCTGTTGAAGAAATCACTATGTGAGACCCTTCAGATGCTAAAGAAAAAAGAAAGCGTGCAGAAACGAAGCGATGGACAAATCGACAAACAAGGGAAAAACAATTAGGAAGTGTTTTTTGATTACCAGGACATGATTCACCACGAATTCATTCCTCGAGGCCAAACGGTAAACAAGGAACTTAAGTGGAGATCCATCAACGCCTGAACAACATATTCTTTCCTGGCAAACACTAGATCTTTCGGTAGGATACAGCCCCGGTACACAAAGCCAGAATAACGCAGGGCCAATGTTCTAACACTCATTACGGCCGAAGACTGGTCCTCTGACAGCCCAGACCTCAACCCTTTGGACTACAAATTGTTGTCAGTGTTAGAGGAGAAGGCATGCGCTAAATTCTACCGAAATTTTGACCAGTTAAAGAGAAGTTTGGAGAATGCAGTGAGATAACTACCGATATATGCTGCCATAGCAGAATGGCCTGACCGTCTTAAGGCTTGCGTTAAAGCTAAAGGCGGCGATTTTGATATATATTTTTTTTTTACTACTGTAAATACACAAGTCCATAAATTACTTGTAATACAAAATGTATTATCATATTTACAAATTTTTAACAGTCTTTAAACCATGTGACAGTATTTATGGCAGGGCTATATAGATTTTACAATTTGTATAATCAACTAAAAAAAAATCCATTGATTAGTAGATCACCCATTTTGTTACAAATCCAATCGGCCACAGTTTGTTCGTTTTTGCGCTTGCGGTGACAGTCTGATAACCAACTCCCACTTCCGATAGGTAGTAAAGTCCCCTTATTTATTCAGCATTCGCGTGTGGATAATAAAGTAGTATTCGACAGACATCTCGTGCGGTTTTGTGCGAATAAATCGCACGGTAATAAGTATGATGTGAAACTAGAACACGAAACACGAACGACGAATGGCGACCACAGCTTCATTCCCTGCAGACTGCACTGACCAAGTTTAACCTAAACGGCAAATCGGAGAAGTGGTAACTTGCTCCTGTCACGGATGTGGAGTGGACTGCCATTGCTAGTGCTCCTCTGAGACATCAACTTGGAAATGGAAATTAATGAATGGACTGATTGTTGCAACCAAATGCTTTATTTATTGTAAAGTTTGTTGTGATCAACATGAAAACGAAAGATTATGTTTTCATTATTTTAAGCAGATATGAATACAAGCAGACTGACACATCCAGATATTGGGAATAAGAATAACATATTCTTACACGCTTATTGGTGTTAGAAAAAGCGTCATTCTTAAACGAGTTTTGGTGATATTTTATTATTTGTAATTGGTACGACTGTTTTAATACACACAAAATACCATTATTTTATTAAATTATTTCAAGGCATTTGATTAACATACAAAACGTGCGTAACAAAAGTTTTGAGAAAAAGATAGACCTCTTATCAAATAGAAATATTTTTTTATTGAACATAACAGATTGTTCCTATTAAGGACATAAGAAATATAATTTTAAAACACTGATAGCGGACTATTATCAACAATGCGACATAATTTTTTAATACTTTGACTCATTTGTCTCTGGACGATGTTAATTCTACTTTCCGGATTGTCAGAAAAGTTTTCAATCATTTGGGGGATTATACACTCTCTTTCTCTGTTTTTTTCTATTTTGTTACATTTTTTCTTTATTGAAATCTTAACTCATTTCCTGACAATAGTTCAGTTAACAATAATCTTTCAAATTCTAATTTTCGCGTTGACGTTCCAACTTTGTCTTGCTCATTTTAGTCCAGGCAACGAAGACCGAAAAGAGCCAAATAGCGGAAATAATTCATGTAGAAGCCAATTTTGGCACAGTTATAGGGGAAGGTGTTCTTAACAAAATACTAAAAGTACTGATGGGCGGGAGTGGAGCTAAGGGGGGGAGGGGTCTCTAAAGGTCCCTTTTTTCAGTTTTTTGTTAATAACTCGAAAACTACTGCCCCTAGCGAAAAAATATTTATGTATTAGATTAATCTACATAAAATTCTCTACAGAAAAGGTCCTATATACATTTTTGTTAGAATCAATACTTAAGGAGATATAGAAGGGAAAAAATGAAAAATTAAAAAAAAATATTTTTATTGTTAAAAATCAAGTTTTAATAAAAAATGAACCATTCAGAGCCCACGTATTAATAACAAAAAAGATCCTATACACATTTTCTCTAGGATCAATACTTAACGAGATATAGAGGGGGGGGGAAATGGAAAATTAAAAAAAATATATTATTAAAAATGAAATGTTAATTGTAAAAATGAAATATATAGTAAGGAAGGATGTATCTTGAATATTAATTTTCTTCAAATTCTAAATTTTCATCATCATCATCGGTGCTGTCTTTGATGGGGGCTGCATTCGTACATGAGCCGAGGCACACACCGCAGGCACCGGAGCAGGCAATCCCTGCTTTGCGGCAACCGCAGCGCACTCCACACCTAGTCGTGCATCGACAAAAGATCGTGTTCAAAACGGAATCGGGTACTACAGGGTCTTCTTAGATTGCTTCATGTCACCAAATTTCTTGCCAATGAAACTTTGCATGGTTTTGGTTCCAATATCCAGGGCTTCGTGGCAGTTTACTTTGGAGTTTCCCAGGATGCCCGTTGACAGCGACATGAGCGAATTCAAGTTTGGAAAAGGGGGATGGTCATTGAACCATTCGTAAATCTTAGATCGATCCCGTGAATCTCTCTTTTCCCGTGATATACGGAAATGTGCTGCTCTCCACTTGAAAAAGCCACTCCAGCGAACTCCTCCAATGACGTGCAGATGGCGGTGCTTCCCGGTGATCCACAAACCCACTTGGCGAGTACAAAATCAGTAATTCCTCTTCCTCGCGTTAGGCCACCTAAACTTTTCATGGAGCGCATAAGAGTTTGTTCTATGACCTTATGACCATATCCGACCAAAGTCCTGCCCAAGGTGTACCTGTGCGATTAATGGTGAAACTCCTTGTACGGCTGTGGATGGATATTTTTCAGTTTTATCATGTCTTGCACGTACAGATGAGCACATTTCGTGTTCGATTTTGATTTCGATCTAATTTCGGATTGGCCCAACGTGGTTATTTGACTCTACTTTGTCATTTGGACTTGCGATTTTGATTGTTTTCTACATTTCATTAAGGTAAGTTGAACATTTTATTACTTACATGGAATAAGAGAAGTATGCAAAGCATTTATTTGAATGCAAATGTTAATAATTTATTATACTGTAAAAAAAAAATAATAAAAAATTGATACTAGCACCAACGTAGTGGGTGAGGTCGTAACTGACTGACAAGGACGTTTAGACGATACATTAGTTTTAACATTGAGTAGCGGGTCCCGAATTGTCCCTGATAAGGACGATCGCCAATACGAAGGCCCCGGAAGATAACGGGACCAACAGCCAGTGACGGGGAGCCCTGAACTCATTTCAACCGTTCTCCCCTTCTGTCTATAGTCTATAGTCATCTCCAACGACGTACATTATTGTGGTAAACCCCCCCCCCCCCACACAATTCTTCCATTACATATTACTTGTAATAAAGTTATTAATACGTGGGCTCTGCATGGTTCATTTTTCAATAAAACTTGATTTTTAACAATAAAAAATTTTTTTCTAATTTTTCATTTTTCCCGCTCTATATCTCGTTAAGTATTGATCCTAGCAAAAATATATATAGAACCTTTTCTGTAGAGAATTTTATGTAGATTAATCTAATACATAAACATTTTTTCGCTAGGGGCAGTAGTTTTCGAGTTATTAACAAAAAACTGAAAAAAGGGACCTTTAAAGACCCCTCCCCCCCTTAGCTCCACTCCCACCCATCAGTACTTTTAGTATTTTGTTAAGGACACCTTCCCCTATAACTGTGCCAAAATTGGCTTCTACATGAATTATTTCCGCTATTTTTCCTTCGTTGCCTGGACTATTTTTTCGGTTTGGGGGCAAAAGTTCGGGTCGCCCACTTGTTGGTAAATTAATATATTACAACTTATGCATATTCAGTCCAACATTTTGATCCCTAAAAATGTTTCGGCCATCTGTCCAACTAATCTATAGATAAATTTGCGGATTTATAGTATATTATGAAATCTTTCAAATATTTTTCTTGCAATTTTAACACATTCTATTATAAAATAACTATTACCTATATATTTATTATGTCAAATGACAACTAGATTAAACCTTATTTAGTAATAAAATTTGAAGCGTAATATTTTCTCAAAATTTTTGTTACATACGTTATTACAAAAGGATATACGAGTACTATTAGCATTTTTCTTGTTACAAAGTAAAAATGTGGTTATTATTATAATAAGATTAAGTTCGATAAAATACCAACTCAACATCAACAAGTGTTCTTCCGAAATGTACGAGCATCCTGTTTAATATTTTCTTCTCGGTGAATCGCTGGTCTTACAAATATTCATTAATTTTTATCTGATCCAAACACATGTATCGAGCAAATTAATTAGAGATTAGGTAGTAATTTGGTATCTGCTCATCTTGAGTTAGTGTTTCACTAAAACGCTAAGCAGATAATAAACTGTTAGAAAGTGGACGTGTAAGTTTCAGTTAATTATTGCGCAGCCAACAGCCATCAAACAAACGGATTTTATGTATGTGGGTATGAGTTTTTATCGGGGATTCTCTACTCAGATGAGAATGCTGGCTCATCTTGACTTTAGGCTACACGGGAACTAGATTACGCCAAGAAGCATTTAATATTTAAGAATTTACAAGCTTCATTCATTCTTGTTGTTTGGTTGTTTGATCTCATTCTTTAATAATTATTTAACTTTTACTAAATTATTCTACATTTTTTCTATACTTGGTAGCTATTAACATAATAAATGAAGAGCAATTATGTATTGAAAGTAATTTGTTTACTGGATTTCTGAACATTTAAAAATTTACATAAATACATAAATTATAAATAAATATATTATCATGCCTTATTATCAATTATTGAGTGTACCAATTCTCCTTAAATCGTAAAGAGCTCAGCACGGATCAATTCAATGTTACATGAAAAAATGTAAATAAATTTTACGTTGGTCGATATTAAACTCTAATCGTCAGGGTCGCTCACAGTGCTGATATTAAAGTAAATAACAAGGTACGCTAGCAGAAACTGTCTAAATCTAAATAAACTTGTGTGTCATCAAATATATAAATTTGTTATATCAATATTTGAAATCAAAATTATTTGTTTTGTAATTGGAATGGATTTTGTATTTAACTTTATTGCTAAACTTAGATAAAAATTTCATTTGCTGGCTCACCTTTTTACTTATTTTATAAGCTTTTCAACGGTGTATAACAAGTCTACATTCTTTTGTTTTAAACAAGAATAAAACTTGAATTATTAATTTTTGGGGTGAAAAAAAAAATGATATTTGTTACGAAACAAATGAAAAAATCAATTACAAATCATTATTTGTTTATATTGATTATATATCTATTAATTATATTCTAAAAATTCTTTGTAGTCAATTATTTACAGATTAGTTAATGTATTCTTTATCACCGTTGTAGTTGGCTTGACACTATTTCAAAAACGTGAAAAAATTGCTCTCTAAAGTGTAAATTAGGGAAATGAATAAAAATAATGAAAATAACACTAAAAATAAACAAATTATGATCTGTAATTTATTTTTTCATTTGTTTCTTAATAAATTTCATTTTTTTGTCCCCAAAAAATTAATATTTCAAGTGTTATTCATGTTTAAAACAAAAGAATGTAGACTTGTTATACATCGTTGAAAAGCTTATAAAATATGTAAAAAGTTGAGCCTATTTTCAACCTATATTCCTATTTAAAAAATATTATGTTTGTGTTATAACTCGAGAATTATTAAGTTTTGAAAAAATATAATTACACCAAATTATTCTACGTAATGAACTGTATAAAAATTGTCTAAACATTTTTTCTGTATATCTCATAATAAGCGAGATATGAGGTATTTTCAAAATAAGCGAAAAACAAGTTTTAACCTGTAAGTCAAAAACAAAAGATGATCGAAAACTCCTGTGGTACCTATTAAAGTTTTCTCAAAAAGTTGGCCCATAAAGACCTACATCAATTTTTTGTAGGATGCATAAGAAAGTTTTTCATATACGGAACTCAAATTTGTTCCACCCTGTACATATCAAATAAAAAATATAACAATCTCTTAACTCACCTCATTGACTTCATCTTCAAGCGCCCTCAGCCTGGCCAATTCCTCCAGGGCCTGTTTCCTTTCAGCAGCCAAGGCTTCAAGTCGTCTGCAGACTTTTTCGGCGACGTGGAAGGAATGCCGAGAATGAAGGCTTCTTCGGCGGACATCTTCACTGCCGGTCAACCACTGGGCTCGTTCTGTAAGGCTCTCTAATCTGGAGCCTCCGGTTCGGCGAAGAGTGGATAGGGTTGGATCAGCGAGGGCTCTGTGCAGTTGCCTAAAGAAGAAGACAGGTGATAATTTAGTAATAGGAATTAAAGAAATAAGTTAAAAAGGAGTCTGCGATAGATACAATGGGTCACTTTACGGTAAATAAATAGGAATCCTAAGAATAAAATCAAAGTACTAAAGATCAGAGGAATCCCAAATAAATAAAAAAATCTGATGGGGCCAGCACATTACCTTCCGTTATTTCTATGTACATATTTTGTACAAATTTCATACCAAAAGTTTCTCGGAAAAGATTCTATACAACCAGTTAAATTATAACATGGACATATATACCATTTTCTACGAATTCCTTATCGAAAGTTCCTTGGAAAAGATTCTATAAATCCAATAAATTATAACACAAACATACACTATGTAACTTGCATTCTATCTATCAATTAGAATTATTTGAATATATCAGCTGTTTCCATGATGTAAAGCTGGCCGATTTATGAAAGTTAATCTCTTTATAATTCTTTAACTCTATATCTATTGAATATGAAGGAAAATGTATAATCAAACCGTATAGAAAATAAGATAGGTATTCTTTCATATAATGTAAAAAAAAAATGATATTTAACTGCGTTTTTTCAAGAAAAACTGTTCAGAACTTCAAATAAGGGAACTTCCGGTTGACCAATTATAACCAAAATCTAATCAGCTTTTCATATGTAAAGAAGAAGAATACGAAAGAACTATAATTTTTAGAATGGGGGATTACGGCTCAATCGAATTAAAGGAAAATAGTAAAAAAATACGAATGTATATGCTGAATAACGAATATTAATAAAAAAATGAAATGGTATAATTGAAATATTTCGGAAATAAAGGGTTTTTTGTTATAGCGCTTCGACACTAATATGAAAATATTTTGATTGGCGACCGAGAGACCACCTATACATGCATTACAAATAGCATGTTAGGAGGTGGGGATTACTACCAATGGAAGTTAAGAAATTCAAATTCGAAAGGAGGGGCTAACATTCCTGTACAGCAGTTTTCAAACAGTTTTTATTTTAACATACATTTCTTGCATTAAATTTAATAATTTAAATACACCTGTAATTATAAAGTATGTAGACTTATACAGTGTTATAATATTAATTTATTTTTATGTAAATATAACTTAAAATAACATATATTTCAAGAACATTTAGGTCCATGATGAAAACAGTTTGATATAAAAACACATAAATGTGACGTCACGTCAATCTTTTCAAAATTCGGGAGACCATAACTCGCTTATTAATAGGAATTTTTTCACCGGATTTTCATCAATAGTCTTAGTTTTCCTAATATTTTCAGATGAAATTATAAAAAAAAAATGATGTAATCCCCCCATTGTAACATTGTAATTGTCGTCGGAGAAATGTTTGCCACAGACACACGCACATACACTTTTTCTATATAATTTGCGAATACATTTAAAAAATAATCTATTTTATAAATCCCGAAGCCTAAGATAAACACAATTCCTTTGTTACATAGTTCATATTTCATATGTAACTGACAGGTAAATGTCACTGTCAAAAAACTAATCACTTCAAATTAATAATGGTGACATTTTAAAAAGAAAATAGTGAATAAAGCAATAGTTATATGCAATGGAACTTAATATAGTTTGCAGCGTTGGTAAATACGTAGGTATGTATTTAAATTAATAAAAATTAAATAGCGGAAGGTTTTGTGTTGGCCACATCAAATTTTTATTTATGGCAGATATAATTTATGGTTTCTTTGTGAACGTAATTGAGGGATGTGTGAAAAGTTTATTATGATCCCTCGACTTCTGGTGATATACTATAGGTACGAATAATTTTGTGAGCCACTGTATTTTAATACTGCTGTAATTTAATTGTGCAAGAAACACTTCCGTATAAGATGTAAAAACATCTTATGTATGTATATTTATGTAACAGATCCACGCCATGTTCGCGTAAGAGAAGCGATCTCCATAAAAACTTACGTCCTGCCGTCGTCTAAATTTGGTCTACTTCCATCGGCCTCAGACTTGAAGCTTGACCTTGAATTATCCATATTAGAATAGAACTAACGGCACATAATTCGTAAAATAAACAAGAGAAAGTCGCAAAGTTTAGAAGAAAACATACTTGCACAGCATATACGATCACTACAATTTGCACAACACTGATGATAATAAAATGATTAGATATTATATCTGCATTCTTGTTTGGATATTACATATCAAACGTTAAATAAATACAGATGCATGGTACTAATTGTAGATTGTATACTCATACGTGACAGGACCAAAGGCTCATTCACAGCTACGAAAATAAAATACAAATAAGACTTTATGGTTGGTGTTCACAGCTTCGAAAATCATATATGCGAACCTTTGTCTTAAGACTGTTTTTTTAAATTTATATTTAAATTGAAATCCTTTTGCCAGAATGTAAATTGACAGCTCAAATGACAGTTGTATGTGCTTATTTTTGTACAAAATACTTAATATTTGCAAATCCTTGTGTTATGTATTATGTTTAATTTTATTTTTATGTAGGTATAATTTCATATTTATTTTCGAAGCAGTGGGTGAGGCTTAATGTGGTCCGATATTAAAAAAAAGTTGCATATATTTTGGCATATTACGAAAATATGACTATTTTTAAAAGATTTTGTACCAAAATATTTTTAAAATATATAACTTTTCATTCACAATTTTAATAAAAACTATTGGTGCTATAACGATATGACGTCACAAATTCAATGTAGTTATAGTATTACTAAGCGAAAAGAATATAATTTCATATTATCGAAAATGTATGAAAATAAAATCCATGTATTTATATACTCGTACAATTCTATATTACATAGCAATGTATGAAACACTTTTTATTTTTATTAAAATAAAACATCTACACTCGCAAATGCATCTTCCATGTTTTATAAATTATAATTTAAAAAAAAAACCACATTGTAAACAAGATCTCTCCTACGATGACAAAAGGATGACAACTTACACTGCTAACACATGAATGGATGACAGCTGACGGATGTATTTAAAGATCTGACATCACATACAAATTTAAAATTTAGTAAAATTTAAAAAAATATATTTCAAAAACCATTAGTAAAGTGTAACAAATGCTAAAATTCACCATTTTATTCAATCTTTGAGAAAATAAATAAATATAAAAATGAGTACCGAATCCCATTAGAACAAAAACCTTTTTTAATATGATCAGGAATGTAAAGTGAATAAAAATTAAATAATGTTCCAAATAAATTATAGATTAGATAAATATTTAAAGGTTACGTAAAATACATAAATTCGAGAAATAAAAATTCACATATTTTTTAATTTATTTATTAATGACATCCTTACAATTTGTAATATACCAATTACAAGGGGGTTGTAATTTTTCTAGTACAATATCGTACAAATTTTCTTTGTATTTGTACCCATTCAATGTTACTGCTGTGCAAGTGGTATACTGTATTCTCAACAATAAGACGGTACCCAAATCTAGATCATACAAGCGAGTAGTGTAGGGATTTAAAAGTTTCTTGGTTTGTGAGGAATTGCCAGTTGCGTAATATAAAAGTTAAGATTTTATAAGCAGCATTTACAGTATCATATGAATCAAAGTTTAATTTAGTAAATTGACTGGAATTAGTTGCAGGTGATTAGCCCTTAATGAAGCCATCTTGTGCAGTTGATAACACATTAATAATATATCGTTATATAATCTTAAATAAACAAAATTTTTTCAAAACATTACAAATATTGGAAATAACAGAAATGGGCCTATAGTTTGAAATATCAGTAGTGTCACCAGCTTTAAAAATTGGGCAAATTAGATATTCTTTTAAAGCATCAGGGAATTTACTGATTTTTTAAATTAAATTAAACTAAAAAGAATATACAGTGAATATAAACGAATACATTATTTGTTATGCCCATTTATATACAGTCATTCAAAAAAGTCTCCGTACGACAGTAGTTTTAATGTATTTTGGGGAAAATAGCAATCTAAAACCCAATATATTTAATTTCCTTTTAATACAAAATAAAATGCAGTATATTACGTTATTATTAATATAAAATAAACAAATAATTTATTTATATTATGGGGTAAACTTTCAAAAGTATTCAAAATTTCATGACAAAAAAGTCTCCGTACGATAACCAAAACATTTAAATAATAAACCATTTATTTATGTTTCATAAAGAAATATAATATTTCGAGGGTTTTCCTTTGGTTTTTCCACCAGTAACTAAGCGATGAGTCATTGAATCCACCAAATTTTTGGTCACCGATGGCATTATATTCTGCCATTTTACTTGTAATTAATTTTAAATTCTTTTTTGCTTTACATTCTTATTTATTTTAAGAATTTTCCGCACTTTCTCAATCTGATTAAAGACCGGAGACTGTGAGGGATGATTAATCATATTTTTAATATTATACAGTACGCATTCTCTTATAGACGCGAATTATTTGTCGAATTTTTCTGATGCATTAAATTAAAATTGTTTGTTAAGGCCCTACTCTGTATAAAAGTATTTATACGGACAAAGATACATAGCAATCTTCTTGTTTGAATTCTTTTTTCTTACCTTTGTTGATGATGAAGGAACCTTCTCATCATCTGCATAGGGGGCATCTCCTGGTCCCTGATGTCCGCAAGGGCTCCCAAGAGTGCCTTTCCAACCGTCTGGCATTGTTCAACAAAAGGCTCCAGTTCTCTGAAGAACTCCACCCATTCCAATTGGTCGTGGGTGCAAGAACCTCCGCAGGAGGCAGGGGCTTGCTCTGTGGAAATGTGGTTTAGGAGGGCAGTTTCAGAAGGTATCACCATCGGCTGAAAACAAAAAGAAAAAGAAGTATAGGTTAGTTTGCAAAAATTTCGATAAAACGATTTACATATTTTAGTCTATAATTCTGGTTAGGTATCTTTTCAAAAATATCTGTTTTCTTCTAGAAATAATTGTTCCTTTAACAATTTAGTATATAACTTCGTTGTGTCAAGCCTAATGTCGTAGAAATGGTTTGATTTAAGTTGTAACGTGCAATTCGTGCAACGCGAAAAAGCAATGATGCAATAATTACGTAACGCACCCTAGAGGTTTGGTGTTCGATCGCCAGCTTTTAGACAGTGGAGAACGGAGGGGTTAAATTTAAATGAACAACCCAAAAAGGGTTGAATGGGCACCACGTAATCTACAAAAGTTATAAACATTGACGTGAAGAGTTTGGTATGGAATGCCGTTTTATCATTTATTCCCACATTTTAAAACAGTCATACAAATTAATGTATCGAAAAAATAAACTCTCATTAAAAAGAAAGATTTAAACTGATTGTTTAATTAAAATGTTTGTTGATAATGGTATCTTATAAATAGACTAAAATTAAAAGAAATATTTAAACTGATTGTTTAATTAAAATGTTTGTTGATAATATAATTACAAGCTTCTCAAACAAACATTTTAAATCAACAGTCAACACAAAACTTTCTTTTTAATATTTAGTTCAATTTTATGTTTGTTCAATTTATATGATTGCTGTTAGTCCCTAAACAAACGTAAAAATTCAAGTATCATAGAAATGAAGTAACATTTATATGAACGAATTAAATTGACTCTGTATTTTCACGACACATGAATTAAAACGATTGTTTATTTCTGTGATACTTGAATTAAATTGTTTGTTTTATTCTACGATACGTGATTTAATATGATTGTTGATAATTTTATAACAATCAATTTAAAAAGCACTGTCATATAAATTCATGTATCATAAAAATAAACTCTTATTAAAATGAAAGATGTAAATTGATTGTTATATTAAAATGTTTGTTGATAATATAATTACAAAATTATCTAGAATTTGTTAGAAAAATTTGTTATGTATTATCAACTAACATTTTAATAAAACAATTAATTTACATCTTTCATTTTAATAAGAGTTTATTTTTATGATACATGAATTTATATGACAGTGCATTTTAAATTGATTGTTATAAAATTATCAACAATCATATTAAATCACGTATCGTAGAATGAAACAAACAATTTAATTCAAGTATCACAGAAATAAACAATCGTTTTAATTCATATGTCGTGAAAATACAGAGTTAATTTAATTCATTCTTATAAATGTTATTTCATTTCTATGATACTTGAATTTTTACGTTTGTTTAGGGACTAACAACAATCATATAAATTGAATAAACATAAAATTAAACTAATGTTAAAATGAAGGTTGTGTTGACTATTGATTTAAAATGTTTGTTTAAAAAAATTGTAATTATATTATCAACAAACATTTTAATTCAACAATCAGTTTAAATCTTTCTTTTTAATGAGAGTTTATTTTTTCGATATATTAATTTGTATGACTGTTTTAAAATGTGGGAATAAATGCTAAAACGGCATTCCATAGCTTGGAGATAATAGAACAGAATGAGTAAGTTGAACAGACCGAAATAAGAGGAATGAACGAAATAGGACAATAGCTGAAAAAGAGTCAAAGATGAAACTAATTTTCAATAACTTTAAAACATATTCGTAAATGATATTTCATTTTACTTAAATGTTTCAGTAAGAATTCACAATTTAGTTATTTTTGTATAGAATCAAATCTGTCCTATTTTCAAATGAAGATGAGGTACATAAATTCTAATTTAAAAGCGATTCTATCATTGTGAAAATGTTGAATTTTTGTGGTGGAAATTAATGAATCTTTGAGCAGAAGGACATAAATACATTTCAAGTGAAATGAGGTGTCTGCAAACAGCGTGAGCTACGTTCTAATATCTTAACACGTTTCGTATTAACAGCAATAATTTATTTCGTGATCACCTGCGAATGAAATTGAAATTTGCATCTAAATTAAGATTTATTGAACTCATTTAGATTATTTACTACTTTTCGATTGGTATGTACATTTTTCTCTATATGCAAAAAATGAAGATATAATTAACTAGTTTTTTTCTCGAAGCTCTATTTACATTATAGATTGGGCTATGAATATTGATAAGTGCAAACATAAAATGTTTGCAAAATAAAAAATTACATGTAATGTAATTTATATAATAAAATTGATTAAATCAGTTGCAATTTTGATACAGTTATGTACACAGGCCCGGATTATACAATGACATTTAACTTGTCATTTGTCATGTTAGTTCCAGAATGTTATGTGGTAGAGCACATTTGTATAATGAAAATGAAATGGCAGAAGACTTACGTCATAGATCTGAAAAAAACTTTATAAAATGAAATATAACTTGTAAAAATTATTTATTTTTAAATACAGAAGAAAGAAAAATACTAGTATTAAGAAAAGTATATATTAATGAAATTTACAAGTATTTCTAAGTCAATCTCTATTCCTTTTACGGAATTTGAAATTATTTGAAATAATTGTAGTTTATTTTTATTCTATACGTTGGCATGACAATGTTTACATTAAATTTTATATCGATCGAATATGCATCCTATCACTATTGTCACTTGGTTCTCGGTTTACATTCATAATAATGCCTAAAGCTTAAAAAAGCAATTTCAGAAACTAAACATGTCATGAACTATTCCGAATGGGAATTGTGGGCCATTAATTCCGTTGAAAGCCGTTCAAAAGCTATTTTTTTTTCAAATATTTCTCTTGTTATCAATCTTTAAACTATGTATTTTTAGAGAGGAGCAAAAAATCCCCTGCAAATAAGCAAATCTTGACAAGCAGATATGGGCACCCGTTTCAGAATGACAGCTAGTAATCATGTACATAACAAATGTCATAAATTTTAATTCAAAATTTTAAGATTTTGTAAGTTCACGTGGTTTCTTTGTCACCAGGTGCGTGGACTTTACTTGGCGAGTTAAATAAATCACATGAAATTTGGAATGAAAAATAATGACATTTGACATCCATGTATGTGCATGATTACTATTACTGTTCTAAATCATTTTCATTCTTTGACCTCAGATTTTCGCCAAACATTTCCAGATTGTCTTAATCACTAGAAGAAAATTCCCCCAATTCATACGACTTTTCAGATGAAAATTCGTCAATCATATATATATAACAGAAAATAACGCTTTCACTTCCAAATTACAAGGTTAATTTTTAACTAAACAGCTGACCAAAATCGTATAACTGCGCAAACTCGAATCATAAGTAAGAAGATAAAGCACCTGAAATTGGAAAATATCATGAAATTTGGAAAGCAAAATGATGACATTTGTCATTTATATTACTAGCTGTCATTATGTCACGAGTCCCCATATCTGCTTGTCAAGAAAGACCAACAAAGTCTCCCATGCAAACTTAGTAGTATATGACGTCATTACTTTAGGGATATTTTTTGATGACGTAAGTTTTCTACCATTTCATTTCTACTATAGAAGGGCTGCATGCAAGGTTACAATCTCGGCTAACTGATCGCCAACATCAATATGGCATAAAAAATTGAGGAGTTGTATCACCTTCTACATTTAACATTTATACATCGTGATTTAAAGTCTGCATAAATTAAAGCCGAGTTGGACGATTTTTTCGGGGACCCTACTCCATTATTTGCCACCGTGACAAGATGCGTAACAAAATGTATATACCGAGCCCACTGTAGATAATCTGATATATTTACAAAATATTTCTAACATAATTAAAATGCTTTATAAGGACAAATATCTAATAATTAATCCAAAATTCTTTCTACATTGCCATATATCTTTAAGTTGCTTCCTTAAATTAAAATTAACTATAAAAATCACTTTAAATTTACATCTCTAACGGTTTCTTCTTAAAAAATCCTCTTAATTTATTGGATGACATTAAATAATTTCAAAATAATTAGATGAAATCTCGAATGAAATATCTCGCTACTAACCTGTAGTTTACTGTTAGGCAGGGCCGGACAGTCGGTATTTTTTCCGGGCCGCCAGATGAGAATGGAAGAGATTTTAACATGGGCAGTAATAAGGAGGAAAGCTTTGTCCAGGATATCCAGGGTGGTGTCTTCGCCAGTTTCCGCAAGGACCAGAATAGAGAGGCCTTTGTCGATTCGTTGTTTGCTAAAAAGAAGAAGAAAATAGAATTTAACAAATATGAATAAATATTGTTCTATGAAAATAATACTTTTCAGAAATACGAATTTTATTTATTTTTTCGTTATTTATTGTTTTTTTTTTTGTTAAATATGGCACTAGAACCTTTGAAAATTCCACTCCATATATAGGCTGTTATAAACAAGGCTAACAAATTTTGAAAAAGCTTAATGGGTCCTCCGACCTTCAACTGTTTCTTCCAAAGAGGTCATTTTGTAATATGAGTAGAAGCGACGAAAAACTGACAAAGATCAGTGATTGAATATTGTCTATGCCAGTAAATAGACTATAAAAATTTAATAAAATTTAATATGAAACATTTTTTTCAGTTTCTAATAGTTAAGAAGTTATTTGAAAATTAAATATTGGTCAAGGTCGTCACAAAATTTCACTTAGAACAATTATTTAATTATATTTTTAAATAAAAACAAATCTAAGATGATTTCTTAAAGATAAACAAAAGGTCCCATTTCATCGAAGTCGTAACTAATAGTTAAAAATAATTTTTCTAGCCTTATATTTCGGAAACTATTGAAGATCTTAAAATTCGAAACACAGGTTTAGAAACACGCTGTATATTTAATTGCTCATCTTTGTTAACCTACACATTAGAAACCGATAAAACTAGTTTTATAAATATCTCTATTCTATTGATATTTATTTAAAATTATATTGAACACATAATTAACGTCGCATAAAATTATTTCCAATTAATTTTGCATAAAAATGCAAATCAAAACAACTTTTAAAATGTTTTACATGTGTAACAACATATAAAAAGAAGATGTACCACTTGATAACATTAACAATCACAGTAACACTTAAATATTTAAAAATCAGTTAACGCTTTATTAATTGACATGAAAAAAATTAATAAATAAACTACAGTTACCACTGATTCCTATCCAAATCATCCAATCTAACCTAAAAATCCATCCTATCTTTTTCATTCTAATTTTCATGTCAACGTAATAAATTGCGATGACGGTGAGATAGATCTCTGTACAGTTATATAATTCTAGTGTGTTTTGTGCGACAAACGTAAAGGAAAATGATATTGTGGAAAGCAGTCGGGTTGGTATAAACGCAAGGATCGCAGAACGTATTATTATTGTATGCAAATTGCGCTAATCTATGTAAGCATTGCTAGCGGGGAAGAAAGCCTAGATGCACTAGCTATAGCTAATGCATTTACGCTAGATGTGGACCAGTGATGTCCAAACGAGAATGAGATATGAACTTCTTAGATTAAGCAGCTGAAGAGTAGAGGAATTTGGAACGTATATCGAGGCGGTATTGCCGAAAAAATTAGATAAAATATAATATTAATTACAGATAAATAAATAAATAAAAAAATAAAAAAATAGAGCAAATGGATGTATGTACAAGATGGAACAAATTCGAGTTCCTTTTTTTTACCTTCCGTAAAAGGAAGGTATTGTCTTTGGTCAAAAAATTCGTTGGTGAGTTTTTAATGAATAAGCACGTTTTAGGGACCCTAGAATACGAATTTACTATTTTTAAGATGATGTCTGTATGTATGTGTGTGTGTGTGTGTGTGTGTGTGTGTGTGTGTGTGACAAATTTTTCTCCGACGATAACTCCAATACTACAATTCTAAAAATTATAAATTATAATTCTTTCGTATTCCTCTTCTTTACATCCATATGAAGAGCTGATTAGATTTTGGTTATAATTGATCCACCGGAAGTACCCTTATTTGAAGTTTTTAACAGTTTTTCTTGAAAAAACGCAGTTAAATATTATTTTTTGACATTTTGTTATTATATATATTAAAGAAAATACTCTTCTCTATACAGTTTGATTATACATTTTCCTTCATATTCAATAGATGTAAATTTAAAGCATTATAAAGAAATTAATTTTCAAATATTAGTCAGCTTTGCTGTTTATCATGGAAACAGCTGACATAATTATTCAAAAAAATTTAATTGACAGATGTCAGTTGCAAGTGCAAAACCAAATATGGTCAAAAAAAAGTATAGGATCTAAAATTGGTATGTCATAGTGTTGCTCGCAAGTGACACGCAGAGAAAGGCCAAAGAGAAGATGGAAGGACATTACTTAGTGTAGTTTATGTTATAATTTTATTGGATTTATAGAACCTGGGATTTGTACAAAATCCATGGAATTGACGGAAGGTCTTGTGCTGGCCACAACAGATTTTCTTATTATGCACGGTACAGAAAATTAATGTAGGTCTTAATGGGCCAACTTCTTGAGACAATTTTAATAGGCAACACAATAATTTTCTATAACGTTTTTCACGATTTTTTTACGTAGAATAACGTGATGTAATTAGATTTTTTCGAAACGTAATAATTCTCGGGATATATCACAAACATAACACCAAAAAATTAATAATTCAAATTTTATCCATGTTCAAAACAAAAGAATGTAGATTTGTTATAAATCGTTGAAAAGCTTATAAAATAAGGAAAAAGATGAGACTATATTTCCATTTAAAAAAATATTATGTTCGTGTTATATCTGGAGAAGTATTAAGTTTTAACAAAATCTAATTACACCACGTTATTCTACATAAAAAAAAACAGTATAAAAAGTTTTTAAACATGTTTTCTTTAACTCTCATAATAAGAGAGATATGAGGTAGTTTTTTATATAAGGAACTCGAATTGAAATAGAGCCATACAATAAATTTGTTTTGATACTGCAACGGATTCTCCATAACTTGGAGTGATGTTTACGTATCAAAATTTAATAAATCCATGATGTTGTTGTTTAGGTTGAATATATTAGGTTAGTTTCAAAACCCGACAAATCCACAGCCACAACCCGTTGGGAACTAATGCAAGCATATCCAAACAAGCCAATCAGAGAAGCGGTTTGGAAGTAATGTGGTCCTACCGACTATACATTTTGTTTATTAATGTCAACTGTTTCTATGCAATTATTTATTAAGGAAATAGCGCTCAATGGGTTTTATAAACATTATCAAAATTTTAAATAATATTAATTTATAATAATTACATTTTTTTTAAATCAGGTGTTTCAGAGTCAAACAAAGAAAATGTTAAAACAGTTAATGTTTTATAGAACATTAAATGATCCTTCAGAGGACATTACTATATGGTTAAAGAGGATTCTGTATGTAGCATCAATTTGTGGGAAGCAGTTGATGAGATCCTCGATTGTCTGATTGTCATAAATTGTTGATAGTGTAATATGATTTAATTTTGTAATATAATAGAATATAACCGGCAATGTTTTCATATAAATTCAAAATCACAGAAGTTTGGGAATAAAATTCAATGAAACCAGTTGCAGAACGCGAATAATCCAAAGTTCAAATTCAAAACTCGAGAAATTAATTTTTTAAATTTAAGTTCTGACATTATTAATTAGTTTTTGCCTCTCACTAAGAGAGTGATTGGACTCATGCTAAAATCGCATATCCAGATTCTAGTGAATAAGCACGTTTTAAGGTCTTTAGAATCCGATTTTAACATTTTTGCAACGATGCCTCTCTCTTTCTCTCTCTCTCTCTCTTTCTCCCTCTTTCTCTCTCTCTTTCTTTCTGTGTGTGTGTGTGTTTGTGCGTGAGTGTGCGTGGCATAGTGTGTGTGTGTGGCATAATGTGTGTCTGTGTGGGTGCGCGTGTGTGTGTGTGTGTGTGCGTGTGTGTGTGTGTGCGCGCGTGTGTACGCGTGATGTGTGTGCGCGTGTTTCTGTGCGTGTGTGTGTGCGCGTGTGTGTGTGTGAGTGGATGTTGGAGGGATGGTTTCTCAAATTATGTAAGAATAAAGCCTAATTGAACTACATATTCCTTACGCTGACACTAAGGGGAAGAGCTGAAAAGGTTTCGGTAACCGGAAATAGTAGTTTCATAAAAAACTTATTTATAGAATGAATTAAAAAATATAAAATTATATGAATAATAGATGTAATTAGAATTTTTGTGTATGTACCAGAAATGTTAAATGCAATTTGTACTTATGTAGCCTAATATGGAAATGGTGAGAGGTCTTGTGCTGGCCACAACAGATTTTTCTTATTAAACAAAGCAGTTTTTGATTCCTTACCATCAACATTATATGATGTGTATTGATGTTTTATATAATTATTTATTTGGACCTTTGGACGATATTAAAACAGTTTTATTTCGATTTCCCAAAACCTAAGTGGATTTGTCGAGTTTCGAAAGTTGAAATTAGGCGACTTAATTCTACCCCATATTTAATTTTGTAACACATTTAATTTCTATGTTTTAAAATGATGGCTTTATTTTATTGACTATCACTGCAAGTACAATGAATATTAGACGGTACTGTATGTCTTTCAGTCAGATTCATAGTATTTTAGATCTTCTCCGTTTTGTGGTCACTGATCAGCTCTCGTAGTCATGTTGTCTGCGGCGGAATGTTTGTGTTTTGACGCCTTAGGAAATCATCTGCGGATTGCCGCTTGGCGGGGAAATGAAAGGTCCGAATTGGCCTGCTCGATGCCCAATGGGAAACAGATAAATAATGATGGAAAATAAAACTAGAGCAATGGGATGGATTCGAGTCAGCAAGATAAACAAACTAGGTGAAGTGAATAACTTATTACAACTATTGTTATTATTATGATTGAAATGTACTAAGCCCGCAACTGTACGAGTAAGTAACTGTGCTTGTGATAATTTAATCTCCAAGATAGCGAGGATCATATGCGTAATTTGTTTTCCAATACGAACAGTACGTGGAAATATTATATTAGCAACTGTACATGTAACTTCTTTCAGATTTTTAGGAAGAGAATGGGATTGGCATTTTGTTGGATTCCCAACACTTTTTATTATGTGCTTTTAATAAAACAAGATACAAGAGTTACTCTAGAATTACTGAGAATAAGACATAATTTAAGAATTTTATTTTAAATATTTTCAAGTATGGCTCCTCCAGCAATCATTTGATCAAATGACTTTTAAATCTTCCGTATTAAAACTAATCGTTGCTACTGTGAAAATTGTTGCGTTTCACGCAAATATACTTTCTTCTCAGTGTACAGGATGTCTCATTTTCGATGTTTTTTAGGCTATCTCGGGAAATATTGATGATAGATCAAAATCGGTTGCACATTCCAGGGTCAACCTTTTGAGAAAAGTTTAATAGTCACCACAGGAAATTTCGATCTTCTTTTGTTTCTGAGCTACCGGCAAAAACTTGTTTTTCGTTCATTTCGAAAATATCTCATAACTTATTTATTATGGTAGTTAGAGAAAAATTGTTTTAAAAAAAATTTGTACCGTTTTTTAGATAAAACAAAATGGCGTAATTAGATTTTTTGAAAACTTCATAATTCTCGAGATATAATACAGACTTATGATTTTTTAAATTACAACCCATGTTGAAAATAGTCTCATCTTTTTTCTTATTTTATAAGCTTTTCAACGATAGATAACATGTGTAGATTCTTTTGTTTTACACATGAATAAAAGATGAATTATTAATTTTTTGAGGCGAAAAAACTGAAATTTATTAAGAAGCAAATGAAAAAACTATTATAGTTTGTCATTTGTTTATTTCTAATATTATTTGTTTCAGTTTTACACATATTTTTAATTTATTTACTTTAAAAGCATATTAAACCAATTATTTTCGAATTGTGTCAAAGCCAACTGTGACGTAGATAAATAATAATTTGACTAATCCGAAAATAGTTGGTTTAGAATAATTTTGAGAACATAATTAATTGATATGGAATCAAAATAAACAAATGATGAACTATTATAGTTTTTTTCATTTAGTTCTTAATAATTTTCAATTTTTCCCACCCAAAAAAATAATAATTCATCTTTTATTCATGTGAAAAACAAAAGAATGTGGACTTGTTATATATCACTGGAAAGCTTGTAAAATAAGCAAAAAGATGAGACTATTTTCAGCATAGGTTGCCATTTAAAAAATCATAAGTTTGTGTTATATCTCGAGAATTATGAAGTTTCCAAAAAATCTAATTACGTCATTTTATTTCACCTAAAAAAGGTACAAAATTTATTGAAACAATTTTTCTCTAACTACCATAATAAATAAGTTATGAGATATTTTCGAAATGAGCGAAAAACAAGTTTTTGCCTGCAGCTCAGAAACAAAAGACGATGGAAAATTCCTGTGGTGACTATTAAAATATTCTCAAAAAGTTGACCCTGGAATGTGCAAACGATTTTGCTCTATCAGTAATATTCCCCGAGAAACCCAAAAAAAACATCGAAAATGAGACACCCTATACATGTGTCTCATTTTCGATGTTTTTTTTAAGGGATCTCGGATAATATTAATAATAGAGCAAAATCGCTTACATATTCCAGGATCAACATTTTGATAAAAGTTTAATAGTCACTACATGTATTTTCGATACTTGTTTTTCGCTCATTTCAAAAATATCTCATATCTTAAATAACAAATTTTATACAGTATTTTTAAGTAGAATAAAATGGCGTAATTGGATTCTTCTAAATCTTAATAATTTTCGAGATATAATACAAACTTATGATTTTTTAAATGGGAACCCATATTAAAAATAGTATCCTTATTGTTTATTTCATAAGCTTTTCAATTATATAAAACAAGTCTACTTTCTTGTGTTTTACACATGAATTAAAGATGAATTATTAATTTTTTAGGGTGAAAAAAATTGATAATTATTAAGAAACAAATGAAAAAATCTATTACAGTTCATCATTTGTTTATTTCTAATATTATTAGTTTTAGTTTTATTGATATTTTCATTTTATTTACTTCAAATGCATATTAAACCATTTTTTTTCGTATTGTGTCAAAGCCAACTGTGACGTCGATAAATAATAATTTAACTAATCCGAAAGTAATTGGTTTCTTGATAATTTTCAATTTTTTCGCTTCAAAGTAATAATAATTCATATTTTATTCATGTTTAAAATAAAAGAATGTAGACTTTTTGTACATCGTAATAGGCAAAAATTTTATTGAGGTTCCGAAGGACCGTAGATGTTAATGCTTGCTTTAACAATGAACGCTTATTACTGAACTGAGCACCTGGTAATACGAAAATGTAAATGTACACGAATTACAAGATTGTAATGAATGCCTTTTTTTAAAAAAAATTAAGTACATATGTAATTTTACAAATTATAATAATACTGTAGTAGATTTCCTTGACCGTGTGTTAAAAATTATCCTATTTTTATATGGATAATTTTAACGTTAAACAGTTTTTTTTATTTCTTAGCAAAAATAAAAAAATATTTTACCTGTAATCAAGATTTCACCTGCAGATAATTAAATTTGGGAATACTGAACAACGAAAGTTTTACAAAATCCAGAATATTTTAATTTGCTTAAGATTAACATGTCTTCGGTGATACGTTTACTTGGAAAAGAACTGGAAAAAATAAGTCCAAAAGTTTGGAATAATTACAAACAATATGTTACCAAACTTAGAAAATTCACACTTCAAACAATTTGCTTCTCTTCTGAAAAAAGATTTAAATTCTTCAGATTCTGAAACTCATAGGGAAGATTCTGATTTTTGAAAAACGGACAAGGAAATCTACTACAATATTATTATAATTTGTAAATTTATATACGTACTTAAAAATTTTACAAATATCATTCAATACAATCATGCGATTCGTGTACATTTACATTTTTGCATTACCAGGTGTTCAGTTCAGTAATGACCGTTCATTGTTAAAGGAAGTATAACATCATGGATAAGAATTTTACTGTGAAACTATGGTCCTTCAGAACCCCAATAAAACTTACACCTTTATTGTTTCAAGCAATTTTCAACTTTCATAGACATGTAATGTATACTGAAAAGAAACTATATTTGCGTGAAATGCAAAAAATTTCACAGTAGCAATGACTAGTATTAATATGGAGATTTTAAAATTCATTTTTTAAATGATTTATGGACGAGCTATAAATCTCTTCAACAATAACACACTTCACCACTCATTCTATCCTTGCGACTACAATCAAATACACCGCCTAACTGCATATATCTTTATTTGATTCTTTTGAAACACATTTCAATTAGTTTTGCTATGTAAGTATGAAAAATTCTTTAACATAATATAGAAAGTATCTTTATATTTTCTATCTCTGATATTAATAATTTCTTGCTTTCATATATAGGCATTAATATTTTTACGATATGTGAAATGAAAGACTAATTTTATTACTTTATGATTTACAATAATATTTACATGTTACAAATTAATATTTCCAGGTTTAGAAGAAACAAATTACTTTTCTTTCTCTTCTATAATTATAATTTCCATTAATTAATTTTATTTGAAATCATCAATAAACTGTATAAAAACCGTTATTAAAAGCTCAGAAATCGGCACTAAAATAATCCATACGACGATTTCATGCAATTGCAGTGTTGCCAATCTAATGATAATTGCTGTCCATGTATGATAATTATGGGCAAATTTATATACCCTAAATCTAGTGGTTATTTAGGATTTTAGGAATTAGGGTTTTGCAGGAGCACACTATGCCTTGAAGTTGACGCGCACTAATTTAAACAATCATGTTCGTTGCTATAATTTGTACAAAACGTCAAATTTACTTCAAAGAATATCTTCTTAGCTTCTATTTTATGAAATATAATATTAACATTTACTCTCAAACATCAAATTGAATCGAATTGTATAATTAATTTTTGTTGTTCTAAAGTGTTGCTATACAAACCAATGGATATCACAAGTGTGCCAGTCGGAGTTGTATTTATATGAAGAATATCTATAGCTGTGTCCAATGTCGCATTTTGGCATTGTTTTTAGGATTTAGGTCTTCTTCACATAAATACAACTCCGAATGGCATACTAATGACATCCATTAGTTTGTATGGCAACACTTTAGAATTACAAAAATGAATTAAATAATTCGATTTAATTTGAGGCTTCAGATTAAATATTAATATTGTATTTCTTAATATAGAAGCTAAGAAGCCATTCTTTGACGTTTTGCACAAATTATAGCAACGAACATGATTTGTTTAATTAGTGTGCGTTAACTTCAAGGCATTGTGTGCTCCTGCAAAACCCTAAAATCTAATTCCTAAAATCCTAAATAATGATATTATTTGGCGTCTGTCGCGATGTAGATATTAGGGTGATAAAAGTGCAACATCGGACACAGCCTAAATCCCAAATACTAAATAACAGAATGCGACAACGAACACAGCATAAGATGTACAACAGTTAATTTGTACGGAAAATGAGAAAAAAAATGTGCAAGAAGAACGAAATAAATAATTCCGACGAAAAAGTTTGAGATAAAACACATAAATTTAAGGCTAACAACATTGAATGTCACATTGACAGATTATATTTAAATATAACCTATAAAATAAATATTCCTTTTATTTTCACAATTTTTTGATTTCAAATAAAATTTAATATGCACATCGACACTGTAGTTTCTTTTTATTACTCATATGGTTTATAAATTCCATATTCGTCATAAAAAAAAAACAGAACTTCAGTGCCTTGATACATAAATAACTATTTATTGTTTTTTCCCTCATAAAAACTTTCTGCTGATGATATTTATTCATTTTGAGTGAAATAATTTAATTCCAAATGCTGTAATCGCGTGTAAAATTCAATGAATTGCATCAATTAGAACGTGAAGCAGAAGATGAATATCTTCTGTGGGTAACCTGCTTCACTGGCTCGCTTTACGCGATACTCTAGTTCTGTTGGCTTCGTCTTATTGTAGGAATAAATCCTGAGGTTATGAATCTTAATTAGTATTACTGTGTAAGTGACTGATACAATTACAAACACTCTATAACTCTGTAATGCATAAAGGAGTGAAATAGAGATTTAATTAATCTGTAAAAGGTTTAAAATGATATACCGACAAGTTCACGTGGAGAGAACACCACAAGGAAAACTTTTTTTAAATTAGATATTAAAATAAAATGTCATTAAATTTTGCTCAGTACGAAGTATGATATCTATTAATATCGATATTATAGACAAAATAAGCCCCAGTACAGGCTTGTTTATGACGGATTTCATTTATAAATTTAGATTTATTATTTAAATTTAGTGCACTGGTTAATGGTGAATTTAGATTTGTAAATTAATCCAATCAAATTAATAATATTCTTGAATGATTTGGTTTTCTTGTCATACAATAAACTGTGCAATTCTAAATCAAAAATCAATTTTTTAGCCACATTTATCAGAGACTGGCTCACTCAACCAGAACTACAGACGCTTTTCACTCTTATTGGAGTTCTTCAGTATGGTGTACTGACGCCTCTAGGATGCATTGAATCGGCTGAGTGAGCGGATGATAAACATCCCAAAAATATAAGATGACTACAGAAGCAAAGTAGCTACATGCAGAGCCATCTATCGAGAACGCCGTGCAGTCATCTTATCTTTAGGGATGTTTATCATTCGCTCACTCAGTCAACTCAATGCCTCCTAGAGGCGTCAGTACACCACACTGAAGAGCTCCAATAAAGTGAAACGCGTCTGTGGATCTGATTGAGTGAGCCAGTCTCTGATAAATGACCGAGAGGTTGATTCAGAGACTGAAAACTTGTGACACATGTGAAGTATTGTTTTTACCTTCCGTCACCTTTAGGTAAGGAAGGTATTGTCTTTGGTCAAAAATTTCGTTGGTGAGTTTTTAATGAATAAGCACGTTTTGGGGTCCCTAGAATATGAATTTACTATTTTTAAGATGATATCTGTATGTATGTGTGTCTGCATGTGACAAATTTTTCTCTGACGATAACTCCAATACTACAATTCTAAAAATTGTAATTCTTTCGTATTCCTCTTCTTTACATCCATATCAAGAGCTGATTAGATTTTGGTTATAATTGATCTACCGGAAGTACCCTTATTTGAAGTTTTTAACAGTTTTTCTTGAAAAAACGCAGTTAAATATCATTTTTCGACATTTTGTGATTATCAATATGAAAGAAATTCTTATTCTCTATACGGTTTGATTATACATATTCCTTCATATTCAATAGATATACAGTTATAGAGACATTAAGAGAGATTTACTTTCAAAAATTAGTCAGCTTTGTTAAAATTATAGAAACATCAGAAATATTCAAAAAAATTTAACTGACAGATGTCAGTGTCAAATGCAAGACCAATGTTGAAAGTAGGGTCAGAAAGTTATATGTGAATGTGATAGAGTGTCCCTCGCAAGTGACTTGCAGTTGCAGCCTCGCCTCAAGATTGGAATTTTCAATACCGGAAGTACGAGAAAGGCCAAAGAGAAGATGGAAGGACTGTGTAGCAGAAGACTTGGGAGAGGAAGAATTGTGTGAAGAAGATGCGTTGGACAGGAATGAGTAAAAGAGAAGAGTAACAAACAGCGACCCCTAATAAAATAGGGAAAGGAATTTTCGGTATAGAATTTGTAAAAAATAGTGTGTTCGTGTTACAATTTTACAGGATATACAGAATCTTCTTCAAGGAACTTTTGGTATGGGATATGTACAAAATACATCGAATTGACACACACACACACACACACACACACACACACACACACACACACACAAATATCATCGTAAAAATGTTAAAATCGGATTATAGGGACCTTAAAACGTGTTTATTGACTAAAATATGGATATGTGAATTTTAGAATGAATCAAAAAGAAAATAGTAATAATAGTAAACTCAAAGCGTCTTAATATTCATTTTATGTCCTAGTCTTCAATAATTCTATCTTCAATCTTCATCTAATTGTGATGTTCAGTTCTGGCTTTGCTTTACCCACGCAACGGTTTCACCTGTTGTTGCTGTAGCTGTCTACAGTTACAATACTCTTATTCTCTGCTGCAGCCGACCTACCATAGCCAATGAGAATCATTTGCATTGATGCACGTGTTGAAATGATTTGTTGCCTGCTAGGAATAGGAACTCACTCGCAACGTTGACATGGACTGTTGAAAGCAAATACAAAGACGAGATATAGAGGATGAAAGTTCTGCTTCGACAAAGAAATAGAAAATTAATAATCTGAAGATTTTTAAGATAAAAATTCTCGTATATATCATCGAAGGTTTAAAATTAGAATAAATCACGACTTGTTACCCATTTCTTGGTGCCATTCTGCTTTATTGACAGATTTCGATAAGACAAAAACTGAAAAAGTTAATTTAATTATTTTTCAAAAAAAAATTGTAACAATAGCACAGGCTGTGTCCGATGCTGCACTTTCATCACATTTATATCTAAATCCTAAATTTATATGCTCTAAAATCTAGTGATTATCTAGGATTTTAGGAATTAGATTTTAGGGTTTTTCAGGAACACACTATGTCTTGAAGTTGACGCGCGCTAATTAAACAAATCATATTCGTTGTTATAATTTGCACAAAACGTCAAATTTTCTGTCAAAGAATAGCTTCTTAGGCTGTGTACGATGTCGCATTTGACATTTAGTATTTGGGATTTAGGTCTTCTTCACATAAATACAACTCCGACTGGCATACTAGTTATATCCATTGGTGTGTATGGCAACACTTTAGAACAACAAAAATGAATAATACAATTCAATTCAATTTGATGTTTGAGAGTAAATGTCAACATTATATTTCATAAAATAGAAGCTAAGAACCTATTCTTTGACAGTGAATTTGATGTTTTGTAAAAATTATAGCAACGAATATGGTTTGCTTAATTAGTGTGCGTCAACTTCAAGGCATAGTGTGCTCCTGCAAAACCATAAAATATAATTTCTAATATCCTAAATAATCACTAGATTTAGGGCATATAAATTTAGGATTTAGATATGAAGTGATGAAAGTGCAATATCGGATACAGCCTTAACTTCTTTTTTATGAAATATAATATTAACATTTACTCTCAAGCATCATATTGAATCGAATTGTATAATTAAATAAAAGTTATAGATAATTAAATTTTCTCATGTGAAACGAATATTCTAGCTCTTCATATAATCGTAAAAATTAATTAAAAAAAAAACAAATTCTTTATTTTTAACAGTAATTTATATCTAAAAATGGATTAGAGAGCAGTAAATTAATACAAAACATAAAAAGGCAAAATGTTTTAGTTTTAATTGACAGTTAAAAACAATTCATTTATTTATTTTTTGTTATAAATCCATGGCTGCCTAAACTAAAAGCTCAAAAAACTTTACAATATTTTTTTACATATATATGAAGAGCTAGATTATCGTTTCATATTATCTAGATGCAAAATTTAAATGTCTATAACTTTTATTTGAAGTATTTTTGCATGAAATAATTAGGTAACGTTTGCGCAAGGAAAAACTGAATTCCCATGTTATTTCGATTTACATCCTGAACATAGAACATAGATGTCAAATGTCATCATTTTTTATTCAAAATTTGATGATTTTTCAATTCTATGTGGTTTATTTAACTCGACAAGTAAAGTCAACTCTCCTATTCTGGAAATACACATGCCTCTTCCACCTTTTCCCGAAATCTTGCTCACAAATGATTTACTTATTGCAGAGCATCTGCTGCTCTCTTAAAATACATCATAATTCAATTAAAGTTTGATATCGAAAGAAATATTTGCAAAAAATTACCTTTCGAACGACTTTCAGCTGAATTAATGGCCCACTGTCGGCTAGTACCCGTTTAAAATAGTGCACGACGTGCATTGTTAGTTTTTGAGATAACTTTATTAAAGCTTTAGGCATTATTATGGATGTATTGAACATTATTGTAGGTACATTACTTATTAAAACAAACAAATAATACTGTAGCACAAGTCACAAATACTAAATGCAATAGTGTCAGGATTGATATTTGATCGATATAAAATTCAATGTATACATGGCCATGCCAACGTATGAAAATAAACTACAATTATTTCAAATAATTTTATATTCCGTAAAAAGAATAGCGATTGACTTATATATAATTGTAAATTTAATTAATATATACGTTTCTTAATGATCATTGTATAAAGCACCCCATGAATTTTTACGGGATAGATAATATATGAACAGTTAAACATAAAAAATGAAATAAAAACTATAAAATGAAAAATTAAAACAAAAACTAACTGAGATATTAATGCCAAATTAGACATATTGTTAGTTATTCAAACATGCAATATACATATTTCTCTAACGATTTTTGTATACATTATGTGTCGCATTTCACGCTGCATATATGTAAAAAAAAATACAATTTTAATAGGGCAAATATAACAACATTTGGCCTTTGTGGTAGAGGTAGAAAGATACGACCTCAATTCTTAAATTGTTAGGTATGCCAATACCCGATATATTAAGACGAACATTTTTATGTACTTTTTGCTTAATTCATATTTTCGCTGTAAATATTTTCTTACCTTGGTATGGAAGCGTAGTAAAGAAGAAGAGTAGCCACTTCATATCTGTTGAGTCCAGCTCTACTGACACACGGGGCATCACACAGGACTATAGGCCTTCCTAACCTGTCGTGTGTACCTGAAACAATCAAATATTATATTATTAATTTAAAAATAAAATAATAAAGAACAAGTTTTATGAGGCAATTTGTTAATGTATGAGTCCAAGTTTTAGAAAGGGGGTGAGTGCGTTAACAGATATTATGAAACATGTTTTTTATACTATTTTTCTTAAATTCTACTAATTTAAAAAAATGCGATTTGTCAAAAATATGACTTGGTGTTTCTTATCAGTTATAGTATTTTAACTTCAAAGGTGAAAATTCATTTTTGACTGATCACAGTTTGAGGTTATATGTCACTCATCTGTCCATTTTGAAAGCAGTCATATACCACCTCTACAAAACGAAAAGTGTCAAAAATAGTGCGTTTATAGACTCATAAGACACCCAGGGCAGGCCTTAGGGTAGTTGGCGCCCTGATGCGAAGGTCATTTATAACGCCCCAGTAGTAGGATTACTAACGAAAAAAAGCGCCGCAGGCGAAATTTACATAAGTACTAGCTAGTATCACTATAAATAAAACAAAACGGACTTACTCATATTATAAATTCTTAACAAAATTTAATTTATAAGCAAACATTAATATTAAAATTTTACTTTTCTGGATTTTACTCGTATGCTAGCAAATTCATCGATAAATTCTTTATTGTTTAGCATGGAAGCACCATCATGTTCTATTGCAATTATTGATAGTTCTTACAGTAATTGCAAAATTTCTCATATAATACACAGCATATATTTTATTTTTAAAAATTCTTGTAAGGAGCCCCCTTGCGGGGGCGCCCTGATGCTGTGCATCACTTGCATCATGCCTTGGGCGGGCCCTGAAGACACCGAAACAGGAAAACATTATTTCGTTAGGTAGTAATGGGTGCATACAGTCGATGACATGAAAGAAAACCGGTCTAAAGCCTGAATAACATTACACTTTTTCTGGCTAAAATCTAGTATCTAAATTGGAACTAGATTTTAGTCAGGAAAAGAGTGTAATGTAAATCAGGATTTAACGCGTCCAAGTTTCACACTAGAACTTTTTCTGATTTTTTTCCAAACTAGATCCGACGCTATTTTTCAACCAAGTTTCGCACTACACCTGCGCAGTGAGTGCTTACTTCAATGATGCCAACGAATGTATAAACGTCAAAATATTTTGTTTGGATTTAAAGTTCATACCATAAATTCACTTAAATTATTTATACTTTCATGTCATCTAAAAAGTGGACACCCGAAGTGGTTAAAAGTGTGGTAGCTCTTTTTGAATTATAACCCGTTTTATTTAAGGTGATTTATATTAAATAAATGAGTTAAAAGTACAAGATATTTGCCTGTTTTAGGTTAACACGCCAATATTCCAAGATATCTCAAAGTTACCATTAACCTATATCGTGCAGAAATACTTTGGCGAAATTGAATGTCATTCTTTTTAATTCTGTATTCCACCATACCAAGCAGTTTCTCAAAATTCTCATTGTTCATTCGTAAATATTTTTCATAAAAACTTTTATCTTCTAAAAGAAGTTCATTTTCCACAAAAGCGCACGCACCTAAGCTTCTGCTATCACGACATAACAACCAATCAGAAGATCAAGTCCTACTGTGTGTCTTAAATATTCTGTTTTATAAATTATATATTTTATAAATTTTTAATAATTTCCGTAATTTCGCTTCCTTATCCATTTTTTCCAGAAGTGCCAAAAACTTTGTCAAGGTGTGAAAATAATTGGTTGCACTGATTTCACGCATCAGCTTTTTGGTTTAAACGGCGCCATATTAACTTGGATGAAATCTAGTTTGCTTTCTAGTCGAAAAAAGTTTCTTAAATCTAGTTCCGAATTTAGCCAGAAAAAGTGTAATGTAATTCAGGCTTAAGGAATGTTAAGGGCTAGCAGGATTTCTGTAAAACGGCATTATGATTAGAAATATTTTACTTTGACTTGTTATACGTAATACGTGAACCGCACCAACCAGGAGTAGTAGACTGCACCGAAGCACCGCCCATTGTTTACTAGGTAATTACAATTCCGAGGAATACTCTCCCTTACCACATTGGTTTTCTTTCGTGTCATCGACTGTACTATGTATTTAAGCTCTATCATATCATCTTCTCATTAAATTTTTAGAAATTTTGCCATTGTTTAAATTGCTACAGCTTTTGATATATCCAGAAATTTAAACAAAAATCATATTTAATAATATACTGTAAAACATAATGAACATTGAGTATGCAGCCTATATATTCTAAATAAATTAGGAAAGAGTGAAAAGATAATGTCAGCCACCGGGATTTGAATCCTAATTTATTTACTGTAAAACATACTTATTCGAATTTTAGAAGAAAAAAGATATGTCAAATGTTTTTTGCAAAATCTCAATGAATTACCTTCATATATTTTCTGCATAGTTATCTGCACATATTATTTAGCACCTACTATTAATTGTCTATACCTTTAACCACCAGCAATGCAGTTACAACTCCATAATTACTGTCATGCGAATATCCCGATAACCTTTTTCATGTTCGCGATTAATTTGACATCTACTGGGAAAAGTGAAAGATAATACATTATACATTAGCCGGTCAGAGACAATCGTTACCACTTACGATTCTATTAGCATGTTCACTGCCGTTGTGGTACATTACTTTGTCATCGAAGTCAAACACCCACGTTGTGCGTATATCGAGAATTAATATGCGATGGGTGTAATTAATTGTATCTTCACGCATTTAAGATATAAACAATGAGAGATAATTATACACATAGATGAGAGATTTTATTATTGAAGAAATTTGGAATATGATTAACCTCATATTCAGTTTTATATTTCCGCGTGGAGAAAGCATTGTGTTATTGATTTTATGGTTTATTATTTTATTGGTTGTAATACTGTACGAAAAATCGATTATAGGCATGGATTAGTTTTATGGAACGTATAAGCAGAATTTAACAAGATTTTCATTGCTTGTAATTTATTTTATTTTGCGGCGCCGTCGCGCCATAATACAGGCTTCTCACTCAAGTTGCGGCCGTTATCAAAATTTATATTTCCGAGAGATCAGTTTACCATGTGTAACTTTCCACTTTTGTAAATTCTCAAGCAACCCCAAGAGCCTGAGCGAAAATCGCAAACATATACAGGTTGTTTCAAAGAAAGTGTACAATTTTTTAAGGGCATACAGGGTGTATCAAGATAATGGAACAGTGCCGTTTATTCGTGTATGTGGAAAGATACACAAAAAAGTGATTAGGATATTTTGCAAGGGATAGAGGGGGACATATTTTAGCATAAACTTTATTATCTTAAATCCAGTGGTACTCAAACTATACGGCAATATTGTATTTTTTTAAATGGCATTATATGTATTTTATTAACTCATTAAATAGAGAATTTTGTTCTGAATTCAAGGATATAATAATATCATACCCTTACATTGCGAAAAATTTGATAAAAATTAATTCAAAGTTAGTAGTTCATTTCTACTGTATCTAAGTAATCTGAGCAAACATTCAATCAATAAAACAAAAAAATTATTTTAAAAGTTGAATTTATTGCCAAAATCGTAGCTTACTTGCATGTAATAAAACTAAAATAAATTTTATTTTGTTTTATTGAATGTTTGCTCAGATTACTTAGATAAAGTAGAAATGAAATATTAACTTTGAATTAATTTTTATCAAATTTTTCGCAATGTAAGGGTATGATATTATTATATCGTTGAATTCAGAACAAAATTCTCTATTTAATGAGTTAATAAAATATATATAATGCCATTTAAAAAAATATAATATTGCCCTATAGTTTGAGTACCACTGGATTTAAGATAATAAAATTTATGCTAAAATGTGTCCCCCTCTATGCCTTACAAAATATCTTAATCACTTTTTTCTGTATCTTTTCACATACACGAATAAAATGCACTGTTCCATTATCTTGATACACCCTGTATAGTACTGACCAAATTGAGTAAAAAAAGCTTAATCAACATGGGTCCGATCTTCAATAGTTTACGAGATATAAGGCAGATATCCAGATTTTATTGAATAAGCACGATTTAAGGTCCCTAGAATCCGATTTTAACATTTTAAAAATGATGTCTGTCTCTCTCTGTGTGTGTGTGTGTGTGTGTGTGTGTGTGTGTGTGTGTGTGTGTGTGTGTGTGTTTGTGTGTGTGTGTGTGTGTGTGGATGTGTGTATGTGTGTGTCTGGATGTTGTAGACACAATTCCTCAAAAACTATAAGACTTAAAAAATATTTAACTGCAGTTTTCTCAATCTGCCATTCCTGGGAAGAGCTGAAAAGGTTTTGGTAACAATTGAATAACCGGAAGTAGTAGTTTCTTAGAAAAATTCTTATAAATATAATTTTTTGGGAGTTTTTTTTTTATTAAATATTGAAGAACATAAAATTCTCCATCTAATACACTTAAATTTTTTATTATATCTTGTATAGATTTAGAGATAAAGACACTATAAATTTATAGAGTAATCTAATCGCAGAGGCTAAGGCACTAAGGAAACCAGTTGACAAATTCCAATGTTTATAATATAGTTTGTAAATGACACATGTCAGTGTCAAAAATCAAAAGTTATAGTGACATTCTGATAGCTTTTTCTGGGAAGTATATTTGATCTTTCTTATTGTTTTATTAATTAAATATTTGAAATTATAGGTCAAATTGTGGTAAAATGCATATATCCATCAGAAATACCGCCAATCTGGTTAATGAATTAGAATAATCTCTGACATTTAGAAACTTCTTCATAGAATAAAAAATAGATATAATTAGAATTATATGTGTGCAGAAGACATGTTAAATACAGTAAAAAACATTTGGGTAAAGTTCTGTAATATTTTGTTATAAAACGACGGTTCAAAAGCGAAGTGCAATAAATAAAAATAAATATATCATCACGGCATATTACCATTTCTGGGTGTGCCAATCTGCTTTATCGCAGATATCGGTAATGATGATGACATATTTGTACCGTGCGGGCGCTTACCAGGCGTCACCTCACGGGCACTCATTGCTGGCGTGGAGAGTGCACCACAGGGGTCACTTTTGTGCCATTTAAAATTCGAAATATTTGGCGTCGGTCGGGAATACAATACTTATATAGCCTAATATGAAAATGGCGAGAGGTCTTGTGCTGGCCCCAACAGATTTTTAAAATCTAATAATTGTACTAAGTTAAATGTTGTGGCGACCTTGGCCAATATTTAATTTTCAAATGACTTCGTACTATTAGAAATTGAGAAAAATGTTTCATATAAAATTTTATTGTTTTTGTAATAGTCTATCTGACAGAGACAAAATTTTGTTCGATCATTATCAATCAGTTTTTCTTCGATTTTTCATTTATCTCGGAAACAGTTGAAGATCAGACAAGTTTGTTTTACTCATTTTTGTCAGTACTCCATGCCCTTAACCCTTAACTTTTTTTACATTTTCTGCCAGTACTTCGCGTATATAATATTGTACACATGTGCACATTCACATCAAATGTCAGTTGATAAGTTTCGCAAATATTACAGTTTTCTTGTTTTCTTTCACTTTATCATTAATAAATAAACTTTTTTGTTGAATTGAAACATAACTGTTGTAGTAAATATAATAAATTTGTTTGGCTTAGTAAAACCCTCAAATTTAGAACATTGTTAATTCGTAACATTTTTGAGGTTACTATTACAATTAAAATCAAGGCGAGGTTTTGACAGTATCAGTGTGGCGATTATTAACGAATATAATGATAATTAAAATAATTTACATATGACACACGAAATGTTAAACTAAGAATTAAAGATTAATTATCATTACCAGTCGTTGTCTGTCTCGGCTGTTAACTTGGAAACTACGGAATTATTACTCGACTGTTCAACATTCAGTTTTCGGCATTCAATTCAAAATTACAAGTACATATGTTAGTTTTTAGTCTTTCTTGTTATTATTATTTTCATTGCAATATTAAACATTTTTTGTGAATAGATCGTGCCTTTCACAATGAATTATTGTAAAAAATATTTTAATCATTTATTGTATACGATCATATTTTATTTGTACTGCGTCTTATTTTCAAATATGCAACCTTTTTACCTCTCGCAAAGAGAGGTATTTGGATTCATGCTAAAAATCACATATCTAGATTTTAGTGAATAAGCACGTTTTAAGATCCCTAGAATCCGATTATAACATATTAACGATTATGTCCGTGCTTGCATGTGTGCATGTATCTGAGTGTGTCTGAATGTTGGAAGGACGGTTTATCAAATACTATAAAGCCTCATTCACAGCTTCGAAAATACATTTTTTACATAAAAATGAAAATAACGATATAAATAATAGATCCTTATGGGGTCCCGTGGCCGCGTGCCTGAGTGTCTGGTTGCGAACCTAGGGGAACCGGGTTCGATCCCGACAGACACCAAATATTTCCAATTTTAAATGGCACAAAAGTGACCCCTGTGGTACACTTTCCACACCAGCTATAAGTGCCCGTGAGATGACGCCTGGGAAGCGCCCACACGGTAAAATATATCGTCATCATTACCGATGTCTACATGTGTTGTAGATACTGGCACACCCAGAAATGAGTAATATGCCGCGATAATATATTTATTTATTTATTTATCCTTATAAAAGCATTCACAAATCTCGAAAATAAAATTAATCATAAGACATATACACAAGGATTTGCAAATGTTAAATATTTTACACAAAAATAAAACACATACATAACAACCATAATTTGTGCTGCCAATTTACGTTCTGGCAAAAGTTATTATTGCTTGTAATAAATAAAATAAAATAAATATATCATCACGGCATATTACCCATTTCTGGGTGTGCCAGTATCTACAACACATGTAGACATCGGTAATGATGACGATATATTTTACCGTGTGCTTGTTAATTATAAATATATTAAATGACAGTTGATGATTTTTTTTTTTTTTTCTTGAAACTGTGAACACCAACCATGAAGTCTGATTTATAATTTTATTTATATTTCTTATTTTCGTAGCTCTGACTTAGCCTTAAGACTTAAGATACGTTTAACTATAGATTCCTCTATTGGACATAAATGGGAAGAAATGATTAGGTTTTGGTAAAACCGGAAGTAAAAGTGCCTTAAAAAATTCTTCTAAATACTACTTTTTGTAAATTTATGTTATTACAAACAGTAAAGAACGATAAATTCCAAATATGATATACTTCACATTTTATATCTTCTATAGATTTAGTGATAAAAAATATAAGATATAGAATAAACTGATGTAATAAATCGCACAATCCAAACTACACCAAGGAAACAAGCTGACAAATTCAAATGTTTGTAATTACAACGCGAAAAAGTTGAACTATTGAAATTTTAGATAGCACTTATCACGGTGTACCTTACTTTAAATATAACTCCCAATAGCATTTTTAAGCTTTTTACTAATTATAATATTTGGTAAGCCTGCTCTAGTACATATTTCAAAAGTGTCGTCATGATTACGTTCACTGCTACTCCTAAGATGAGATATATGAGCCATTCATCCTAATCACCCTTTCACTCCTTGCATCCTTATTTAGTTTGCCCTTTTCAGTCATCATAAACATCATCTCTTCAACTTCCTCATCATCGTATACACACTGCTATCTCGCCATCATATTGTCACCTAAGGTATCTCTATCCCCGATCTGTTCTGTAGATGAATCTATGCAAATCAGTGATCACAGATCACCTAACCTCACTCCGTCCAGCTGGGTCACGTGTCACAGGGCCGTGAGAACCTGTGTGAACCTGCGCACTAAGCGTGCAGTCAGCTGTCACGACAAGCGCAAGCGCAGTGACACTAATAAACTAGATGTGGATGACGACGTCTGATGTGTGTGTCAAATAAAGGTGTAAATGGACAGTGATTGATTGTAGAACGATTGTGATTGGCGGTGGTGACCTGTTTTATTGTAATTGTTTTGTTAGTTGATGTATTTTACACGCTTTCAATAGAGCGGGAGTGTGAGAGAGTTTGGATGAATAGGAAGGCAATAATTATTGATTGATTTATTATGGCTCTTACTCTCAATAAACGATTAAAAAATGAGTAATTTTTATCGACAAATAATACATTTTTTCTGTAAATGTCAAAAAAACATGACATTTATACATCGTTATGGATACGCGAAGTTTTTTTTTTTTTTTTTAGTTGATTTAGACCTTTGTTTTTCTTAACAATTGGTCAGGAGCAATGTATTTTTAGATTTTTAAATTTCTAAATTGATTGCCTGAATAAATGTCACAATTAATTTTGTTATTTTACTATTTCCTTCTGATAACAGTATGCTGGTAGATCTAATTAAAGAGAGAGTGGCACTCCCTACAAGATACGCGAAGTTCGTGTTTTTTTTACGTGTGAAAAAATATGTAGGTATTCTCATATTGACCGAGATTTGACCAGTATTAAGTTCGAAATTGCAGCATTTGCAATTTCGTTTACCGCAGGAGGAGAATCGCTATCACTAATCTCGTCACAATCTATCGTTTTAAAGCAAAAATTGATAATATGGATAGATCGAAAATACAATGTCGTTGATTATTTATTTATTTAACATTTGCACGTTTCTTTGATTACAACACACCAGGAGACTTCATATTGATAGCAAATTAATATTATTTTGTATATTTTCCTATAATTGAATTAAATAAATATAAAATTATTGAATTCTTTTTCTGCCAGTTGTAGAAAAAATATTGTTTTATATCGTGGGCGAAATTTGTGTTTTTTGACGCGTTTGAATTACTTTTTTGCCTCGACCCAACGGTCTCGGTTAAAAGTGACATCCTCACGCGAAACAAAAAAAAAACACATATTTCAATATTGTGAGTGACCGCAGCGCATTTATAACAGCTGTTATTCCGCGTGGCATCGGTTCAAATAATGTTTGGATTACAAGTTGAGGTACTTTCATCCATGCCCTTTCAACAGCATTCCACATCTCATCTTCAATCACGATATTTTGAGGATTTCGTTGCACATGTTAACCTATCATTTCCCATACATGTCCAACAGGCGACAAATCTGGGGAACGCGCCAATCATGAGAGTAACTCAATATTGCGGTGAATTAAAAATGCCTGTACTTCACCAGCAATATCAGGGCGAGCGCAGGCAAGCGTTATCTTGTTGAAATATGATTTAAAAAAGGACGCGCTTTATTTCTCAGAGAGGAACTCCGGAACACATACGGAAGCCGTGGTGTATTGCGAACTGCGTATTGAAGCCGTGGTGTATTGCGGACTGCGTATTATCTTAATATTTATACTACCTTTTTACAAATTAATGACTAATTGCTGCTTTTGAAATATGTAAATCACCTTTATTTCCAATAAATTTCAGTCTCATTACTCTTACCTCATTATTAATAGGAAACCTAAAAATTACACTTTGTTTAATATTATTTGTAAAAAAAATCTCACTGCCCGCAATTCACCATGACTTCCGGCCCTCCGCCTACATGTCTTCCGATCACTTCATCCTATGCATTGGTATAGGGAATTACTTCTCTAGTCAGTATATGCTCGAAGAGTAAAATATTTTACTGTTTGTTACATGGTGGCCGCTATACAAGTTCATAGAAACCGTTCAACAAACGCATAGCATCTTAGTTTGTTAGCGATAACTTTCAAAATAAGTATGAAAAAGAATAGCTAAATATTCTTAATCGGCAAAATAATGTGTACAACATGGCTCTAGACACAGATTTAGAAATCTGTAAATCTAGTATTTTAGTGCCTTCCCATTATGAAACACTCTTATTCATTCCCATAATTCACAAACATTCTGAACAATCTAAACCATCTGATAACGTCATCATATAAATCTGACTACTCTGCCAGAGATAATAAACGAAAATGCTTAACAAGGTGAATTGCCTAATCTTCTTTCAAGGTGTTGCATTTTTTTATGGCAAGCAGTGTATATGCCGTTAAAGTTTGTACGCGAAGTCGGGAAACACTCTGTATATTAGTACCTAACTGTCTATACATAGTTTCTATTTTGTCAAATGATCGTATAGTGGCATTAACTTAGCTTTATAAGATATAAACAACTCTTTAAACCTCAACAATATAACATTTCTCTTATTTCTACTCTAGAAACTCATGTCTTTCCACAATTATAATTTATATCCTCTCAAACTGACACTTCTGGTAATGTAATTCCTAGTAAAAATACATTTAAACGTTCTTACAATCGTTTGAAATGAATTCCTTCCGTTCACATAACCCCAGTTATCTTGCATCTCCGTGAAAGTTCACCCATCCACACATATTAATATCTCAATAATAAAAACCCTAGACTTATAGACGCAGGCACAGGTCTTTCCATTAATCAAATGTGATAAGGAACATTCAAATCATTACGGCGCAATGCAATGTGTTCCCATGAGCGTGTGAATGGTGTCTTCCCGCTTAGAATAAGAAAGAAATAGGAATTTTTGGGCACCGAATCAGACACCCACACTATAGACAGATAGGTGTGTGTAGGCGTGTCGTAAATCTATTGTCGAGTATTAGAAGATGAAGTTTATTATATTTTGTTTGATAGGTGCTTTTATGGGGTGCCTGGCCGTATACAAACAACATAAAACAATAAGAAAAGTTAAATATACTTCCAAGAAAAAGCTATCAGAATTTCACTAAAACTGTTGATATTTGACAATGACATGTGTCATGTTATAAACATTGGAATTTGTCAACTGGTGTCCTTAGTGCCTTGGCCTCTGCGATTAGTTTACTCTATAAATTATAGAGTCTTTATCTCTAAATCTATACAAGATATAATAAAATTTTTAAGTGTATTAGATGGAGAATTTTATGTTCTTCAATATTTAATAAAAAAAACTTCCAAAAAATTATATTTAGAAGATTTTTTCTAAGAAACTACTACTTCCGGTTGTTCAATTGTTACCAAAACCTTTTCAGCTCTTCCCAGGAATGTCAGATTGAGGAAAATGCAGTTAAATATTTTTTAAGTCTTATAGTTTTTGAGGAATCGGGACTACAACATCCAGACATACATACATACACACACACACACATACATACACACATCCACACACACACACACACACACACACACACACACCCAGACATCATTTTAAAAATGTTATAATCGGATTGTAGGGACCTTAAATCGTGCTTATTCAATAAAATCTGGATATGCGAATTTTAGCATGAATCCAATACCTCTCTTAGCGAGAGGTAAAAACGCAATTATCTATTAAACATATTTCAATAATGAGGTGTTCCATGATTTTTTTGCTTTAATCGATAGAATACGAAATTATATTTTATCCATATTTTCTTTTCATGTTACTCTTTTATTCTTGAGAAAATTATCTTTAAACATAATTGTTTAAAATTGCCGCTTCTCTTTTCGCTTAATGACGCAAGTAAAGTAAACACTAATGAGGGGGTGGCTTACAGAATTTAAATGAATAACAGCTGTGCTGGTGTCAACTATGAACTAGGAACTAGTACTATTTCTATCCATATTACTGATTTTATATTTTGTGAAGCGTCAAACATGATTATAGAAAAGCGTTTTGTGCTATTGTGTGTTGGTGTGCCCTTTTGGATCTGTTTTCCAAACGTCATCGTTGGAGATTAAGTTTTGTTTGACGTGCTCGGTGATTTTTTCAATAGCGGACATTTTTTTGTTTCTTGTTAGGGAAATCAGCAACGGAAACTGTCGCAATGTTTCGCAGGACTTATAGGAAGGATGCTTTAAGACATGCAAAGGGTTTACGAGCAATTTTCTTGACGTAAAAGTGGTCGAATGTCAATTAAAGATGAATCTGAATCGGGACGTCTCTCGACTTCCAAAGTGGACAAAAGCATTAAAAAATACGTGATATATGATCATGTCTGATCCTCGTAAAACAATCGATGAGTTGGAAGAACTCACTGAAATATCCTGGAGTTTATGCCAACGAATTTGAACTGCAAATTTGAAGACGAAACAGCGACATTCGTTCCACGTGTGCTATCCGACGACCAGAGTGCCAACTACAGTAGAACCGCGTTAATCCGGCACTCGATGGTTCGGCACACTCGATGGTTCGGCACACTTGATAGTCCGGCACTCGCTTGACGAAGAATTTAATTATGAGGTTATCATATAAAATGTGTTAAATCCACAAGAGATACACACGAATTTTAGAGTGATGAGGATTTGAGGAAGTTGGTAACACAACGACCTATATAAATTGGAGGAAAGCTGCAGATGCTTTAAAAACTTTTGTAAATTTTGCAGAAATAATGAACCTTCACTTATTCTAAAATGATTTTTTGAAAAGAAGGCTCTAAGACACAATTTGACATCCGTACAATGTTTAAAAGAGCTTCGCGTCAGATGCTGGTACTTCATGTTCAGTTGCATCAAAGTCATCATGTGTTACTCGTATTACATTTCGGTCTAGAGACACTGATTCAGACTAAACTGTACTGTACAATAACTTTAAAATTACTAACTTTTTAAATAATATACTATGTAATTATGTACTTTAAAATACAGTTGGTACTTTTTTTCTTTTCTCTATTTTCACTAAGTTATAAATTAAGAACTTGTTAAGTCGGCATATCTGATAATCCGGCATTGCTGATTTCCCAAGGGTATCGGATTATCAAGGTCCTACTGTATTTGAATATGTGCCAGGAATTGAAAGAACAGTCAGAAATCGATCCAGAGTTAGTGTAAGCTCTCCTAAGCATGGCTGCTGATTTCCCAAACAAGAAACAGAATTTGATATTAACATATTGCAATTTAATGTCCGCCATTACAAAATCGCCGAACACGTCAAACGCTTCCGGAAAAAAATCAGAATGACCCCTCGATTACGCTTGGAAAACAGAAGAAGTTGGCCCTGGATCTCTCCCACCCGCTAGAAAATAAATCCGGTTATTTTCTAATATTCTCTCATACCTACTGCGTGTTAATTTGAAATCTCTTTTATAAGGAATTAATAATTTTATATTTTACTTAATATACGAATATTAGACGAAAGTTGCACATGCACACCTTGTTTACAATTAAAAATAATAATTGTGATTGATTCAACATTAATTGAAATGTAAATTGAATAGTGAAAGGGTTAATCTCTAAAGTTTGCCTTCCACAATTCCACAAATATTTCTTCCATTTACAAATTGAAAGAATTTATCTGTTGTTGGGAAAGGAAGAAATCGCTTCTCTCTCACAGCAGGTTCAGTTAATAATGGTGTTTTTTCAGGCAGTCTGAGGCGTCATGTTAATCCACATTGTCGGAGGTGTAGGTGTGGACGTGAACTTTGACACATATGTGATTTCCGCATAGCGGATACTCATAGTCCCGCAACGTGTCTGCAACTTGAACAGGAGTTGCGAACAACGCAAGATTATTGTTATTTACTTTGCAATTAAATTATGGCTAGAATTATCGATTGCGTTAGAATTTAATGATAGATATTAAAGAGAAACGAAGTGTGGGTTGCTGGTAATTAGGTTGGTGTTAATTAAATAAAGATGAATTAGGTGAAGCAACAGATGTAGATATCTTCATCTCACAAGCGCTCTTTCCCCTTTGAATCATCATAAATCGATTCATGGCCCCCAGATATTGCATATCGCTAGTGACCTGGCAAATCTTCTATCTGCCATGTTTAGTTAAAATACATTGTTATTAGTAGTAGATTTTTATTTAGTGTCCGTATGGTACGAATATATCATCATCATTACCGACATCTGCGTATAAAGCAGATTGGCACACCCAGCAATGGGTAATATGATGATATATTTTATTTAAAGGAAACCAATTTCTTGGTATGTCCGTTCAGGTACTAAGTAAATTTAATTTTTCTTTTTCATTGACAATTCGTTATTTTATTCGTGTACCTTATATTCAAAGAAAATACATGAATAAGGTATAAGAATAAAATACCGAAACGTCGATGAAAAAGAAAAAATTTATTTATTTAATCACTGGACCGGCATCCCCAAGAAATTGGTTTCCTTTAAATCTACATTTACAGTCGAAAAAGTATTTCCGAAGATAAATTTTATATTACATTATAATTTATTTTTGTGTGTTGGCAATATGTCTTATCTTCCAGTTTTAACAAAAATGAGTTATTGGTATATTTGGATACTGCACAGAAAAAAAAGAATTGAAATTTTGTTTAATTTTATTTAGATATTATTTTATTAGGCAATATGTCTAATAATTTAGTATAATTTACAAATCTTCCTTTAGCATTTTAACTAATCCGAAATAGATAATAAATATTTTGTAAAAAATCGTTAATTTAAATATGCAGATGGTTACTTTATTCACTTATTTTATTTAATTTTACTATATTTTGGCTTCATTATTTTTGTCCTACAATTTTCGGTAATTTATCTAATGAAGTAGGTTATTAAATAAAAAATTTAAACACATTTTTAGTTAATTTTTTAATTTATATTTCGTTCAATACATTTTACGATATAAATTATTACAAATTTAGAAAATTTAACTAATCAACTTAGATATTTTAATGAAACATATTAGTAGGCTGAAAAATAAGGAATTTATTTGGTTAACTACAATTTAGATGGCTTTTTTTTTCTGTGTGGATGTCATTTTGAAATTATAATTTAAGTCTCCCGCAAAATCAAAAAAATAGCTATTTGGGCCTATTCTGTAACTCAGTGGTTAATTTTTAACAACTGGTTAAAAAAATGAAGTATGTTGATATATAACAAAAACTTGGATTTATAGTTATTAAATGAATGTCTATAGAATAGGCCCGATTGCCAGTTATCATAGACGTAAATTAAAATATTTAGCAAAAAAATAAATCAGAATTTTGTATATCACTAGATATAGAAATATATAAGGGATTAATTTTTTGAAACTTTAACACTTTAATATTTAAAATTTCATTAAATATTTTTGATGAAATTGGGGCGCGATGCAATGTCATATATGTAATGATTTTAGTCATTCAATATTAAGAGTAACTTCAAAAAATAGCAAAGTTTCCTAAAAAAGATATCATCACGGCATATTACCCACAGCTGGGTATGCCAATCTGCTTCATACGTAGATTTTCGTAATGATGATGACACATGGCGTGCAGAGTGCATTACAAAGGTCACTTTCGTGCCATTTAAAATTCTAAATAAATTTGGCGTTGATCGGAATCGAACCGGATTCCTAAACCGTTGCCTATACTTGAATTTAATTATATGTGAATATTTAACGTAATATCCCTAAATATAAAATAAAGAATAATATGTATATACAGGGGTGTATCTTAAATAGGGGGACATGGCTTAACCACAGATTCCTGAGGCTAAAATAAAACGATTTAACCAAACTTGCTTCTACCGGAAAGTGTACCATTTAGTCAGTATTCTGCTTCAAAGTTCTTCGAAAAAAAATTAATTTTGATTATAATAACAGGACGTTTTATTCGATTTGGATGAAATTTGGTATGACAGTTTATATGGTTATGTCATCTTTTAAGATGATACTTGCTATTATTAGTGAACCACTAGTGTATGTAACTTAGGTGTCCCAACATTAATTAGACCGTAACTTTTTAATGGCCACGCCGGTAACGTGAAATTATTTTTTTTTTTCAGAAAGATACATTCAGTAGTAAACTTTTCTCTCTCTGCGTAATTTGTGATATCTGTTACGGTTCACACATATAATACAGTATAAAATACTGTCTTCTAATCAAAGGATATGTTTTTCAAAATTATTTTTCATTGCAAATCTTAAAATAATTTGTTTTCTCTTGTAACTTGTGCATGTCTTAATTATTCTCCGTTATAACTATCAAAATAATCATTAAATTTGTATAATTTTCATTTTGAAATGTCAGTTATCAAAAGTTTGGAAATGCTTAGCGATTTGGACATCGGAAAACAGATATCTAGCTAACTAGAGTAATTCCTAAATTAAGATAGGCATTACTTCAATTTTAGGAATCGGTGATGAAATCAGGCACACAGCCATGAAACAAGTTTCCTGCGATTCTGTTTTCTGAATTTGCAAAGTCTAGCATTCTTCTGTGTTTAAAAGTGGTAGAAATCACTACAGCTTGCTTCTCCTGCGTCGTCGTGTTGTTTATAAGACTGAATCTGCATTTCATTTGCTTGGGCGAGGCTGGGGCACGAGGCCTACACCGTCGTACCTACAGCATGTCGTGTTATCAGTGATACATGCTAATGTGAAACTCGTAAACACTTTAATTTACTGGCTAGGATTTTATTGTGAGGTGTTGTATCGCTGTCTTATTGTTTTCTGTTTAAGATTCTTGTTAGATGTTTTGTTTCGCTGTTCCGCTGTTATTGTTTCTCGGATTTATCGTTAAGAAATTAATTACTTTCTCGTTTTTCTTGTTTTGTTTTCCTGATTTTTACACCGGGTTTCTAATTGAAGAATTGCAAGACTAACTAAAGGTGAAGGTTTAAGGTCTTGTCTTGTTTTCGATTCAAGATCAATGTTTGAAAAATTTTACTTTCTAAAGCTATAACCATTACAACATTACTGATTTATAATAGCGAGTTGAATTCTTAATGGCTTCGCAAAATTTGTTGCGGTATCTGTGAAATTCTAATTGATAACAAAGAATATTATTCATGTTTTCTTTCGTTCCTGCTTCCTGAGACCTTGTGCACTTTAGATCATTTTCAATCCATTCCCATATTTATCGAAATTGCTTACACCAAAATTTTACTCCAAAATATATAAAAGCGCAACTTCCCTAATATTTTGGCTATTGTTCAAATTGTCTGTCAGTTAAAATGAAAAATATAGCGTCGATAGTATTATAAGGCTCGGTTTTTCCATCGCTGGATAAAGTGTTAGTTAAAATGAAAATATCGCATCGATATTAGAGCGTAAATTGATAAAATTACACAGACATCAATTATATGATGCGATATTTTTCCTTAATTGGCACTTTATCAGAGGTGGAAAAACCGGACTTAAGTTGTAAAAATTACACATGTGTCAATTTTTTGTTGTAACATTTTACATTTTAACTTATGGTTACGTTAACTGACAGTTTAACCAAAGATGAAAATACTGGGTTTTAGTACCATTTAAATAAAATTTGAAATGCATCGTATTTTAGCTCCAAATTGACCGTAATTTTTACCTCCCGCTATCCTTAGTAAGGGAGGTATAGGGCTAAAAATCACATATCGAGATTTTAGTGAATGACCACGTTTTAAGGTCCCTAGTGTGACGATGGTCACTAGATTTGAATTTATTCTTCATGTTTAACGTTGTAGCCTTGTGGTTAGCATGTCAGTTTTTTGATAAAGTTTGATTTTTTAAATCAAAGTTCAAATCCCACAAGTAAAAAATATTGTTTTTGCATTTTTTATTGGTTTGTATTGTTTTGAATTACGCATACAATATAATTGTTTGGTTGTATTGTATGTCGTTTGCTGTAAAATGTATTGTTGTATTTTGGTTATAGCTGCTAATGTTTATAAAATTGTTGTTTATCTGCCAGCTATTGTGTGGTCGAGTGGCTAGTGCGCTTGACCAGCACGCTAGAGATCGTCGGTTCGATCCTACATGAAGCTGTATTTTTTATATGTTTTTTATTCAAACTTAGCGAGAATTTGCAGGATGACTAAAAACGTGTTTGAACCTTTTTTGATATTTTTAACGGTTTTTCGGGGTATAAATACGAGCTCGAACGTTAGTTACAAGGAGAGAGTGTGTGCTCTCTCAAGGGAGCGTTAGCTCTCCAACGAGCCTAAGATGGTGTGTGCCGTCTTCTGCGAACCTGGCGAGGGCCAGGTGAGCGGGTTGTGGATGACCTTGGCTGCCTCTGACTCAGTGCTGTTGGTGTGTGCCGGCAGCTCGTGAGAGAGTGCAGAAGGTGGACCGTACCGGTGTAGCCGGTTGTTTTGGGCAGTGGTGTTGGCCGCTGTACGCCGTAATCGAGATTGTCAATGAGTGTTGGTGTGTGCCAACATTGTTAGATTGACATCGCGATTGTTAATGAGTGTTGTCAAAGAGACAACACTGTAACTGTACCGTGTTCCCGTAACTTTGGTGTGTGCCATTGTTACTCGTTCATAGCGTGTTCCCGCAACCTTGGTGTGTGCCATTGTTGCCCGTTCATTGTTGATCGTGCGTAGTAGAGAGAATATCCTGCAAGTATCGCTGATTCATTGTTACTTTGCTTTGTTATATTCATTACTTTCTCATTTTAATTTATTTTAATAAAATATTAAAAATGATTACAATTGATTTCATTGTCAAAAGCCGAACTCTGTCTCCACTAAGCTACCCGAGCACTTTTTGGCGTTCTAGCCATCCTTTTCAGCGACGCTATGAGAGCGTTCTTTACAGGATCGACCATCTCTCCTTATGCTGTGTTTCCGAATTATTGGCGCCCGAGCAAACCCTTTGACAGCATGGAGAACGAGCAGGGACGTCATTACAAAATGGCGACCGAATAAGGAACAACAGTGTCCTTCCTTATTTTTCGCCGTTACCAATTTTAACATTTTCACGATTATGTCTGTATGTGTGTATGTGTGTATGTGTGTGTACGTGTATGGATTTTGTCTTCCCTCTAACTCAAATACTATCAATCAGAAAATTGTGAAACCTTGTATTTATACCCTATTCTAATATGAAAAGAAGCCATTAGATTTTGGTGTAAATCGGATATTATTAAATTTTCTACAGGAATACATAAATACTTTTCTGTATATTTTACAGATAAATTTAAAAATAATTTTTTTTTGTAAGTCCCGAAGCCTAAGATAAACACAATTCCTGTGTGTGTTCATATTTCAAATGAATGTAACTGACAGTAGACAGTAAATGTCATTGTCAAAAAACTAATCACTTCAAATTAATAATACTGACTTTTTAAGAAGAAAATAGTAAATAAAACAATAGTTATATGCAATGGAACATAATATAGTTTGCAGCATTAGTAAATACGTAGGTATGTACAGTAAAATTTTTGAAGGAAGTCCGATCAAGGAAAAAAAAATAGTAAATAAAGCAATAGTTTTATGCAATGGAACAGTTTGCAGCATTAATAAATACGGAGATATGTATCTAAATTACTAAAAATTAAATAGCGGGAGGTTTTCTGTTGACCACATCAGATTTTTTTTTAATCCCGAAGCCTATAAACACAATTCCTTTGTTACATAGTTCATTTTTAAAATGAATGTAACTGACAGGTAAACGTCATTGTCAAAAAACTAATCACTTCAAATTAATAATAGCGACATATTAAATAATAAAGAAAATCGTAAATAAAGCAATAGTTATATGCAATGGAACATAATATAGTTTGTAGAATTACGTAGGTATGTATTTAAATTAATAAAAATTAAATAGCGGGAGGTTTTGTGTTGGCCACATCAGAATTTTTTCTAGTATTTCATGTATTGTATAGACCTTGTTGAAGATTTAGTGCACCGCGAATAAATTTTCTGGTCTCCTGACACATCCAGGTGTGCATTCTCCAGCGTAATGATCGCACTGATTAAATATATTAAGGATGTAGGTGTTCTATTACAAGCTGGCTAGCAACTTCGACTCCAATTAAAGTGATTTATTAAGAGAATTATTCTGCGTATGTCAAAACTCTCCGGTCTAGTGCGTGGTCTAGTGCTAGTCTAACTCTACTCGTGTGAGTGCCTCATGTTTATGGCAGCTAGTTTTTGCACAACAATGAGCAGTTAGGGGGCATATAAATTAAGTATTATAGGTACGGGGAACATAAACGGAGAAAAACGATCATTACGATGGTTATTACCAAAGGATAAATGCAGGTTGATTAGTAATAGAAAAAAATAATGAGAAATATACACGAGAACTTTTATTAGTATAACTTAATAGATGAGCAGTTATGTGCAAGAGATGCAGTTATATTGTACTTCGTTTTTATACAAAAAAATCCTACTTCGATTTACGCTTTTGATTGATATTCAATTTTTTTTTACAAGCAGATATTTTTTTTCATTTGACGTTTTCATTTTAATACAAAATTAAAAGTTGTGCTGTTTTTGCGGAGATTTGTAAAAAATGAGCCAAGTATAACTCATCAATATTAGGGGGGTCAGTTAAATACAATGACGATGTCAGAATCAAAGTAAATACGTTAAAACCTACTGAAAATCAGCCTCGAGAACTAGGCAATCAAGAAAAAGCGGGTAAATAAAAACAAATTTTAATTTTATGTTTTAACGAAAATAAAATAAAATCACTAGATTTTGGGGGTTGAATATTTTAGGTTTAGTTATCATTGACAGTTGTACCGACGTTATAAGTTTCCATTGCTAATAACAATTGATTATACCTGCTGAATACTATTTATATCCTGGTGGTTAGTAAATTTTACAGTTTTTCGAGAAAAAAAGGAACAAGTAGTTATAGGTATATCTGTGCGACAATTGTACTACAGATACTAACTAAACGCAGTGCATAAAACTGTTTTTCATAAGACCACGTTTACTACCATTTCCAGCTAGGTATTCTTAAATACTTACTAAGAGCAACCCGTGAGACGAAAATTTGCAAATCCCTGGATTTAAGGCGTAATGCCTAACCATTATGGTGGGATGGACATATCTATCACCTGCCTTACTTATTCTTTACTCTTACTTTTCTAATCAGAACTATTATTTTTTTATTTCCATCCGACCAACATAACGGCTTGTCTGAGTTCGAGAGTTAAAGAGAATGGATGTTAGTGACTAAATAAAGTAACTGGCAATGGTATAGATTGATAAAGGCGTTCACGTTACTGTAGAATTGAAATAAAGATGTATAAATGGTATCCTAATAAATTATCATAATGCATTAAGCTTTATGTTCAAATCATTATGCATTAACCATTAAAATGTTCGTTTAAAAATAAGCTTTATACTTTTAAAGTTCATGACTTAAGAGGGCAATGGATTTAAAATTATTCATAAAAGGATGTTTGACGTAAATAAAGAAAATGCCCCGTTATATTTTACTATTCTGGGACCACTTCAAATATATTTAAGACCAAGCTTTTTACATTCCGTCACCTTTAGGTAAGGAAGGTATTGTATTTGGTCAAAAAATTCGTTGGTGAGTTTTTAATGAATAAGGACGTTTTAGGGTCCCTACTACACAAATTTACTATTTTTAAGGTGATGTCTGTATATGTGTCTGTGTGTGTGTCCGTGTGTGTGTGCCCGTGTGTGTGTGTGTGTGTGTGTGTGTGTGTGTGTGTGTGTGTTTGTGTGTGACAAATTTTTCTCCGACGACAACTCCAACACTACAATTCTAATAATTATAATTCTTTCGTATTCCTCTTCTTTACATCCATACGAAGATCTGATTAGAATTTGATTATAATTGATTCACCGGAAGTACCCTTATTTGAAGTATTTAACAGTTTTTCTTAAAAAAACGCAGTTAAATATTATTTTTTTTGACATTTTATGTCATTATTAAACATTAAAAAAATGTACTTCTCTATACGGTTTGATTATACATTTTCCTTCATATTCAACAGATATAGAGTTAGAGAGTTATAAAGGGATTAACTTTCAAAAATCAGTCAACTTTGCTATTTATTACGGAAAGAGCTGATATATTCAAAAAATTCTAATTGACAGATGTCAGTGTCAAGTGCAAAACCAAGAGAAGAGAAGAGTAAGTAGCAGTGCCCCTAATAAAATAGGGAAAAGCTGAAGAAGAAAGAAGTGTCAAGTGCAATTTACATATATATCTTTTCAAAGGTATGGAATTTTTTAAAAAATAGTATGTGTCCGTGTTATAATTTTATTGGACATATAGAATCTTTTCCAAGGAATTTTTGGTATGAGATTTGTATAAAATACATCGAATTGATGGAAGGTTTTGTGCTGGCCACAACAGATTTTTTTATTATTTATATCCAGGTCACACACCGTCTTCTGTTGACTACATGACCAATCAGGTACTTTATCATTCACTAGATGATTATCAAAATTTGAATTACAAGTCGCCATTAATACATATACCAATGCAGCTGAACAAATATTTTGAGCGTTACTGGTTGCAAGTGTACTTCCAACAACAACTACTTGTTACAAACACCCAGAAGTATCCAATTCAATCAACCAGTAACTTCCGTCAGGTTTACTACACAGTAACCACAGTAATCTAGCAATTAATAGCCGAGAACATTCCTCCATTTTACTGTCGTGGTGATAGCAGGCTTGTGCGTGAGTACGCATGCGCCAGCTGATAATGGCGGACGTTTACGCGTGTTCGTCGCTAACTTCGTGTTGTTGCTTCACAGGAAGCCAGCTCTATTCACGTGACACTTGTTATTTGCTGATGAATACATAGCTGGCAGTAAGAAAAAGAGAATCATTGTTAATGGAAATGCTTTGTGATTGTGTGACGCACCTGGCAACTTAGATTAAGAAGGTGTAAGGTTACAGATAGTCAGGAATTTGCAGGAGCAAATAACATGGAGACATTTGCTGATAAATTTTAAGAAGTAGAAGATACGAGAACAGCTAATTGTTCTAAATCTAAATCATAAAATTGCACGTATTTGACATTGACATTAAATTCTTTATTTTTTTGTTATATCTTGCCCTAATTCCTAGCAAACTTAATTACACAAACCAAAAAGTACACAATGTTTAATTTACATATCTCGCTTATACAAAGAACTAATTTAATCATACTTGAAGTTTTCGACGTAAAATTCAATTCTCTAAAACTTTTATTTGAAGTATTTATTGTTCAATTCAAAATAACCCCATTTTTTTCAAGAAAAACTGATAATAGCTTCAAGTAAAGTATCACTTCCGGTTAGACTATTTTAACCAAAGTCTATTATGTTATTTCCATTGATATAAAAGTATTATATACCAAATTTGAAAAGTTTTGGATTCTATTTTAATATAGTTTTCCATTAAAATCTATTATAGGTTTCAAGTAAAGTACCACTTCCGGGTATACGATTTTAACTAAAATCTGTTATGTTATTCCCATTGCTATAAAAGTATTATATATCAAATTTGAAAAGTTTTGGATTATATTTTAATATAGTTTTTCATTAAAATCTATTATGGGCTTCAAGTAAAGTACCACTTCTAAAAGTTATAATATAACTTAAAATTATAACCAAAAAGGGAGGTGCACAACTAGATGTTATAACAGTCCTGAATACAAAATTTTAACTTTCTACGGCTTCCCGTTTTTCAGTTATGCGAGATACGTACGTACAGACGTCACGACGAAATTAGTCAAAATGGATTCAAGGATGGTCAAAATGGATATTTCCGTTGAAATCTGGAAACCGAATTTTTTCGCGATTATAATACTTCCTTTACTTCGTACAAGGAAGTAAAAAGAGCAGAATTCGAATGAATTATAAACAAGTGAAATATGTAACAATTGGCAGATTCATTTATTAAAGTTTCATCTTTGGGAAAATAGCATTGTTCTGCAAACATTCGAAATTCTGTTTATTAGTTCAATAGCTGTACAGCTTATTATCTTTGACTAAATTTTAAATTAGGCTACTCGCGTAAACAAATAATTACGGATCGGTTAGCTCTGAGACATTTTTATAAGTTATGTTTTCAATTCATCCTATTGAATGTTCTCAAAATTGAGTTATACAGGCAGAGGGAAGGAACCGCCTACCATAGAAGGGATGAGACAACCCAAAGACAAACTTTTCAAAAAATATGAAAAGTCATTTGATAGTCATCAGTATAAATGAAGATAGAGTTGTAAATTGGTGAAAATGTAGGTTGTTCTCTGACTTACGCGAAACAAGCCAAACGTATATTACATAGTGTAAATATATTCGTAATCGTGTAAGTCTTATTTAATAATAATTATTATTTTAACATGTAACTGATTCGCACTGCATCTAATTGTTTAAATTGTAACTAGTAAAATTTGGAATGTTTTCAATTAACTTTGTCACTTTAATTATTATTTTGTTTGTAACATATTTTAATTTCCTGTGTAATATAATTATTTATTAAGATTAGACTTTCGTTTGATTGTGATATTAAATTATAAATTTACTATTTTATTTATTCCAAATTTAATTATTAACTTTAACTATTCATTTGGATTATTTAACTAAATTCCAAATTAGGTTTGGTTATTTATTCATAAAAATAACCCGAGGGCAGCACTATCCTTTCGGTTTTAAAATTCTAAATTGTAAATATTATAACTGCTATCCTTGCGGGAAATTACAGTAGTCACTCAGTTACATAATTATAGTTAACAATGGTGGAATACTAAAATAGTATTCCGGACTGTTACATTATTATGTATTTACTGAAACTAACAGAAATACACTTTATAGCGCATGAATTAAAAATTATGCACTTATAAACAAAATAAGAAAAAAAAAAATACTGAAATAAAACTCACCAGGTAGATTGATGCCGGACATCAGCAGTTTTTCAGGAAGATCATTAATAGATTTTGGGGCAGTAACTTCCACAGAGCGTTTCAGGGAACCTGAAAAGAAAAAAGAAATCACTAAATATTTCAAGTTTAAAAAAGAAATAAATGTAACATTTTTATGTATGCTAATCTATTCATAATTCATTCTCAAAAACAATTTTTATTATTGTTCCGCATTCAATAACCTCATAAATTTTATGATTTTGTTTATAAACAAAACATTCTTTGCATACCGCTTACTAGATTATTAATCATGTTTATAAGAGACTTATCAAGGTTTTTTTCTTAATAGAGTGCAGCTGTTTTCCGAGAAACATTTATACATACATAAAATAAAAGCATTTATGTACCTAACCTTACAAAATACTGTGTTAACAATTACTCGAAATCGCTGTCAAACTTATTTTTACAACACCGACCTTTCGGTGCACACTTGCACCTTCTTCACGATCTATAACATTTAACATAAACAATATAATACACACAAAATAACATAGACATTATCACACTGCAATATTTTGTAATATTTTACAAAATATTATGTGCACACAAAATACAATTTCTTCTCAAAAATGAAAACAGAATTCTGAAAATATTGCTTCAGGTATCATGAAAAATAAGGGTAGTTCTTTCCAGTAGAATCTAGGGTAAAGAAAGTTCAGAACATTGATTCTGTTTACTTGAAACACATGTATTGAAAAAGTAACAATATCACCAATAATAAAAATGTTCATTGATATTAACTACTGATTTAAAAGGTCAGATAGCATCAATAATATTGTCTTGTTTGTGATCTTTTTTGGAATTATAATACTCGTATAATAGCTATTTATGCAATAAGTTGCGAAATGATAGTGTTTCACGCCACGTGAAATTTGTACGCACGAGGGTAAGAGAGTGATACAACACGTCAAGTGCCTAAAACACGCATTTCTCAAAGTATTACATACAAGATTTTTCATAATAGCGTTTTAAAACAGATCATTTATTCTCAAATATCAACATTTTGAATTTTTCAAAATTAAAAAGTATGCAGGCGTTAGGTTCATCTATTCGTTGCTAAATGAAATACTTTTAAGCACTAGTGCCATTTTATGTATTAAACTGCCACTTTTACGCATTAAACTGTCTCTTTTACGCATTAAACTGTCATTTGTAAGCCTAGTGCTTAAAAGTATTTCATTTAGCAACGAAAATGACAATGAAAACGTTGTTATGAAACGATAGTATAAAAAATAAATTATTATAGATTTTTATATAAAGTCAACAGTTGACTTAACACAGACAGCAAAGAAAATTTAATCCACATTTTAATAATAATAAAAAACATTTAAACTTACGAATAATTTTAAGGGTGATTAAAAAAACAAAACAAAATACTAGTGATTAATAATAAAATATTGTCATTATTCTTAATAACAATTTTACACATGCATGGTTTCAATTTGAACAATGCATAATAATTCATCTGCTTGGTAAATGCGTTCAGACTTATCTTAAATTAAGTATTTTACGAGCTTAGAAAGTGATTCGTATGTTCGTATTTGTTAATGGAACATATGTTGCTTGACACTTATTGCACTTATAACCTTCTATATCTGTCAGTAATTTTAATTATATACATAGATTGTCTCGTAGAAATCATTTGAGTTAGTATTTACTTACTATAAATATGTAAAATTATTCCGTATTTATTTAACAGAATAGTTCCCCCTGTCAGATTGTTTATTTTCATAATATCATCTTACATTAGACATAGTGCATATGCACGTAATATATGCAGCTGTTAGGTGATTCACTTTCTCTATGAATTTGAGTTAGGATTCAGCCCTGTAATTAAAGTGTCAAATTTCATGTCATGGAACATGTTATTAGCATCAAATTGTTTTACGAAATGTAATTTGGGAAAATGTAACAAAGATTTTGTAATGATTATGTAAGAAAATTTACATATTTTCATATCTCTCGTACATTTATGATAACATACTTCACATTACTTCGTTATGCGAATCACATACAAAGCTTTTCTCTCGGTTTTCTTTAATTCCTTTTAGCATTAAAATTTGCAAGACAGAAAAATGAATTGTCATCAGAGGTTATCTATCACTTTCTCACATTTTTTGACATTTCTGAATGGGATATTCTACCGATTTTTTATATTTCTTTCTGATAACTTCCAACGACCAGTTTTTAACCAATCATGATGCAAAACACTTGAAAATTCATCCAATGGGAACAGTATTATACAGATAAAACTCCATTACCCCGATAATTTTCCGCTACCAAGTAAATAAACAGTTGTTATTGTTTATAACTGTTAGTGTGACAATTAATGTGTCAAGTTTCATTTTGCGTTGTCTTTGGAATTTATCTCACCAAACTCTTATATTTTTATATATTACCACACAATCTCTCAGATTTTCTCAGAAAAACTTTTATTTTTAAGCACTCATTTTTTTTGCTTTTAAGCAAAATCCCTCCTCCTTCGGAGTCGGGATTTACCATGCAATTTGCTTTCGTGTTTGTTACTAAGCAAAAAAAAATAGTGCAAAATAAAAATTTATCGATAAAATCAGGAGGTCTTGTGATATTACTTCTGATAATATATAAAAATTTAAGAGTTTTGGTTAAAACGAGATGTTAAAATATGAGTTATTAAGCAAGATATGAATTTTTGAACGATCTGGTAATGCCTCTCAAACAGATAATACTAGGGGTATCTGCATTGCCTGCATTAGGCATATATTTTCATTTATTGTTATTAAAACTTCTTTCCGTTGTCAAATTAATTAGTAATGAATACAGAAACAAAGAAAAATATATCAAATATTTAAAAAAATATATATTATTTATTTAGAACTGTTAAAATATACGTACATTTTGTACGTATCCATAGATATAATAGACACTCATATTACACATGTGGAATGTGAAATATCCATATTCCACGGTAAAACTTTGTTTGAATTAGTAAACTACATTGTATTATTATTATTATTATTTTATAAACCTCTGCAGGTAAATATTGATTTATAAATTTTAATTAAACTTATTAATAAAGAAATCATGTCAAGATGTCATCAATATTTGACATTGACGTGTCATTGCATATTGCAATTTCCGTTGTAACGTCAATGTCTGTACATAACCAAACAAAAAGTATTTATAACATATTTTTATAATCTGTGTAATTGGTAATTGTAGATAAAGTATAGTATTTGACTCGCGTAAAATTAGTGTATTACATTTTACTGTCATTAAATAATACGCTATTATAATATATAAATCTATATCTATATCTGGTAAGTGCACACACGGTAAAATATATCGTCATCATTTCCGATGTCTACATGTGTTGTAGAAACTGGCACACCCAGAAATGGGTAATATGCCGTGATGATATATTTTATTTATTTATATATCATAAAACATTTTGAGAATATAATTAGGATGACAGTGGCGTTGCTATTGTTCTTAATTTGAATTCAAACAAAAACAACAAATAGCTGGTCTATAGATCGACCGAATTCATCTGATATTTTACGATAATAATCGATTAGGGACTTTGGCCTAGCGTTTATAGTAATTAAGCATTTTTATTATATCCAGGAAATATTTCTTCATTTTCATTTTATTAAAATTGTTAGTTTAAATTATGCTACCTTATAATTATTGAATTTTTCTATTTCTTTGCAATGGTTGAATACGCCATTATTAATAATCAATAAAAAAGTAAAGAATATTTTCATATTCCATTTACAAGATACTGTAACGACATATTCTTTAATATATTGATCTAATTACCTCAACCCGTCATCTTTTAATCGTTCAATAATCCCTTATAAAACTTTCTGATATAAAATCCACATAAGTACATAAACAAACCAAACAAAAACAAAATTGTTAAATTGTCTTTAGAGTGCATATTTTATAATTAATTTATCTGGTGGTATGCACATAATTTTGCCCGGTGACCAGAGTATTAGCAACTCGGAGATAAATCATAATGAAATATTATAATTTGCATAATTCCTCCCAAGAATGTTATGCAGAAGAGAAAGATGAAATACCGATGAGGAAGATAATGTTATTATATAAGAGACATGGAAAATAAAATTATTAATTCAGCATATCATCAGCCATATTTAGCGAGATTATTTGAAAAATGTTTTACCTATTATAATAATTATTGATTGGGAGATTAAAGAACAAGTAAGTGAATTTTATACAATACTTGTAATAATATTTCCGTGTACACCCGTAACAGAAAATATCAAAATGTGTGATGTACTCATTCTAGTTTAGGATTTTTGCAAAATAATTAAATAATCCACAGCCCATTTATTGAATTTTCCTGCTTATGTCGCCAGATCGCTCGGTTCCGGCAATATTTCATTGTGACTTTTGTTAGTAATGACTACTTATCTGTAAGGCACGAATAGCATTTGCAATAACGGTTTCCCAAATACCGAACGAAAAATTTACGGTATTACTTTACCAGTATTTTCGGTATTTGAATTGAATTAGATGTTTTCTTAATCCATATGTTACTTTTCTGTTGACTCTTTGCCTTACTGCCTGTGCGCAGCGCAATCCTCTCCTTATCACAAATATATCCCCGAAATTCCTTCAACATTTGTTTTTCAGGTGTTCCTTAGACTTTAGAATAATTTCATTTCTCATTGTTTGCATGTAGGGTATATTGCATACTATTTTCTATTTCTCTTTATATCTACAAAGTTTATTTCATGCATTTACATAGAATACTCATAGAATAATGAACAAATATATGCATATACTTAGTTTTATGTTTGTAAAACGGTTGTTTCGTAACAAGATTTATGCCCGGTTGTACCGTTGTCGTTTAAAATTTAAGGGCCAGTTTTACAATCGCCGATTAAAATTTTAGCTGTGAGTTAAATAAACAAAATTGAAACGAAACGATCTGTCAATGACAAATTGAACATTAATGTCAATAATTCGATTTATGACCAGTTTTATAAAGAAATTTAATCTTCACTTAAAATTTACTTCCACAGCAAATTTAATGAATTGAAAAAATGCAACGCGTTTTTTTTTTTACAGGAATGATACAAATGTCATAAGAACAGAGAAATTGGGAAATTGATTCGAACTTGTTCATTACTTTAAATTTACTTGATAACTAAATTTTAAGTGAAGCTTATAAAATCAGCCCTTAATATTGTTTATTTAACTTATTGTTAAAATTCTATCAAGAGATTTAAAATTGACCCTTAATGTTCTTTAAATTGACAGTGTCTTATAGCTGTCTGTATTAGCTAAGTTTGATTATTTAGAATTTTAAATGGCACAAAATTAACCCGTGTGGTGCACTCGCCACACCAGTGATGAAATCACATGAGAGGACGCCTGGTATGCGCCCGCATGGTAAAAATTTGTCATTAGTGCCGATATCTGAATACCTGTGTACAAAGCACACCCAGCAATGGGTAATATGAGGTGATCATATATTTAGTAAAAATATTAATATCTGTTATATTGTGTTATTATTAGTATTGTAGTTATTAATGTTTTTTTTCTCTCTATTTTATAAAATATACCGGGAGTTTATTTTATCAGTAAACATAGGGTATATCATTGTCATAGTTACGGTATGAATGTTTGACAGCAATGTATTGAATCGTTTATTTTATGAGTAAACATAGGCGTTTAACATGGGAAGCAGTTTTTGGTAAATACATAGGTCTGGCAATAAATCTAACCATGCTATTGAACATGATAATAGTACATTATATCTTGTACATTATTTAATATTACTTACTTTAATAATATTGCAAAAATTGTAATAAATTACAAAAATTATCAAATAAATAATTGTTTCAGTTTTTTATCATGCAATATGAAATTATTTACAAATGTCTCCGTGGCGCAGTGGTCATAACAGTAGCGTCTGAAATTTTTGGTTGGGGTTCGATTCCCCATTGGGGTAATAATTTTATTTTTTTTTACATAAAAATTGTTGAACTTTTAAAAATCAGTTTATATTTCCATATTACAATCACTTAAAAATAATAACATTGTAATAAATAAAGAGAAAATAATTGAGAATAATTGATTACAATAATCAAAATATTGATACAATAACAATGCATTGTATTTTATTTGATAAATACAGTAAAGACATAATATCTACACAAACTTATTATATTTCAGTTATTTTTATTAATATCAAAGGAAATACAATGCATTATTATTGTATCAATATTTTGATTATTGTAATCAATTATTTTCTCTTTATTTATTACAATGTTATTATTATTTTTAAGTGATTGTAATATAGAAATTCATTTTTAAAAGTTCAACAATTTTTACTTAAAAAAAAAAAATTACCCTAACGAGGAATCGAACCCCAACCAAAAACTTCGGACGCCACTGTTATAACCACTGCGCCCCCGGAGACATTTGTAAAGCTTTTCATATTACATAATAAATACGCGTAACAATTATTTATTTAACAATTTTTGTAATTTATTGCAATTTTTGTAATATTATTAAAGTAAGTAATATTAAATAATGTACAAGATGTAATGTACTATTATCATGTTCAATAGCAAGGCTTGATTTATTGCCAGACCTTTGTATTAACCAAAAACTGCTTCTCATGTTAAACGCCTATGTTTACTCATAAAATAAACGCTTCAATACAATGCTGTCAAACATTCATACTGTAACTATGGCAATGATATACCCTATGTTTACTGATAAAATAAACTCTCGGTATAAAGAATTGCATTATAATCATATTGCATACAGGAACAAATAAAAAAAAATAAATTTCATTATCCTGGTATCCGGAAAATTAAATATCAAAATACCGGTTTTAAAATTTGCCCTGGTATTGGCAAAATCTACGCAAGGGTTCTCAAAATTGTAGAGAGATATTTGGAAATAATTTTTGTCTTATCTTCGATCGGTTTCAGAATTAAGAAAGGGTTACATAACGTACTCAGCCACGCAACTCATAAAAATCTATTAATACACAGATGGCATTGCATGAGAAATGGCAATTATCAAACGAAGTCATAAATTGGGACTATTAACTGAAGGGATTAATATCATAACTAGACATGTAAGTGCCGTATGAATGACATTAAAACGCAATACTAATGAAATACGTGCTGTACTAAAGATATAATAAAATATTATAATATAAATTAAATTCATTCCATTCGAGAATTCTCTCATAGTTTTTGTGCATGCTTTACTATCACTTAGTCCAATTTAAGCTGTCAATTTGCAGGCTTCAAAAGTAGGTATAAACAATCAATTAAATAGTTAAATGGAAATTTAAATAATTGCAAATCAAATATATCCGGAAATTACAATAAATTCAATGTACAGGAGTAGAAAGTGTGGAAAAGTAACTTAATGCACTTCATTTTTACCTGCATCGCTGAAAGCAATGCATACATTTCTTTCTTTCCAATATAGAGACTATTTTCAATGTACAAGCATACATAGTATTTAAAATAAGGTTAATGGGGTCCACTACCATAGAAATAAAGTAGAACATGGGTCATTTATATTAAAACTAGACATTAAAACTAAACATCAACTAAAAAAAATAGTTTTTAAAATATTATTTTTATTGGCCTTAATATCTAAATTATTACTACTTTCAAGGCTTCTGCTATCAACATTTTGAAATCCGGAATCCATTTTTAAGTATATGAATCCAGAAAAGAACGAACAATGAAAGTTACCAAATAGTATTTGTTTGAATTTATGATGACACGCTAGGAAGACAATATTATTAGAATTTCACCAACCTCGTAGCTCTTATAAATCTCGAGATAGCAATAGTGGATAAAATATAATGATCACTCCTTATACTTGTGTTTATATGAAAATAAAAGAAATGTTGAATGATACAATCAAAACTTGGTTTATACGAGTAGTTTTTTTTTTTTATTATTAAATGTTTCATCAAATTGCTTATTATCCATATATGCATTACATATTCCCAATTATTCCCCACGAAAATTATTTGAAACATATTTATACATATATTATTATAATAAATTGAAATTACATATGTCATTGAATATAAAAAAATATCAAGATTTATGAATAACTTTTTAGAACTATAAATCGCTTTCAATTTCACCAAGATATATGGCCTAGACAGTATTAACTGAGAATGTTGAAGAATTATTTAGTTAAGATCTTCCTTCTCAGAATCATTATCTGTTACGCACATTTTAGTGTGTAAAAAAGTAAAAAAATTTAAAATAAGCATAATAATTTACTAATATACAAGTATTCATAAACGATATTTCAAAAAATTCAAAAAATAAACTTCGGAAGAAAAATATACATACATATAGCTATAATTAAACAGTAAAAATGATGATAATAATAAAAAATATATAACACTACCAAACGATAACGCTTGTAAAACTTTAAACAAAATTTTTAAAAATCAAAATTTAACTGTTACTTATAAATCAACAAACACAATTTTTACATTTTGTAGTTTCTACTGATGATGAGAACTTAGTTCTCGAAATACGTATATAGAGTTTAAGAATAATTTTAAGGTTAGGGGTATACAAATTTTAGTTTAAATATATATCTATCAAAGCGAACCCCGTATTCTGTTATTTTCTTAGATTCACAATTTTTGAAATATTATTATTAGCAAATAAAAATTTAATTACTATTTTATACATCTCCACACTTCAAACGCTACTTTGTGACTACTTGTAACAAATTAATTGTAAGATATACATACATATATGCAAGTCTGGACAAGGCTCAACCTGTAAGGGCTGTACAATTTAAAGTACAGTGGGCATAGTTCCAATTTTTTTTTTTAGTGGGACACCCCTGTGTCCGACAAATTTACGCAAATTAATTTATCAATTACCAAAATCTGTATCATTCGTAATTACTAGAACAAATCCAATCAGCACGTGGATCGTTCTCTTCTCATTCATATTTTTGAGTACTCATCTCTCGTTAAAGAGAAACAAAGGCTATTTCCGGAGCATGAAGGTTGAATACAAAATGGTGAAGAGTTTTAGGGCATAGGGCGCTCCCCTAATCGCTTGTCATGTCACAGGCTTCCGGTATACAAAATGAACTCTACTGAACCCACAACACGAGTTTGAGACTGGGTCATGAACATACTCAGTGCTCAGAATATAAAGGGGAAAACAATATGGTATATGACTTCCACTAGGGTAAATAAAAATATACCTACAATGTGAAGAAATAAAGCCACTTCAAGGAAAAATATTAATTATTCTCTTTTATAAAAATGTATATTAACGAACATATTTATGACATGTTTTTTCGCAAGCTTAAAAATTTAGAAAACTAGACCATGACAAGTGGAAAAACGTCTTATCAACTGAGTCCTTCATACAATTTTTTATATTTTGCGTATTTTATTTATTTTATATAGGTACTAAAATATGTAAAAAAAATCTGTTGTGGCCAGCACAAGACCTTCCGTCAATTCCATGTATTTTGTACAAATCCCATACCAAAAGGTCCTTGGAACAGATTCTATATAATATCATGTAATAACACATACTATTTTTTACAAATTCCATACCAAAAGTTCATTTGAAAAGGTTCTATAAATCCAATAAAATTATAACATAAACTACACTAAGTAATGTCCTTCCATCTTCTCTTTGGCCTTTCTCTGCGTGTCACTTGCGAGCAACACTATGACATACCAATTTTAGATCCCATACTTTTTTCCATATTTGGTTTTGCACTTGCAACTGACATCTGTCAATTAAATTCTTTTGAATAATTATGTCAGCTGTTTCCATGATAAATAACAAAGCTGACTAATTTTTGAAAATTAATTTCTTTGTAATGCTTTAACTCTACATCTATTGAATATGAAGGAAAATGAATAATCAAACTGTATAGAGAAGAGTATTTTCTTTAATAAATATAATAAGAAAATGTCAAAAAATAATATTTAACTGCATTTTTTTAAGAAAAACTGTTAAAAACTTCAAATAAGGGTACTTCCGGTTGACCAGTTATAACCAAAATCTAATCAGCTCTTCATATGGTTGTAAAGAAGAGGAATATGAAAGAATCATAATTTTTAGAATTGTAGTTTTGGAGTTATCGTCGGAGAAAAATTTGTCACACACACACACACACACAGACACACACACGGACACACATACACACATACAGACATCATCTTAAAAATAGTACATTCGTATTGTAGGGACCCTAAAACGTGCTTATACATTAAAAACTCACCACCGAATTTTTTGACCAAAAACAATACCTTCCTTTTGACGGAAGGTAAAAAAATTGCTATATTATACTGAGTTGATTTGAGGAAAGTTGTATACGTAATGCATGTAGTTGATAACATATTGAATTGACATTTATTTAGTCAATTAGTTAAAAGTTCATGTCAGTTCTGATTTATGAGTTTTGAAAATTTAAGTAAATGTCATTTAGCACAATCTTCTAAAAAAAATTGCGTATTGAAAAAACCTTCATTTCATCAAATTGAGTTTCGTAATGACTTCATTATACATACAAAATATAAAAATAATTATAATTGCACTAATATTGTATCAGCACCGTATTTGTCAGAATATAAATACAGCAATAATACTGCATCTTGAAAATATGGGCCCGTATTACGAGAGCATTTTTATAACAAGGCGCTTTGACATTATATTTTTATGAGACATTTTTTTCCATAAAAGCGCTTTAATTATAAAAGTGCGTTCGTAATACGAGCCACTCTTACTGTAATACGACTGCGATTAGTCTAGAACAGCAAAATACACCGATTTCTTTGATTCCTTGGACGACAAATCCTGAGTGTAACTCTCCTTATTGTTAATTTTAGACCGACAGTTTAAATTGAAAAGTTGGGGGCCATTTCTTCATATGAAAAGTTCCTAAAATCTATTTCTGGTTTCACCTAAAGCGATATCAATGGTTATCCTTTTATTTACTTCTTCTGTCAACAATAATGCTCCCTCATTTGATCAGTGAGTATCTTTTCTTTTTTTCTGATACAAATTTTCATTTAACAATTAAATCTCATTTGACATTTGACAGATGTGGTAGATATTACAATGTTGGAATATGGTTCATATAAGCCTAAATTACCAAAACAAAAGGAAATGTTTGAAATGGTTTGAAAATTATTACATGGGATCTATCTTTGTTTTGCTTGAATGATATCTGCATTAATCACTATTGCAGTTAATTAATTAATTAGTTTTTAATGTGCAAGAGAATTGCATGTTCTGTGCTGAAATGATGTTAGAAACTCGTGCTGCAGCCATTACCTCTCGCTTTATTCTTATTGATATGTAGGCATTAATGCGTGAGAGTAATATTACATGTCAATATTATAATGAAAATAAACTACAATATAATCATTCAATGTAAATTAAATTATGAAACATAATAAATAAATCATTGCACGCAGAAAATAAAGCTAAGATACATATACGAACTGTCTGCTGCGAAATGGCAAATTTGCTTTACATTAGCTACATTAGATATTGGTATTAACATAACAGATGTTTGAATCGCCCGTGCAATGCCTAAAAGCTATTTCGCGATAAGAAAAGATTGCTTCACTTCCTTATACACAATATTTGCCATATTGACGAGGAAATAATAAAGGAAATTATACACAGAGATACAAGCTATTCTAAATATGGATTGCAATGCATATGTTTTACTTGATTGGAGCGAAATTGGTTCAGAGAGTGGTCACATGATGCACGAACGTTCAGGTGTTTAATCACGGAATCTACAATATTACTACGATATTTAGCTTTTCAATACTTAGGTTTTTCATTATTTGCCAATGTCTATTACATTATACGAGTAGTTTGCCAAAGCTAAACATTTGGATCCTCTGTTAAACGAAACTTGCCGGTTGCTCAACTTCAGTACAGAGCTCCAAACACTTGCATGATCCTCGGCACTCAATATTCGGCCAAGAACCAGCTCGGTCACGACTAAAATCCAGACACAGTGTATTCTGCGACAGAAACCAAGACTGCAACAAGACGCTTAATGTGGAATGAGCCCTTGAAGTCAGAAGATAAAGCAATATGAATTCCTCTAGTTGAGAAACTACCACCAGGCAATGACTAGAAATGGTCCATTTGGAAAACTTTAAATCGCCTACGAAGTCAAGTAGGAAAATGTGGTGTAAACATGTTCAACTGAGGGTACCAAGTAGAATCCACTTTATATCATTGTAGTCAAAAACAATTAATGGCCTGCCTGCTCACATGTGCTAACTTGGAAGAGGAATTCACGAGAGAAGATCTGACTAAGGCAACAAGAGCTGCTTTAAACTGCGCAATTTTCGTAATGAATACAATTTAGATAGGCCATGTTCTAGTTAATGCTGGACAATGCATCAGGCGTAATAATTATATAATTATAAAATTTGATGATGTTTATATGAGTTTATGTTGTATATATTACGCATAAATTAATAATAGCTTATTTTATAGAACGCTTTTGAAATCGTCAGCAACCGTCAGAAGCATGCGCAGCTACATAAAAGTGTTCACAGAGTCACAAATTTTAAACTCTGACTACTAGTTGGCTGTTCACAGATATTTTCTGACTGGTTGAGGGCTGATCCGCAACGGTTAGAATAATTTCCAACTCGGCTGGAAACTTTTAGTTTGAAACATGCGCATTTATATATTTTCAGAAGTTTTGACATTCCCATATATTCCGAGTTTGTTTTCGTTTGCAGAAAATTAGGTTATCTGTGAAATTGCTGTTTGATACATTAAAAATAAATTTATATTTATTATTTTAATAAATATTTTAAGGTGAGTATATTATCGCAAAATAATAAGATAGCTATTAAAATTCCTTTACTTAAGTAGTAAGGGATATATGACGGATTCGGACAGTAGCACTTTTTAAATTATTCTTCAAGAAAAATATCCAAAAATAAGAATTATGTTAAAATGATAGTACTCCAGTATTTAGATTTTTTAACACTTTCAAACAAATTGCAAATAATGATATTGCAGTAAGATTTATAGTTTCACGGTATAACCATTATCAAGCTGAAAAAAAAAAACGGCACACTAGATACTTTTAAATGAGTTTTCTTTATGTGTTCACAGAAAAATTGAAACCGTTTGATTTCCAACTAGTTTGAAACTGGGCATGCGCATTTGATCTCAAACTTCAATCGTTTGCAAACCATTCTAAGAACAAAGCTAATAAAAACAACAAGACCTCAGCTTACTTACACCACAATGAGTGGAATTCGATATTTCGCTACCGAAAATAGGACACTTTAATATGTAAAGAATGAGAAATGAGGCGAGATCTTTTATTCACCGATCGGTAGTGCGCGTGAAGCAGAAATTCAGCAATGGGTCTTTTTATTCAGCGTTATAAAAGCAGTGAATTTCAAAATAGCGTTCCTATTTTCACCGATTAGTTAAAAAGAAATCTATCCGATCCATCCGGTTTGAGTGTCGATGGATTTGATAATTTCTGTTGAATTAGTAGTGGGGGTATAGTTTTCAGGTTATGTTCACAAGTTTGTTGACGTTTTAGCCGGTAGTCAGCGAAGAAAAGTGGTGAATTATAATGTTGTAGAAATGATTTCATTGCCATTATCTCATGTTTTTTTTTTTATTATTTATTAATAGAGTTTCTTAATTATCACTACTCGAGTCAGTAGAATTTTCTTCTTTGGAAAACGAATCCGAATAGGAACAATTTTGTAATTTTCCCAAAAAAAAAACACCCCATAACTTATCTAGTGACAGCGACAATTCTTACTCTAACCTACAATATGTATAATTTCCAGCACCCTTTCATCAAGTAGTTCCTATTTTCACCATCTATCCATTATATATCCATCAGTGACGTCATTATCAAATTGCAACGAATTTCACTGATGAATTGTCGATGAATAAAAGAACTTGCCTATACTTGTTATATGGTTATCTACCTATATATACAGTTGTTATATATTATATTATGTATTTGTAATAATAATTATTTGTATACTGTGTATGGTTTGGACAACGATATTTCATTTCTAGTTTATGTATATAGTTGCAAAATCTCTACCTTCTCGCCTATCTGTCGCGACACTCACGGCTTAACTACCGCCTGTCCTCTGAGTGATGTGGAAGAGCTTGCATATAATAAGCCAAGCCCAACTTTCAAGCTTCAGCTGCTCGGGAATGAATTAGATTAACGCTAGGCTGCTCTGAATCGTTTCCACTTAATACCTTGATCGTTGGACTGATGATGCCATATACAGAACATGACTGGAGACTGTCGCGAGCAGAATAGGGTAGCGAAAGTGAATAGAAAGACGTAAAACACTCAATAATTTTTAATTAGGATGGTTTCTAAATTCCACTTTAAAAAGTAAATAAATAGTGGTAATATCATTTACTGAAACTTTTGATGTAATCGAATGTTCACGACCATTATGGATGATGAATTCTGGTCCCTGTTAAATTAATAATCAACATTTAATTGAGAAAGAAAGGAAACTCTCTTCGTTCATTTAATTTTTGTTTGTGGTGGTGCAAAATCTAGGACTATTTTGCCTACAATTCCTTTCGCATAAGCTGTATGGAATTCCAAATTCAACAATCACTCTTAAAGTAATTGAGCGATTAATAATCAAAATCTGCTTAATTTTTGCCATATTTTCATTGGTACTTGATTACATCAACGCAAAATTTTAAGATATTTAATCTTCGGGAGTGAATTAGATATGTTTCTACGATTAGCCAAGTCAAGCAGATGATACGTTGACAAGTTTATGTGTCACCCCCCTTTGAAGAGAATGGCTGGTACCATAAGTACCATAAATGCCAAATTTCAATATTTAATTTCACGTTTATGTTTGAAGAACGATTTTTTTTTCAAATAATTATTTATATACAAACTATATTCTGCTTTAAAATAATATATTTTAAAAGATATCGTTCTTTAAATATAAGGGTAAAATTAAACATTGAAATTTGGCCACAATTTTTGTAAGTTACAACTACCCTGTCGAGGAAATGAAAATGAGAGACCATATTTTGTACGAGCGTTGAGTACCTACAGATGTAGCTTAACATTTCGGTCCGCCTTCAGTATTGTGAGAATTCGCCCATTGGTGTATTTTCCACGCTTGTTATGAGTGCCCGATAGGTGACGCCTGGTAAATGCCTGCACGGTACGAATATGTTTCATTATTACCGACATCTGCTTACACAGCAGATTGGTACACCCAGCAATGGGTAATATGCCATGATGATGCATACCGGGTGTCTACATGAAATCCGTAATATAGAGAATACATTGTTATTTTTTTCATTTTGCTATAGTTAGGTACTAACCTATTAAATTTAGAGAAAAGTTGTAAATAAAAAAGTTGTTCAAAATTAAAAACTATATAATACGAGACTAAAATTAATCACAATTTCATTTTATTTTACGAAAAAAGCGCAAATTAAAATTCGCAATTTACAGGAAATTTCAGAGTGCCATTGAATTACCGATGTTATTTTTTTTTTTATTTGACACATCTCATAATTCGACTCTTGTCAATAAATAATTTTATATAATTATTAAAAGTATAATTAAACAGAAAAAGAAAGTACAAAGTGATTCAAGAAAGGTATAACATTCAAATTTAATTATAATATGTCAAAAGTTAAATGTCAAATAAAAACAAATAATACATCAGTAATTCAATGGTACTCTGAAATATGCTGTAAATTGCGAATTTTAATTTTCGTTTTTTCTTTCGTAAAATAAAAGAAATTGTGATTAATTTTAGCCCCATATTGTGTAGTGTAGTTTAATTCTGAACAACTTTTTTATGTACAACTTTTCTCTAAAATTAATTAATAGGTCGAAAACCACAGCAAAATGAATAAATAACATTGTATTCCTTATATTACGGATTTCAAGTAGACACCCGGTATAATGTTTAACAAAATTCGCATTTGATGTGTCGAAGTGCTGCTCTCTTTTTTAAAATATATACAATTTAAAGGAAATTACACTACAGTTTCTGTATTTGAACTTTTGTTATTGTTTATTATAATAATTCAATGACTGAATTATGTATCATTATGGATGTATGTCTTATTATGAGTAAGCAAATTTAAATTATTATCATCTTATGAGAATTACCAAATACAAAATAAAAAAAGGAATTTGAAATTTTAAAAAATATTGGTGCGGATGTTTCGAAACTAACCAATAAATACTTAAACAGTAACTGAAACAGATGGAAATCCCGTTTCATGCTCTACAAAGAAGTTGAGGATCTCATATATTTATATATTTGTTTTAAAAGATATTCATCTTCAATGTGTACTCTACTCATCATAATTTTTTTATCTTCTTGAAAGATATCTTCCTTATTGGTACAGCAATAACATTGTTTGGATAGCTGTATATCTGATATTTATAGTATTTTGTTTAATTTCATTCATTTAATTTGCAACGGTAGTTTAGTGATTTTAATCGATGGTTGTTTATACTTGTATTACGGTAATCGAAGGTTAACTGGTTAGTCATCTTGAGAAATGTCTTGCAGCTTTTCCTATTTGTATAATTAAATGGACATATGCATTTTCATTATCTACAATAAATATATAAATTCATTCATAAAAACAAGAGATGTTAATAAGTTGTTGACAAGACATTCACTTGACATATAGAATGGAAGTTTTTCTTCGGCGATTCTGCAAAGATGAAAGAAATATATTGCATATGTTTTTGCTATTTTTTTTTTTATATATAATAATAATGCGATTAAGCATACGATTGTACTAATCATAGAATAATAAAAAGAATCCGGATATATTATTTTAAAATATGTACATAATTCATTGGTGAATATAAAAAAATGGCTGTTCCATTTTTACCTCTCGCTAAGAGAGGTATTGGATTCATGCTAAAATTCGCATATCCAGATTTTATTGAATAAGCACGATTTAAGGTCCCTAGAATCCGATTATAACATTTTTAAAATGATGTCTCTGTGTGTGTGGATGTGTGTATGTGTGTGTGTGTGTGTGTGTGTGTGTGTGTGTGTGTGTGTGTGTGTGTATATATGTATGGATGTTGGAGGGACGATTCCTCAAAAACTATAAGACTTAAAAAATATTTAACTGCAGTTTCTTCAATCAGACATTCCTGGGAAGAGCTGAAAAGGTTTTGGTAACAATTGAACAACCGGAAGTAGTAGTTTCTTAAAAAAAATCTTCTAAATATAATTTTTTGGGAGTTTTTTTTATTAAATATTGAAGAACATAAAATTCTCCATCTAATACACTTAAAATTTTTATTATATCTTGTATAGATTTTGAGATATAGACACTATAATTTAAAGAGTAAACTAATCGCAGAGGCCAAGGCACTAAGGAAACCAGTTGACAAATTCCAATGTTTATTATAACATGACACATGTCATTGTCAAATATCAGCAGTTTTAGTGACATTCTGATAGCTTTTTCAGGGAAGTATATTTAACTTTTCTTATTGTTTTATTAATTAAATATTTGAAATTATAGGTAAAATTATAGGTAAAATGCATATATCCATCAGAAATACCGCCAATCTGGTTAATGAATTGGAAGAATCTCTGACGTTTAGAAACTTCCTCATACAATGAAAAATAGATATAATTAGAATTATATGTGTGCAGAAGACATGTTAAATACAATAAAAAACAATATTTGAGTAAAGTTCTGTAATTTTTTGTTATAAAACGACGGTTCGAAAGCGAAGTGCAATACAATACTTATATATCCTAATATGGAAATGGCGAGAGGTCTTGTGCTGGCCTCAACAGATTTTTTATTTTGTTCAAAGACATAATTTAATAATGATGAACTATGCAACATCTTTCACCCTTCAGAGAGGGCGCCCAGTATGAGAGACCTGACCGATTTAATATCATACTGTGAATTTTTTGTTGGATTATATTTTTAGAGTTAAATTTTTAATTTATTCTTTATGAAAAATGTTCGTTTTTATAGAAAAAAAAAGTTCAATTCATCAACTCATACCATTATTTTGTAACAAAATACCCCGGTAGTATTTTTTCTCTCAGACCCGGCGCCACTCCCGAAGGGTTAATATTTACTTATAATTGTGTGACGTGATGATATATGTATGTATTTACAAGCAACGCAAATGATTTCCTTTATTTGGTTTTGATTTTTGCTGCTAATAAATTATCTCCTCTAGAATCACTTTGCACTACACTGACACAAAATAAGGAGTTAGTGACACATTTAGATTAATACCAGTGTCCTACGGCAGTGCGGCCGTCGTTTAAAGCAATTTTCATGCCTTGTTCCTGTAATTATTGTTCAACCGGTAATTATAGAAATTTGTTGCTTGCGACATGTGCATCTGTAATAAGCCAATAATGACATCGTATTTCTTCAATTGACACAATCGAATCAAAAAATCTGCAACAGTGTTATTGCTAGATGCAGAACGGTCAACATTGATAAAGTTGCACATGGTAGATACAGGACTTTGCAAAATGGACACGAACATGAATTGTTTAACTACAAGAATAGAAATTTATTATTTCGATTTTGGAAAAGAGAATTTTCCACGGAATAAGATTTTGTTTACTGACAAATGTAAAATGTAAAGAAGAAATTTGAGTTGTAGACACTATTTCCGCGAATTGATACATCTTCAATTTCTGCTGTGAGATTTACTAAACTTTTATCACGCATGGCATAGATGAGACTTTATCTTTTATATCATTTCCTAAAAAATTAAAATTTTATTTCATCTGAAAATAGCATTTTTCACTAGTCGTCTACATTCCACTGTTGATATGTTTTGCAAAATTTAATCTCGGCTTTTTATTTCTTCTACTAACTAAAGGTTTTTCTAACACTGACACGTCCAAAACGTCCTACACCTTTAAAGCATCATTCCCTGCTAATGTTTAACGCTTAGTGAGAAGCGCATAGTAGCTAGTGCGTAATGTTTAAAAGCTTGTGCAAAGGTGCAGCACAGAAGCAATTAAGAGATAGAGATATATAGTTGTACTCGTTTTTTGTTCGAAATGTCACTTGCCAAGTCAAACATATTAAAAATATTTCGTTATACTTGCCGCGAACTGGTGTATTTGAAATGAATTCTGAAAATCAAATAGTATATAGTTCAAAGAAGAAAAGCAGTTGGTTTAATAGTATCAAAATTTATTGCGGATTCTGCAAATGTAATAAACAAAAGTAAAAGCGTAGCAAACTACGATGGTGAGTTCACCTAAGAAATAGAAAACGTTTGTTGCAAGGCGTTGGGATAATTTGCTTCTTGGAATGAGAATGAATGAAAAAATCTTATTTATCAATTATTACACAAGAATGAACGTCAAACCTATTTGATAAACTTGTACTTCTATCTTTAATCGAAAACAGAATTAAAAAGAATAATTCATTTCGTCACACTATTCCACGTGTCGCTAAATTCATAAACAAATTACAATCGATATCTGATATCTGTCAGATGTCACTACTGTCGATTTATGAATTGAAATATTTGCTGGAAATGGTCTACAAATTATCTACTGAGCACTATGAATTACGCTTGAGTTTATGGATAACCCACTATCCATTATGCATTAGTGAAGGAGCTGGGAACGAGGCTTAGGACACCGACACACAGTACTTCGGCTCTTCGGCTGACATTGGCAAGATTTTCTGTTTGAATGTCTTTCGAAATACTGACAGCAGTTTTCTTACATCTGCTATAGATTTTAGTTAAATTATTTTTATCTGTTTTTGTCTTGTCTCTTAGCTTGTCAGCTAATGATTTTGTCAACTTTTCTTTGGTAATAATTCCACTTGCTGTTCTTTTATCGATTATTTGCAATCCAGCTATCTCACCTCACGAGAAACCTTTCCTTTTGGAGAAAGATTTATAACGGATTCTCATAACTGAAAGTGGGTGTATTTCACCATTTCATTAGATAGTAATCTAAATTAATAATAAATTAGAAATTTGATGACAAATATAAATAAACTCGGAACAATAATTTGGCTCGATATTTTTGAACACGGACAATTTTGTTTGTGCTATAAAATACAATGAAAATAAATTTTAAATAAGTCTTAGTCCCTATATAAACTTATGTTGTATTCTGAAACGAAATTGCGTATTTTCATAGTTTTTAAAATGTTAACATAATTTATTGTTTTTGATTACATGAAATGGAAAATTTTCATGTCAGTATCCGATCCGGGTCTCCTCGTGTCCTATTTCTCCGTCAATTACCTAGGCGTTGGAATTACTGACAGCTCTATATTTCATTTGTCTCCTTGCAGTGTCCCGTTGCCCATAGCGACATAGTTATTTACTTTCAAATGCTGCAATGTGTTTCTCTCTTCACTTACTCTATTTTTAATTACTAGCTCTAGCTCGTGTGGGGTCTATTGTTTATAACAAAAAACTTATTTATTACCTTAAAAATAATGAACAGAAGAAAATTAATTAGTGATCTACTTATCGAGCCTATATTAGCGAGATACGACGACGGAGCCATCATCATATATAGATTCCAGAGTGTGAAATTTATAAATTATGATTCTGTCAATTGATAAGGAGATCCATTCGTTTACGATGTAATATTATTTATTACGACGTTAAAAATATCGAGATAAATCACTAGTTGACAGCTCAGCAGTTTGGTAATGATTTTTTTACAATATATTTAGCGCTCATTGCAAATGTTAATGGCAATATGTCAGTGTTTTGTAATACATTACTCAGGATTTCAATGTCAAAGCTAAATTGGAAATTGCAACTTTTTTCAATGATGTATTGTGAATTTTGACTAATGACAATGATTAATGCATTAATACGTCTATATTACGTTTAAATTCTTCCGACAAACCTGGATATAAACTTTACATGAAGATATACTACGTTTATATGCAGTTTGAAAATGGTTTCAAGTTTCTGTCGGAATTACACGAATAATGCAATTTTCAAAACAAGTCTACAAATTGGTTTGAAAACGATTTTGGCGCATGCGTATTTAGCTAATGTACGAGCCCAAACTCAATAATAATCTGGCCGGTTTACATTTTTAACAAATTACGAAATCTACACAAATGGTTAGAAATTTCTACAAAATTCTTTCAGTTACTTTCAATATAGACTTAAAGTTTAAAAAACTGTAGGTCAAATGACTGGTAATAATAGTATGACCGGCATTGTAAGGTTCATTTTCTAGTCCTGATTTAGCTTCTATCGCGACTCTTTACTGTTGGCACAATGAAAAACGATTTCATAAAAATCCAGTGCATACAGTAAAACCTACCCCCATATGGGACAATACTCACAGAAAAATGTGCAGAGCTTAGAGATACTAAAAAATTACAGCTGGTATTACTAATAAAGGCGATGCAACCCAATATTAAATGGCAGAATATTTGAATAACATATTCTGTTTTTGTGAGTTTAAAATCTATATAAAAAGAAATTTGGAGGGGTTTTATAATTTATTTGTTGCTAATGTAAACTGGCCGAGCTTCTATGAGTTTGGGCTCATAAGTGACAGATCCTCTGCACCCCAAATACTTCGTTTTGTCATTAATCCATTTTTTTTTTTTTACTTTGTATCAAGCTCCACAACTATCAGTTTATTTGAAGGTTAGTAATATATAACGGCTTGCCCAAATCGAAACCGAATTTTAAGAGTTTACATGAATAGTTTTGACGCTAGTTTTCAAGTCAAACACATGAATTTTAGATTTGGTTTGAGATAACCCAAAACCGTTTTGACCCTATATACATGGTAGTTTTTAAAATTAAAATGTTTTGAAAATAGTTTCAAAACTGCAAGTAAATTTAGTAACATATAATATACCTATAAAAATGTCAATTGTGTTTTGAGAACAACCATTTTAAAACTTTCTAACGACTAACTAAAATGTTTTGAAAATAGTTTCAAAACTGCAAGTAAACTTAGTAACATATAATATACCTATAAAAATGTCATTTGTGTTTTGAGAACAACCATTTTAAAACTTTCTAACGACTAACCAATAATCAAAATTAAGATAATGTTTTAGAAAAATGATAATGAACTTCTGGAAAGTTTAACGAACAAAATATCACATAGACATAGATAATCTGTTTTGAATTGTCATATGTTTCAGTTTCAGAACAAAATAAGACAAATGGTTCAATCTGCCAAAGTTTGCAGACTGTTGCAAACTTTTTCAATTTGCGACAAAGCGGAAAACTTTATTTTTAGTATACCAGTCACATATCCAAACAAAATCGCACTTTAGAGAATACAGTATGTGCCGGGCATTTTCTATTTGATTTATTTAGTCACTTGTTTCCTGAATCAAATCCCAAAAGCACAGGCATCACTTCTGAGACACTATATATAGCGAACAATGCTTTCTTTATAGAGAAAATTATGTAAAAAATTCTAATTTCCATTTTTGATTACCTATTTAAAATTGCTTTGTATGTTTCCTAGTTGGTATTACAAAATCATGCCTTTATGCAATTGACAAAACAATACACCAGTTAAGTATTTAAAGTAGAGGGAAAGTTGTCAATATTGACTGCCTAATACAAAAGAAACCGAAATCACTGCGGAAGCAAAACCAAGCTTTGCTTAAGTAATGCTGAGCCTTAGAAACTTACGCACTCATAATTATCATCTCAGACACGCGTATAAATAAGTAGTGAGTAAATATAGTAGCGCTTACTGCTAGCATAACCTAGCGAACATGCTGTTAGGCCGTGCGTTGTGAAATGCTATGCTGCCTTTCAGAATAAATATAAAGGCACTAGATGTTTACAGAATGTGTTTGATTCTGAATGCGGGTACATAGTGATTATGATGTGTTGTTACAGTGTAGTTTATGAGAGAATGGTAATCGTTTTGTGAGGTTCACACAGAAAATTAATGCAAAGACGTGCTTCAAACACTACTGCAAGTTTACGGTTGGAATATTTTCTTTCAGGAAATAAACGAAGATATGTGACTATGTAGAAGTAACAAAGATTATTTAAATTTATGGAACTGTGTTTCCCAAACTTTTTTGGTTTGCAAACCCCTTTTCCTCCCAAATTTGAGGGCGGACTCTTCCTTGACTTGGATTTGTACAAGAGTGTATACTCCAAGGAGCAGCCTGTGGTTCCCTGGGGGGTCCGCAAACCACAGTTTGAGAAACACTGCTTTAGAAAAATGATATACGCATTTTTGTAAGTATTCGTAGAATTCAAGATAAACGACATTAAAATATTTGTTACATTATCCCTACGAAATAATACAAGCAACAAGAGCGAATGGGATGGGTCTAGGATTTTTCTCTTTCCTTCAGATTCGAATTAGAGAGGTTGGTCTGTATGCAAAATATAATTTTCTTCATCTAAATATATCGTCAAACAAGATCTGCATATACACCTCACCTTTGTGTATTTGAAGCGTGTAGATGCAAAAACAGATATTTGACATATAACTAGTTTTGAGTAAAACGCAAAAACTCTACCAAGACCTTAAAAAACTAACCAATCAATTTACCAGTTTACTTCAATAAAGTAAACGTTTTATTAAGAAATGTCTAACAATAAAAAAAGATATTTTGTTTAAAAAATGTTATAATGTGTAGTTTTGCAGCTGAGACAAGCAAATGTGAACTAGAAATTTCTGGTTTGCGTCTATATTAATGGTACAAACACCAAAATGTTTGGTCTAAGAACATTTGGGGTTGCAATTTACAATAGAAAAAGATTCCAAAGAAAATAATATTATATTTTTAAATAATGAATCACTACAGTAAGCACAAAAAATGAACAAAACTAAACTCTTCAAGCACCGTGTTCATTATCCGACAAAACAACCATGTAATCCTCATCAGGTTGACTTTCTTCTGAATTAGCTGTTTTTCTTTCAAAAGCGTTTCGATCATCTAATTCGCCTTATAATGTAAACAAACTAATTCAAAACCGTAACTTGATTCGTCCAATGGTAAATATCTGCTTTTGCATTTGAATGCCGAACGCAAATGTCTGCTTTTGTATCTAAGGCTAAATTTAGGACGCCAATAACAATTCGAAATGTATGTTTATACTCCTAAAGGTCAAAAATATCGTATTCTTTATCAATTTCTTATAAGAATCCATGGCTATCTCATTTTATTACAAAATGTCAAATGTCTGCTTTTGCATATGGGCTTCATTTGTCGCCTTACTTCATAATCTTTATCCTGATTTAAAGAGCACATAAATCAAATCCTTTTCATTCTTGCAATCCTGAGGAGTGTCCGAGAAATTAGATTTGCCAGCTGATGATATCTCAATGTATTAAAACTGAAAGTACTAGATTGAAGATGTTTGGAATGGTTGTGTGTATGCACGAGTAGAAACCATCCCAGTCCTAGTGTACGTATATGAGTGACAAGTGGGCAGAGAAACACGTTAGAGAAACAGCTGTAATGAAATTCCTGCAGGCGCTGTCGTTTTCGTCCTTGTCAAGGAGATTCGTGAGGCGTGACATAGAATAACAAGGAATTAACATCAAGAGGAAGATAATTATTAATTTGATTATTTCTGTTCCGTAGTGTATTAACTTCGGTTAGGTAAATTTTGCCTACCACTAAAACCATTTCTTGTGTAAATATGTTCTTGCACAAAGTGAACTTAATTTACTTCAATTAAAATTATCTATAAAACGGGCAAAACTAAAAAGGTGGGCAGCTAATTCTAAACTTGGTACTGTAACACGAAGGGGATACGACGGTTCTCAGACTGGTGGCGCTCTTACTTCTTAACCAACGATGACATTTTACACTAACAGATGGCGGAGAATTGGCTACCACTTTATTAAGGATGAACACATACATTTTGATATTTATTATATTCGTATATATGAACACTTATATGGACACGGACAATCTTTAAGATTTATACAAATTTATTTACACATATATACACTTATGCCCGGTTGCAGAAACCGACTCTACATGTCTACTACATGAGTATCTAGCACCGACTAAGTAAAAATTAAAAGGTTACATATTCATGAGAGGATATCAAAGGAGTGCAGAGTTTTGCAAATTTAATTATCAAAAAATAAATGTCTAGAGTCTAGACTCTAAACACTGAAACAACGTTGGGATACCATTTATGTACCAATGACATAGTGTGACAAGGGAGAACTCAGACACAGCTATTTAGGATAGGTATTTCTAAACTGAATTTTGACATTTATAACTTAAATAGATTAAAGAGTTAAAATATACACCCCTTTTCTGTAACTCAATAGATAATAGTTATCGATCGATAATAATTTTTGACAAATAGAAACATAGAAACTGTAAGTTTAATTTTTTATTCAGTGTCTACTAGAATTATTGGCTATAATTTATTATCGATCGATAAAAGTTATCGACTGAGTTACAGAATATGGGTGATTGTTCCTGAAACTATAATTTAAAAAAGTTTATTTGTGGTCTGCATTCCACGATGTTACAGTAGGGATAGAATTAAAAGATGATCGTTTTAGTGGTACGCCTGTAAATGTTACCAGTGAAGAAAACGTCAATTTATTAATACCTCTGACATAAAAAGAAATTGAATTTTGTACTAAATATGTACTTCTACCAAACACCTTAAATTATTATTTATATGATTTTTTGACAATTACTTAGAGAAGATTTTTTGTAGGTACAAGTATAAAATCAGAAGAATAAACTTTAATGATGCGTTGATCAAATTTGAATTATATCTTCTTGCATTCGACACCGTCATCTTCATCTACAAATGCGAATCGTGCAACAACATCTCAATCTTACATAACCCCATTAAATATCCTACACTTACAGTAAGTTCGGTAAATAAACCCAACACGTCTCGTTGCAAAATGTGATGTTATGCAGCATACAGAATGTCATTGGCGCACCGTTATACCACTATTATATATTAAAGAAGAAGTCTCGAGGCGATGGAGATGATGCATAATTCATAAACCTCGGAAGCAACGTGTTGTATACAGAGAAAAATGCAACAAAAACCGTGAGAATTTGCATGAAATCTTACGTGGATTTTTGCATAAATATACGCCAGAGTTTTTGTTCCATATAACAGTTAATTAAACATGAAAGTAACAGTGAATTTTTCAATTATTTTGGAATTTTATCGCAAGTAACGAAATAAATTGCGTGTAATTTAAACATATACTGGCGAGAAATTTGCATATTTTTACACGGGATTAAACTATGCTGTCAACACAACACCAAGTCACACCTGCGAGATATGAAAACAAAAATAATTAAGTGCCAAATATGTCCAGCAGAAAGCGCTATATAATATAATATTTATAACAAAAAGATTTATATTTTGAAAACAGCTATACAGAAAACAGCTTATGGAAGTGGTCTATTCAAAACCAGTAGAAAAACATTATATATGTATGTGATTTGTTAGCGCAAGAATTTGGACATTTTCGTTTACGGTTAATACTATTGTATTTTCAACCCCATCGAATTAATCTGGGGACAACTGAAAAGTAAAATTAGAAGAAATAATAGTTCACCTGCTAATCAATTGCACTTCTGTTACAGTACAAATAAAAAGTGAAATTAGTAATATTACAAAATAAAACTGATCTGACAGTATTAGACATTATTGAAATTAAAAACCAATATTATGATATTCGTAATATTGTAAATGATTTTATAATAAATATACCTATAAATTGTAGTGTGAACAGTGATAGTGCAAGTGACGAAAGTATTATTGTTGATTGTTAATTTAAGTATCTACATATTTTTAATATTTGTAAAATAAAAAATGTGATGAAACATTAGTGTTGATTGTTAATGTATGTATCTATATGCTTTTGAGGAATACGTAGTTAAGTCTTATAGTTTTTGAGAAACTCCCTACATACGTCAAACGGCAATACACAAAATAAGGAAAAGACCTCAACGACAATAAAGGCTGTATTCACAATAGGGCTGTTGCAAGAATTTTGTATGTATATTCATTAAAAACCTGAAATTTGAAAATATTACGATACATACTTGTACATTAGATATTTTACAATTAAATATTGAAATTTGTGTAATATTTAGAAAAAGTCACGTGATCTAAAACATAATGTGACGTCAGAGTACATATAGTTTAACATATGACAAACTATCGCCTATTTTTACCTCTCGCTGCCCTTGGTAAGGGAGGTATATGGATCGTGCTAAAAATCATATACATATCGAGATTTTAGTAAATTACCACGTTTTAAGGTCCCTAGAATCCAATTTTAACATTTTCACGATGATGTCTGTATGTGTGTGTGTATGTGTATGGATTTTGTCTTCGCTCTAACTCAAATACTATCATTCAGAAAATTCTGAAACCTTGTATTTCTATCCGATTCTAATATGAAAAGAAGCCATTAGATTTTGGTGTAAATCGGATAACCGGAAATAGCACTTTACCTGAAGCTCATAATGGTTTTTCTTCAATAAATACCATTAAATGTCATTTTTTCGCATTTTATGTCTTATGAAAATTAAAGATTATTGAATTTTCCACAGGAATACATTAATACTTTTTCTATATATTTTACATATAAATTTAAAAATAATTTTTTTTATTAGTCCCGAAGCCGAAGATAAATACAATTCTTTTGTTACACAGTTCATATTTCAAATGAATGTAACAGACAGTAAATATTACTGTCAAAAAATTAATCACTTCAAATTAATAATAGTGACATTTTAAAAAGAAAATGGAACAGTTTGGAACGTTAGTAAATACGTAAATATGTATTAATTAAATTAATAAAAATTAAATAGCGGGAGGTTTTGTGTTGGCCACATCAGATTTTTACTTCCATAATTAACTTAATCTGTTTTCCTATTGGCTATGAATGACATGCTGTTTGTACTCCGACGTTACAGGAGTGCGGGGTTGTTTTTCATGACTATTTTCGGCGCTAATCTTTTTATTTAATTACTTACGAAAATAACAATTATTTTTTTTACTATGAAAAATACTGCATAATCTTTCATTTAAAACACTTTTTAAAAAATGTAAAACCGGCTCATTACTGTGTGTTGATTTATGAAAGTACCAACACTGGGTCAATCTGACGTATTTACCACATATGTTATGTTACTCATTAACTTTATTCATTCATTTCAAATATCTACACGCTTAATAATAACATGATTTGATCCATAAATAATAAGAAGGTTAAGGAATTAAATTAATCAATATTTATGAAAAACAATCACGAACAACTCGATAGAGCTTATCAAAAGTTCAGGAAACTCGAAAATTCCAATTCATCATCAATAAAAACAAGGACAAAAAGTGTAGTCCACGATGAGTAAGCCAGTGCACTAATAATCTTCTTACCGTCGCTTCTGGGCCTGAGGTGTGCATACTAATTTTCTCCCGGATGTTACTACTGTCCGAAAAAATCCGCAAGTCACGGCGCAGGCAGCCAACTTAAGCATAATCACATTCCCTATCAATCATATCGCAGGAGACTAATTTAATGATCTATTTATAACTAACACTGACTGAGCATGATCACTATTAAATCTGGCTCAGCCTAAAAAGTATGGTACATGATAATTAACATATTATTAACACATTTTGATTTTGCTGACCATGTTGGAGAATTTAAATTGGGCGATAAAATTTTATGTTGCTATCATTCCGACCTGGCAATTTTTTGATCGACACAGATCTCTATCTGCAGTTTGCATACTGTGTTTATACCTTATTTGGGAATATGATACGAATGAATTGATGCTGCAAGAATGTAAAGTGTGATAATTATAGCGACAAGTTATTTCGGTTGGACATTAACTAATTTTTGCAAAATATTTTAAATTGGGTCGTATTAAATACTGACACAAATTATATTTAATTTATTTTTATGAACCCGAAATTTAATATTTTAATTTAAATTTTTATATTGTTCATTGAAACACTTTTTTTGTTTGTTCGTACAATCATCGGCTGATTTTCTAAAAATAATGACCCATGTCGGTACTTGCACCACATAATGACGTAGACATATGCAACTGTAATGGTAATATTACTAGATAGCAACATAGTAGATAACGAAGTCGCACTTATGGCCAAATGAACTACTTATAGTTAAATTGTTAACCGTTGGTTATTTTTTTTTTAAAAAAAAAAACCTCTAAACAGGATTAAATCCCAATTACTGAGTAGGTTCACATACACAAACATCCATGCCTTAGTGGGATTCGAACCCAGAACCCCGAGCGCACTCATGACTAAGAGGCGTTGCTCTAACTATTGAGCCACCGTAGCCGACAAATTGACAATATCGCATCGAAACGAAATGTCAAAAGCGTTGTTAAATATTACTGTCATAATTTCGATATACACTTTTTTTGTTAGGGCTCTGATATGATGCCTAAAATTTGACACTTTTTGAAGACCAAATCTATCAAGGGTTAGAAACTTTGGTTTTTATTTGACATTTATAAACTCAGTAGGTAATGTTACTTTTCATTATTCATGATTTGAGTTTAAGTTGTCTGTAACAACATGAATGGCAAACTATTAATTGAACGTATGTACGAGTTCTGTGAAAACACAAGTCAGGGTTTAGTAGAAAAGCCACAAAAATGACGAAAGCCAACACCATTGACCAAAAAATAAATGCAACATTCTTATTACACACAGGATTGTTATACTCGAGAGAATTGAGTACGAACAACAAAAGATATGTTCAAGATGCCGGTGATTGCCGATTTTTTCCGGAAAATGTTTCATTTTGAACAATTGCAGTTGTTTCACCTTTAAGAACTAAGATAATAATGTAAATGCAGAGTTTTACATTCAGACTATTCCTGGTGAAATGCAAACAAAATCAAGAAGAATTTTATTTTGTCCTTCAGTACTGGAAATTAACCAGTATGCGTATTTACGAAAGACATCTTTTTTATTAGAAGATATTATAATAGCAATAATTACAAAGCTCGGTTCATCGCATTAAGTGCCAAGTATGTTTGTTGCTGAAAACGTCAATTTCTTTTGAAGAAAGATAATCCACCTTGTGTGCCCAATTGACACCTTTATGTCAATACTTAACACAATGCTTTACATAAAAGATTAGCGAGCAAACATTAGCACGCAGCATCAGAATCGCATGATCATAAAAATGGATCTTAGCTTTGTACAAAAAAATGAAGTTAAAACGGTTTGTATCTAACTACTTGGTTAATTTTTATAGGCATTCGAAAATAGTCTCAAATTTAAGCATCATCCCTGTATGCTTGTTAAGTTGATTATTTTTACAGTAAACTTTAAAAAAATCATCTTCCTACCTTGCGATCTCCACTCGACCTCATCCTCATCGCTGTCAATGTGTGGTATGGCCCCCGCAAACTCAAACATAGGCGTAGTTTGCATGGCAGTGTCCTTCTTCACTACTTGGGGTTCAGGCATCGGACATTGGCATTGACACCCACAAGGGGGAGAAGTCTCTCTGTCCAGTGGCTGATATTGGAGGCATTGCGGGCATGGTAAAGCCAAGTCGTCCAAAGGGACCCGAAGAATGGAATGCTCCACGCTCAGGAGGAGATTATGGAGAAGGGAAGGAAGGGAATCGAGGGTGTCGCTGAAAGAGAAGAAAAAGAAGAATAAGTTGATGGTTAACGTCAGAGATAAGAGTTGATGTTAGAGATCTTAAGACGTTCTTATCAGATTTTAAGATGTTTGTTATCAAACTTCCAAGACGTTCTTATTACTTCTTAAGACGTTTTTACTTTTCTTAAGACTTGACGTTAGAGATCTTAGGCTAATTTTGCAAGCCCGAATCAGACGCAAAGCGAAGTACTCTTTCCATTATATTTAAATAGAGAAGTTTTGGTATACCGCAGCTGTTGCACCCGACCATTGACGCCAGGAGCGATCACTGCTTTTTCAGCAGTATAGACGCGCACTAGAACGCGCCTAAGAGCGATAAGTATGAAGTTTGTTTGTAAAAGTATATTGTACTTATTATACGAGTATAATGTATAAGCACCATGGCAAAAAGCAGGGTGTTTTTTGAGGAAGATAAACATGAAGTTTTAGCTGAACAGGTGGCAAAATTCCTCTACATTTATGACATGAAATGCGATGCATGCTGTATATGGAATGCTGTTTTTTTCGGTTTGAATATCCTAAATTCATAGCTAATCCAGTCTTAAAAATTTTTCGTTTGTATGATTTTGCAGGTATAGTCTGTTCGCTCCTAGCTGAAACAAGCCGATATTTTATTACCCCAATAGATATTACCACAAACAAATAAAAAATCCTCAGGTAGTGTGGAACAGGGACGTATTTGAAATCTAAATAAGTTAGGGAAAATGTCATTATTACAAGTATACAGTTATACTCGTCATAAAATAATCAAATAATCCTCCACATTTCCATATTTAAAATTTCACTTACAACCGCTGCTAACTAATGTTACATGTAAACTAAGTTAAGACGAAAGAAAACCGGGATTATAAAGGAACGAAATTCAATCAAGGGTGACTTAAATGAATAGTAGATTAAATAATTCCTAGAAATTATGATGATGGCCAAACCCGAAAACGTCTTTCCAGGTAATTCTTAATTATACCTATTCAATGATAATACCTAGCTGTAAATACATTTCAAAATAATTTCAAAAAATTCTCTTAAAAATTTACAAACGCATATATCAAAACGAACTGAATACAATCCTTGTTCAACACTCCATTTACAACTGACCGCCGTTTGATGAACAAAGGCTCAAGAAAGTGGTTTATGGTTTGTGGTAATAACTATTGGGGTAATAAATTATCGGCTTGTTTCAGCTAGGAGTGAACAGACTTTTTTTTTACCGACATGACGTTTACAGAAACGAAGGGAAAACCCAATTGTAACAGAATTTGCAATTCAGTAGAGTTTAAAGTTACAAAATCAAGACTCTATTCAAAAATTAGATGCTCCATTCACGTTTTAGCGTGCGATTAATAATACGAATTTCACGCGAACTAGCAAAATTTGTCTTTAAGTCATTATTATCAAATCTTAAGACGTTTGTTATCAAACTTTCAAGACGTTCTTATCATTTCTTAAGACGTTCTTAACTTTTTTCATGACATTATCTCCCTCCTTACCTCTCATCCATGCACCGCTCCTCGACGTCAGCCATGGTGGCGAGGCCCTGGGCGCTGAGGGCAGTGGTGGTGAGGTGGGCCCCCCGGCGCGCCACTACGGCCAGGTGCACGCGGGAGCCGTCGGCGCCGCCCCGCACGCACAGGTAGCAGTCGCGCGCGCGCACCAGCCCTGGGGGCAGCGCGCCCAACTGCAGCGCCACGCAAGATGATACTACCAGAGGGAAGCCACCTCCGCAGGCACTCCCCAAGCATTCCTGAAACGACAAGGAAAAGATTGAGGTTAGAAATTAGACTGGCAAAGAAAGAAGGTGCATGATACGCAGGAAAAAGGCAAATTATTGGGGCATTTCTGGCCGTTTGTACCGATGTAATCTTAAATTTTATTATGCTTAAGTTCACTTAAAGTTACGATTTACCTCAAATTTAATTTGGCTTCACATGTATATTTCTACATAAAGTATAAGTTCTACCTAACTAAGATAAGGACTTGGTGAGAGTAAGAAGCAAAATATGATGTGGCCAATACAACCAAATAGGTTTCTAGGGACCTTAAATCGGGAGCATTAACTAATCTCGAAATGCGATTTTTTTGCACGATCTCTATACTTCCTTAGCGGGATAATACCCCTATATGAGAAAATGACATCTAAAATTTTTACAAAACGTTAAAAAAGAAGGAAACCAGGATCAGTAGGTTTAACGGCAAGGACCAACATCACTTACACTACACTACAGGGTGTTATGTAAGTAATTGATCAACGCTTAACCAATGGTAGAACTGACCCCAAAGATAGTAAATCTGGCAATAATTTTTGTTTAATATACTTTCTACAAGAATTAGAGGCCTTTAAAACTGACCAATCACATCATAGTTCAAAACTTTATAAAAAAGTAAAAATCAATGTGTTCTCTGGAAAAAATGTGATACCTGTCACGAGTATTCCCTGCCTATCACAAATGACATAAAATCATTGACGTCTATTTAGAAATAACTATCTGTATCGTCTTACAACAGCACGACTATTTTGTAATGTCTCGCTATAAACCATATACATGTCTGCATACTCTTGGTTGGTGAATTTAAATGGCATTTTGAGAATATCAAAAAAACAGAATATAAATTGTACGTCTATGCAAAAAAACATTTAACGTCAGATTGACAATCAATATTTTTTCCAGAGAACACATTGATTTTTACTTTTCTATAAAGTTTTGAACTATGACGTGATTGGTCAGTTTTAAAGGTCTCTAGTTCTTGTAGAAAGTATGTTAAACAAAAATTATTGCCAGATTTACTATCTTTGGGGTCAGTTCTACCATGGGTTAAGCCTTGATCACTTACTTACATAACACCCTGTATAGCTAGCTACTTAACAAAAATGATACTGATCGTGCTAGAGTTAAACAAGAGTTTGCTACACTAAGGACCTTAAGCGTTTAAGGCCGATACAGTTTCTTGCCACGGAAAAGAAGCAACTGAATTTGAAATTTGAATATCATCATCGTCATAATTAATCACATCCAAGAAGTTCTGAGATTAACAATAAATTTGAGGCTCGGTAAGTGCCTTAGCATACTATGCAATAAATTATTAAAACTAGCTTACTTTAAATGTTAAGTTATACTTAAGTAGAAGCAGTGCAAATAATCATTGACAATAATTTGCCCCCGCGTAATAATTTAATCTGAATATATCACCTTGACCAAAATATTGGTCACCCTTAAAAAATATATAATTATTCTGCATGTGTGAATAAACTCTAAAGAACCATCGTATTTCATTTGGTAAAAACAAATCGTTCTATATTTGCCTAATCTAGAACAAATATTCAAGGTCATTCTACTAATTTTTCTTTGTAAAAGTAGAAAGCCCATTCACAAAAATTAAATTCGTTAATTAAATGAGCGAGAAGAAGAAACCTTAACAATAAATACATAAATTCATCAAATAAACTCCAATTGATATTGACATTTTCCAATGACGTGTGATTATGTTGTCAATTTGTTATTGACATTTTTCTTTGTACGCAATGATATTGCAAGTTTTGGATCACTGGTAATGATTAACATCTTGGAATTGGGTTAAAAAGAGAAAATTATAGTGTTTGTTTTACGATAACTTAATTTGTCTTGTTTGTACGTCGTTAAGAAATATCTATAAGATAAAGTTTCAATTTTGTATCAATTAAATATGTTGTTATTGGCTAATGGTTGTAATTTTATCATTAAATGGAAATACCAATCACGATCGATGTTTTAATGCAATGCTAATCAATGCTGCTTAAAAGTTTCAAACATGGAGGTAGGAATAAAAAAGGAGAGAGCAAGTGGCTGTAAAAGTGAAGCCATTTCCCCCACTCTAAGCCGGGCCTATCTGTCAACCTTCTTTGACCTTAAAGCCATATTCAATAAGTAAAATGTATATAAAAACACATTAATATCATATTTCAATAAATAATATATGTCCAAAACATTTCTTTCAGTATTTAAAGTTTTATAAAATTTTAATTGAACGAATAAAGCAATTTTGTTTAAAAATTGCTGCGCTTATCCCCTCTCTAGGACGGTCCAACAGCTGTGTTCGTCCGTCCCCACTAGGCTTCATTCCCCTGGCCAACAATATAACCTCATGCTCCCTCCTTTATTTATTCCTACCTCCATGGTTTCAAATGATCACAAGTTTCCAAGATTAGAAAGATTGCAGAATAAAAACAACAGCAATTTTTTTGTCAATATATGACAAAGTTTTTTTTTACCGAGTGATATAAGAGAGGAGGCATTGATATTAAAATATATTTCTGTCTTTGTGTGTCCGGTTACTTAAAACATATTTCTCTCTAATTAATAGTTAAAGTTATTAAGAAAATAAAAACGACCAAAATTAGATTTTCGTCATTATCTAGTAGGCTTTGAGAATTTTTGGTAAAGAGAAATACATCGAAAGGCGCACTATTATAGTTTTCGAGATCCCAATGGTGACAGTTTTATATAAAAATACTGTATTTCTATAGAAAGGAAATGAATCTACAGGGTGTTAATACTAAGTCGTTACACCCGAAAATAGTAGTTAGAACACATTAAAACAAACAACTTTTCTTAGTTCCAATTTTTGATTTGGTACTCCGGTTCGTAGTTATTGGAGTTCTTTTATTTTTCGAAAAATCGTCATAACTCCTTTATGTTAAGGACTATTTTGTTTTTTTCAAATGACAAAATGGCGATCGATCAAAAATTTCAAAACAAGATTTTTTAATAACAACTCCATTGATTTTCCAAAGCAAAACATCTATAAAATCCTTAAACTATCTACTACAATATTTGTCCTAAACATTTTTTTAATCTATCCAAAAAAAGGCTTTTTTTAATTATTTGACCTACAAATAAGTACTGTGTGTTCAAAAAAATCCTAACTTGGAGTGGGCTATGAACAAAAAAGCGTATATCAATTTGAAAGTATTTAATTAAATTTCAATTTGACACGAGATATTGTTAAAAATGTTATCCAAAGAAATATTCTTGAATCCCTATTTTACAAATAAAAATAAATTAGAAAACAGTGCATGGCAATAATCTGTATCCTTTTTTATTATCTTTTCTCCTTAAAATTTCATTTCACGATCAAATATGACAACTTGACTTTTGAACTGAATAATGATCAGATACGTGTCTGTGTTCATAGCCTACTCCCAATTAGGATTCTTTCTGAACTGTACTTATGTAAGTCAAATAAATGAATAAAGACTTTTTTTTGGATAGATTGACAAAAATGTTTAGGACAAATATTGTAGTAGATAGTTTAAGGATTTTATAAAAAATGTTTTACTTTCGAAAATCGATGGAGTGGTTATCAAAAAATTTTTTTTTGAAATTCTTGATCGATCACCATTTCGTCATTTGAAAAAATAATTGTAAACGCCAAATGTTTTAAAAAGCCGAAAGGCAATTTCGAAAAAAAATTATTTCAATAGTTCTTAAAATAAGGGGGAAAAAAAGAAATCCAATAACTATGAACCGGGGCACCAAATCAAAAAATGGAACTAAGAAAAGTTTTAATTACTTCTAATTACCATTTTCGGATGGAACGACTTAGTATTAATACCCTGTATATATTTCACATCACACATACCCGACCTAGTGCTCAGGAAAGTGCAATCAACAAATGCAAATAAGCAAATGAGTTGCATTAGTAAATTAGCCCATTCGCCGATGATGAATCGTTTGTTTTGGCCATCACAACCGATGAACAAAAAGTAAGCAAGTCACACAAGCCAATGCACTCTTGATAGCGGTGGAATAATCGACCTTGCGTCTGCTTCATTAGTGTTTTGCCAACTTTCTTAATCAACCTTAACCAGAACCAATTAAATAGAAAATTGTTTGTGGTGAGCAATAATCACTCAAGACACGTTAGAAAAATTGTTATGAAAGAATTATATCACTTTTGCCGTCCATAGGCGTTTAATATGGGAAAATAGTTATTTCTTGTGAAAAAGTAGTCTATTAATTTTAGACAATAATGCTTCAAATAAATTTCATAGAGAATTAAATCCTACATCCGATTCAATATCAATATTTTGCATATTTTGTAACCCATAAAATTGAATTTTAATTTTTTTATAGAAGTTTAAATAAGCAGTCATACCCAAACCTGAGAAAAAAGACAGAAACATCCAAAAAAATATGAAGTGATATTTCCTTTTTTATTTTATTTATTTCTGCCTTAATTACGTGTCCCTAAAGTTCCGTTTTCCGCATAGGAGGTCACATCTGGTGCAATTTCGGGCAATTCCGTGACTTGGTCTGGAACCTGGGGGAGTATCTAGTGCACGTACCACCACAGGCGGGCGAAAATAGCACGTTACACAACCAGGATGTATGTATACAACATCTACCTCTACACAAACATAAAGAAGACGTTAATCGCACGCAATGTGGAAAGAATTAAAGCATTTAAATGGAATGATCTCAGTAGTGTTTTAAAGTTATTAAAAAATATTTTACAGGATATAAAAATGATAGTTGTATCTTGTTATATGCAAGTGTTCGATTTTCGAGGCTCTCCATTAGGGTCTCGCATACTATAAGAGATACAAAGTCGGTTAAATTAGGGAAAAGTTGCCCAATTAGTAGACCCTTTTAAATATTATTTATTTTTCCCAAAAAAATCATAGGGCACTACACAAATGCAAAATTCAATTTTTTTAATTATTAAAAATAACTTCTAAATGAAGCCTATACAGAGTATCTACTTGGAATCTGTTATATAGGAAATACAATGTTTTTTTTTTTTCATTTTGCTGTACTTTCTGACCTATTATCTTTAGAGAAAAGTTGTAAATAAAAAAGTTGTTCAGAATTAAAAACTACACAAAATGGGACTAAAATAAAAATATCGATCATTAAAATTTTCTAGTCAAAACTATCTAAGATCAATTTTTCAAAAATTCGTCAACTATTGACATTTAATTCAGTCATTTTTCAAGTGAAAGTTAATTTTTGAATTTTAACACTTTGAAAACCTCTAATGATGCCTAACACATTGTTGGGGTGTTGTAACTAAAAGACCATGGCCCATAAACCCGAAAAGGATCCAGCCTATAATAAATGCCGGCCATGATAGACTTAGTAATTACTTAAAAATAATACTGTATTCCTTATATAATGGATTCCAATTAAACACCGTCTCCTGGTAGATGCAAAAGCAGATATTTGACATTTGACACATAACTAGTTTTGAGTAAAACGCAAAAACCATATCTAGATCTTAAAAACTAAACAATCAACTTCAAGTTTTCATAAAAAAAATCTGTTTATTATTTAATAAAGTAGATGCTTTATTACAAAAAAGATAATTTGTTTAAAAAATGACATGGCTGCCTTCGCAGCTGAAACTTGCAAATGTGAACTACAAATAATGTTTGGTTTTGCGTCTCTATATTAATAAACAACAAAAAGTTTAGTTTAGGAACTTTTGGGGTTGCAATTTACAATAGAAAAAGATTCCAAAGAAAATATTACTTTATGTTGGAAAGTTACATTATTGAAAAGAGAATTTTTTATGCTTTTATGCTTATTGGAATTTGAAAAAAATGAATTTCTGAAACACTGGGCTCAGTTTACTTACATAAATATTTCATTTATCGAGATTGACCCGGATATGCATTTTGAAACATAAATTGAATAAAAATTCAGTAAATTATGTTGAATTTTCTTTCCTTACCATATATTATTTATAATTCCAGTAATTTCATCATTTGATTGATGTGTCTTCGCATAATTTCTGTCTACTTGCGTGGGCGGAATTACAGACCTTTTGGCAATTGCATTTTGCGAGATAATATACTTCATCAATAAATAACAGGGTTGGATATTAGGGCCTGAAATTATATGCGCCCGACAATTTGTTGTTGAATAATAGCTGGTATCAAAGTAAAATATGTGCATATATAAATGGCTGAAATATATGGGTACAATATGTGCATATTATCACGTCGAGAAGTCGTAATTCACAGAATTTTTTACGATTACTTCGGGACATACTTAAACACAATATTGATGTGACTTTAATACTACACATTATTTTATTCGGCATCATATAAATTTCTAGGATTTGTAATAAAATTGAAAAAAAAGTGAAATTTGGACAGATTTATTTTCTGGCGGGTAGTAGGGAGCTAGTTCCAACTTCTTCCGCTAGGTGTCTTTAATAAAAAACCCTTTTTACCTTTATATAATGAAGGTATTGTCTGGTCAAAAAATTCGATGGTGAGTTTTTAATGAATAAGCACGTTTTAGAGTAACTAGAATACGATTTTACTAATTTTATGATGATGTCTGAATGTGTGTATGTGTGCATGTGTGTCTGTCCGTGTGCGACAAATTTTCTCCGACGATAACTCAAATACTACATTCTAAAAATTATAATTCCTTCGTATCCGTCTTCTTCACATCCATATGAAGAGCTGATTAGATTTTTTGGTTATAATTGGTCAACCGAAAGTTCCCTTAATTGAAGTTCTTAACAGTTTTCTTGAAAAAACGCAGTTAAATATAATTTTTTTGCCATTTTATGTGATTAGCAATAGGAAAGAATATCTTATTGTCTATACGGTTTGATTATACATTTTCCATCATATTCAAAAGGTATATAGTTAAAGAATTATAAAGAAATTAACTTTCATTACACTTTGCTGTAATCATGAAAACAGCTTATATATTCAAATAATTTTAATTGACATATGTCAGTGTCAAGTACAATTTACGTAGTGTATATTCGTGTTATAATTTTATTGGCTTTATAGAATCTTTTCCAACGCTTTGGAATTTGTATAAATAGTATAGCAATAGTCCAAGGAACTATTGGTATGGGATTTGTACAAAATATATGGAATTGACGGAAGATATTGTGTTAGCCACATCAGATTTTTCTAATCTGTTTCCCAAGGGTCATCCTTGGGGATACATCTGTGTGGTCAGTGTGATTTATTTTGTACGCGCCGTTTGACGTGTTCGGCGATTTTGTATTGGTGGAGCAATTGTAACAAACCAGGTTGGTTGAAATATTTCGTTTTAACAAAATTATTTGCAATTTGTGTCAATTTAATGTTATTAACCTTTTTGGCTATACGCGAGGGTATTACACTTGCCATTCAGCAAAATTATTGCAATCTTGCATTCTATTTATATTATATAAATAGAATGTTAAATATAATAAAAATACAGTCAACGATCGACAGTCAGCAGTCAGAGAGTCCACAAACAATCAACCCCGCTGAAGATGAGACCCTAGATCTTCAGGGGTAGTCTACCCCTAGGTATGAGAAATACATTGCTAAATATCGTTCGTTAATTGTAATATCACATAAATATATTTGTATTTATTTTGTTTATTATTTAACTTGTTTTTATTAATACAAATCTTATTTATTTTTGTTTACTTTTGTGTTTGACTATTTTATAACCTATGACCACAATTCTGTCTTTTGTTTTATTATTAATAAATAATTTCTAAATTATTTCTTATTAATAATTGTGCCACCAATTCAGTGCAGTGATCAGCTAACCCGCTGACGCAACGGACAGCAGGGTAAGCACAACCCTACTTAAATCGTTAACGTCACTACTTCTGTTGCACCCCAGTGGCGATTGTTACACAATGTGTTAACATCAAGTTGTGTTTCTTGTTAGGGAAAACAACAGAAATGCGCAAAACGCATTTCTATAATCATATTTAACTCTTATATAAAAAAAAAACTTTAATGTCTGCTATTGCAAAACTCAGATTTATCCCCAAGGATGACGCTTGGGAAACAGGTCCAAAAAAGCGTCTAGTAAAAATGCCTAGTGGGAGCAGTTGGAAGTAAACAAAATAAATCCGGTTATTTTGGGTACCCCCTCGTATAATTTAGGGAGTTCGGGGGGTACCGAATATCAAGATTCTTCCATAAGTACAAGAAGAATTTCTTTTGCATTACGTGTTCATAATTCTCAAGTACGGAATGTCTTACATGAGCAACAATTACATCCCTATCATATTCAGCGGGTTAAAAATTTATTAGCAAATAATTTACAACTTCGAGTAGAATATTGTTAATGGTTTTTACAATAATGTACAATTACTCCTCACTTCACATCATTGGAGCTATTTACCGATGAAGGCGAGTTTAATGGTTTTTTTCGAAGAAGGCATCAAAATCATTTTAGTGTGAAAGTGTGGGCAGGCATTATTGGTGATGAACTTATTAGAGCCCATTTCTTGCCGTCAAGGTTAAATGGAAACATTTATAGAGATTTTCTAGAAAATGTGTCACTGGAATTATTAGAAAATACTTCACTAGCCATAAGACAAAGAATGTGGATCATGCACGATGGAGCACCGCCACATTTCTCTCGAGATGTGAGGCAATTTTTGAATAATTTTTATGGTAGAAGAGCTGCTACTCGGTAGTCTCCGAGGTCACCTGATTTAAATCCTCTGGATTTTTATTTTTGAGTTCATTTGAAAAGTTTAATTTATTCAGCAATAGTGTATAACATCGATGACTTTCGTCAAAGAATTTTAAATAGGTGCAATAGAATTCGCAATAAAGTCGGAATTTTCGAACGTATTCTTCAGTTCACGAGACAAAGATTAGAATGTTGTATTGAAGTTCAAGGTGGACATTTTAAATATTTTTTATAATTTATAATTGACTGTTTTTCATTGTAAACGGCCACTATGATTTTATTGTAATGTTAAAAGTATGAGTTATATATTAAAATCGTTATAGCTCTGAAACTAGGCATACATGTTTATAAAAACTTTTTTTATTGTTTTGAGATGTATTATCCACCTTTAAATCCATGACCTCTTATTTTTGAACACCCTGTATTTCACATACCTTGTTCTAGTACAGTTCTGCACATGAACTGATTCTCTTTTTAGTATAATATCCTCTGATCAATTTAATACATTGTCGGTTAATCTGTGTACAAATTCCTCTCAACACGTTGGCATGTTAGCAAGGTTTGCACATCAGCATTAAGATCGGCGTGTCTGCAGCATATGCAAATGCGGTTGAACGCTCAAGTTGAAGTTGACCGCCCTGCAATGTGGATGTGGAAGGTGTGCGGGTATTGGGGATAATGGCACATCACTGCAAAAACACCGACACACACGTGCTGCTATACAAACCTGATTCACAATCCAACCGACAGATTAAAGGCGAACACTTGTTTGTTTTCATTCTACCAACGTGCGAAATAAATCAACAAGTATTTATCAGTATTTTGGAAAGAAGGTTTATTCGTGGTTTTAAAATTTTGTACATCTTCATTTTCTTCCGAATGGGGATTTCTAACGTCATCAAAATAGTGAAAAATAACACTTTTACACTAAAATATAATAGATTTATGAAAATACTAAATAAATGGTTAAACATTATTCTGCCTTTGCAAAAAAATATTGTTATCAATATTATTTTTTTGCAGAAAACCCTTATAATAATGAAAATGTTTTATTTATTCTAATACATACATACATGAAGAATAACATATCGGGTGTCTACTTTTTTCCGAACATAGGAAATTCAATGTAAAAATTTTGATGTAACTATATCTCTTTACCTTTTATATCAAAAGTGTAATTAAGAAAATTTTCAGAATTAAAAACCGCATCGATTGAGTACCAGGTTTATTTTTCAATTGTTTCTAACGAACGAGTTAGAAGTAAAAAAAATACACGATTTAATACAATTCTTTATGTTAGTATGGGGTCCCGTGGCCGCATGCCTGAGTGTATGGTCGCGAACCCGGGGGAACCGGGTTAAATCCCGACAGACGCCAAATATTTCCAATTTTAAATGGCACAAAAGTGACCCCTGTGGTGCACCCTCCGCACCAGCTATGAGTGCCCGTGAGGTGACGCCTGGTAAGCGCCCACACGGCAAAATATATAGTCATTATTACCGATGTCTACATGTGTTGTAGATACTAGCACACCCAGAAATGGGTAATATGCCGCGATGATATATTTATTTTATTTACTTTATGTTGGTTGTTTTTGACATTATTGACAGATTTGACAATTTCTTTTGATTTTATTATTATAAAAATAATAGGAAGACAATCTAAAAATAATCAGAAATTCTAATAAGAATAAAATCAAAAGAAATATTAAATTTGTCAGATTTGCCAGAAACAACATACATAAATTTTTGTTTTTTTTTTTTCATGGCACTCTGATATTTTCCTATATTTTATTTTGCTTTTAACTAGTATTTAAGAAACAACTAAACAACAAACTTGGTACTTGATCGATGCAGTTTTTCATTCTGAACATTTTTGTTCTTTAATTTACATTTTTGTTCTAAAATCAATAGGTAAAGAGATATCGCAAAATCAAATATTTAACATTGAATTGCCTGTTTGAAAAAAAAGTAGCAATCCGGTATAAAAATATTGAAAAATAGTGGAAATCCCCATTATATACAAAACAATTAAGATTTTCTAGAATTGTAGATTATTTTTAACGCAGATAATGTTGCGTAAAAAATATATACATAGGTCTGTATTCCAGACCAAAAACACATTCGTATGCTTCTTTTTAATCAATGTTTGGATTTAATTTATTAGACTAGTTTAGAGTGGATTTTAAACTATTCAAATACATTGAATATTTGTTTAATAGACGAACCTATTTATCTACATTATATTTCTAAACGGTGTATGGATTTTTGTTTATAAAATTATTTTATTTTGTTCTGATTGCTACGTCTTTGGGTCACCCAGCCGCCTACATCCTGTATCACGTCTAGCGGCCTCTCATATGACAAGAAAATGTATTGATTCTATTACATCTCCGTATGCATAAATTATTATAAGTTATTAGTGAAAATTGCTGTGAGCGATATAAAACGAATAAATCTTAATTTTTCTTACTTCGTCCAGTCCAAATATGGAAGTTGTGTCTAAATATATGGTACTACCACTCCGTTGAGACCTGCACTAATTTAGTAGCTCTCTAGCTGCGTTAACTGTCTAACCACGTGTTCGGCATCTTTATGCTCGTGTCAAACAACACTTAATAATAGCTTTCCAAAATGACAAAATTTTATATTTACACTGTAAGAGCAAAATATTATTGCATGAAGTCTAAAATCTAATGAGGGGTCTCTTAGCTTTGTGCTTGAGAGTCTGGTCGCGAATCTGGTAACACGGGTTTGAATCCAATAGACGCCAAAATTATTTCTGAACTTTATACGGCACAAAGGACGTAGATGATAAATTGATTTTGTTCTTTATCAGAGAAATTTACTAATAAAAAGGCCCACATAAATTGATCAGGCAATACCGGGTAGCTATTAAAGAACGAATCCTATTTGAAACTCCATAAATCCAAAATACATTAAGATATAGAATTTAAATTTTTAAATTTTCTGAAAATTGATCCAGCTTCTTTCAGTCGCCTAATAGCGCGATTTATGCTAGAAGTGACCATATCTTCCTAGGAAATTCTTCCGCAATTAGCCACGCCAATTTTTTCCTTGATAACAAGTTGCAATGATCTCTAAGTCAGATTTATTTAGTGAGAGACCATTATTAGAAGAAATCTCGAGATAAATGAACTAAAGTTAGAGCAAATTTATGACAATGTCACAATTATCTCTAAATATCATTTGTTTCAAGAATAGACTACTTTGTTTTCAGCTGATTGCAAAATTATCAACGTGTAATTAATAGTAACTTTGAATGTCAAATTTCATTTGTTTTTTTTTTATAAAAATATTTGATATTTAGTTGAAATACTTTTCAACGATTTGTGTACAACAATTTTTTTTAAATTTTTGATAGACTTTAGTAAACAGTTTTAAGGTTTAACCACAAGTAATTTGATCAAGGCCCGGTTTTTCCATCTCTGCATAAAATGTCAATCGAGGTGTGAATTAATTTAACTGCCAGATAAAATAAATATATCGGATCGATATTAGAGCGTAAATTGGCAAAATTATATATACAGACACAGACATCAATTATATGATGCAATATTTTTGCGCAGCCAACAATTTCACAACAGCCTATAGTTATCAAAATGTATATAAAGCATATTATGGTTATGTTTTCCCAAATATCAATATTTCCCATTTTGTGAACTTAGCAAATGTTTCTAAATATTTAAATATTTAGTGGTACCAGCACCCAGCGTATATTAAATTAAATCCAAAATAAAATTCCATGCACAAGTTATGAAAACAACAGTCCATGTTTACAAGTTCGTGTTATGAATAATGAATAAATTTCGCATATAATTTTTGCTTATGAAACCATCTCATGTTACAGTTAACGCTGCTCAAATTTTCAGCTCAGTGAGCAAAGCTCTGCAATGGTAAATGACCCCATTAATTAATTAAATTAGCATAAACTAATTAAGCCATTTAAACTATGACATATAAGAAACAAAACCAGTGTTGACATAAACATATTAAGAGGAATAAGATGCTATTTCCGTTCTCAATAATTAGCGCCATTGATAGATTTTACTATCGACTAACAAATAGAAAGGAGTAATAGTTATATTGTTTGGCTGTATTAATTTTTTTTGTTAAAATATCTGCGTGAGATTTTGTAAACATTGAATTTTTTGATGGACGACGTATTTGCGTTACACGGATTTCGAAATGAAAGAAATGTCTTTTAAATATTCGCTAGTTGTATTTCTTCCTATCTTTAATTTGACAACAAATTTATTTCATTTTAAGATTAATTTTCACATTAGTGATGGAAGCACCTCATATATCCTGCTTAAAATTCTTGACCCATATTCATATACCGTTATAAATAATTTTGTACAGTTTAAAATTACATAACTAAAACATAACCCAATAACATTCGTCGCAATAAATAAGCCGGCGCATTTTTGAAGACAGGAAAATGATCCATTCTTTTCTGATTTACATAATCCGCTGGAAGTTTCTGTCTGGTGATTGATTTGGACCATTACGTAAATTTGTGAAGTCCGCCGCGGAACTAACCTCGTGGGTTGAACCAAAGCGGCTATCGGCTGCTATCTTGTAGCCTGTCACTTACAAGAGACCGTTTACATGACTTACAGAGGTGTAGGTTTACACCGAACATCTACAAGATGGAACGTGTAAATATTTTCTAATATGATTTCGTGTTTAATTTGTTGAACATCGAGGAAATTGCTTCTTTTCATGCAGAACATAAAATCTGATAACAGAGAAGTTCAGACCCCTTAAAAACAAACTTTAATAAAGGTTGACGAAAAATTTACGCGATTTTAATTTGTTTCAAAATAGTTTATTTATTTTATTCTTCAAAGAATCGCCTTAATATATACGACGTAGAGTCAAAAAGAATCCGTAATCGTTGTATATAGCCAAACAGGTGATCGCTGAAGGGAAATTTCGTTTTCTTGGGTTGTCAGCCACCTCTAGGAAAAGCGTGGAGCCAGACGGCACCCCTTTAGTTACTATCTTCGAAAGCTGCAGGTTTTTCTCACAATGCGTTTTTTTCGTTTCTCGGATTTTTAAATGTCTAAAACGGAGCAGCGTGCAAACGTCAAATTCTGCATTCTGCCGAAGGAAAAATGAGACGTTTTAGATGTTAAAATAGCAGACGGAAATGAGGGGATGAAATAATCGACTGTATAGGAACGACATTTTACTTGGACAAAATCAAGGGGAAAGTGATTAAGAGGTGTTTTTGATTCAACACGAATTTATTCCTCAAGGCCAAACTGTGAACAAGGAACTTTAGAGGAGATCCGTCAATGTCTATGAGACGCAATTAAACGGAAGATTCTGAAAATTATGTGGAAAAATATCTTGCTAAGAACAATGTCACCACTCTGGTATATTCCTTCTATTCTCCCAACCTTGCATCAGCTGATTTTTACCTGTACTCAAGGCTAAAAATGAAATTGAAGGGATAGCGTTTTGTTGATCCAGCAGATGTGATGGATAATGCCACTAAGCAGCTGAAGGGACTTTCAGAAAATAGATTCCAGGAGTGTTTTGAACAGTTGTACGAAAGATGGAACAAGTATATAAAAACAGGAGAGGTGTACTTTAAAGGAAATTAATGTTTTTCAATAAAAATGTATTGATCAATTCCGGGAACATTTTGATGCTACCTCGTAATGCATTTATGCCAAGATTTTTTCTAATCTACAAAATACGTGTAGAATGCATTTAGTACTAAAGCCTTCAGCTTTTTCACCGATCTCCTATTCTTCTTCGTGAAGGGAAAAAAGTCACAGGCCTAGCAATATTTTTGCGATTCCTCTTTTGGTCAAAATCAAAAATCGTGGGACAATTTGGCTGCCACTCTTCTTAGGCCCGGTATTACAGTTCTGGTTTAAACTCGGCTCAAGATTTAAGCTTGGCTTAACCAAAAACTACTGTATTACAGTTTATATAAACCAAAATTTAAGGTTGCACTGTTGTAATACCGACCCTTAGTCTTCAAGGCCTCCTTAAAATTGTTTGTTCCATTCATAACTCTTGGTTTCGACATTACGTGTCCAATATGAATGAAATATGACATCACTTCACTCACCGTGAAGTGATAAAAAATGAACTTCATCGACAAAGAATAAGGCGAAATTTAAAAATTCTCGTCATTATTTTTATCAAACTTCGCAATATCTATATTTTTGTTTTTCGTGTATTCTCATGGCCTTATAGCTACCGGTTGCCGAAGTTTATATCGTAAATAGAGCATTATATAACATTTTTAAAAATTATATAACCTCGTAATTAGTTCTATTAGACATAATCAGCATAGTTAACCGCCTAATGAACTTTTAAATCATCGATTAAATAATCTCAATCAAATTTTCCTTGAGGCATGTGCTCTTAAATTATGTCTTGTCGTTATTGTAACAAATTCTACCTCATTATAAAAGCTCTGTAGTGATAAATCGTTACAAGATACGCTTCCAATTAGCACATTTTTAATTCATTATTTCTGATTCCACGCGGAAGAACAAGAATGCGTTGAACGTGGAGAATTTTTAGGTTAAGTTTTAAGTTCATGTCGGGCATAAGAAGTATCATTTACATGCAGATTGGAATGGCCTAATTTTAGCCAAAATTAATCAACATTCTTCGCAAGAACAAAACGACAAGGGAATGCTATACAGACATAAAACATGCTACACTTATTTCAGGATTTTCAGAAGCGAATATCTTTACAATATAGATTAAATTATAAGACTTAATTTGCATGAGTGAACTGATTTAGATATATCTAAATTTTTAGTTTCAATTTCTTCAAATTTTTAAATTAGATGGCGCAAGTGAATTATTTCTAAACTAAAAGTACAAATGACTTGTAAATTAGAGATTGAGTTTGTGTGTTAGAAGGTACCAATGTTTGTCGTGTATTTTAAAAATATTTTTTTCATGCATTTATTAAATGTTTTGACTAAAATTATATATATTCTTCTTATTTACATCCTATGAAGAGCTGATTAGATTTTAGTTTTAATTTGTCAACCGGAAGTTCTCTTATTTAAAGTTCTGTAGGTATAGAGTTAAAGAATTATAAATAGATTCATAAATCAGCCAGCTTTGCTATAATCATAGAAACAGATATATTCAAATAATTCTGACAGATATTAATGTAAGTGCGATTTACATAGTGTATGTTCGTGTTATAATTTTATTGGATTTATATAATCTTTCTTTTGGTCTTCTACAAGATTGTCTTATAACATTTTATTGTATCTTTAATAGTATAAAAGATTATTTGAGGTAGCTCGTTTCGCTGTTACACTCTGTATATACTCGTATATACAGTATGTCTCCGGATTGAGTTTACAAAAGGGAAAAAGAACTTATTTTTGATTTTACGAAAAATGCCAAGGGAAGAAATATTTTTGCTTAAATTAAAACGTATGTTTCGGATATTAAAACTTTTAATTAATGCAAGGTTCTTTTATTATAACGTTTTTTCGTATTTTGTCCTCTTATTAATAATTAATTAATTTTAGTTATCTTTGAAATATTGACTAATAATTAAATGTCAAAAGTAATTTTTATTATCATAAAGTACGAAGGTAGGTATTATTCAAAATAGAGAGAATTTGTTAAAGAAATGTTAACGTTAATACAAGAAAAAAGAGAGTTAATTGAATAAAATAAAAAAGTATTTTAATTTTCGCTCTTTCTTTTTATTTGTAATTAGAATTAATAATCATTTGTCAATATTTCAAAGCTAACTAAAATAACGTTAGATTCAATGCAATAACTGTGTTATTAGGAGGAAAAAATACGAAAAAACGTTATAATAAAAGAACATTGCATGAATTAAAAGTTTTCATAACTGAAACATGCGTTTTAATTCGAGCAAAAAAAATTTTGCCCTTGGCATTTTTTCGTAAAATCAAACATAATTTTTTTTTCCTTTTGTAAACTCAATCCGGGGACATATTGTATATATGCATATGCAGAGTATACTGTATGATTTTTTAACAGGTTTGAATACATAAATGAAATATCAGACATCGTACAAAAAACGTGCGCCATCTCAACCGATTTTACTCTATGTAATTCATTACTGTATCATTGTACATATTTTTCAAATTATGTTGAGAAATGAAACAAAAATTCTTTCACTTTCAATGACACTACTTCATAAACTTGACGTTTAATCTTCTTGCATACATTTCCTTGTGGAATGTGCAGTACCGTCTTTCTGTGAAGACGATATAATAAGATATGTGAAATATGTCTCCTCTTCTCTGTACACTCGAATACTCGTAAGAATGTTCAGGCAATGTCAGAATGTCCAGTGAGAAATAAGAATATGTGTACACGACTAGTGAATGAGATATCAATGAACTGAAGATGTCGTAGTCAAGGTTGCAAGCGTGTAAACAGAGGATGTAATGGATGTGATTGTTTTCTTAACAAGAAAGAAGAAGAGAGTTAATTTTTAAAATGAAGACCACAGTGTGAAGAAGACTGTATTACAATTATTAAAAATCTGTTGTGGCCAGCACAAGACCTCTTGCCATTTTCATATTAGGCTATATATGTATTGTATTGCACTTCGCTTTCGAACCGTCGTTTTATAACAAAATATTACAGAACTTTACCTAAATATTGTTTTTTATTGTATTTAACATGTCTTCTGCACACATATAATTCTAATTATATCTATTTTATATCATTTTCATGTCAGAGATTGTTCCAATTCATTAACCAGATTGGCGGTATTTCTGATGGATATATGCATTTTACCACAATTTTACCTATAATTTCAAATATTTAATTAATAAAACAATAAGAAAAATTAAATATACTTCCCAGTTTACCTATAATTTCAAATATTTAATTAATAAAACAATAAGAAAAATTAAATATACTTCCCAGAAAAAGCTATCAGAATATCACTAAAAATGTTGATATTTGACAATGACATGTGTCATGTTATAAACATTGGAATTTGTCAACTGGTTTCCTTAGTGCCTTGGCCTCTGCGATTAGTTTACTCTATAAATTATAGTGTCTTTATCTCTAAATCTATACAAGATATAATAAAAATTTTAAGTGTATTAGATGGAGAATTTTGTATTCTTCAATATTTAATAAAAAAAACTACCAAAAAATTATATTTAGAAGAATTTTTCTAAGAAACTACTACTTCCGGTTGTTCAATTGTTATCAAAACCTTTTCAGCTCTTCCCAGGGATGTCAGACTGAGGAAACTGCAGTTAAATATTTTTTAAGTCTTATAGTTTTTGAGGAATCGTGTCTACAACATCCAGACATACATACACACACACATACACACATCCACACACACACACACACACACACACACACAGACATCATTTTAAAAATGTTATAATCGGATTCTAGGGACCTTAAATCGTGCTTATTCAATAAAATCTGGATAAGCGAATTTTAGCATGAATCCAATACCTCTCTTAGCGAGATGTAAAAAGAGAGTGCATGGTGTCAGTAAATTATTAACAATTAAAAATAACAGAACATAAATTTAGAGTTAAAAATGTATAAAGATTAGTAGAATTGGTTGTGGTTATAGACGGCGCCTACTGGACCACACAAGACATGCGATCCGGATTAGGGTATCCATGGCCGGTCAGGATTACAAGGTTTATAATTAAAATCTACATTTTTAATTTTGTATATTCGGATTAGTGGAGATTCGTATTAGCGGAGCTTTACCTCGAGCATATACTGACTAGTGCCCGCCTTACGGTGTTCGTTGTGTACGGAAGATATGTGGGAGGGGAGATTTGCGGGGATGGAAGCCATGGTGTATTGTGGGCTGCGTATTATCGTAATATTTAAACTACCGTTTTACGAAGTAATGCCTAGTTGTTGCTTTTGAAATATGTAAATTATTTTTATTCTCAATAAATTTCAGTCTTTTCTTTTACCTCATTATTAGCAGAAAACCTAAAATTTACACTTTGTTTATTATATTAATGCAAAAAAAATCCCAATTACTTACACATAAAACAAAATTTCCATACTTTCTTTGTATTTTTCATTGAAATTTGAGACAACACAGTATAAAACTACATAGCAATATGAAAAAAGATACACAAATTCACAATGATACTTTTATGTGGCAAGTGTGTGAAGCTGAAATTTTTACATGAGGGTGGAGAATGTAAAATAGGCTTCACACACGTATTACATACTATACTTTTTATACGACCTTGCAATAAAATATATTTTTTCTTCACATTGTCATTCTTTTAACGTAAAGCCTCTGTATTATCGACTTGTGTAACCATGGTTACCAACGTTACGGGTGTTTAACAGCTTTGTTTTATTAAAATACAATTCAGTTGGTAATATTTAAAATAAAGAACGGTGCGTGAAGTAACACTTCACGCACAGTGTGCAAAAAATCAAACTTCACACATAAAAATTGATACGTGAAGTACTCACTTTACGCACGGGAGTAGAAAAAATAAATACATACTTCGAGACACACCCACAAAGTACCCGCAAAAATAGGTTAGGTTACAGTAAAATCACAAGTAGTGACATATAACACAACAAAACGCTGCCCGCAATACACCATGACTTCCATCCCTGCAATTCCCCCCTCACGCATATCTTATCACAGCATGCTCTGCGTTGGCATAGGGAATTATTTCTCTAGTCAGTATATGCTAGAAGAGCTTTACTGTATATATGTATACTCAAATTTGTCATGGAGAGCGCATTTTTCTGTTACGAGTGCTAGATACTACTTTAGAAATTCCTGTACCCTAAAAAATATCTAAATTTCTTATTATAATTTAAAAAACTTAATTAAAGGAGACCTGATCATTCATTTCAAATTTCTCTAATAAAAAAATGCACCAATTTAAATTTTGTAAATGTCACCATGTTCATCATTAAATATTTCAACACTCGATTTTCACTAATTTCTCAGTTTAAGTGGATCAAATACGCTCTTGAAAAAATAAACTCTTCGTAAAAAAAACCCTCTCATTCTCAGTTCCCACGACGGATGGAACGTTTTCATTTGCATCAATTAGCATTTCCGAGATGAAGTCGAGGTGTGTCTACGCAGACCTCAAGAAGAAAGAACACACACTGCAAACAATACATTTCACAATGTCGAAGATGTTTCTGTCTTACCGTTATTATTTTACGCGTTTGGCTAGTTTCCGCGTCTCTATAAAAGGACTTCTATGCGGAGAATGTGTGGACAAATTTTCTGTCAAAGTGTAAAATTACAGCAATGACGAGCTTATGTTTTCTGGGCAACCAAGGAAGGATGATGTATAACCTAGTGACAGGTGTTAAGTAGATTTAATACAGACGTACTGGGGAATATTGTCTGCTATTTTCATACAAGTATGACTGATGTTTACTTTAAGTACGAGGAATTCCACACTGTAACGGATTTATGGCTAAATATATATTCAACTATGTGTAGAATTACAAATTTGCATCATTTGAAATTTATGAAGCAGAGAAGAGCCATGACCTGGAATCTAAGAAATAAATAAATATATCATTATGACAAACTTAGATTTGACGCAAAATAATTTACAAAATATGAGGACCTAACAAAGAGAGGGCAGCACAATATTTTTATGCGGTTACGTAAATTGTCTTTTGTTTCTCTGAGAAGTTTTACGCCAATCTGCTAAATGTGACTTAATTGCATTTTTTTGAATTAAAATCTGCATTGACTTTTTTAAAAAATGGAAAAAATAGAACACCGTGTAGTAATAACCCACCTGCAGAAACACCAAAGATAAAGTAAATACACTGGGAACAGTTTGCCCTTCATACATAATGGTAGAAAAGTAGGGAGTAGAATTTAAATATGCAAGGAAGAGCAATGAAAATGATCCTCGCAGCGGAAAATTCGCATCTCTTTCAGCGAAAAAATATGAATTTGATTGATGATATGGTCACAGTATGAACAGTTTCAAAACACTCTTAGTAATGAGTTACATACGACAAAAATTTTGAAGATATTGCGAAGTCAATAATATAAATTTCTTCCACAACCGGGAGATGAAAAACATAATTTTTACGAGAATAAAGTTTTATTGTCGCATTTCGTGGTCTTTGTCTTTGAATCGTTGTAAAACACAACAGAAGTTTGTTGGCAGTTGAATCGTTAAACATGACAACCGAGATTTGGTAACAGTTTGTTGAAAATTGTGATTTAGTTCAGTACAAAATAGATGATACTGCCGGTAAGGCAGTTTTGATTTTGTTACCCTCGAAATCCAGAGAAATGTATGTTATAGTAATTAAGGTCCGAGGGATGAACGTCGACCGAGAGCGTATCATTTAACATTATAACTCCCGTTGAAGGCACCCTTTAGTATTTATGCCTTTACTATATATTTTTTTATATAAATACTCTACGGATTACAGGCCAAAAATAGCGTAGCAACAATTCATAATGCCCTTGGGCACTATATACTACATAATATACCTGACATCCTTGACAGTAACAAACAATTAGAGCTATTGATTGTGTTCAAAGTAAATTTTTACGTTACTGTTGGTATAAATTTATATAAGTCATAAACCTTTAACTTACAGATATCATTTAGCTCTAAATGAATTCAATTTAATGTCGCTTGAGGATCGTAGGAAATTTAATTCATGTATATTTTTATATAAATTATTTAATAACATGGTCAACGAGGTTACCCCCATTGCAAATATTAACATTAGAGTACCTAGATACCCAAACTCAAGACAAAAACATTTGTTCCGTATTCCACCTGCTAAAGCTAATTATGAAGTTGGTAGTCCTTTTAGACGTATTTGCAGTATTTATAACGAACTATCTTCTAGCATAAATAAAGTTGATTTATTTAATGATTCATTGAAAGTTTTCAAAACTAAAATACTGGTAATCTTACATTCGCTAGTATCTTATTAACTCGTTGTTTATTTAGAACGTATATTGAAATAACTATTACTTTTGTTATGTTTATGCTATTGTCGCATTTGTAATTGTTTTTTCCTGTATTTACCACTCAGTAATTGGGGCTTTGCCCTGTTGAGTGTGTGTGTAAATAAATAAATAATGTACTAATAAGACGTATTAGCATTATACAGCATTACAGTGGGATACTTCTCTTCCAATTTTGGTACTACAGAAACTGACTTTTAACTCTGTCATGGAAAAAATATATTAATAAATTCTTTTTGTGTTCAGGATACAAATATTTCATTCCACCCTCAAGTGTATAGAATTGGAGGTAAATTATGTGGGAAAATGATATAAATTTGAATCTTATAAACAACTATATGCTAACCAAGATTCTCCCTAGTGTTTATATATTTTTGTCTGTATGATTAGCACCGTTGTTTATCCACCATCCCACGAAAACAAACAAACACATTCTTCTCCTGTTTCAATTATCACTTGTGTTTTCTTCCCAGGAGCCAGTAATTCACAATTCACACTCTTGATCTCTGTGGGCGCAGTAAAGGCCCGTCCACACTATCAGCGACACTTGACTGGAGTGGCTACACCGCCCGCGAGGAGATACCATCGGACCACCCAGGAATCTGCCTACCACTATCAGCAATTGTAAAGAACGATGGAATATGATGGTGATGAAATAAGAGTTATGTTACAGGATACTAAGATGCTGGTGAGAGGAAGGAAGAAATAGAATTATTTAGTAATTCCTATTTGATTTGAATACAGACAAAAATGTTCAAATGAGTCACATATATTTCGCGCAGTGTATCAAAATTAATACATTGCTAATAACTGTAACAAATACGGGTAAGTAAAGTTGTTCCCCACGTCAAATTTATGAAAAAAGTAAAATATACGAGTAATATTTTTCACATAAAAATGGCATTGCGCAATAAAAAAAGTATGATTCTTAGCGACATGCGAAATTGGAGGAAAAAGTTTCTTTAGAACATAATTTGGAACTGTAAGCATAGTTCGTTCGTATACATTGATGTGTATTTTAACATTTTTGTGCCTCGTGTTGATTTACATATGATTTGTCGAAAATGCTTTTAAAAAAACTATCGAAAGGGATAGGCTAACGGTCTTGCTTGCATGTGCGTTCGTTGATGGTGAAAATATAGTTTCCTATTAGGTGTCAGCACAGATTATAGAGCGAATTGAACTACCTATGAACGAAATATTATTGCGCAATGCCAGTCTTACATGAAGAATACTATCTGGTATTCTTGAAGTATAGAAATGAATAGAAGACAGTTACAGCTAAATGATACAAACAGTACATTTTTTTTAAATATAAGATTAATAACTACCCGCCTTATTCACCTCATTTATCAATGTGCAGCGTTTGGCATTTTTTTTTTTGTTTTGAGGTTATATAAATTTACTAGATAGAAGGTTTTTGTTTGAAGAAGAAATTGATGCTGAAATGGGCCCATAAACCATAACAAAAAATAATAAAATGTACACTTTATTCTTAAAGTACTACTCAATAAATAACGATTAAGATAAAAAAATTAATAATTACTTTGCGAGATATTTAAATTTATTTCCAGGGATACAGATGGCGTCACACTATTGGTATCTTTCTCGCGCAGCCTACTACAGAAACTGGTGTGAGAAAGATAGCTATAGGTTCTTTAAAAATCAAATGCAGCTGTACAAAAAACAATTATTACTATTTTATACCACGAATTGGTTTAAAATTAAACGAACTTTTATTTAAAATTTAAAAAAAAATGGTTTATGGGCCTATTGATGATTACTTTGAAAGCGTATGTAAAAATATTACGTAGCTTGGTGGCCTTGCCACAACACAATAAGCCGATGCGTTGCATTGTTAACTATTTGGTTATGTACTTTTTTTTAAATGTCAAACTTGGAGATTGGAGATAATTTCAGAAGGAATTCCTCAAGAAATTCTAATAAAGCTAGTGAAGCTTTAACTTAGCGGAACTGGTATCATTTTTTCTTGATTATATTTCCAATTGAATTTATGATGTTTAGTTTACCGGGTTCTTCCTGTATTTTACCGCCCGCATACGCTACTTTACGCCAAGGTGTAATCTTTCAGTTTCCGCCATGGTAACTGCTAATACTGCTATGTAATCAAACAATTTTAATGTAGTTGTGCGTAAAAAATATGAAGCATGTGTATTATGGGGTCCTATACCATAGTCATATTTTAACTATCTTAAATAAGAAGACAAAAATATACATAAATTAATGAGTATTAGTGAAAAAAATTTCTTTAAATATTAACTAGGTCACAAACTACAAGCGATTGAAGCTGATTACTAATTGGGTATGACGCGTTAGGTACTAAGAATTTGATTGGTCGCCTGATTTTAAAAAGAAGATTCGCGCGTCTGCAGCGGTCACCTTTGAAAGAATATGAAATGTCATGTTGTTCTATAACCTAACAAAACATTTAACAATTTTGTGTTTGATGAATTTGTTTAATTATAACATCTAGTAATATTAACAATAATCATGTATTTATAATTAAATCAATTTGTAATATGAATTAAATTAATAATAATATTAATTAAATTAATAATAAAACTTCAAAACAGGCAAACATTAGCGCCATCCGTCGTCATACTTTGTGTAATAATATTGTCAAACTGTTTCAATGTTCTGTAATTTATTAGGAAGAAATCCTTGTTAAATACTTATTATTTATGTTATTTATACTTAATAATAATTTCTTCGTGAATATAACGTATAAGTTTTTATATAAAAACATTTCAGCTATGCAAACATGAAAAAAATTGTTTCCAGTATAACTAACAGTTTGTCCCATTGTTTGTCGATCACTTGTTAGTACCGTCACGCACAAATTCTTAAACTTTAAAAATTCACATCTCGCTTATTACGTAAAATTTTTAAGTCGCGTTTGCACTGAAGTTCTTATTTTATCCTGTTCTTACAGGAAAAAAAAAAATAAAAGAAAAATGGTATAGGACCCCATTCTAAATACTTACTTTTATTGCGGCTCTCGTATTAAAAAGAGATAAATGATTAAAAATAAATATAGATAACTTTTGTTTTGATTTAATTCTTTTGCTTAGGTAGGCGGAAACATCTTCATTTGTTTAGCGATAGCAGTTGAAAGTATTATTGTTGTATAGTTTATTGGCTGATATAAAGTGAATAAACAGTTGACGTTCTGGGAACATGGTAAACTGAGATGATTGAAGATGCGTGGGAACATGGATCGTCTTCACGCAATGCCGCGGTGCGTTATTATTCTTCATAAATCGCCACTTATTGCCCCACAGAACAAATAAATTGCTGACATTATGCACTGGTACACACTGACCATTATTCAGGAATAAAATTCTGAGAAAGAAAAATGTGCCAGTAAGGCAGAACATACTTTGTATGACCTCCAAATTTATTACATATAATTTTAAATGCAATTTATCACAATGAAAATACTTTGTACCAGAGTAACAAAAAAATTATGAGTAAAACAAAGATAATTGTAGATAAACATTGACTCTTTAAACGAGAAATTTCGATGCTTCCATTATTTTGTTTACCTATTATGCATAAACACTCCTTTGTTTAAGTACTAAGACAATATTTTGCGAAGAATTGTATTTATGTTAGGAGAAACACCGGAAGCAAAAATAAGGTTTCAGGATTTCTTTTTGTCATGTCAAATATGACAAGTTTGTTTAGTCTACAACGTTTTTCGCTTTTCTTCATTTTCTTATTGTGGGCTCACTTTCTTAAAAGCATCTACAGTTTTATTTGAACATAAATATTTTTAATTTCAAATTACTATCGCTCAAAAGATCTAATTCTCAGTTAATCTCATTTCTGCACTCCATTCTCCTGTACAATAGTTACATTTGATTAATTTTATACTTAAATTTACTCAGGCAAAGAATCAACATGTAAAACGGTACGAATATGTCATGTGTTCTACTTTCAATACTGTCTCTAGTACTCTTGATATCTTTGGTGACTGCATGGCTAAATTTAAAAGTGGCTTAATTCAGCAATTATTATTAATGCAATAAATGGTGTCTTCTGTTTAAATACTGTTTCATTTAAGCAATTATTATGTATTTGTAATTTGAAACAACATACTTCTTTATTATTTGTATTATTTGTATGTTTACATTAAGTGTTCTTTCGTGCTTGTGACAATTCTTGTTATAATTGTGTGTATTTAAAACCGACCTGTAATTGGAATCTTAGTATCCTGTTGGTCTTGGTTAATTAAATAAATAAATAAATTATCATTACCAATATCTGTATACAAAGCTTATAATATACCGTGATGATATATGTTTACTTATTCACAATTATTATTGTAATTTATGTCGATTCCCAACTTTTTGGAGGTTTCGTCTCATGGGTGGGAAATGTTTATGTAAAGTTGCCTAGTAACATTATCATAGATTCCTATGATAAAGTAGGCTAAACAATTTATTATTTCCAATGTTTCTGCATCAGTCTGATGCGTTCTTCTGTGAATGGTGCCGAAACGTTGACAATATTAAATTATTACAGAACGTAAACTAAAAAGGTTGTATTATTCCTAGTATATTATGTGTTCTGAAAGATTTTTTAATAATTTAGGCAAAACAATTTAATAGAGTTGTCAGAAATATTAATAAAATTAAAGGTTAACTTAATTATTTATTTTAAAAATTATTGATTTAAAAATAGGATGATTGTGAATAAAATAGTATGCATACCTCGGTGGGAGTTTGATCACAACCTTGCGCTGTATCTGATCTCAAGGCTTTGCCTCTCGGTAATCTACACAAGCCCTCGGCTGTAATGAAACATTTCCCATCTCAGATGTACCTAACACACTATTACTCACAATCATTATAGTAATATGTCGATTCTTAACCTTTTAGAGGTGGAGAAATACTTCATTCTTAACTGAAATGACTATCTCATAATCAAACTTTTCTCGCTATCTTATATATATACTAACTTCAATAAATTGATCTTAAAATTGCACAGTAAATTTACCAATTTCTAGCCAAATTCTTACATTTATCAATTATTTCTTATTAAAATATCAAAACTCACTCACACGTAACAGTCATGTAATTAAATTGATATATTGGTGTGTTATTAAAACTACTAAGGGCCTACTGTTACAATCTCTGTAGTTAAATAAACAAAATTGAAACGAAACGAACTGTTAAATGACAAATTGATCATTGCTGTCAATAATCCGATTCAATATTGTTTATTTAACTTGCAGTTAAAATTCTAACCGGAGATTGTAAAACTGGCCTTAAAAAACACATTCTCTATATCCAATCTAGCTTATTCAGCGGTTTACTAAGAATTTAAGATTGACATAAAAATCGACAAGTAGTGAAATGTATTTCAATCTCAATTCCAGAAGTTGGGCAAGTTCTTAAAATGAACCATAAAGTTGATAAATGAAAACTTTAGAGAAAATGTATTTATTTAGGTTTTGAATACTTATCCGGGATAATGACCCCTTCGAACTCAAAGTGTTAATTGTACCTACAAACTTCTATAGCACTAATTTTTGCCTCATATATAATTGCTTATAGTATTATTAATTGTATTATTTGAGCCTTCTTTCAATCAAAACAAAATGGTTTTTCTTATGCATAGTAAGAGTTAAGGGGTTAAGGCACGCCTAAGAATCACCGATAACGTTCCAATCGGTCTTCTCTAACCTCTCCGGGAAAATCATCAGGTTATTAAACCCGCGAACACTGTAATTGTCGGGGACTTTTTGCGCAATTTTTTGCATAACTGTGGTTTACCCACAAACCTTATTATGCCTCAGCATAAGGAAGGTCATGGACGTGGTGATTACAAGTGAGCAAAAAACTGGAAAATTGTAGCTTTACTACAATATTACAATTATAAATAAGAAAGTTGAGAGTTTATTGAATATTATTTTCTTACTCCCAAATACGGCAATGGGAATGAGGATTAAACTTTGTATTCTTGGAATTCGGATGAGAAATAGAAAATGTTCCCAATAGCATAACAAAAAGAAAAATTAATAGTTTCAGTTACGTACGAGTCATCTTAAAAATACCATATTACTTCGTTTATAATACGCACCTACGTGTTTCAATATATTAACTACGTGCAAAATCTTTTACACCAATTTGCAATGCTAGAGTAATCAGTTCCGATTTCTTTGACCGAATTTTATTTGAAACAAGGAAGTGACATTTGGATCATTCAGGCTCAGCTGGAAAGGATATAGTGTAAAAAAACTGATTTTAGCCGCCATTTTCCAATATGGCGGCCAAGCAACAGAGCCCCCTATGTCGCAAATTTAGTATTTTATTCATGATATGACACTGAACTAAACTCCCAATTTGCAAAACTTGTTATTCTATCGAGAACATATTTTTTTAACAAGTACGGTTTTCTCTCCCTCTTGCTTGGCCTGTATTTTTATAATAAAATAGATAGTCAAAAGTCGCATATTACTAAATAGGGTAAGTATGGCGGGTGTTCTTTTATCGCATTTCTTTTGTCAAAAACTGAAGAAAATGCACTAAGTAATTAATTTTTAAATCACAACGACAATTTAAAAGAATGATTAGTTACGTTTCATTTCAAATGACATAAATAACTGTTTAATATGAGTATGCAAATTGTATTCCACGGCCTATTAGATTTTCATAATAATATCGTAATACTGTATCCATGACGATAATTACTGTTTCGGAAATACAGGTATCGAGAATAACATATTCAACAAGGGGATCACGAAAATGAGAACTGTATAAGATACGAAGTCGGTTAATTTGTCAAAATTCTTAGAATAGAGTAGAAATACAAACTTTAAAAATGTTTTGAATCATATTTCGGCGGGTTTACGTTTCCAATAAACAAATTATGTAACCTACGCAAATGATGAGAAATTTATAAACACTTCTTTCGACTAGATAAAAATATAAATTTTAAATTTATAAAAACTGAGTATGTTATTCAAGTAATCAGCTATTTAATATTGGGTTACCTCGCTTTTATTATAAATACCAGGTTTAATTCTATTAAGCATTGTACCCCTAAGCCCTGCAAATTTTTTTGCGGGTATTGTCCCATATGTCCTGCAAGGTAGGTTTTACTCTAAGCACTGGATTTTACGAAGTTGTTTTACATTGTGCCAAAAGTAAAGGGTCTCGGTAGAAGCTAAATCTGACTTGAAGATGATCCTTAAAATGCCAGCCTGACTATTACATTCCTTCACCTTTAGGTAAGGAAGTTATTTTCTTTGGTCAAAAAATTCGATGGTGAGTTTTTAATGAATAAGCACGTATTAGGGTCCCTAGGACACGATTTTACTAGTTTTACGATGATGTTTGTAAGTGTGTGTGTGTGTGTGTGTGACAAATTTTTCTCCGACGATAACTCCAAGACTACAATTCTAAAAATTATGATTCTTCCGTATTCCTCGTTTTTACATACATATGAAGAATTGATTAGATTTTAATTATAATGGGGTATTCCACCATAACAAAAAAATTTAAAAAAAATCAATTTAACATAAAGTATGGCTCAATAAATAATAGTTAAAACAATGAAAACATTTTTTAAATAATTGCTTTACGAGATATTTCACATTTGCTAAAAGGGAAAATTGACGTCATACAATTGCTGTCTTTCTCTCACAACGTACTCAGAGCAGTGTGTGTGAGAAAGACAAGTATGAGGGAAATGTGACGTTACACTGATTTCTCGAAAATAAAATACTGTTAAACTAGGAACAATTAAGATTTTTTAATACCATGAATTGCTTCAAAACTGAATGAAGTTTTATTTAAAATAATAAAATAAATTGAGTGGAATACCCCATTGGTCAACTGGAAGTTCCCGTATTTGAGGTTCTTAACAGTTTTCCTTGAAAATATCATTTTTCGACATTTTATGTGATTATCAATATGAAAGAATATCTCATTCTCTATACGGTTTGATTATACATTTTCTTTCATATTCAATAGATATCGAGTTATCAAGAGATTAAAAGAGGTTACCTTTCAAAAATCAGTCAGCTTTGCTAAAATTATGGAAGCAGGAGATATATTCAAAAAATTCTAAATGACAGATGTCAGTGTCAAGTGCAAAACGAAATTGAAAAATATAGGATCAGAAAGGGATATAAATGACAGAGTATCCCTCGCAAGTGACTTGCAATTTCAGCCTCGCCTCAAGATTGGAACTTTCAATGATGGGAGTACAACGAAGGCAAAAGAGAAGATGGAAGGATTGTGTAGCAAAAGATTTGATTGAGGAAGAACTATGTGAAGATGATGCGTTGGACAGGAATGTGTAGAGGAGAAGAGTAAGAAACAGCGACCCCTAATAAAATAGGGAAAAGCAGAAGAAGGAGGAAGTGTCAAGTGTAATTTACATAATGCACGTTCGTGTTATAATTTTATTGGATTTATATAATCTTTTCATAGGAACTTTCGGTATGGAATTTGTAAAAAAAATAGTGTGTTCGTGTTACAATTTTACAGAATATATAGAATCTTTTTCAAGAAATTTTTGGTCTGAGATTTGTACAAAATAAATCGAATTGACGGAAGGTTATATGCTGGCCACAACAGATTTTTTAAAGTTATAAAGTAGCCAAAGGAATTTTGTAGAAATTTCTAACAATATGTGCGAATTTTATAATTTGTTCAAAATGGAAGCTATTATGAGTTTGGGCTAGTACATTATCGAGAAAATGATAAATTTAGACCTCAATATGCGATTTTTACCACGAGGTAAAATATATGTTTAAATACCAAAAAATGTGTCATAAATCCCATTACATTGTGCAAGAACATAGCTATTGCCTGCATAATTCTTCTAACTACACAATTGTACATCAAGAAAACAATTTTCTTTCATTAATTAATTTTTTGCTTATGCGCAGCCGACGCATTGGTAATGAAATTTTTGCATTGTCTACAGTTGCAGCCACCTAGGATGCATTTATTCCGCAGGATAAATGGTGGTAATTAATAACTCGCATCCTGGTAACAGCTAACGACTTGTATTCATAATTACCGCCATAAAGAAACACTTCTACACTTTCATTTCGCTATTAATCATCAGGAAGATATTTACAGGAGAAGTCAAACGTTTGAATCTTTTCAACAAAGCCCAAATTAATTGGATATTTATGCAGGGGTATCAGGATAATATATTCATGAAGGGAGAATTATATGGTTTTTAATGTGAAGAATATTTAAATGTATTCATATTTTTATAATACTATGCATGATATCTAAGTTAATATTGTGGATTGATATATCAATCATTTGATCGCAGGATACCATCATACTACTAATGAAAAAATAAGTTTTGTTTAATAACACAAAATATAAAAACTTTCGTGTGTAGTGTATATTTAAATATTTCAAATTATGTGAAAAATAATTCTTTACACACCAAGAAAAAAGTTCCGATTGTTTTGTCACAACTACTCTTTAATAACTTTTTAAATAACATAAACTAAAAGGTTACTTTATTGTTATATTATGAGTTCTGAAAAAAATATAAAATAATGATTAGATATATAGATGTTAAGCTCATTTACTTCTCAAACAGTGGATAAATTGAAGTGACAAATTGATGTACGTATTTCAACACATAAAAATATATAAATATGTTTAAAATAACTTTCATGATTAATTAATAATAATTGGTTACATATATTACAGCCGAACTTTTTCTTGCACCGTCAAACAAGTATTTATTGTTGTACAATCTCCGGTTAGAATTTTAACTGGAAGTTAAATAAACAATATTGAATCGGGTTATTGACAGCAATAATCAATTTGTCATTTGACAGCTCATTTCGTTTCAATTTTGTTTATTTAACCGACAGTTAAAATTCTAACCGGAGATTGTACAACTGGCCCTTAGTTTCAAAAGTCAAAACCGACAATTCCACCTAGATCAAATTATGGGAAATCACAAAAAATTGTTTTGATATTTTCTAAATGAATAATTACATAAAAGTATCAGTACTCAAATAATGTTCATATTACTGAATCAAAAACTAATTTGTTTAATAAGAAAACTAATTAATATTGTTAGAATTTCAAACAAGTATAAATAAATTAATAAATATATCATCATATTTGTACCGTGCGGGCGTTTACCAGGCGTCACCTCACGATCACTCATTGCTGGCGTGAATAGTACACCGTGAACCACAGGGGTCACTTTTGTGCCATTTAAAATTCGAAATATTTGGCGTCGATCGAACTCGATTCTCCAGGTTGAACTTTGGATATGTCAGGTCTAGGTCCGATTTCATTGAACTTCGTATTTTTTTTTTTTTTTCTCTTTTGGATATAAGAAAACATTAGAGGTTTATTCCATTATATTACAAAAAAAATAAATCAATTTATATTATCAAAACTTGGAAAAAATCAGACTATTAGATCGGGGATCTAATCAATTGCTTTCCACATATTGATACATAAGATCTGTGGTGCACTCTCCACACCAGCTATGAGTGCCCGTGAGGTGACGCCTGGTAAACGCCCACACGGTAAAATATATCGTCATCATTACCGATGTCTACATGTGTTGTAGATACTGGCACACCCAGAAATGGGTAATATGCCGTGATGATATATTTATTTATATATTTATTTGATACATAAGATTCATCTTTAACTATAAATAAAATAAAATAAAATATTAACATCTTTAATAGCCGGTTTCAGCAACGTAACTTAAATAATAAACTTGGCCTAAATTGACAATACTGAATCGAAATGAAATGTCAAATTAATTATAATAAGTATATTGTCAAAATTTCGATTTGCATTTTTTTGTTTAAACCAAGCTTAAAATTTAAGCTTTGTTGATGCAATTGGTCATAAAAGATTTTTTGTTATACTCTAAACCACCGGATTTTTTTAATCGTATTATGTTCGCCCCTACACTTTTCAATTTTTTAATTATTATAAATTATTGAAATTATTTGAATATTTGATACGTAATAAAATCCAGTGAGCACTATTTCCTTACTAAATTATTGAAACGATAAAATTTACCTTATTAAACAAAATTAATCGCCCATAGGGTCGGGTAACTTCAAAATCGCAGCTCTGATTGGCTTTGCTGGCATTAAATCCCAACCTGTTGTGGATTTATCGGGTTTTCAAACTAACCTGATATTTTAAACGTAAATAGCATAAATACTTGTTGAGTTGGTAAGTAAACATCACACCAAGTTATGGAGAATGTATCAAACTCATTTTTGACCAAAAATGGATTTGTTGAGTTGTGAAACTAGACTATTCATTTGGATTAATTTTGTAGTTTCATTATTTTTGCATTCATTTATTTTAAAATAGATTCAGGGTTTAAAAAAGGCAAAAGTAATAAGAATTTGGAATAGAGTATATGTGTGACATAGATGTTAAGGTCATTATAAACTTGAATATTTCTAAACTAATAACTTTAAAAAAAAAATTAATCCCTATAACACGGCTTTAATGTTAAAGTCATTATAAACTTGAATATTTTATAAACTAATAACTTTTTAAAAAAAATTGCTAATCCCTATAACAGGGTTTTAAGGTCTAGTTTTAATATAAAAGGCCAATTATTTAATTTGTTGATATGATGGAAGACTCCTTTCAAATTTATTGTAAATAGTATTTCTCTAGTTTTTAAGATTTACAAAATAAGTAAACATATTTAATCCTTAATTCTGAAGACCATCAGAATTGACTAAATATTAAATGAGATATGAATCCAATAGAAGAACATATCACTCTTCACTCACACCAACACCATTAAAATAAATTGCTTTCATTCCAAATAGCACCATCAACATCAACATCAAATCTCACATGATGTAAGATGTGAGATGTTCTCGTAACAAGAACGAATATTGAAACATAAATATTTAACTACTTAATAAGAAGAATACTCTTTATAAATGAAATATTACTGACACGGTTATCTAAATATCCATATATGTAACATTTTATTTACAAGCTTGGTTTCTAACAATCTGAACAGCTGTTTCACACGTTATTAAAACATCTCGCGTAGGATGAAAAAAACTATTATGTGAAGGAGAAGTAGCACTGATATATTCGCTTCATTTCGGCCTGGTGCTTTAAGCGAGGTTTACACAATACGAGATATTGAGAAAAATATGGCGTGAGTTCAAAGCAATTATAATTTTCGTAAATTAATGTAAGGAACAGCAGCAATTTGCATTTTTTTTTTTAAACTGTGCCATAAGGAATTGTTCCTGTAAACTAAGAGGATAAGAAATCTAATTTTATACCACGGCTAGAGGATTACTATCTGCAATGAGACGCAATTTTTTAATACTTTGTCACATTTGCCTCTAGACGATTTTCCCTATTATTGTTGTATATTTTTCTGCTAAAAACTGGCCAAAAACTTCAATCAGCAGCACATCAAATAAATTTAGGAGATTATATTCTTTCTCTCTCTCTCTCTCTCTCTCTCTCTCTCTCTCTCTCTCTCTCTCTCTCTGTTTTCTATAAAATGTTGACTCGTTGAATTTTAAATTATTTCTGACCAATGTTCTGCGAACGTTAATTTTTAGAATTCTTAGGCTGTGTCCGATGTTGCAGTTTTACTACCCTAATATCTAAATCCTAAATTTATATGCCCTAAATCCAGTGCGTGATTATATAGGATTTTAGGAATTAGATTTTAGGGTTTTGCAGGAGCACACTATGCCTTGAAGTTGACAAATCATGTTTGTTGCTATAATTTGTACAAAACGTCAAATTTACTGTCAAAAAAAAAAATAGCTTCTTAGCTTCTATTTTATGAAATATAAATGGATTTCACTAGTGTGCAATTCGGATTGTATTTATGTGAAGAAGACCTAAATCCCAAATACTAAATGCCAAAATGCGACATCGGACACAGCCTAAATTGTCGTGTTAATTTACGCGATGACGTTCTAATTTTGTCACGAGCCCTTTAACCGAATCTACCAATTCGATTTGCGGGCAATAGTTCAGGTCGCCCACTTTTTGATAAATTAATACCCTTATTTTAATGCCCAAAACGTTAAAAATTTTCACGTTTAGGCCATCTGTCCAATTAACCTATAGATATATTTGATTATTTCAAGTTTATATAACATCTTTTAAACTTTTTCTCACATTTTTAGCACGGTATATTATAAAACAACTATTATGCATTTATTATGTCCAGTGGCAACTAGATTAGACCTTAATTGGTAATAAAATTTGGAAAGCATTTTTTTTAAACCTTTTAGGAATAAATTCTTGGTCAAATTCTTGCCCATATATCGAATGTGTAGTGTGAACCAACCTTAACACCACTTTCGATATAACTATGATTTTAATGAAAATTTAATGATCTGTCATCCAGCTAAGAAAATTTGTAATTAATTTTAAAATCAGAGAAAATTAATACACGCTAGCTAGATGATGCTGATTACTTATACTTCATACATGTACCAAGTAATTAAAAATTAATGGACATATCACACAGTACTTGTCCTTGTGATGATTTTGACACCTTGTAACCTAATTTCTCTGGGCGAGAAGAAAAGTTGTTACTAGTTATTCGAGATAAATGATAAAGATAATATTATGGATGTACGAATAAGTACTTGTAGGTATGTACATTTTCACTTAAGAAAAAGTCGCTTGGTAAGGAAAACAGTAATAAAATAAATAGGATCTTCCACTTTTTTTTCTTTTTTTGTTATTAAATTTATCTAACCTGAAAGACATCTACAGTTTGTTATAGAAAGTGTTATAGGTCAAAGGAGACAAAACCGTATTTGCTTAGAAAAAGTACGCATCCTGAATAAAATATGATATTTGCAAGGAAATTTGCGACCGTACAAAAATGGCGGGTAAAATCAATTTTTTGACAATATATCATTTCCAGTATCTCGTAGACAAAAAGTATAAGAAAACAAAGTTAAAGTTCGCCATTTTCATAAAAAAAGAATTCTTACATTTTTTTACCTATGTACGATTAACTGTAATATAATTAGTGCATTAAACAATTTATGAAAAAATTAAATCAGCTTTTAATATTCATAATAGTAATATTTTGATGATTTCAATAGTAATTTATAACTATCAACTGTGTTAAAGAGGGTGATTAATTGTTGGGATCATTAATCGCCATAACACACGTGTTAGTTACAATTTTTTTTTCGTTGAGCGTACCTTACTGAATTGGAAAAACTAATTTGATTCCATCACAAAATTTTTTAGGTTAGTAACGTTTGACATATAAGTTTTGACAATTGTTCAGCAATATTATACGGTATCCTAAAGTTACCCACTAAAATAGTTTATTAATAAAAATCATGCATTAATAGGAGTCATTAATGAATAATTTTCTATACATTAACATAACCTATTAATAAAGTTCAACGGAAAAATGACTTTCGTCAACGATTTCCTATAATTTTTTTTTTACTTCTTCACCCACCACTGATATTTTTAAAGATATTTACCGATGAGCGTTTCGCGAGTTATTAACAACTTAAATTCGCAAATAATTCTTTTAATAATTACATGTCTGTAAGTCGACTTTTAATGAGCACTTCTCTACCTGTTAACTAGGTAATATTGTTTATTTTTAATCGTGTCGAAATTTTGGATGAAAAATAAGAAATAAGCCCTTTTTTCAAAGTTAAGTTTATTTTATAATTCATTTCTACACTCGGAGACACATCTTTGAATATCTTAAAACAAGAAAATAACCAGCTCAATCCCGTGTAATCTTTCATGAAAGTTTTAGCGTACAGGGAAGAAAGCACGGTTTTTACTAATAAAAAATACCACGTTGCCGAATTAATTGAATCTCAAATACCTTTTCATACAGTTTTAGATGACGAAACCTGTAGTATTCCTCGCTTTGAAAAAAGTAACATAGGTATCTGAGTTTGGCCGACATTTATTAGGTACATACATGAGATGTAATATTATTTTGTACCCAGTATATTTCTGAACAACTCATCGATTAGAGTTGATTGTATTCTGTCCCAGAGTGAGCAAATGCAAAATAAAAAACAAGTTAAAGTTGGTTTTACATCCAGCAGAACTAATTTTTTTTTCAACATTAAATTATAACCACTTCTCATCCCAGTTATAACTTTTGTTAATGGATTTCTTATCCTCCTTTAAAAATTACGGATTATTAGTCGTCAATTTTTCGTCTCTGTTCCTTAAAAATGGTACTGATCTATACATAGACGAATAAAATCCAAAAATTCTACAAACATTAGGTACTCTATTTTTCCTAGACTCTTCAAATGACAAAAAAAAAACACTCACCTCAAATAACACATAGTTACATCCACACTGACACTAAGTATAAATACTTTTTTACACTTATTTTTTCACTTTTTACAGGTATAGTTTCACTGTCAAATACACAAAACACCTTTTACCACAATATACCCAAATTGTATTTTTTAGTCTACATAACACTAACGCTAATAAGTCTCAAAAGAAACCACATATCACTAAGTTATATTAACAGCGTCCACCATATTTATACCCTGTAACTCTAACTTCCAATCACACAGTGTCCTAACGCTACGCTTACTACATATGTCACCAACTGAATGAAAGCGACTGCTACGACTGGCTGAAGCTTCTACAGAACTGAACCTGTGGACAGCGACAGCATAGCATGCGCTGTTTGTTTACTGCCTCCGTCCCGCACCAGAGATAAATATGTGGGTGAAATGTGTTAGCCCGCAGTCTATGTGGGGGAGGCTTTCAGAGTGTGAAGTTGCAAATGGGGTAGATGGAGGATTATGTGGATTGCTGGCCAGATGTACGGCATACGAAGGATTATACAAGGCTATTAGGATTAGAGGATAGGAATAGTGTGCAGAAAATATAGGCGTTTGGTGGTAAAACGACATTTGTTATTTCAATTTTTATATGCGCGGAGTCCAGGTGAATTTATCTAATACGGGATTTCGAGAACTAGGTAGTGTCAGATGTTCCCGGAATTGGTCAATAAAATTGAAAAATCTGTCTGGCCAGCACAATACCTCTCGCCACTTTCATATTAGGCTATATAAGTATGGTATTTAACATTTCCGGTACACACAAAAAATTCTAATTACATCTATTCTTTATTTTTCAATTCATCTATGAACAAGTTTCCTTATACTCTTCCAAATGTTCGATGTTCCAACTCATTGACGAGATTAGCGGTATTTCTGAAGCGTATATGATGAAATATGTGTATAGCAAGCGCGTGTTTAGTTGACACTGATACCGTGTATACTTTGGCTTATAAATGAATACTCTTTCTTTTTATACCAATTTTAGATGTTGACGGAGTCTTTTCCTCGTTATAAAAACAGCATATTATAATTACAATTATATCTCGACTTACCCAAGTACGAATTTTAAGTTTTCCGCAAGGATAATTTTAAATATTTAATTAATGACAAAATATGAAATATTATATGTACCTACTTCCCGGAAAAAGCCTTCGCAGTAATGTCTCTGGATTTTTGGCGCTAACATTTATGTCAATTACAAAAATTTAAATTTTCAACTAGTTTCTATGGGCTGTTTGAGTCATTATACACTGGAATAAATTTTATATTTATAATTCTCTATCTCCAAATGTAAATAATAAAAAATTTCAATATATTGGATAGAAAATTTTATATTCTTTAATATTTGTAATAACATAAATTTCCCAAACATAATATTTAGAAGATATTTTTAAGAAACTACTACTTTTGGTTGTCCAATTGTTATAAAAACATTTTCAGCTCTTGCCATTAATGTCACGTTAAGGAATACGTAGTTAAATTGGTCTTAAATGTTATAGTTTTTGAGGAATCCTCCCTCCAACATACACACAAACACAAACGCATACACACACATCCACACACAGAGGCATCATTGAAAAAATGGTAAAATCGGATTCTAGTGACCTTAAATCCTGCTTATTCACTAAAATCTCTATATCCGATTTTTAGCATGAATCCAATACCTCTCTCAGCGAGAGGTAAAAAATGTAAGTACCTACAACATTTTTACATTAATTTCTACACCCCTCCTACATTTACTCACTTGTTCACCTTTCGTATAACTGTTCAAAACTCACCTGGAAACCATTTTCTGAAAAATCCTTTAGTCGCCTCGTCGCATTTTCCATCATCTCTGCTGTATTAGTATAACGTTGTCCCTTCAATTTCATTTTCAGCTATGGGTACAAGTAAAGATCAACTGGTGCAAGGTTGGGAGAATCAGAAGGGTGTTCCGGAGTGCTATCATTGTTCTTACCAAGGTAATTTTCACATTCAGGGAAAGATATATGGGGCAGCCCAATCGTTTCCTGTCCAATTTTCAGGACTTTTCGACTGATTGCATCTCGTAGGATCTCCACTAAAGTTCCTTGTTTACAGTTTGGCCTTGAGGAAAAAATTCGAGGTGAATCACACCCTGGTAATCAAAAAACACCACCTAATCATTTTACCCTAGCTTTTGTCCAACCGAAATTTTTCTTGTGTCACTCGACATCTGAAGGATGTCAAATGATGATTTCTCCAGCAGAACGCAGAACAATTGTAAGTTTCCAATAATTCTTCATTATTAAAAAACCTAATTTTTTACATCCATTATACTTATACAGACACTTTTTACAACTCAAAATTTAGCAGACTGCACTGACTGACGATCGTAAGTGCAAGAAAGTGAGCACTCGGTAAGGTTCAGTTCACTGGAAAAGTATAAATAATACACGTAAAACTCAGCTGGTACGCATTGATTATATGAATGAAACCGTGTTATGTGCTTAATGCAAAAAAGTTCGCACCAAATATACATGTATGTAAATGAAAAACGCTTTTAGTCTCATCATAAAAGAAGGTTTCTGAAATGCTGTTTAAGTTTTCCGAACATCTCAAAGTATAAATGTTTATGAACTTAAAGAGTTTGTAAGTAATAACTATTTTCTTTTGCTCAAAGTCTGCCATTTATGTCTCTCTGCACTACTTCTTTTACATTTTTAATCAAATTCAAATATAAACCTAAATCTGAGCTAAACCCTAAAACCGGGATTGTTAGAAATTCTGTTTGATTCTAGTTTTGTTTTAAAGAAAGTAGAAGTAAACGCCGGCAAAGATAAAAAATGTTCAGTTTTATTGTGTTACATAACTTTCATCAAATCATAATTTAAATTCAAATGACACAAAGCGTTAAGAAAAACAAACAAAGAGACATCAAGTGAAAATCTTCGCGTCTATGGTAATAAACAGTAAAAATATAATTTACTATTTCTATGTTAATGGTAATGCGTGTATTTGTGTCGGAGACTTTAAAGGAATTGTATATTAATTTATGTGACACTCTAAGTAACCATTTCCATAAACCGCATTATTAACTAACCAAGTTACCTACTAATTAACACCGCATTCTTGTGCTCAGCAAAAAAGAATTGCGTTTTGCGGTGTATGTCACACAGATAACATTGTTTAGTCTCGCACACAAGTCTGTCATTGTTGCAGTCCAGTCACATTCCTATCTGCATTATGCTGTATGCACCTCAGATACTGAAGTTGCAGTAGAGTATCCAGTGTCACCGCACGAGCGCTTCTAGCGGTAGTTGTAGAATCCAATCGGAAATGTCACTAAAACGCCATCTTATACAACTAGCGACGAAAGGAGTAATTACGTATAAAACGATGGATATAAACTTTTATTTCTTCATAAATGAGAATTTCTACTCGAGTTTATAGATAAATATGTGGGTTAGCTATGTATAATCTTGTTTATTATACTTACTAGCTGCCAGTCAGTAGCTTTATGGGAAATTGATCTTAAACGTTAATTCACAACATAAATATGAGTTTTATAAAATAATTTTATTTTCAAGTCTAAACTTTCCTGTGTTCATTGATTTTAAATTGAAAAAAGTTTTGTTCTTTTTATTTCAGCGGTTTAAACGTAATCTGATTTACCGAAGAGCAATGGAGAAATGATTGCATATAGTCTGGGTGGCACCGCTCAGCAGAATAAAGAAGAAACGATAAGAGGATCAAGTCGTAGGCGGGAATTGAGACGGAAGTGATGTCATTATGTCTTATTTATACTATTTATCCGATGACAGTGTCACCTGCTTGAAATATTGCGCAGTTCATCAACCCTGTCAAAACATCGCATTATAGTTTTTTTTATTTAAATTTGTTTAACAGATTTATCTAATAAGTTCATTCTATATATTTCTATTGTTTATTTTATCATTTAACCCTACCGCCTGCAAATTCTTTTCGACATCTTTTGACCATTTCGTTTTTGATCTACCTTCTCTCTACTGTCCTACTTGTTTCCTATTTTAATGGCCTTTTAGTAGTTTTTCTCTTTTTTCTGGTATTTGATTATAAGAATCTTCTTCGTTACATAACCGACCCAGGTAGAGTACTGGGCAATGTAGCCGACTAAGGACCCAAGGATCCAGGGTTTAAATCCCGAGTAATGTATGATGCTTGAGTAAGTCTTCATCATCTCATCTCTATGAACTCAACGTACAAAATATCTTATGTTCAATAATTCTTTACGTCCTGGTATGTTGTGGGTTGTGAAACGCATGTCTGTCTTTATTTACACAATTTAAACTTAAACAAATCCTCAACGTCATTCAAAATGAGGAAAGTGCATCTTTTAGAAAAAGAGAGTATTTTATTGAAGCTCTATGACAGTAGATGCTGAAAATATTCCGGAGTAAACATTATACTCTAAAACGATTAAAAATAAATTTTTGTTTTAATCTAAGTTGAATTTGTTTTACTTATATGAAAAAACGACGTTTGATTTTATTATTAAGAATGAAGTACAGACATACGTTTCAAAACCCTTAGGCAATCATAGAAGGTATAGTGAAATTCATATAAAAAGAACACTGTCGTAAAACGATTTAGCAATTGCACTAATAAGCCAACAATGGTAACCCTAAACTTGTGATTGTCGATCCCTAATAAATCATAACACCAGACTATTCCAGGATCGGTACAGTTATGATTTATTAGGGATCGGCAGCCACAAGCTTAGGGTCGCCATTATTGGCATATTGCAATTGCTATGAAAACTTACTGGACACACGATATAAAGATACTAAATTTTACGGAAAATATAAAACCTTTATATTTTATAAATTGTATTAAGTTCTAATACAACAAATAGCCGACCCCGGTTGTGTAATGGGCAACAGTCGCCTCGCGATCCAAGGGTTCCCGGTTCGAATCCCGGGTAAGGCATGGATGTACTCGTATGTCTCTTTTACAATTTCATCTTCATCAGTAACTTATAAATATTGAAAAAGTTACAAAATTTGCACCGAAAACTGTCTCATCCCTATAAAATCACCACTTTACAATAAATGTATCAGGAAGTGTGTCATAATAAATAATATAAAATAATACAACAAATAAATAAAGATTCTTCTTCATAACACTGTAAGTAAACACCTACTTAATAAGTTATTTTTTATTTATTTACCTTTTTCTTCATCTAAGCAACAATATTTCTTTCAATTTCATAGTCCCTATAAGGCATGTATGATAAACACGTAACGTGAGACATTAAAATAATGAAATAACGTTTGCTTATTAATCTTTGCTAACTATTTTCCTGTGACTTTAGGGCAAGATATCCATACACATAACGGTCCGACTTTGATGTCGTGTCGCTTCGGTACTAAAGTGGGCGCGAAAGGAACAAACACATATCTTATGTGTCTTTAGTAATTGAAAACTAAATTATACAAATTGGATGCATAGATAATTAGCCGATTAATTATGCTTTTTATTAAATAGGTCAACTCAAGTTATGGCGAAGGTGTGCTGGGAAAAGATATTAGTTTGAAGAAATTTAATTTTCGAAAAATATATGGGGACTACTTTTAAAATGACACTGCATGTATTAAAATTCCGTTACTAAAATAACACTTTAAAGATGGGATTGGATAAAAATTTCTTTAGTCATCCCATTATGCCTATTTACAATTTTATAGAAATTGTTATTTCAATATTTTCTTTAGGAATTAATAGTAAATGAAAGATTTTTGTAAACGAGCGTGAAGCTGTCAAAATTTTTAAAATTCTTTTTTTTTCAGCGGTTTCCCTGTGAAAAAATTTTTAAAAATTAATAGTAAAGCTTATTAAAGGGAGAAAATGTTTTTAAATATCACGTTGCCTTGGTGCAATTTACTACTTTTGGTTGGAGCGGTTCACGTATTACACATAATAAGTCAAAGTAAAATATTTCTATTCATAGCATACCGGTTTTCTTTCATGTCATTGACTATAAACATTACATTTCGTACATCTATTTTTTCGAATAAAAGTCGCCTTTATTGAAAGACACTGCTTTTAGCAGAAAAATCGTTTTATATAAAAACTGTATTAAAACCATGTGGTTCATGGCACAGTACATAAAGACTGCTAAAAAGGACACTTTAGCATTTAGCTGATTAACAAAGTACACCACAAGAATCCCCCACACTCAAAAACAGTATTATCAGTTATTCAATGTCTCAAACCATTTAGTTCAATCAAAATTTTAAGTAAAATTTGTATCCCAATAAATTCATACAAAACTTTCATTTCAGACCGTGAAACGTTCAAATCCGGCGAAAAAAACTATTTTTCAAGATATCCCCAAATTGATTCAGAAGGTGTTTTAGGTGAAATGCATAGTTTTCGAATGTTAACCTCCTTGGCAAAAAGGGTTCTTTAGCTGATTGTCAGAGTGCACTACGACGACATTAAAGTAAGATCTAAAGGTGTATAATAGTTTCCAATCCGAACCTTGAAACCATTCGTCTAGAAAATATAGATTCCGTTAGATGGAAATACTTAAAATAAAAACCTTTAGCATAAAATTAAACTTGATACAATTGTATGTAATCCATTACAGTAAAACCAGAAAAATTTACTCTGCAGTGAACATGTTAAGGTAGGTAAATAAATGTCAATAACCAACAAAACATCTTGATAACTACAAATGTCGTTTTTGAAAACAATTTCAACAAGAAAACTATTTGAATAAAAGTGTCCTTAGTGTTGCCAGAAGTCGAGACGAGACGAGACTTGGGGCCGGTCTTGTCTTGGTCTTGACTTGGTCTCGACTAGAGTGGTCTCGTCTTGGTCTTGTCGAGACGAGACTTGATGTCAGTCTCGTCTCGTCTCGAGTCTCGACAAGACTCTCGACTTTGCTTCCATTAACATTTTTTTTTATAATCCCATCTAATAGTACATAAAATTCTAAGAACAACAGTACAATCGCGATTCAAAAATTCCAAATAATATTTGAGATATTTATTATTTTTTCTGTAAATATCATCATCATCATATATGATACTTGAGCTCTTGAAATAATTAATATGAAAATATACATATATACCGAGTGTTGCATTTCTATTAGTAGCAATAGTTAAATAGATATGTATATGTTTAAATGAAGCAGTAAGTAAATGGACAAAAATCCCCAAAAAAGTTACTTCTTTCGCTATTTTTTTTATATTTTTCTAAATAAATGTTAAATAAGTAGATAACTAAAACTTAGCCTTTCGCGTATCCCCTAGTACGCGTACCACAGGTTGAGAACTTCTGCTTTATATCAAAATTTTGACGAATAAATATATAGTTAGTCATATATTTATATGTTATTTATTTGCCGAAAAAATATACTTATTCCAAAAACGTATTTAGAATAATAATGGTATATTCAATAAAAACTGTAGGTAGTTACATAAACACAATTCTCTAACAAAAAAAACACTTATTTGAAAAACAAATAAATTATAATAAACGTGCTTAAATTTATAAAATTAGTAAAAAAAATTAGTAACTAAGAAACTTTAATAATAACAGTTGTACGGTTTAACGAATTATAAATAGATTAACTTTCCAAAATCAGTCAGCTTTACTATAATCATAGAAACAGCTGATATATTCAAAAAATTGTAATTGACAGATGTCAGTGTCAAGTACAATATACATAATGATTGTTCGTGTTATAATTGTATTGGATTTATAGATTTTTTTTCCAAAGAACGTTCGGTATGGAATTTGTAAAAAATAGTGTATGTTTGTGTTATAATTTTATTGAATATATAGAATCTTTTCTAGGGAACTTTTGATGTGGGATTGGTACAAAATACATCAAATTAACGGAAGGTCTTATGCTAGCCACAACAGATTTTTTATGTACCTACTAAAACTTCTTTTACATGTTGTAGAAGATAGAGTTAAAAATAAAATCAAGCCATGGAGTAAAAATGGATAGAATTTTTTGGAGATATCTAATAATTCTTCATATGGTATTTCTTTCTCAAGAGGTTCCTCTTTCCACTTATGAAACCATAATAATGATTCCTCATAAAAATTGTCTATGTTATGTTTCATTTAATTCTTTATCATACGTTTATACTTTTCTTTATTACATGGTTTTATATTTTTAGAATGCAAAATTGTTAGATTGACTATTGATTGAAGTATTGTATTCGGAAATATTTGGATTTGGGTTGGGCAAACCTACCTACTTTTATTACTAGCAGATGTCTAAAAGTGGTTGTTATTGTCTGGTAATATACAGCATTTATAGCACAGGCCGTTATAAAATTTATTGTTCTATTATTGGATTTTTACAAGAAAAGAAATGTTGTGTTATTTTCTACCCATTTTTTAAAAATTATATTATATTAGGGAATTCGAAAAACAGTTTGTTTTACACATTTGTGCATACAAAGTTTCAAGAAAATTGTTAAAGAAGGGCATGTACATTACGACTTTTATATTTGTATTTTCTTTAAGGCTTTAAGTAAACGTTGATTATTGTTTTCAATTTTTTCATATGAATGAATTTATACAATGTATTTTAATTTTCTCATGTAACTGATTTGTTAGTATTAATGGTTTACATTATTTGCAATTAATATATTCTTATTTCTACATGCGATATGTATCCATATGTTTCAATGGAAGAATTATTTAGGTGAATAAGAAGTACATCCGTTGAAAATGTAGAATTATGGTTATTTTAAAACGGGAATTTCCCTAAGATCGTAAAATCTTTGTGTGCATTTTCGTAAAATTCTAAGAATCACAATAGATTCTTTAAAAATAAAGAAAAATAATGTATATTTGAAGGGAACGTTACTTTTGTTTTAATATATTAATTTAATAAATAAAACTGAAGTACATTGCTAACTTGCAGAATGCACCACAGATGTAACTTTTGTGTGCTATTTGAAAATTGGAAATATTTTTGAAGATGTAGTCAGTATTTCATATACCCAGTTGTACCAATATATTAATTGAGAATTAAACAAAAATTAAATTAATATCAACATGTGTAGTATAAAATAAAGGTTGATCTTAATTTAATAAAAAATATTGGTGCATTAAAATAACATAAGAATTCTAAATTGATACTTCTTTCATTTCATCTCACTTACATTGTAATTTAAATTCATTTAAAACTTATATTTGGATTATTTAGATGAATAAGGAATACATCATATTTACATAAATTAATGTTTCTGGGACACAATTATGAAAGTAGAAAATTACAAAATTTGAAAAATTAATATCTCTCTTATTTATTCGAATTTTCAATCAGTATTTACAGCAATACTCTCAGTTTTTGAAGCACTTTTAGAATAAGTATATGTTTAAAAAATACCTTTGATCTGAAGTCGAGAGTCTTGTCGAGACTCAAGACTTTCTCGACAAGACTTGATGCTAGTCTCGTCTCGTCTCGACTTTTCTAGTCGAGACCAAATGATGGTCTCGTCTCGACAAGACCAAGACGAGACGAGACCAAGACCAAGACTGGTCTTGGTCTTGTGGCAACACTAAGTGTCCTTCATTCTTTGTTTTTATTTTGTCTGTTAGCGTTTTTAAATATTCACCTCATGTAACCTAACGATAACTATATGATATCATAACGTCTCCCAAACAAATTCCATAGTCCAGACTTCATTGTCTTGCACGGATATCCGACTACTAGAAGTCTTCGATATCTGGTTAGTGTCGGTAACATAGCTGCCTGTAACCGACATGAAGAGGAAACACGTACGGTGAAGTCATTGTTTCCGGGGCCATTGTAAACTTCCTAGTTAATATGCGGACAAGGTTTCACGTTTTATTTTATTATAGAAGATTTTTTTATTTCGTTAAAGACTATAATCATTTTAAACACTCTCATTAAAAGGAATAAAAAGTGTTTGCTTGGAAATTAAGCATTTAACAAACAAAGTATAATAAGAAAGTGATATTTTTTGTAAAACTTAAAAGCAACATTTTTTTCCCCAGAGAACACCATGATTTTTTTTTTTTAGAAAATTTTGAACCCTGTCCTAATTAGTCAGTTAAGGGACTCCAAATCTTGTAGAAAGCCATGTAAAACAAAAATTATTGCCAGTTTTACTACATATGGGGGGGGGGGGGGGGGGGGGGTTGTTAATTCTACCATCGGCTAAGCGTTGTACGCTTATTTACATAACACCCTGTATTTTTCAGAGTTGTGTATGTCATCTATGAAACGAAAATTACGCCATTATCTGCGCGTAGGCAATAATGTAGTTTACGGTGTCAGAATATGTTTATTGTCTACGCCCATGTAGACTACAATTCTTTTTTATTTTTCCTTAAAGGAGGATAAAAATATTGCTATTTTTTGTTTATGTGCTTTACAGTATAATTAAATTTTATTAATATTCTCTTCCCATTTTGCTTATTTATTGTTATTAATTACTCTGACTGTCAAAATTCATTTGACATCTTTCTTTACATTGTTTACTCATGTAAGTAAACTATCATAGATTATACGTAGATGCACATTCCTGATATTTTTGGCATTTAATAATAATAATAATAATAATAATAATAATAATAATAATAAAAATGATTCTTTGAAAATCACACCAATCAAAAATCCCGCCTTATCTCAGTGACGTACATTAGTATCATTATTGGCCAAGCAGCACACTCAGCAGTAGTTTCTATAATTATTATAATTGGCAATATTTAAATTTGAAACGATTTTCGTAATATACAAATAAAAAATCTGTTGTGGCCAGCACAAGACCTCTCGCCATTTCCATATTAGGCTATATAAGTATTGTATTGCACTTCGCTTTCCAACCGTCGTTTTATAACAAAATCTTACAGAACATTACCCAAATATTGTTTCTTACTATATTTAGCATGTCTTCTGCACACATATAATTCAAATTATATCTATTTTTCATTGTATGAGGAAGTTTCTAAATGTCAAATATTGTTCCAATTCATTAACCAGATTGGCGGTATTTCTGATAGATATATGCATTTTATCACAATTTTACCTATAATTTCAAATATTTAATTAATAAAAGAATAAGAAAAGTTAAATATACTTCCCAGGAAAAGCTATCAGAATGTCACTAAAACTGTTGATATTTGACAATGACATATGTCATGTTATAAACATTGGAATTTGTCAACTGGTTTCCTTAGTGCCTTGGCCTCTGCGATTAGTATACTCTATAAATTATAGAGTCTTTATCTCTAAATCTATACAAGATATAATAAAATTTTTAAGTGTATTAGATGGAGAATTTTATGTTCTTCAATATTTAATAAAAAAAACTCCCAAAAAATTATATTTAGAAGAATTTTTCTAAGAAACTACTACTTCCGGTTGTTCAATTGTTACCAAAACCTTTTCAGCTCTTCCCAGGAATGTCAGATTGGGGAAACTGCAGTTAAATATTTTTTAAGTCTTATAGTTTTTGAGGAATCGTGACTACAACATCCAGACATACATACATACACACACACACACATACATCCACACACACACACACACAGACATCATTTTAAAAATGTTATAATCGGATTGTAGGGACCTTAAATCGTGCTTATTCAATAAAATCTGGATATGCGAATTTTAGCATGCATCCAATACCACTCTTAGCGAGAGGTAAAAATTAAACAGTTAAATCATATCTAATGATACTTTAAAACATGCTTATTCGAATTAAAGAATATTCCTGATCTTTGACTCTCTAAACTATAAATGAATCACCAAACAATTTTTCAACTGGTTGTCAACTTTTGACCCCTAATTAAACGCACACTTCCTACCGCCATAACGTCGCCATAGAAACGTGATTGAAGCGCAGTGCAACTATTTGTTATTTAGCATTCACCACATACGAGACAAGTGTGTATGATAGCGATATTTCACACAGAGGAAAAACTTTGACGCGAATGCACTATAATCTCACTGGTAATCAATTACTCGCACCCGGAAAGACGGAAAATATAATCACGAGGAATTTATTATTGAGTTACACAACTTTTCTAACAAATAATTTGTGGAAACTTCATCAATTTAATAAATAATTATAAAAGGATATCATTACTGCAATAGAGTACCCTGTAATCTTTAATAAATACAGATGCATACAACGGTTTTGAGCCAAACAGATTTTAAAACAATACATCATACCGTGAGTATTTTTTAACGTGAAACATTGGGTTTGTCATGTCCATGGTTACGATTTGACATTTGATTAACAGCAATGTCCCATTTAAAATGAAACATAGGGAACGAATTTGACAGATGTATATTATGTAAGAAATTTAGCCAAGTCAGAAAACCAATCGAGAGCACTAAACATATTTCGGGCACAAGATGCACACAATATTTTTTCTGCAACTAAAGTTAATTTTTAGAAACCAGGTATAATTATTTAAACAAAATTAACCTATAATGAAGTCTTGTCAATATGACAGATAACCGCTGAATGTTCCTATAAGTTAAGAATTTGACAGAGTATTATATTTAAATATTGTAAGAAATTTGGCCAAGTCAGAAAATTACTCGAGCACAAGGTACATTAAATTTAATTTAGAAAGCAGGTATAATTATTTAAATAATATTAACCTCTGCTACGTCTTATCAAATGTCAAATTCGTTCCCTATGTTTCATTTTAAATGGGACACGCAAATACATTGCTGTCAATCAAATGTCGAATCGTAACCATGGATATATAAACCCAATGTTTCACATTAAAAATACTCACGGTATATTGAAAGATGACACAAAAATCCAACAGTTATAGTAATAACCATATGCATTTGGCATAAAATATTTTCATTTTCATATTATAAACCAGACTCTATGTCAATAAACTTAAGTACATATAGTAACAAAACAATTTTTTCTACAGTCTATATAGAATTTAGGTATTTGCGCTTGCTTTTGTCAATGCAAAATGTCACTTTGCCGCTCATGCGCGGCAAATTAGAAAAAACACTCGATGCCAAAATTTTTAACTATAAAATGTTGAGAAATGTCATTTGTTTAGTCAAAAACTATTGGCGCTGTAGTTACTTACACATTTACCACCTCCATAAGTCAACTGACATATAACTGCTCTGTCGATATATTACATAACAAAACTTCTGTGAAAAGGAATACAGAAATAAAATAGGGCATTCATTTACAAAAACGAAAGTAAAAAAATGGTGTAAATTAGATTTAAGCAACGAAAAATTAAAATTAAAAAATATAATCGTTATTTATTGAATAGTACAAAGTGTACATATTATTATTTTTTGTTATGGTGGGGGACCCCATTGTGGCGACTGCAGAAAAAATATTGTGTGTGTTTCGAGCGCAAAAGGACATTGTCGATTTCGTTGTGATACATTTTTCTAAATGGTTCCATAATTCAGGCTTGTTGTATTGTATTTAAATCCGGAGATTGGGGTGCTCAGACAAAAATTCGAACTTTTGTTGACTTTAAAAATTATTTTACCAATTGCGAAGTATGTGTAGGATCGTTGTCCCGTTGAAAAACCTTTCCCCGCGGCATATTTTTTCTGGCCTGTGGTACATTTTGCCACTCATTTTCTAAATGATTGCATAATTCAGCCTTGTTTTTCATTACCGTCACGTATTTTTAACCTCTGCCATAAATGTTTTATTGGATTAAAATCCGGTGATTGGGATGGTCAGACGAGAATTCGAACTTTTGTTGATCTAAATAATTTCAAAGTATGTTTTCTCTGCTTTGCCTTTTCGTACCAAAAAAATTTTGGTTCATCCGAAAAGAGCGCTTTTCACTGGTCGACTTCATTCCAATGTTGATATGTTTTCCTAAATTTAATCGTGCCTTTTTATATCTTCTACTACTTAAAGTTCAATCCATTCTACTTTTTTAAGACTTCGGCTGACATTATCAAGATTTTCTGTTCGAATTTCTTTCGAAACGGAATTCATATAAACTTTACATGAAGATTATCAATGAATATAAATATTATATTTCAATCCTGTATAAATTCATTTGTATATAAACATGTTTAGTGTTCGAATATTTACAATCAATATATCAAGCGTTTAAAAAGCAGGTGCAGAGGCCATGTAACAACTTCAAATCAAATGTTAACCGCAGGAAACGAATTCTGTGGCCCACGTATGCCTTGAATCAAATATCAATTGCGTACACATGATTATTATGCAATGATTGCTTAGTACTACATGTCTTTCTATGAATTCCTGCCTACATGTCTAGGAAACTAGAACGTTTATTGTCTTAAATAATTAGAAGATTTATGCTGTTATAAAAATGCAATAAAATAGAGTGAAACTAGAAATAATACGAAATAAACATGAGGAGGTTATATATTTAAATAAATTAATGCAAGTTAAGGTTTTGTTATTGGGATCATAAAATTTTTATTGGCACTCCTACGCCTTTGATTTCTCTTATAATAGATGAACTTTGATGTCAAATGGCACAAGAAGATATAAAATTTGGTGTTGAGTTACATTTTATGTTCCTGATTTCAAAGATATTACAATATTTTATTTACTTTGTATGTTTTGAAATTTTATATATGTAAATTGGCACCATTTCCTACAAAGTTGTATCTTAATTTTTTCCTTGTATGTCATTTATATCTGTTGAAAGCATTCATAGTTTCATTGGTTGATGCAAAACATATTTCCAGCATTTTGTTTTCTAACTATAGAAATTAAAAGAAGTCGTGATTATATGGTGGATGACCCATCAATATTTTCCTCGCTACTGTTCGGAGCGATTTTATATATAGACGATAGTTCCCTTGTCATAATACAGTACAATTATTCTTCCTCTTGGTCGATTAAGACGAATCATTTGAAGGGTTACAATATACCAATCACAATGAGCTGTTGCACGATATTTTTTTTCTTTACTTTAATAGAAAGAATAAGAAAAATATAATTTATTTTTCTAATATAACTCTTTATTCATGAGTAAATTGTCTCTGGAAATAGAATTATTGTTTAAATTTCTGTTTTTTCCTTTCGCCTGATGACACAAGTAAAGTAATCATCAATTAGGTATGGCTTATATTTTTATAATTAAATAAAAAATATTAAATATTTTTTAATTTTTGTTTTTTCACTTCTGTCATTGGCTTATACTTTTCGAACATCACAAGCAAGGCAATTTGACGATAATTCAAAAAGTATACTACTGCGTTTAATATATACAGATATTTGAACAAAAAATCATATTTAATACGACTATAGAACATAATTATTCGAATTTCAGTAGAAAAAAAATTATTGTGATCAGCGCAATACCTCTCGCCCTTACCGTTTTATTACATAAGTATCGAATTTAATATTTCTTGCACACACAAATAGTTCTAATAATAACTTTCATTCTATAAGGAATATCGTCCTACTCTTCTAATATGTTCAAGATGGTCCGAATTCATTTAAGGGATTGGCGGTATATATAGATATATGTACTATAACTACTAATATACATATATATCTACCCACAATTTTAAATACTTAACTAATAAATCAATAAGAAATATTAAATGTACCTTCCAGAAAAATCTTTCAGTAATATCAGTAAAACTGTTGATTTTTGGCACTGACATTTATCTGACAATTAAAAACATTTGAATTTGACAACTGGTTTCCTTGGTGTAGATTGGACTGTGCGATTTATTGCTATAGATTATTCTATATATATTATTTTTCTTTATCCCTAAATCCATAGCAGATATAATGTATTAAATGGTGACTTTTATGTTCTTCAATATTTGTAATAACAAAACTTTTCACAAAAATGATATTTAGAAGATTTTTTTTAAGAAACTTGTACTTCCGGTTTTCCAATTATTGTTATCAAAATCTTTTCACCTCTTCCCATTAATGTAGTTAAACAGGTCTTAAGTAGGTATTATAGTTTTTGAGGAATCATCCTTATAACATCCCGACACACACACACACACACACACACACACACACACACACATATATATATATATATATATATATATATATATATATATATATATATATATACACACATACGAACACAGACATCATTATAAAAATGTTATAATCTGATTCTATGGACCTTAAACCCTGCTTATTCACTAAAATCTGGATATGCGATATTTAGAGTGAATCCAATACCTCTCTTAGCGAGAGTAAATATCTCTTTATTTTTATTTACAATAAATTGCAAAATATAAATAAAAATAAATATATCATCACGGCATATTACCCATTTCAGGGTGTGCCAGTATCTACAACACATGCAGACATCGGTAATGATGACGATATATTTTACCGTGTGGGCGCTTACCAGGCGTCACCTCACGGGCACTCATAGCTGGTGTGGAGAGTGCACCACAGGGGTCACTTTTGTGCCATTTAAAATTGGAAATATTTGGCGCCTGTCGGGATCGAACCCGGTTCCCCCAGGTTCGCGACCAGACACTCAGGCACGCGATCCCATTAAAATGATTGCAAAATGATTATTAATTATCTAATAACATAACCTAAACCCTAAACTAATGGATAAAACGCCGGTTCCTATATATATGCATCCGCAATGAACTTTTACTAAAGAAACCGGCACCGACTACCATATGGTTTTTCCAGGGCAACCGCTGCCGTTGAATATTTCGTTGAACGTAATTTATCTCAAAAATTTCGTTCAACTACATATTCAACTGTTTTTATATAGTTTTTATTGTAACTTTACGAAATTTGAACGATTCAATTTATTAAATACGAAGAAATATTTTGTGAAATCCATGAATTTTTCATAAAATATTTCCTATTAATTATGCTCAATATTAAGCGGACAGTCGCCATACATCCACCATATTACTGTCATACATACTTGTCCCATCCACAGGTCCCATCGCAATTTGTCTAAGAAGAGTTTCATTCATATTCGAAATGTAAGTATAAGAATAATGATGCAAATTTTTTGCTAAACCTACAATTCTGTTTCGCACGTCTTCAACATTAATCATCCACAATTTTCATCTCTTGATTTGCATACAATCCTCTTATCATTGCGAATTCCTCACCTCCCAGGTTTCGTTTTCAAATGATTAATTTTCTTTCCCGGTATCTCTTGCGATCTGCAGCTTGTTTCACTTGTCAGGGTGTACGAGAGAGCATCTACCGAATCGCAATCGAAATTCGAAGGCGTCAAAGCAGATTATCGATTGGTTGACCGAGGAATTCGCGAGACGTGAATCAATCAATGCCACACACAAATTGTCAGTTGGAAAGAAATCATTTTGAGAAACGAAACTGTATAGGAAGATGATATTGGTGCTTTATTTTGATGGGGAGTGTAATGGGTAAGTATATTGGATGATTTCGACAGATTTGACGAAATTGTTACTGGATTAGTTATTATTATTATTGTTTTATTAGTACAGGATGCTTCAGTCAGTGACAACAAATTCAATAGCGTGTGATATACAAAACGTTAATTACAAAGGGGCCAGATGCGTTCAGGCGTTCATGAGGGGAAATCAGTTTTTCTTTGCGCAAAAGTTCCCAATTAATTTTAGACAAAAAGGTTTTAAATAAAAAATGCTAATGAAAATTGTTTATATTACCGGACATGAAAGATGAGCTATGGAAAATATGTTAGCACAAATCACTGTCTAATATATGCGCTCCGTTTAAATCCACACAAAATACAATTAATTTACTTCGTGCATACCTAATTCGACACATAACAGTTACCCAAATAAGTTTTAAAGCTAGGCAGCCTTTCTTATATTGGTAGTTGATCTATGTAATCACTGTTCGTTTCAGATCCTGCCTTGTTTACACTCAGATCCATTAGTATCATAAGCGTACACAAATGAGAATCACAAAGATATTGTAATAATTATTATTTCGCGGCGTTTATGGAATATCACGATATAAGCATTTCTTTCCCTTACCCCTCAGGTTAAGATTCGTGTAAGTGTCTCTTATATTACATCACGATAATGTGGGTACTAAACCTAAGGCTAGGACTTAGAACTAGGTATCTAGTTAAAAGGGAAAAACCCACCCTAACTGACTACGGGTCGGAGTTGATACTTTACCCATAAGACCCATAAGAACCGTATTACCCACAAGAACCGTATTACCCGTAAAAACCGTATGACCCGTAAGACTTGACTTTATATGTAAAGCGTAGACTGATCACATTATTGCATTTAAATATAAATTTAAATTTTTCATAATGGTGTTTCTCTTACAAATCGAGATTTTTTTACTTCTATTATTGTACAAATTACTAACTTAACTTTTAAAACTAATTGTATTCTACCAAATGTTTAATCAAATAAATCACAAAAGGTATGTGAAATTGAAAGAGGTCAACTAATACTTCTTACGGGTAATACGGTTCTTATGGGTCTTACGGTCTTTTGGGTCTTATGGGTAAAGAATCGACTCCGACCCGTATTCGCTGAAATACTGGTGAGCTGCTGGTCTTTTGGATCCACCGGTATTCCGAGCACGAACTAAAACTTATAAAAATAGCAGCACTGTGCTGTCTGATTTACATATTTTTTCATTAATTTATTAAATTGTTCATTCAACGATAATACCTAAAACAAGACTAGGCTCTCTGTATGAATTATCAAAATATAAGATCACCGGTATAATAAATCTGATTCAGTTATACCCATTTTAAACAGCATAATATTTTGAATTAATGAGCATTTTTTATGAATCACAGATATTGTTATCCCAAGTTTGCAAATTCATTAATAAAATTCCGTGAAGTATTGTGATAACATCAGCATTAAAATGTTAGTGTAGTCACACGACATTGAAATATTCTTTTGACATTATTATTCTATATAAAAAACAATGCCTATATACTTATGTTACATTATTGATAATCTCTAGTATATTTTGGAAGCTTTATTGTTCGATTGGTTTCTACATTTTAAATATAAGAGTAATAGTACTTATATACACAATAGAAGAGTGCAGTTATATACATGTAATAAAAATTCAAGTTCAAAACAAATTCTTTTGAAGAAAGAAATCACTCCTCCTCTTTCGCTAATGCCTGAAACTTTTCATCGAGCAATTTATAGCAGTAGGTATAATTTACGAATAATATCGCATTATGCACGTTTCTATTTGCTATCCAGTTGTCAGGTGCATTAGAGCAGCCGACCGAAAAATTGAAATATGATTGAAATATCACATAATAAATCTCTTGATTTACGAGAACACGATGGAGAGAAAGACGTATGTATGGTGAAATATCTAGTGCACATTTCCCTTCAATTCGACGTTTTTTTGCTGAATAACGCCGGGGAGAGGCAACGCATTAGATAAAGAGGATAATACATAATGATAAGTCGTTTTAAATAAAGAGCAAAGTGACGAAAGTCTGGGGTATTTTTGATTTTGGACTATGATTATTGTAGCTTTCATTTTAATTGTTCTTTAAATTGATAATATAGTACAGTAGGTAATAAAATGTCAAATGAATTAATAACATAAAAAGGTATCCCTAACCATACAATTAAATGAAAATACGTTAACTTAAATATTCGATTCTTGTGAAAAACATCTTCTTGCTTTAATAACGGTTTAACAAATTAAATTTTGAACTCCAATTTTTGAAGAGAGTTCATTTTGTGTTATGTAAATCAATATATCTTCCTCCTTATTTATTACTATTGAAGCACACCGCCAAAACATCTCTTTATCTGTCCCTCTCTCTAAATTACATGCCCATTGAAAATTCATCTATAAAAAAAATGATTTCCATAGCCACCTATACTCGTACAGTCCTCAGTCGCTCACCGCTATACAATGTGTGCTCAAGGATAATGTCCCAGACTCGTGTAAAGTTCTGAATGTTAGCGTTCGCTTTCGATATGAACCACATGTGGGCGGAAAACGGTTGTTTGAACAGAAAAGAGAAAGAAGGATAGAAGACGATAAAGACAGACAAGAAGAGGACGGTAAAATTGGAAGTGTTGGTTATGTTACAAGGGATTTTTTTAAGATGTTGGGATGTAGATGTAGGAAGTTAAGTAGATGCTCGGTGTGACAATTTTGAAATGCTACTAAGGTATTCAACAATTTTATATGACATTAGAATGGGGTATGTGACCAAATTTTAATTTTATATATGAACCTGCACAAAAATAAAATACCCATGCCATTTATTTTTTAAATCCATTAATTATTTATAGTTTACGAGAAAATAATTATTAAAAATTTGACGAAGTGTGATAGCCATATGTCGACATGCCGTAACCTACCACAACATAATCGCGACGCTGACCCATAATTATTTTTTCCCTCCCAGTCATCTATCTTCTGTCCGATCCTATATTATTTTTCACGTAAGAATGGCATTGCGCAATAAAAAGTATATGATTTTTGACAACATATGTAATGGGGTATTCCACTAAATTTTTTTTATTATTTTAAATAAAACTTTATTCAATTTTGAAGCAATTCATAGTATTAAAAAATCTTAATTGTTCCTAGTTTAACAGTATTTTATTTTCGAGAAATCAGTGTAACATCACATTTCCCCTATACTTGTCTTTCTCATACACACTGCACTGAGTACGCTGCGAGAGAAAGATAACAATTGTATGACGTCAATTTTCCCTTTTAGCAAATGTGAAATATCTCGTAAAGTAATTATTTAAAAAATGTTTTCATTGTTTTAACTATTATTTATTGAGCCATACTTTATGTTAAATTGAATTTTTTTAAATTTTTTTGTTATGGTGGAATTGTCAACGTATTTCGCATACATTAGCCTGGATTTTAGCATTTTTGTGTCTAGTGTCGATTTACGTAATTATCAATAATACCATAAAAACTTCCTGCATTATTATTAGAAATAATACTATAAATGAATTTAACAAATAGGCCAACTAATATGGCTTAGGGCTGGTATAGCTATAACCCTCGTATAATAAAAAAGAGATATAATTTAAGAAATTATAAACACAATAATTAAAATAATTACCATTTTTAGATAGGATACGAAATCTAAAATCGATATCAATTTTCATTTTCAATACAATAAAAAATATACCACCCCCTATTAATAATTTCTTCAAACAATAGAACCATAATTTTTAATTACACCTTTCATTAATTCTCATTCTCACCTATCTAATTTTGAATTCGAGTACAATTTGTGTGTAAGCATCCCGGTTGTCTGGACAGCACAATAACAATGTCAGTCGAAGTTGGACCCACCACGTCGTCTGCACTACGGTGATAAATGACAGTCTCCTGAACCGAACCAACGGTTCAACCACTCAACCACACGATGACGATGAGCGGTTTTGGGTTACATTCAGAATGGATGGGAAAATGCAACCATAAATGCGGAGTTAATAATTGAAACAGGGGTCTTATTTTTAATATACCTAAATTTTTATTTTTCTGAATGATAAAATATCATTAAGTAAACTAGTTGTTTTATTGATCCACATACGAGAGGTGACAAATCTGAAAAAAATACTGGCAATAATACAGACCCTGACAGTTGGACTGTAACGCCCTACTACGTGCATTGATTTATTTTCACTGCTTTCCTCTCTGTTCTTTATTTAAATTAATCTTTATTAAAATTTTAATTTTTGTTGTCTAACATTGAAATACCCTGTATATTGTATTTTCTTTTATATAGGTAATACAAATTGAATAACATTGTTGTGCAAAAGGCCTCTTTTAAGAAAAGCACTACTAAAAATAATTTCGTTATTTGTTGTTATTGTTGCCAAAAATATTTTTTTTCATTCTTCTAAAGTTTTGTCTTGGTGATATTAATGATAGCCCAGGAAGACGACGAATGCTAATGATAGCTAAACTCTATTCCTTAATTTAACATTTATTATGTTATATTTCAATTATATTAATAATATTTCTAAACGTAATTTGCATTTTAACGATCATTAAGATGATCTTTTGAGGTGATCGTAAGTATTAGGCAATAATCGCAATCCCCAAACTGATATTGTCGAAATCTCGTCATAATTCATTATAACCTCAATCTTATCAAATGACAACATTGAAGCCAAAAATGAGAAAACCAACTGTGGCGAAAAATTTATACTTACTAATTTGCGCATGTGCACCAAACTAAATTTACCTATATATCTCTCATAGATAGAGCAGATTGTGGCACACTCAAAAACGGGTAAAATGCCGTGATGATATATTTATTTATTTATCTATCAGGTATTTTATAATTAAAGTACTACTAATTATGCTAATGGTGACTAATGTTTGTCGTCTGTCTCGACTATAAGAAGAGCATTTCAGTTTCACCTGTTATAATTGAGGATCTTTCTTGGCCATCTTGTGAAGAAATTGCTTGGTAACTCTGACACCTTCAGACAAAAAAATAATTACTTGTTTAGCTCTTTATCATACTATATACGGCTTTTCTTTCGAAATTTCATTGCTACTTTTATATTTCAATACATCAACCTTTCGTCTTCATTCTGATGAATCACGCTGTGATTCAAGACTTAAGTCCACTCCTCCATTAATCCACCAACGACCTTGTCATTCAAATTTCACTCTCGTCTACAAAACTATCCAAATTTATTATAATCTAAATCAAGATCCAGGCAGCCTTGAACGCTGACTTTCTTAACAATGTAGATGATGTTATCAGGAGGTTATTTTTCAAATTTTGTTCTTAAAAGCGGTGACAAGAAACAGAAGGAAAAATGAGGCACATTAGCGAAGTCAATGCCATCTTTGCAGTGGTTATCTTTTTGTCATCTCGGTCTGTCTACCATGTTACCATGGTTACTAGCAGCGGTTGCCTTTTCTGTGTGTTCTGAGAAAAGATAAAATATGTTTCTTGATAAAACATCCACTTGTGGACCTGTTTAATAAAAAATCTCGAGGGTGCGGTAATAATTCATAATAAGGGACCCGTTGTTCCCTTTTGGATATTTATGTTTCGGGACTTTGTTTGAAATTAGGTAAAGTTAGGCAATTTTGACACAGTTGATTAATGAGCACTTTATGCTAACTCAAAGTTTGGGGTCTGTAAACGTGTTGCTAATAAATATAAATAAACATAAACACATGTTTTATTTCATGTCGTTTGCACTGTTCGCTGTATATGTTTGGATTTTTGTTTCCTGCAAATCTTGAATTTGTAAAACGGATATTAGTTTTATGTATTTATTACCAGGATGTTAGAATAAAAAGAACTTCCAGAACCATAAACGATTTATGTATTTTATACTCTCTTTTTAAAGTAAGAGGTGTATAGAAATTATCCTTCACGTAAGAATAGTATTGCGCAATACTATTTCGTTTATAGGCAGTTCAATTCAATCTATAATCTGTGCTACTAGGAAACAATCTTCTTATGTATGTAGATCCACTTGCAAGCAAGATCATTACCCTAGCCACTTTGATAGTTTTTTTTTTTATGGCATTCCTGATAATTTACGTAAATCAACACTAGACACAAACATTCTAAAAAACTACTTCAATTACGTATGTCGTCAAGAATCATACACTTTTTATTGCGCAATGTTATTCTTACGTGAAGAATACTATAAATAAAAAAAATTAACTATAAAAAAATATATTTAAATTTTAATTGAATTTTTCTCAATATTTTTGTTATGAAGGATATAATTAAAATGATTGATGGGTTGAATTAAGAAAAAAATACTCTATTGAAAGAGCCTAAAAATGTATATCATCATATTAAAAAACGAAAATTAACTTTGTATTTAACAGGTTTAAAAATTTTTCTTCAATAAGCGAATGTCCCCCTTGATCTAATAAAAATTTATTTGAATAATTTTCTTTTAGTCCCAATAATAAAGTAATCGAGATGTCCCGTATCCAACACCCTGTATATTTCAGCGTATATTATTTAACATAATTTAATAATTAATTTAAGAAATAATAGTCATTATCATAAAAAGCATTCATAACAGTATGATTTTTGAGAAGAATACATATATCACGAGAAACTGGAACAATAGTTATATGAAACGAAACTCATGCAGTACTTTTGTCAGCTTGGAAAAAATGTAGACATTTAATTAAATGAATAAAAATAAAATAGAAGGAGGTATTGTGCTGGCTTCATAACATTTTTACTATAGTAATCTTACCAAAATGTAGCTTTCATTTTCCGAAGAACCAAGAATATAGGTAAAGCCACTCACCTGTAAACAAAAATACATATTAGTACGTCACATATAGCACACAAAAAAATTATAGGGGAGACCAGGGCTTGTTGTTTCACGGGTAAGTTGTCCCAAGTCTAATTTTTCAGTCACTACTGCCACGTAGAGGTGGTGACTCGAACTACTACGTGTTAACATTATTGCGAGGGTGTACACGCAGTTTCTTGTGCCCTGCAACAATTCTATGGATTTAATTGGTTCTTTTGTGTTTTTTTGCAACTGCTAGTATTCGTTGAAAGATATAATTATTTACTTTCTGTTCAATGAAGTCAATGGCATTTCCGCCAAATCGTGATTTGTCTGAAATATCTATACGGGGTTGGTTGTCACAAAAAACGGGGATTGTTGTCACTCGCAAAAAATGGATTTGTAAAACTGGGCTCACCCCCGGACAGAATAAATTTTATACTTGTCAAAATTGTGAAAGTGCGGCCGAAAGTGACTAATGTATTACTGACCATTAAATATTTACTTAAATTCTTATTTCAACCACAAAATGTGTCTTAAATTTAAATTACTGGCATCCTATTAATGTTTATGGGGGCACTCGCCACACCAACTGTGAATGCCCGTGAGGTGAAGCCTGGTAAGCGCCCATATGGTAAAATATATCGTCATCATTACCGAGGTCTACATGTGTTGTAGATACTGGCACACCCAGTAATGGGTAATATGCCGTGATGATATATTTATTTAGTTATTTATCTATTAATGTTTTTCTTTATCAACCTTAATTTTTAGCGCTGGTCTGTCCTAAATAAAATATATAGTGTTAAATTTTGCATTTTAATTTATTTTTATTTAAATAACCCGTGGCAACTAATCCGAAAGTCTGTAACAACTAATCCGAAGTAGGGGCAAATGGTCAGTAAAATTTACTCAGGCAAAAAAAAAAAATTATTAACCCCTAAAGCTATGGTCTCAAAATGCAGGAAAACAGAGCTAATAGTATAAAGAGTAACTGTAAACTCAGCCTCTTAAAAATTCAAACGCAAAAATTGTGACAACAATCCCCGGTCTCCTCTACTAGGTACTAAAGATAATTTACTAACAATAAGTAAAATATATAACATAATTTATTATACACCTCTGCATTAAACCAAGTAAAATATTACATCCTCTGACTATTTCTCATCGTCGAAGAGAAATCAAAATTTCACGTGGTCCACACGTGTTTTATCGCCATTAATTAAAGACAATCAAAGTCAAGACCTATGTCATAATTTAAGTTTTATATAACGTTTTACACCAAGCGTTTTCTTACGAGTTGTGCAAGAAGCACGACTTTTATATTTCTGCATTCCTTGGGAAAATCAAATCCAAATTAACGAGACAATAAATGCCGAAAGAATATTTGACTGTAAAAATAGAATTATTACCGTGTCTTCTTTCTCAAAAGAATAATGGAGAAAGAAGAACAAAAGTGTGTTTACTGTGTAGGTTTGTTTTGATTTCAGTTTGCATATGTGTTAATATTATTCAAGTTATCTGATTTTGGATCCAGTTTGAGTCAAGTGCGAATAATTAATTTTCGACGAATGATAATGTTTCAGAAGATTAATTATTGTTGTTTAATTAGTTTTCTTATCAGACACATTGCTGAAAATAATCAGATGAGGCTAAGTGTCTCATATTTTGAGAACAATAACAATTAGCCCACAAGCACAACAATATACTTATAATATATATAATATCACTTTCTATCTATGGCTCATGAAAAAAGCTTTTGCGACTTGATATATAGCTCTCGTCACCAAAAATCGAGGGATGGTTTTAAACAGTTTAACCACCCCTAAACTATAAAACTAAAATGGAATAGTTTAGTACGGTACACTGTAAATTGCTTTAATTTTGTGTGCAAAACAGTGACAGTATTCAGTCTTATTATTTATGATGGGCAGAAGTTTTGGTTTCTTTGAGAACTTATTAGCACAACAGAAATGAGTAATAAGCAACGAAGATATATTTATTAATTTAGTATTCATAAAATTCATGTATGGTTCGTTATTATTATATTTGTATTTACAATAAAAGGAAATTCATCGCATATACCTAATAAATATATGGTTATATTATAGGATAGATATTTGCAAGTTAATGCTATCATCAAGTGTATGCTAATAATCATATGAAATTCTCTTACCTACGCATAATGTTGAAATATATCCATATAAAACCGACTTTTATTAAATTTCTCTGCTATGGGTGAATATCAATGAATATGTTTAATATTCTACAGTAATGATACACATTTTCCGTCTCTCAATAATCCTACTGTTTTACTCAATGAAATACTTTCACCTCACTGGCGATAAATGCTGAAATTATCTGTAATAAAATCTGGAAATGAGTATTCATTAATTTGTGTAAGATTTATGTAAATCCTGGGAAAAACATAGAGGGTAATTGTATTTCATTATTATGCACAACATATAAAGGTAGTAATTTCAGTGAACACGCAAAATATATATTAATTTGACGTTAGAATTATGGAACAGATATTAAACTCACAACTTTCAAGTAAACTTACTATTTCGTATTTTTACAGATTTATAGAGTTACTTGGAAATTCAGATTTTAAAATAATTTTTTCGTTATATGCAGTTTTGAAACTGTTTTCAAAACGTTTTTAATTTAAAAATGCTATTATACAGTGTCAAAACGGTTTTCAATTAGCTCAAAACAAATCGAAGAGTAATGGAATTAAAACTGGTTTCAAAATTAGGTACTCATGTAAACACTTAAAATTCAGTTTCGGTATTGCGCATGCGTACATAGCATAAGGTTTCTGCCGCTTTGTGTTACTAACCTACAAATAAACTGACAGTTGTGTAGTTTTAGTGCGCAGAGGTTGTCACCATAGACAAGGAAAGATATTTACTAGACCGAGCTTCCATCATGGCGGCCAAAGACCAAATATAACTAGACAAAACATAGTTTCATTTGTTTTGATTTCGGCTGGCCAGACAGAGATAGAGATATGTTTTATCTAGTTCGAGCATTTTGTTTTTTAGAATATACATCAAGTTATACATATATTTCGATTAGAGGTCAAATCTGTAAGTTTTACAGATCTATAAATCTGTAAAAAACTTATAAAAACGCATCCATTTTGCATATGAGACGCGGGCTTTGACATTTGCTTGTATGGCCCACCCCACTAAGGTTGCCAAGATTACAGTTTGTGTACCTTGCCCGTGTTGCTAAATTAATTTAAGCGTAAAATTAATTTATAAAAGTATTCAATATGTTTTGTTTATTTAATTATTTATAAGCTTTGGTATTAAATAAAAACCAACGTTTCACTCAGAAACAAAACCGCAAATGTCAAATTACACTGATATATTCAAGTGGCATCTATTGAGAAATTCATGAACTAGATAAAACATATCTCTGTCTCTTTCTGGCCAGCCGAAATCAAAACATTCAGTGAAGAGGGATAGGGAATGTTTTGTCTAGTTATATTTTGTCGTTGATGGCGGCAATGTCCAGCTTTGTGCCGAACTGAATAATATCGAGACGCTAATTCTAGTGTAAATTCTACAACATAATGAAAAAAATGTATCTATCCAGTAACTTACGTATTTTACATCATTTCTTCATTTCAAAATAATAAAGCTCAGTCGCCCAATAAAAAGTAGGAACAATATTTAATTTACATTATTTTTACAATAATTATAATAAATATTTTCTTCAGTTGTAGTGAATTTTATTTATTTGTGTTGGCAGCCCAGCAATCAGTCATTTCCGTTAGCGAGTCTTCCAAGTTTATATCTTTGGTTAGCATTTGTTTATAAAGCTTGTTTCACTATTTGCTTTATGTACAAATATATTTTATTATTGATATTGATTGCTTTCAGCCTTTACGGTGTACATATGTCTATATTTTGTTAGTTTCAGAAAACATATATTTCCAATTTTTAAATTTCGCGCCTTTCTATTCGGCACAAACTCATAACATTGTAAACTCGGTCTAGTATATATCTTTCCTTCTCTATGGTTGTCACTTACATCAACCAAATGCGCATGCGTCAAACCGTTTCCAAATCAATTTGTAGAGTTGTATTTGAAAATTGTATATAAACAGTTTCATATAATTTCGATAGAAATTGAAACAATTTTCGAAACAGCATGTAAAGGTAGTAATTAATTCAAAGTCAAAACGTACTTAAATTAGAAATGGTAGCATGAAAAAGTGAAACAATAATGCAGACAGAATGCAGCAAAAATAAAGAAGTACGTTAAATTTAAACAATGAAAAAACTCGCCGAGAGCAACAATATTATAGAATAGAGACTCGCATTTTCAGATATGTGTAATTAATAAAGGTTAATACAATTTTATTTATTTAAAGAGTTCTATCTGATGTATATCAGATTGTATGTTAAAAGATGTAATTATATTTATATGTAATTTGATTCTTGTGGCCATATATTGTATTACAAATAGAGAAAGTATGTTTTCCTAAACACATATAAAATGTAATTTGTTTCTTATCTTAAAAACATATCAAAATTTCTTTATATAACAAAATATCAATCACTCCAACATTCTTTTCAGTGTCCCTATCGTGTATTAAAATGTTTTAACTTTCGACTATCAAAGTAACAAAGTAAATTGATTATGTTGTTCGCAGCAAATCTCAAACCTACTTTAATGAAACAAGGTATCTAACATAACATAATATATGTGATGTGTGGGTCTATCTCAAATAGGTATCAGTACGTGATTACCTTCAAATAGAAGGCAAGTTTATATTAATGGAAGAATTATAGTGTTGATTGGCTACTTGTTTTTATATAGGAAGAAAGTTTATGTATAGAGATCAATAATTTTCTTTTCTTATGACTGTTTTACAGTTAATAATTTTTAAGCCGTTTACATAATCAATCTTATTTTGGTCATAAACTGATATTAATTGTTCCAAATTTCAGAGGTCCAATAGTCCAAACAGCTCACAGAATCTGAAATGTTTAAAACTAAATCTGTGGACTTCGGCGCACATAATGTCATTCACATATCTCATCTACTTGACTTGAGTGGTTTCAGAGAGCGATGTTTTAAATTATAAGATCAAATCCTTACTAAGTTCTTCATTCTCATCCATCATCTGTATCAATATATATTGAATGTTCTCTGACGTTTATTAGATAACCTAGACCCAGAGAATATAGATGAAAAGATGAAATCAACATTTATAACTGAAGGATTTGTAACATATTAACATATTGAATTTTGGAAAGAAAAGGGACATTCTTCTCAAATTTATTATTCAAAAATCGTATATGATTGAAAACAACATATTCGATTTTGACTACATATGGTAAACTGAATGTGGTACTTGGTAGGTACTCTTAACAGATTTTCGAAGAAAAACATAATAAAATATAATACAAAATTTCGCATTGCAGGCTTTTCTATTTCTTGGAACAACAAATTAGATTTTGTTTTCAAACGATCAATCGGATATGATGCTTTACTTAAAGCTCATTGCTATTTTAAGATGGAATTAGCGGGAAGTCAAGTGCTGGCCACTTTAGATTTTGAGAGGTGGAAAACGTTATTTTTGCAATGAAAAATTTCAAAATTTTATTATATCTCAATGTTGCAAAAGACTACAGAAATTTGTTGACGGTTGAAAAAGACATCAATAATTTGTTGGCGGTTTGTTGAAAAAACATTTATATAGTTCAGGATCCTCTTCGTTCAGTTTTAAAGAACATCAAGAAATAGTTGATGCTGTCGGTGCAGAAATTTAAATTTGTTACCCCCGAAATACAAAATGATGTACTCCTCTTCCAATTTTGAGATTACAGAAATTGACTTTTACTATCGATCATGGAAAAAATAGTTATTTCCGAAGCATGGTAGTTCTTACCTTTGAAGTCTTGATAAAATGAATAGTAGAAACTTATGACCAAGCGAAATATAAAGTAAATACAGTCTAAACTATGTTCTTCATTTTTTGCTTTTAAATTCTTCAACTTAATCATCTCAGTCTTCATAACTGTATTTTAAAAATAAGAAGGAGAAAGCAAGAATCCATTTGCTCATTTGTTTACTCATTATGAAGGTTTAGATCTTCAATTTTTTTTAATTGCAAAGGTCAGTACAAATTGATCATTGTATAATGAATATAGGTAATCAGCTTCAATAGCACAGATGTTAAGAGATGTATTTAGATGATAATTTTCGTTGTTATTGAAAATCACTCATGGGTAAGACCTATTTTGATTTCTCTTTCTATTGGTTTATAGTCTTTGTATGAACGCATTTCTAAACGTTATTGATATTTGTAACGGTAATAAATACAAATGTATGTAGGTATGTATGTTATAATTTAATATAAAAAAATATAATAAAATATATCATCACGGCACATAACCCATTGCTGGGTGTGCCAATTTGCTTGGTATAAAGATATCGGTAATGACGAAGACATATTTTGTACCATGCGGGCGTTTACCAGGCGTCAACTCACGGACACTCACTGCTGGCGTGTATGCTATTTAAAATTCGAAATAATTTTGACGTAGATCGGGTTCCATCCCAGTTCCCCAGATTCCCGACCAGGCACTCAAACACTTGGCTACGAGAATTCTCTGGTAAAAAAAAGATACCCAACATAGATTTCCAATATTTTAGATATTTCGAAATTTTGATCGTTCAAAGGTGTCTATACCTTTTCAATTTCAGAAAAAGTAACTTCAGTTTCAGAAAAAGTAAATTCAATTTCGGAAGAAATAAATTCGATTTCAGAAAAAGTAACTTCAATTTCAAAATAAAAGTAAATTCATTGTCGGAAACAGTAAATTCAATTTCAGAGAAAGTAACTCAATTTCAGAAGAAGCAACTTCAATTTCAGAAATATTATATGATTATCAATTTACCTTTTCCGAAATTGAATTTACTTTTTCTGAAATTGAAGATCGGTTTTCTGAAACTGAATTTACTTTTTTTAAACTTGAATTTTTTAGAAATTGAATTTACTTTTTCTGAAATTAAGGTTGAAATAGTTATTTAAGTATTAAGGGTAGTAAGTGTTTCCTACCGGTTGAGGATGATCTGATACCGGTAGAAAACAAAAGATTTGAAAATTATTTTTACGTATTAAAAATTTTTGGTTGACATTTTTGAAGTATACTTTCATCGTTGTTTTTATTTACTCACCATCTCCTGATGGGTGAGTGATTCACACAACTTGGAAAACCTAACGGTAAAGGTTCCAAAAAGTTCAAAAAGATATAGTCAGTTCTTTGAGTTATAAGATTGTTTATAATTCCTGATAATAGATAATGATAATAGAGTTCATGATGATTGTATATCCTTCAAATTCTTTTCAAAACTCAAAATTATGGGAGAAAAACAGAACGATAGGTAAAAATGAAAAGTTTTTTCTTATTTTTATGGTCTGTCATCTATGTAATATTACAGACCATAAAAAATGAACACATACACATTTACATACATTAAATAATCAAAAATTTAAATTGTTCAACACATTATCACTCCTATTTACATTTCAAGAAGATAGTAGTAATATAGGTTTTCATTTTTCATCATATTATTATCATAATTGTAACGGTTCCTAACCAACCGTATTATGTGTTGACTTTAAGTTTGATTTCGAATATAAGAATATAAAGTGTTAAATTTATCGAATATCTAAGAAACCTCCTATAAAACAACCTCTTATTTTATTTTTATTATTTTCTTTTAAACTCCCTCCCATTCTCCGTCTTCCTAATTCAATTCAAACAAAAGAACATCCCATCCCAGCCCATCCTAACAACATCCTCATCAAGGCCTGCTACGATGCTGAATGGACCCGAGTGTATCCGTGGAGATAATGGCTGGGCAGAGCACTCAGAGCAGTGTACTACAGGTGTAAACCATCGGGTGGTCCCAGATAACCTGGTGACTCGATGCTCGGGTAGCCAGGCTCTGTTCCCACGAACAGCTGAGAGCACGAAGATAAACGAAGATGTGCGAAGGTGAAGGAAGGAAGATGGAGAGATGAAAACAATGAGGATGGGATTTGTGAAGATGAATCGAAGAACACAAAAATCGTCTTTAATTTAGAAATATTAGTTTGTAAAATAACTAATGAAGGATATAGTTTAGTATTGGGTTAAATAAGCGGTAAATATGAGATATGAGATTTTCACCCTAGATTTCTAATCATATTCAGGTACGAGTATTTAATATATACTCGCTATACTTGTGTATTTTTCGAAACTTGATACAGGGTTTTGCATTCGATGCGGAATTAGTAACCAGAACGAAATAATCATGGAACTCTGAAATGTTAAGTAGAGACATGAGGTTTTCATTTTACAACAATGACATGTTTTCCAAAATTTCTTCGTCCTTTTGCCAAGTTAATAGATACTGTTTTCAGATTAACTAATTTTATATTCATGATATTTCAGAGGGCAATAATCAGTAAGAAAACCTGCCATAGTTCAAAGGTCCTTTTGCTGATAGCTGATAGTTGCTTTTGGTGCATGAGGCTATAGCTGATTCCTCCCAATTTTTGATGTCCTTTGTATTCCAAGAGTTCACAAAAAGATTCAGGCTCATAATACCGCATAATACGGTGAATTAGTTATACTTGTAAAGATAACTACAACTACAACGGTCACCATAATCCAGTTTTATTCTTCATGACTAGGTAAATTACATTTAATAAAATCACCTTTTATATAGCGTATTTCCTTTAAAACAACCAGTGTTTTTTGGGGCGTTCTAATTACTTTACAGAAGATTTTATAAACGAAAAATGATGAGGAAAAAAGGGTCAATTTATCAGTAATAACAAATCGAAAATTCAAACGATTCCCAAAACGATTCCCAAACGGCAGAACAAAATTATATTTTTTTAAATGGTAGCTTATATAAATTCTTAGTACATTAGATAGAGATTTTTTTCTGATTTCAGCGATATAACTATTGTATAGTATTAGAAATTAGAAATAATGTTAATATATTGAAATAGACTATGCAATACACAAGATACGACTGTTACCTAGGTTATCCTTGTAGTAAAACCATTTTTACTACATAGTTATATAGGGTACCAATTAATTTTGTTCTACAGTTTGGTAACCACTAGCTGAATTTTAGGTTTGTTAGTATTATTATACGCCGACCCAGGTGTAGTAGCGGTAGCGTTATCGCTTTAACGCTCCAAGGGTCCCGGGTAGGGTTGCCAACTGACCTTTTTTGGAAAGGACAATCCTTTTTTGAGCATATTTTGTCCTTGTCCTTTATTAAACCAGGAAAGGACGCGATTTGTCCTTTTATAGTAAATTTTGTATTAATGATATTTTTCTTATTACAAATATGAAAATGAAATAATTATTTCACATTTTATGTAATGTAATGAAATAATGATATTTTTGAATTATTGATGTAGGGTTAACTAGTGTTGACTTGTCAAATTTGTTAATTGTTGCTCGCATGCTAATGCTCTCCTCCTCGTTATTATTTTATTATAATTTATTAGCGCTAAATAACTGCTTTGTCAGTTTAAAAAATTAAAATGTAAAATTAGATATTGGCAGTTAACATTAAGGTTAGATATCTTAAATTTGTTTTACTTCTTTTCTTCATAAAATATTGATTTTAATTTTTATTAAATTTCCTTTATTGTAAAGAAACTCTATATTATCTTGCATTAAAACACCTTTGACCTTGAAAATTTTCAAAAAATTTTTTTCTCCAATTTTAAGTCCTACACACAATTCAGAAAAATACGGCCGAAAAATGTCCTTTTCTGTAATTTTGTAACGTTGACAACCTTAGTCCCGGGTTCGAATCCCGGATAAGGCATAGTTGTTGTGTGTGTCTTCATCATCTTCGTAACGAAAATTAGATAATATAAAAATGTACATGAAAAATTGTCTCACCGTCATAATGTCACCGCTTATAAGTAACAGATACATTGTAAAGCGAAGAAATAATAAATAAATAAAAAAAATAGTACTGGTATACAGGATTGTTCAAAAAGATGTTACCACTTATATGGCACTACATAATTTTAAATTTTCTTTTGCTGCAGGCTAGATATGGCCACCCGACTTAATTTGGAAGAGAGAAGGAAGGTAGCAGCTTGGATGGAAATGTTTGGGCCACCTTCAATAGTACGGAAAAAATTCAGCAATGGTTTCATGAGGATCCTCCAAGCCGTTTAACTATACGTCGACTGCATGAGATGTCTGTGCGTACTTTTTTCTTACTATTGAGGGTGAACACTTCCGTCCAAGCTGCTACCTTGTTTCTCTCTTCCAAATTAAATCGGGTGGCTATATCTAGTCTGCAACAAAAGAAAAATTAAAACTATGTAGTACCATATAAGTGGTAACATCTTTTTGGACAACCTGTATTAGTTCCTAATTCATGATAATTTTTTTGTATTTATCATTTTTCTCTAAAATCATTTGTTCGCCGAAAAAAGCACTGCTTGTTTTAAAGGAAACATTCTATATATGAAGTAAGATACTAGAGCCATTGAAATGATTATAAATTCTGTAGAGTCAAAGAAAAATTAAAACTATGTAGTACCATATAAGTGGTAACATCTTTTTGGACAACCTGTATTAGTTCCTAATTCATGATAATTTTTTTGTATTTATCATTTTTCTCTAAAATCATTTGTTCGCCGAAAAAAGCACTGCTTGTTTTAAAGGAAACATTCTAAATATGAAGTAAGATACTAGAGCCATTGAAATGATTATAAATTCTGTAGAGTCAAAGAAAAATTAAAACTATGTAGTACCATATAAGTGGTAACATCTTCTTGGACAACCTGTATTAGTCCCTTCTTCTTGATAATTTTTTGTATTTAACTTTTTTTCTAAAATCATTTGTTCGCCGAAAAAAGCACTGCTTGTTTTAAAGGAAACATTCTGTATATGAAGTAAGATACTAGAACCATAGAAATGATTATAAATTCTGTAGAGTCTTAAAATTCAAACAAATTCTTTGCGTATTCTTCCAAAAGTATTTCCTTCTTCATTTGCATTACAATCTTCAATCTACGTCTGTCTGAGATTGGAATATAGGGCAATTAGATAATGAAGTGGAAACGCGGATATTTTGGCTGTGGTCACACTTCCTCTGAGATACACAAAGATCCGATCAAAGATACGACGACAAGGTCGAGCATTAGACACACCTCTTCAAGATAACTGTCTTGCAACGAGTTTATCACGTTTAGATTAGACAAAATCTGCAAGAAGCAGGTGTGATAGTCGAAAGAATTTGAAGAAATGGTTTATATAGTATGAGAGCAGTAAGACAAAGTGATTGTGTTATTATTTACAAGTGAAATGTAATGTAATAATACACCTGATTCAGTTGCATGCTGTACAATTCAATCAGATATTATCATATTCATAAAACAGTTAGCTGACCGTTAAATCATTTGATATACGTGCACAGCTAGTAATTGTTCCTATGCTGCATATATAACAATGCATTTTATCACCAGTGTCTTTAAGTGACTTGTCATTTAACTTTGCTGAAAATATAAAAATTTGATGTGCACTACATATTACATATTTATATAGGTAGATATGAATTTGGCTCCGTACAAGAAATATTGAAGAATCAAATAATACGACTTATTTTCAAAGTTATAGAATGATCAACCTAGAACTATTAAAAATAAGGCACATGAATTATATTTTTTAGAATATTATTTCAAATGTGTTCAAAGTTATTTCATTTAACAATAATATACTCTACCATTCTTTCCTTCCATTTCTTATAAGCTCTCAACTAATCTTTTTACCTTCCGTCACCTTTAGGTAAGGAAGGTATTGTCTTTGGTCAAAAAAATCGATGGTGAGTTTTTAATGAATAAGTATGTTTTAGGGTCCCTAAAATACGATTTTACTAGTGTCCGCCTGTGTGTGACAAATTTTTCTCCAACGATAACTAGAAAACTACAATTCTAAAAATTATGATTCTTTCGTACCTATTCGTCTTCTTTACATCCATATAAAGAGCTGATTAGATTTTGGTTATAATTGGTCAAGCAGAAGTTCCCTTATTTGAAGTTCTTAATAGTTTTTTTTGAAAAAACGCAGTTAATAACTATCATTTTTCGACATTTTATGTTTTTATCAATATGAAAGCATATCTTATTCTCTATACGATTTGATTACGCATTTTTCGTCATATTTAAAAGATATAAAGTTATAGAATTAAAAATCTGTCAGCTTTGCGAAAATAATGGAAACAGCTGAATTGAAGTATAATTTTCTTCTTCATATGAAAATCTTCTATCACATAAATTTTATATAGGTATGTCCAAACAGCGAAAAATCCCAAATATGTGATAAATAAGATATTAATAAATAAATAAATAAATTTACGTTACAGCGAAAGTACTGTCAATAATGAGCACAGTGTTAAAATAGAATGTCCTAACTTAGGACTGGTTTATGATGAATTTAATTTATAAATTTATATTTTGTAATTTTGATTTAAAATTCACAATTTTCTCTCTAGTCTATGTTCGATTTTGAAATTCTGGATCTGGCCAACCAGTATCTATCACGTGATTTGTCACTGCTTACTATTTGACGTTTCACCAGTTATCAGTTTAGATATTAGGATTCAACAAGATGATTTTTTAATAATATCGGGAATGTCTTTTACTATTGTTGATTTATATAATGAAGAAATAAAACAAACACAAAAAAACGTAGATGGTCTGTTAGGCCATGGTTAGACCTATGAACACATTGATTTGTCAACGGGCAGTATCATAATTTGTTTGAAAGTGAAATAACAAGATCATGAACGATTCTTGTAATATACTTCTATAAGTGTGCATGTATTTATTTCCTTGCTAACCTTCATTGCATTGAAATTACGCAAACGTTTTCATTTGTGTACAATTCATTTGCTTTGTTGTACAAATTATGATGTTCGCGAATATTGCTTATTAACAAAGAACAAAATATCAATTTGTTCCTATAACATCTTCAAAATATCAACAACTTACAAACAGAAGAGACAGCTGACGGACGAACCAAAGCTATATACCTTATCGCTATGTCTAATTGTTCTCTCTTGTGATTGCTCGCATTCGAAATTTACATTTGGAATATAAAATATAGTTATAATCCAAATCTAAATTTGAAATTTCTATATTTGTAAATCGTTCATAAACCATCGTATGCGTTTTGAGTTTATATTTTAAAATCTAAATTATAAATTGTAAATTCATAAATTAAAGTCATCATAAACCAGCCCTAAGTCGATACAATAAGAATTTTTGAAAGACAACCGTGTTTATCCATCCTTGTCATACACGGTTCGACGGTTCTAGTCATTACAAATGAGAGAGATAAATGTATGCCAATTTGTCAATTCGTTCATGATATAGATTATTTAGATCGATCGGACTTCTTTCAAAATTTTTACTGTAATTGTTTTCATGTTTATGTCACAATTGTTACGCATTTTTGCCAAATTACTTGTAAAGTGGTATAAAAATAATAAAATGACATATGAGGAAACATTATCTTGACAATTTCTCCTTATATATGGTGGTATTCCGTAATTTCTCCTTTAAGAGTCATCAAAATAGCTGACATTCTCAACTATTAATTATCGTATACTAGGATACAAGAGTCCGTATGAATCAGCGGACTTTTACATCTGAGATCTTCTCGATTATGAGAAATATAAACCCATTGGCCGACATAATAAGCAAATGTCCATATTAGGCAAAGCTAATATCACATTTGTTTGTGGATATCGATGTCAAATTGAATGTTTCCGTTTCTCGCAGCGTTTTGCAATTGTTAACAGAAGAAATGTATCTGTCAGGAAGTGGTTGTTTGATTTACACGTGATCTATCACGAAACAGATCTACGAGATGTGAATGTTATAATCGTTATGAATAGTGAAAATATCAACATGGTATACAAATATCATATCAACGAGAATACGACGTAGATACTCGTATAATATTTCTCAGCATTCTCTTTTCTACTTTTCAAATCGCTTTGAAAACTGTCATACCAAATTTTGATGAAATATATTACAAAATAGTGCATTTTTTCACAAAATGATGCAGTATTCTTTGTTCAAAAAATGTATAAATATTTTTTTGTGTAGTGACGAAAAAAATAGTGTCCGTCAAGGATAATTAAGCCCTTCTCATTTTTGATGTATAATATGCTATTATTCAGAGTGAAATATTATACATACACTCTTGATCTCTGAGTTGATCACCAAGTCATCAGAAGAATCGTAAGAATTACTAAACATTTATCTAGGATCTTTGTCGACCATACATGGCATATATGAGACTTTTATTCGCTATCTCATTATCCTTTATGTTATAAAGGGGTATACGCTATCTCCGTTCAACCAACGGGTATAAATGAAATAGAAACTGTACTGTTACTGTGGTAACGAAAGTCATTTGCAAATATTTGAATTATTGCATATTCATTCATGCGGTGGAAGGTGATTTTGGCAATGTTTCATTGTGTTTTGGATATTTCGTTAGTTTTTGGTTTATAGTGTGAATTTTTGATTTGCAAAGATAGCGTTTATAAAATTGCAGACAATTATTGCGAGATATTGTTTTTAGACAATATAAAGAGATATATTTCATCCATTATACTTGTATCGTATAAACATTCAGTTGGTATATTATTGCTAAATAACCATTTATACTTCGAATTTTGATAAATACGGAAGCGCACAAGGGCCATACGGAAATTTATTAAAACTTGAAATTTCACCTTTTTAAAACTTGTAATTTCAACTTTTAAACTTGAAATTTCTACTTTTTCAAATTATGAGCTGTTAGTTAGGTTACGTTGCAGTTTGTATTTTTTTAAAACTGGCAACTCATAAGTTGAAAAAGTTGAAATTTCAATTTTAAAAGCTGAAATTTCAAGTTTTAAAAAGATAAATTTCAAGTTTTAAAAAGGTGAAATTTTAAGTTTTAATTTTTTTGCGTAGATTAATACCAAAATTGACACAATATAGCTTATAATGACAGTTGTCATTTTTGATTTGTATAAATACTTCAAGAATCACACAATTTCACCCGATAATATGACGTATGCTTACGAATGATGACGTGGACAATCAGGTCGTGGAAATGGACTTTGTACATAAATTTGTTTTAAATTATTGTTTAAGTTGGCTTGATGTTATTCAAGAAAGATAATATGATTTTGATATTGAAGTTTCATTTAGTTTAGAAGAATCAACGTGCTAACCACGTTAGAGATCCGGATAACAATTAAAGAAATAAAAATACATTTAAAATGAAATATGTCTGTTCGTATGGATTTAAAACGAATTCTGTTGAAATTTTAACATTTAGAAAGTAAATCTAATTTGTATACTGTAATATTTAAATGGTAAAAATCTATATTTACATAATTGCATCATGTAGAACTGTAGTATCGTAGTGGGCACTGGCATTTTTGTTTATCTGTCTGTATATCAGTTCCATTCATGTAAACACCTACCAGCAATCAGGTGTTCTGTCATGATGCATGTGTTTCGCTTCACGTCATAAGTTTCCTGTAACCAAATCAACAGAAACAATATGGACAGGACGTTGCGGCAATACGTGGAGCAAACATCTGCTAAAGAACAATAAATTTTGATTTGAGAGCAGATGGCTAACAAGGCATAATTAGATATTTCGCGGGTCTAGAATAACAAGGTTGTGATTGTAAGGAAGTAGAATAAAGAAGAAATTGATTTGAAATTTTAACTCACTATTATTAAACACATTATTGTTATCGAAATATCATTTTTAACTCTAATAAAGGATTTAATTCTACTATAGGCATCTTAAATTTTTTACATCATTCATGGGATCAAAGTTCTATCTGCGCATATTTAAAAGAACCCACTACGACATAGAAAATTATTATTTATTTTTATTAATAAAACATGAAACACAAAATTTATGCGCTACAAATAATAATAATAATAATAATAATAATAATAATAATAATAATAAAACAAATTAAAAAATCTGATGTGGCCAACACAAAACCTCACGCTATTTAATTTTTCTTAATTTAAATACATACCTACGTTTTTACTAATGCTGCGAACTATATTATGTTTCATTGCATATAACTATTGCATTATTTACTATTTTCTTTTTAAAATGTCACTATTATTAATTTTAAGTGATAACAACCACACACACAAACACGCGCGCACACACACACATACATTGGATTCTAGGGACCTTAAAACGTGGTCATTTACTAAAATCTCGATATGTGATTTTTAGCACGATCCCTATACCTTTCTTACCAAGGGTAGCGGGAGGTAAAAATAATAAATTTCTCATTGCAAGAAAATATAATATACATAATTTTAATATTGTGTCATATTATTTTTGGTTTTGATCAGTCATCACAGTCATTATTGTTTTCTAAACATTTTACTTCTCTCTCTTTTTAGCTACTTTGGCTCACGAAATTCTTGTTTTAAAGTAGGTACTATATGTACTATGATGTAAGTAAAACTACGTCACTACACATTTATTTCAATATTTAGCAGGTAGAACTTTGTTTCTTTACTATCTCGAAAAATGACTGTAATATTTACTATCTAATATCAGAGAAAGATAAAATATGGCAAATATATTCTAGTTATGTAAAAATCCCATGTTCCAAAAATTTGCATTTACAACCTTGTTATTTTAGACTCGCGATTTAAATAATAATTCCTTACACTCTTCCTGATATATTATATTCCATTTTTTCCACATAACATTTCATCGATTTCCTATTCTTAATTATATCTGAAATATCAGCCATTCAAATATGATGTTTTGAAATAATTTCTTTCTTATAATTCTTAAAATGACTGATTCAGTTGGCAATACTTGAAAAATACTTGACCTTGGTTACATTGATACATAGATTTATTTCCTGGTTTTGACAGTGACATTTCAAAAATTAAATTTCTGAACATTTACAATTATTTATTAAAATGGTTGTCGTTCCCCTTACCTCCGTACTTTTATTTCTTACAGTACCCATAGAGCATCTAAAGCATTTCAAAATCCTATTAGCTGCCAGGCTACTGCTTTGACGTAACCTTTATGTATTTACTGTTCAAAAGACATGTCAAATAGTATTTTCGCTTTTACTTGGTGTTGTGCAAACTGTGCAGTCTGTATATCTTATATGAACTGAAAACTGTTTCCAAGTAAAAATTATTTCATTTGTGACATCATTCTTTAATAATGTCTATGGGAAAACAATGTTCATGGTAACATTTAATCTATCCATAGCATTTTTCTTTGGATCGTATTGCGATATTGACTTAAAGTTAATGCATTCACAACAAATCCGCTGGAGGCAGTACCCAGCACCTTTTGCTCGTATATTTTTCAGTCCATTTTATTGGTTTGATTTCACGCTTTTTAAATATGCAAATACACATCATAAAGTGCAATGTTATGACTATCCTAACATAATTAAATTAACAATAAAACGATAAATCAATGGCTGGCAGACATGAAAGTAAATCAAATTGGCTGTGTGTCTGACAATTGCCGATCGCTGGGAACAGCTGCTGTGGCAGGGTGTGAAACTAAAGGATTATGTGTGAGTGTAGAGTAATTTGCAATTACACATATCCGTGTCTTTCGGGGCTGAAAGTGAGAATAATTACGCATAAGAAAACGCACAAGATCAATTGCTACCACATGCGAGAAGGAGTACTTTCGATATCACTTCATTCACAATAATACATTAAAATTTCCTTGAAGGATTCAGTGGAAAAGCGGTATACCTAAAAGACTAAATTTGGAAAAGTTTTTTTTTTTTTTTTTTCGATATCAATGAGTATATTTAGGCTATGTCCGATGTCGCATTTTGGCATTTAGGATTTAGATCTTTTTCACGATGGGCTCAGTGCTTATTATATGCAGACGATCTTAAACTTTTCATGCCAGTGTCTACAGAAAGGGACTTAATACAGTTACAATCTGATTTAAACAATATAACAGTGTGGTGTGCTAAAAATTCGTTGGTGCTTAATATTGAAAAGTGCAAAGTGATGACAATATCAAAATCAAAAACAATTCACATTGGAAAATACAAAATAAATGACAATGACATTGAAAGAGTGAACCTATTTAAGGATCTAGGAGTCTATTTTACTACCAATTTTCAATTTAATTACCATATAGAATACATCTCTAAGGTGGGATATAAACAAATGGGTTTTGTGTTAAGAAATATTAAGAACTTTACTAATATGCGAACTGTAAAAATATTATATTATTCTTTTGTGAGATCTAGGTTAGAATATGCATCTGTTGTTTGGTATCTAACCTCTCAAAAACATACAGAAATGTTAGAAAAAGTACAAAAACTATTCCTAAGAAATATATACTTTCGAACCTATAATATATATCCTAACTACATCAATAGAGTTTCTTACTTTTCACAATTGGAAGTATTTAATATGCATACTTTAAAGGATAGGCGAAAGCACTCATTGGTTATTCTTGTAGCGAAAATCGTACAGAGTGAAGTAGATGTACCTGATTTATTAAACAAAATAAACATTTTTGTACCTGATATTAGATTAAGGTCTAGATATATGCAACTCTTGGGTAATTTTTCTTTTATAACTTTAAATAAAGCCTTAAGTTATGTAAATGAGTTACTATCGAAATGCGATACAATTGATATATTTAATATATCTTTAGAAACACTTGTGCATTATATTAATATTGATGATGAATAATATTTCTCTTTTATGTATATTAATCACTGATAATCTGTAATTGGAATTGTATCTGTTGCTTGTCAGTATAAATAAATTTATTATTATTATTATTATTATTATTATTATAAATACAACTTCGAATGGCACACTAGTGATATCCATTGGTTTATATGGCAACACTTTAGAACAAATGATGCTTGAGAGTAAATGTTAATATTGTATTTCATAAAAATAGAAGCTAAGAAGCTATTCTTTGTCAGTAAATTTGACGTTTTGTACAAATTATAACAACGAATATGATTTGTTTAATTAGTGCGCGTCAACTTCAAGGCATAGTATGCTCCTGCAAAACCCTAAAATCTAATTCCTAAAATCCTAAATAATTACTAGGTTTAGGGCACATAAATTTAGGATTTAGATATTAGAGTGATAAAAGAGCAACATCGGACACAGCCTTAATTTCATAGATGAAAAATGTATTTTCAAGAGACTTCTCTGAAATGTTTGTTCTTATTTTACATTTTGTTTAATTCATAGTGGAAACAAGTTGCTTACAAATATATGTATTCCTGAAATGAAACATACAGACCATGTTTGTGAATTATCGAATATTATTTTTGGGCAGGTACAGTTAGTGTGGTTTTTATATAATTATTCATTTGGAACATATCAAAACAATTTTCTGTGATTTCCCAAAATTTGGCCTAAACTAGGGGATCCAATTTTAAGCCAATGATGTTGTATTGTATTCAAATTTGATATTGACTACACCTTTAAACTTCCGAATGACCTGTTGTGTTTTCGTCATTTCTTATGTTTGATTTATCTGTGCATGTTTTGGTTTTTGGTTTTTGGTTGTCTCATTTCCTATTCTACTGAAATATTCTAGCGACACAAAGTCGGATCGTTTTACTGTTCATGCATATAACATGCGATTTAGAATATCACGTACATATGACGTGCCTAGTACTCAGTATCCTGCATACGTTATGTTGATAATGCAATAAGATTGGACTAAGTATAACATGTTGGCGTCTTCCGCAAACATACATGTGCTGAAAATTAAAACTAAATGAAAGAGAAAATTGCGAGAAAGATGAAGAAGCATTTAAACAAAAACCGAAAAAAACATAAAGTTGAGTGCAAAAGTTTGAGCCAAATAGATTTCATCCATTGCAAAGAGATACAAAACAGTTATATTAATAATGCATTTGTATAACAAATATTTTCATATTATAAACCAAAAGCTATGTGAATAAACATATGTAGTAACAAAATAATATATCGTGCTGCGCAAAATTATTGCGCCAAAGATATACGTATTTCAAAACTACAAAAAAACCTGTTTAATATTTTTTATTTGTGATTAGGTTTAGGTACCCCGTATTTAATAGTTTCATCAATCATTTGATATATTCACTACAAAAAACCACTAAGGTATTAATTTAATTAAATTTGTATTACTGTCTTGTGGTATTTTGCCATTCATTTTCTAAATGATGCCATAATTTCTACCTTGTTTTTCTTTTCCAACGCGTATTTTTAATTTCTACCATAAATGTTTTATTGGACTTAAATGTGGTCAGGCAAGAACTCAGACTTTTGTTAACCTAAAAATGATTTTACTGCTTTCTATAATTGTTTAGAATCGCTACCCTGTTGAAAAACCTATCCCCGCGGCATGTTTTTCTGAAATAAGGAAAATTATTCTATGCTTAAATATTTTTATTCAGTAAAGAATCCACGGTCTTCTTTATCGGGACTAATGGCCCTAATGAGTCATCAGAACATATACAACATAAAATCACATTTCCTCTGACATGCTTAACCGTAGGGATTTGGTATTTAGAATTGTATCTTGCACTTGTTGGTAGCCGAAAATACTCCGTACCATCATTTCCGTAAAAATCAAAATTTGATTCATCCGATAATAACATTTTTCACTAGTAGACTTCATTCCAATGTTGATGTTTTGCAAAATTTCGCCTTTTTATTTCTTCTACTAACTAAAGGTTTTTTTTAATACTAACACGTCCAATACCTCCTACTGGCTTGATAATTTTCAACACGGATAATTTAATTTGTGCTATAAAATGCAATAAAAACGTAACATCTTCAAATTGTACTCGTAGCAACGCGCGGGATTTGTAAAATTAGTGTAATTTAACTTCAAGACGTAGTGTGCTCCTAGGAAACACTAAAATCTAAAGCCTAATATCCTAATAAAGACGTCATTTACAGCATATAAACTTGGGGTGTTAATGGTGCAATTCCTGGAACAAACCTTAGAATATAAAATTAAATTCGTACAAACTGGACTGTCAGGTTCTTCAATTTCTATATTTAAAATTAGGCGTGTTTGTTCGGACTGTGATTCGTGATAAAATTGAACAAAGTGAACATGATTAAAAAGAAAATTATTCCTTCGTTCGTTATTCGTTATCCCCACTCTTTCATTTTGTGATCACAACACTCCATTCCCCTTTCCCTTCTGAATCAGTCTTTTCGCATGATCACTGTGATTGAAATAACAAAAGATTTGAAATAGCGGAAAAGCAAGCAATGAAATATTGGAATGTGCAAATTTATGTCTACATCAAAATCATCCGAACTACTGGAACTTGAGTCAGTAGATTTAACAATCATTATTGGTTTCGATTTTTCTAATATTAGATCGTGCAAGTACAAAAAATCCATCTTTAAACTATTTTCGATTTGGGTATTACTTCAAACAAAATAGCTGATTTATCATTTGACGTTTGCCGCTAGTTCGATCGAATTAATTTTGTTGTTTCTTTGGAATTGAATTTAATCATGATTCGAAGGAATCATTATTGAACAAATCATTATTTAGAAAATCATAATCACAGTCCGAAGAAACACGCCTATTGTCACTCCAATTTTCATGTCACCATTATCACATCACCTTATTCGTCATATTGTCAACTAATTCTTACTCCCTCAGTATCACTTAACGGTATATGAGTATGTGTAGGTTATCAGCGAGTGTAATTACAATGTAGTTTATGCGGTACTACCGTGCATGTGACCGTGTCTGTTGTTCCGATGTTCATAGTGATAACGCCGCTGTCCTGTGCCCCGGGACTGCCGGATTCCACGGGAATTCAGAATATGAAGAGAAGACAGTGGATTAAATAAGAAAATTCATTATATACAGTCTTCGGCAAAAGACGTATGTTCACTAATGATGCTAAATCAGTCAACAAGCAAAGTTTTTAAAATTTACAAAAATAGATTTCTAATTTTTTTTCCAAATTACTCATTCATAACGTCTCTTTCGGTGATCAATACAATAAAATCTTTAATGATATGATCAAATAATCGAATCCAAATAAATAAATTAGCTTTCGGAATGGTTCGCTTTCATAGTCTATTCTCTCCGTTTACGATTTCAAAGATAAACTCCGAGACGGACGAATGGCCGAAATCAAACGCACAGGTTGGGATATGGGTCAAATGTGTAATAAATTACACCGGCACACTAACGCTTGAGTGTCACTCAGGCTGTCAATCTCACGACCAACTGACTAAGACGAAAACAAAGACAGAAAGAAAGAAGACGAGGACAAGAAAACATGGACGTAGATGAAGAGAGATGAAATAATTTTGAAGAAGCTAAATAATAAATTAATAAAAATGATTGAACTCTATAGATCAAGTTTTAGTTAACGAAATATTAATATTGAATTACCGCATAATAACACAACCAATGAATTATTAAAATTTTAGTGATTTTCCTATAATACCTACCTATATGGAATATATCTAAAGTTTAGAGAAAATCTTTTCTATTTCTTGCCACCATGGTAATTCAGATATAGAAATTATACGAATAATCGAAATTTTACTCAATAAGCACGTTTCAAAATCCTTAGAATCCGATTTTAATATTTTTACGATTATGACTGATGTCTATGTGTAAGATTTCTTATATTAACTCTTGACTAAAATGTGTGAAAACATATGTTCCTAATTCGAAAATTGGTGGTAAGAGATGAGTTTTTGATAATATTTCTTCATGTAATACGCGTATTTCCCAGGCATGCTTTAACAGATTATGTTTCAAGAATACTTAAATTCATAGGGTACTATATCTTGTTCGAGTTTACCATTTTAGTAAATAAATTTATCATCACACCATGTTACCCATTGCTGGGTGTACCAATCTGCTTTGTACGCAGATATCGGTAATGATGATAACATATTCGTACCTTGTGGGCGTTTACGCAGGCGTTACCTTACGGGCACTCATTGCTGACGTGGAGAGTACACGACGGGAATCATTTTGTGCCAATAAAAATTAGAAATTTTTTTTGCGTTGGTCGGGATCGAACCCTGGACCCAAGATTCGTGACCAGAGACTCAGGTGTATTTATTTGTAAATTAAAGACAAGCTTTCGGAAAAGATGTATTATATTTTTTGTACATAATCCATAAAAGTAATGCTACAAACCTTTTATACTATACATTCATTAATCTTTATATCTTGGTATGAAAGTAATTATTGCATTTTGTTCCCATTACTTGTTTTTCCTTTGCTATTGTGCTACTAGAATCATTATTATTTTCATTTTCACTCTTAGTTATTGTAGAAAACATAAAGGAACAATTTTTCAATTCTCGATTCTTTCTTCTTCTGCGCTCATGTTCCATGCATCATTCCTTTCTCCAAAAATATTTCTATTTAAAGCTCTGAACATCATCCATTACACGACGACATGATGATATCTCTCATATGAATGCATCATCTGTAGATTATTATAGGCTTTACGGATATTATTTATGGAGTGATGACAGGTGATAACTTTCGGACACTAAGACTACATAAAACACAGATGGACAATTAAAGACAAAGTATAATGGTCCAGTGGAAGAACAAAGTGGCTGAATATTCACCACAAATATACTTATATGTTACACTTTATACCCAAATTCGGGCATTATCTGAAAAATACTATCAGAATTATACAGTATTGGCCATAAACATAACTAGAAAGTTCAAAAATTTTTTAATTACTTTCAAGTAGGCAGGGGAATTTTAGAAATATATTACAGGAGTAATGTTCCATTGATACTAGTTTATTCCAAGTTAAAATAACTTATAATGAATTTATAAAATTTATTTAATTTTGATAATAATGTAGCAGATTTCCTTGACCGTATATCATTTTTACCTCCCGCTACCCTTGGTAAGAGAGGTATAGATATCGTGCTAAAAATCACATATCGAGATTTTAGTAAATGACCACGTTTTATGGCCACTAGAATCCAATTTTAACATTTTCACGATGATGCCTGTCTGCCTTTATGTGTGTGTGTGTGTGTGTGTGTGTGTGTGTGTGTGTGTGTGTGTGTGTGTGTGTGTGTGTGTGTGGGTGTGTGTGTGTATGAATTTTGTCTTCGCTCTAACTCAAATGCTAATATTCAGAAAATTCTGAAACCTTGTATTTCTACCCTATTCTAATACAAAAAGAAACCATTAGATTTTGGTGTAAATCGGATAAACGGAATTGGCACTTTACTTGAAGCTCATAATGGGTTTTCTTCAAAAAATACCATTAAATGCTATTTTTTTGCATTTTATGTCATTATGAAAATTAAAGATTATTGAATTTTCTACAGGTGTACATTAATACTTTTATATATATTTTACAGATAAATTTAAAAATCATTTTTCTTTTTTTAATCTCGAAGCCTAAAATAAACACAATTTCTTAGTTAGACAGTTTTTTTTTAAATGAAAGTAACTGACAGGTAAACGTCATTGTCAAAAAATTAATCACTTCAAATTAATAGAGATATATTAAATAATAAAGAAAATCGTAAATAAAGCGATAGTTATATGCAATGGAACATAATATAGTTTGAAGCATTACTAAATACGTAGGTATGTATTTAAATTTAAAAAATTAGATACCGGGAGGTTTTGTGTTGGCCACATCAGATTTTTTTTATCAGAATCTTCGCTGTGAGTTTCAGAATCTGAAAAATTTAAATCTATAATATGTAAATCTATAAAGGTACTTTTAAGAATATAATCCTTTAACTAGTATACATTTACATTTCGGCATCATAAGGTGCTCAGTTCAGTAATGAGCGTTCATTTTTAAAGCAAGCATAACAACTTGGATAAGAATTTTGCTGTGCAACTACGGTCCTTCGGAGCCCCAATAAAACTTTTGATTATTTAAATAGTTTCAAGCAATATTCAACTTTCATAGACGTATAATGTACACTGAAATGAAACTATATTTGCGTGAAAAAAATCACAGTAACAATGATTAGTGCTAATACGAAGGATTTAAATGTCATTTGTTCAAATAATTGATGGAAGAATTATACAACGCATTGTGGATTTATCTAAATTTAAAAAGACTGATATTTATTTGCTATTCTTTGAAACAAGCAGTAACATAACCTAATCATTACTAATATTGTTTAATTCTAATTAGGTAATGTCCGTTGAAATGGTAAAATTTGGGTTTGGAAATTTTCAGGTGTTCCTAAATAGTTGTGAGCAATTGTTTTGGACAATGCCCGAATTCAGGTATAGAGTGTAGTATATACCCAAATCAATAATTTATCCACATCCTTGGAAGAAAGACAAAAAAGTATTAAGCAACCTCATAATTTTTTTTTTACATTTCTTCTAGTATTTTTTATCTATCTAGCATCATTACCTGCTATTGTCATTTTAGACTGATGCGAATTTCTCTTTAGAATGTGTAGCTGGCGATTCGTTCCAGATTAGTGGAGGGTGGACAGACACCGTCACAGATCTAAGTTGGCTTGGCTGCTTGAGTCATTTGGGCGACATAAACATGACAGTCGCTTGTCGCTCGATTCGTTCTCTGGCTATATGAGGAAACTAGCCTTCGGTAGCAGACGGAAAAGTCACAAGGCGGAAGCTGAATTGTGTCACCAACGAGATCATTTTCATAATCTTGATAAATAAATAATTAATAGAAAAAAAGAATGTGAGTAAATATCTCAACTATGGTGTTAAAGTATATTAGGATGTTAACAAATACTCGAAATATATGTTATACAGCATTTATTCGCACAAATAATATAAACGATGATATTAAGTTTTGGTGTGACACAGTTTCAAGGCTTCAAGCCACTATACCCGAACAAAAGCACAGTGCTTAGTGGTAAAAACATACCAATTGGAGCCCACGAAAATATAGCCAGGCGAGACCTATTGAAACTTTTTAGGCGTTACTTAGGTAACGACAATGTGTAGGAGCGACAAAATGAAAACAATTATGGTGCACAATTTTTCAAAAAGTACAAAATAGTATATTGTGTTATCAGGAGTAAAAGTGAAACTTTGTGTGGCGAGCATGTAAGTTTGAACGACGAGCTTTAGCGAGTCGGACAATTACATGCGAGGCACACAATAACACTTTTACTCCGAATGACACATTATATTTTTTCTACAAACGTACATATTTAAATAAAATAATTACAACTTGACGTTACAATAATTATAAATATTTTACGTGAAGGACATTTGCTGATTTCAATTGCTCTGTTGCTATGGATACATTCGTGTTTGTTCACTTTTTGTTATAAACATTCAAGTCAAAATTTTCACGTTTTGACGTTTAAATAAAAATTATGCAATTCAACAGAAACAAAACAAAACTATATTTGACTTAAGACTGTCATTGATAAACTTTTTTGGACACTATTTGTTTAATTATTATTATTTTCGTTTTATTAACAGGAAATCATGGATAATTTGTCCCATGAAGAAAAATTACAAAATATTTTTCCCTTGTAGTTTGCAGTTTTTCTCGTTTCTTGTAACTTATTTCTTATTACATGTAGATCATCTTTAATTTATAAATACCTATTACAATAAATATTATTAATTCTTAAATAAATATGTTTGTGTTTTCTTTATTTTATGTTATTTTATATTAGTTTATAAATTAATAACTTTAATCTTTAATTGTCCCCTATTATGTTATTAAAAGATGACAATGTTTTGTTGCTGTCAGTTTCAAGGCTATAGTTATTTTTTCTTAATTTTACAAATTTTTAAATTTATTTTCTGGCTTTATGTGAAACAGAAATGTAATGTGGTTAGTATTAAAAATATCGTAATTTTTTTCTTTATAATATGCACTAATTCTTTTTTCAATAAATTAATATAAAAACTTTTGGCGTCTAAAAAACTGTTTTCCTATGTTATAGCCCTATGACCCGTTTTAAAATTTACACCCTGTATATATATATATATATATATATATATATATATATATATATATATATATATATTAATTCAAATTTGACAGCTGTTGGAGGATTTTAGTAACTTTATACTTAGGTTATCTAGTGTATTTATAGTGCAACTTGGAGCGATATTACAGGTTTCTATTTTATTAGTCACTTCTTATTCGCTCATTTTATATAGTTGCTGTGGATATTTATTTATTTTATTTCTACTCCGGCGGCGTAGAAATTAGCTATTTCTACTCCGACGGCGTAGAAATGAAACTTCAATCTTGTGAATCAAGTCACAAAAGATGCCATTTTTATGACGTTTGAGAAAAAATAAATTTTAAAATTCGCCATCGGGTCATATGGCAAGTCAGAACTAATCTTCGTCGCATAAAAGAAAAGTGGCTACTACCTCTATATTACATATAGGTAAGTGCAAAAGCTGAAGCTATGTTAATTGTTGTAGTAATAAGCAGATTCGATATGGCTTGAACCATAGTATCGTCCATTCTATTTTTATTTATTTTTTTCTGAAAATTTATGTGACCCATATTAGTGTTAATGTTATATGTATTAAATTGTTTTTGAATGATTGTAAATTTTTGGTATTTGAAAAAAAGTAATAATTTTCAAGATTCAAGCTTGATGCGCCAATCATCTTATGCACCATTATAGTCACTGTCGGGTCCAACAAGAAAACTATAAATATCGTAAATATGACAAAGCGGCATAACGTTCACTGCTTGCATTTATAACATTAGGTGTCAACGGGCTATTATTTGCGCCGCTCCGTTGAAATGAAGACATGTTCTGTATAGTAAAACAATCTTACTGTTCCTTTAACATAAATGCTATTTTTGTTTGAAATAATTTCTTACGAGAATGAAAACTGTAGTTCCCAAAATTATTTTAAACAAAAATAGCATTTATGTTAAAGGAATAGAAGCATTATTTTACTATAGAGAGCCCTCAGTTTCGTATCCAATATTATAAAGAAACAGTAAGCAATATGGCTCTTTGTCATAATAACGATATTTACAGTTTTATTGCTGTACCCGGCAGAGTCAATATTTCTATCTATATCTGATATTCTTATTATATGTATAACACACTTAATATTATTTAATATTTGGACGCCAATAATAAATTAGTCGTTGATTGTCACAAATTTGACTTTTGGTAATAAATAAACCTTTGTCAATCTATTTTGAGTGTCATTCTTGCCCTTGAGTATTCCAGCCCCGAAAAAGGAACAGTCAGGTAGGTTGACTATTTTAATATCCGAACGTATGTTACCACAAACTGTTTTATTTTAGCCTATTGTTCCATTTATTTCAAAGAAATTAGCCGCCTGATTTGCATTGAATACGAAATAGTTATTCGCCTATAAAGCAAAGGTTAGAAAAACGCGCTCTATACCTATATTGCACATTGTATAGGATTTTCTTAATCGGTTGGGATTCAATAGTGAAAGTCGAATGTTTTGCTGCTCAATTGACAATAGTTAACAAAAAATTGATAAATAATTTATATGGTAAATATATCCACAATGACGAAGCGGATAATGATTGTTATTGATTCTTGAACTTGTTTTTAAAAAAGTGGTACAATTACTATAAAAAGAGTTGGACGTGGTATTTCGGCATGTCGTATTCGAAAGACATTTTAATTTGGTAAACCTTGAAAACGCCCAAAATCAATCTACCATTGTACAATTATTTACACCGCCCTGTAATTTTAATCGAAAATAACAAAATAATTTGAAACACATTGAATTGTTTTGACGTTGATTGCTATGAAATGGGTGAAAAATAATAAAAAAGAATGAATTACTCTATTTTCTATTTACTAGCCCTTCGTGAGTGAAGTTGTTACGTCTTTCTGATCTAATGCCGCCCAGTATCCAATCAAAATATTTAAAATGGCGTCCACCATTATTTTCTAATGAAACTTCATCTAAATTAAAAGCGATCTGTATTTTAGAAAGTTTTATTATTGATAATTCCACTACTGTATAAAAAAATCTGATGTGACCAACACAAAACCTCCCGCTATTTAATTTTTATTAATTTAAATACATACTTACGGATTTACTAACGTTGCAAACGGTTCCATTGCATAAAACTATTGCTTTATTTACTATTTTCTTTTTAAAATCTCACTGTTATTAATTTGAAGTGATTAGTTTTTTGACAGTGACATTTAATGTCAGTTACATTCATTTGAAATATGAACAGTGGAACAAAGGAATTGTGTTTTTCTTAGGCTTCGGGACTTGTAAAAAAAATTATTTTTAAATTTATCTGTAAAATATATAGAAAAAGTATTGATGTATTCCTATAGAAAATTCAATAATCTTTTATTTTCATAACGACAAAATGCGAAAAAATGGCAATTAATGGTATTTTTTGAAGAAAAACCATTATGAGCTTCAGGTAAAGTGCCATTTCCGGTTACCCGATTTACACCAAAATCTAATGGCTTCTTTTCTTATTAGAATAGGATGGAAATACAAGTTTTCAGAATTTTCTGAATGATAGTATTTGAGTTAGAGTGAAGACAAAATTCCTACACATACACACACACACACACACACCTACATACACACACACATACACACATACAGACATCATCGTGAAAATGTTAAATTTGGATTCTAGGGACCTTAAAACGTGGTCATTTACTAAAATCTCGATAAGTGATTTTTAGCACGATCCTTATACCTCCCTTACCAAGGGTAGCGGGAGGTAAAAAGACATTCAAAAACGTCAAAATCACAGTTTGCTATCGATAAAATAGGAAGGAAGACAAAATGCAAGTGGATAAATTTACCTTCTCCATGGTAACGCATTGTTTTCAACATTTTTGATATCTCAAATAAATAAGTTTATTTTCTTTTCTGTTTATTACGTGAAGAAGAAATGAATTCTCGATTTACTCGTGGAATTATCTTGACAAATACCACTCGAGGTTTGAATTTTACCACGGAATATTTTTTTATTTATAAATATTCACACTTGGTTTCTTGATGGCAATTTGTTTCAAAGATTTGTCCGGCAAAATCACGAGAGCGTAGCATCCAAGTGTTCATACAAATAAAAAAATATCCGGCCAAATCAAACCTCTAGTGGTATTACTATCGATAATATACAGGGTGACTTCTTTCAAGGTATGCATGAGATTAACATGGGATATCATTTTTTTGCACATCGTTACCCTCCCGTTTCAACTTACGGCAATGGTTGTGGTTTCAAAAGATAAAAAATTTCCCCATCCCAAAATACCAAATATGAGGAAATTATCCAATAGTTTAGGCCCATAAATTAATTTTAAAATTTTTTCATTTTTCTATTAATAGTAGTAGCCATGTCGAATTTGAACAAAAAGATAAATAAATGCTTGACATTTTATCTGTCAGAATAGGTTAATTGACATAAGCCAAAAGTAGTGAAACTTTTTGAAACAGTTTTATCAAACTATTAGGCATCCATGAAAGTAAATGTTTCTGTATATAAGTCAAATTTACAAAATTTGGACTATGGTTCTTCTGGGCAGAGGTTCTTGAATTGAAATCTGTAATAGAAGCAGTTTGTTCACCCAGAAATGGATAATAAGCAGTCATAGATAAAATTAATTTGCTATATTATATAAACATTATCGTGGCTAAAATTAAGTTTTTGTATGCAATTGTAGTTTATACTTCTGCTATACTTCACATGTTGAATAATCTTAACCGTTTTCTGAGAAAAAAGGATATATTGAGTAACATTATTTCACTTTTCCGCCTCTGTACTACTTCGCGCAAAATTTTTACTGCTGAAAATAACTTTGGAAACTTTACCATAATAAAAAACAAGGTAATTATAGCTTACAAATTATCCTTTTCTTAAAGTTTTAAACTTCTCTTCGAAAGTGCTTCATAAAGCAGACATTTATTTACAACCCGATACTTAAACGCGTAAGAAAACACATATTATTTCGAGGATAGCCAATGAAATATATCACTTAGGAAAAACAAAACAAGTGAATGGAGAGTGAGAATCTCATTAAGCTCTCAGCGAGAAGCAAATTTAATTAAAATACCGTCAAAGAAACATCCGAATTTGGAAACAAAAGACATTAAACACACACGATTGTTTCTCATTTTTGTGGAATGCTAGTAGGTAATTGCTATGTTGGCACATGGAAGAGATTTTCTCTTGCCATTATACGAAATGAAACTACTGTTTTTATATGATAAATATGTAGATAAGACAATAGCACCATCGAAGGAGTATAAAAGCTGTTATTCTAGAAGTGTTCCCGACCTCACTGTTATGAAAACATTGAAAAGATAATGGAAGGTTAAAGTGGGCAACGATCTCTATAAAATATTCCAAAAAGAGAACCAAATTTAAGTTTTAACCCTATAACTGAAACTGGGCCTAAGAGGTCCAATTTTAAAGTTCATTTATATTTTAAACGTTGTGAAATTTAACTACTTTTTCTAAAACATATTACTCATTATAGCATTACATAAAAATAATGTCTCACTACTACCAGTTTTAAGGTACTGAGTAGGCTCGCGTTTGCCACGAAAGGGTCTTTGACACCCACATTGTTGTTTTTGTTTATTTGCCAGTGCAAACTTGTCTCATATCTGTTTTCATATTTCCTTTCTAAAGTTGGAAGCTGCACATAAGTAACGCGCTATTATTGCTTGTTATTTTTCGTGTCTATGATACCTTCGTATCTGTAACATTGTAGTACATTTCACTTGTATTATATACTTCAATGGTAGTATCTTCTAAAAATGTGTCCCAAAAGAGACCTTACTGTTGAAAACTTATTGAAAGACCTTCTTGAGAATAATGCTTATTCAAATGTATCGAAAAAAATAATTTCAGTTGAACCTTCTGAAAATACAGAATATATTATAGACGCTTCTGTAAGTTCTGCAGAATCAGATTTACTCTTTCCCAAAAATTGAAATGAAATTTTGTCAGCAGCACCTGTGCCTGCAGGACGACGTAATAAAGAGGACGTATTCAATGGAGATAAAGACCTTCGCGCTTTGTATTTAAAACCTACGAGAACGAAATGTCTTGCTTCATTTGTTTTATTTCATCTAAAACATGTAATTAAACAGTCATTTTATATAAATAATATTTAAAATATCACATGGGCCTGGGCCCAACCAGTGGCAAACGTATACAGTAATTTTCCGCAAACATAGGAATGAATATAACAAATACTTTTTTCTCGGGTTCGGAATTAGAATGACATATTCTAGCACCCTTACTGATGCTAGAAGAATCTTCATTCTTAAACCATTCTTAATAACATTTTGTTATTTGAGACTGGTATGACTGCACTAAATACACAACATTTCTTGGCAAATAAAAATACAAATTACTGTTACCAAACTAACTTTTTTGTCAAAAATTTCCCTTCTGGATATTGTGAAATATTTTTTTAAAGAAATAATTAAAATTTAAAGTACAAATGATTCTATAATTACTGAAAAGAAGGTGATGAAACTGTAATGACTTTTATTTCCAATGAAGGTTTTTTGGTTTATGTAAAAAAAAAATGAAACAAAAAACGCTGTTCTGTTTCAGTTTTAATTATCATAATTGCAAGATCATATTTGGTGACTCAGTTTACTTCTGGTGTTGACAAAAATAAATCCTTAAATATGTAGGAAGTCATCTTGTTCACTTTCTTCTTTTTCACAACCGGTTTAAACCCTTTGCGGTGCCGGTTCAGGTGAAAGAATTCTAAGATTTAATTAAAGTACAATTAGCGGGTAATTATTTCAAACTCACGGCTTCAGACCAAACAATACATGCAAATTGCATAATACATCATCTCGCTGGTCATTAGGGAACAACATATTAACAGTTTACTGCGTGCATCTTGGATCAAGTTATCAAAGATTTGAGCATCGTATTATTGAAGATGTTAGGTTAATGTTAATGATTGCATAACATGATATTAGAATTAGAAAATGTAGGTATATGGAAAATTATATTTAAATATAATTGTTACGTAATTTAAACAATGCACAATTAAATTGTTCCTTTTTCTTTCATAATTATGTTGCACGTAAATTATACCATTATTGCTGCATATCCGTATCATAAATAACCATAATGGTTTCTATTTTTTTTTTTTTTTTGTAGAGGACATTTTTTCTATTGATAACGAAGTGTATGAAATAAATATAACATCACGGTATATTACTCATATTGCTGGACGTGACAATCTGTTTTATACTCGTACGTAAATATCGGTAATAATGGTGACATATTCGTACCCTGAGGGCGTTTATCAGGCGTCACCTCACGGCACTCATGGCTGGAGTGGAGGGTGTACTACAGGAGTCACTTTTTTGCGATTTAAAATTCGAAATAATTATGGCGTCGGACGGGGTCGAACCCGGGCCATCATATTAGTAGGACTTGTCAAATATGTTCACATTTTTACTGAGTTAATAATTTAAGATATTTGACCAAAAACAATATTTGTTAATTTTTTACTTTCCGTCAAGGAAGGTATTGTCTTTGGTCAAAATATTCGCTGGTGAGTTTTTAATAAATAAGCACGTTTTAGGGTAACTAGAATACGATTTTATTAGTTTTTCGATGTCCGCATGTGTGTGTGTGTGTGTTCGTGTTTGTGTGTGTATCTGTGTGTGTGTGAGTGCAAAAATTTCTCCAACGATAACTCGAATACTACAATTCCAAAAATTATAACTCTTTCGCATTCCTCTTTTTTACATCCATATGAAGAGCAGATTACATTTTGGTTATAATTGGTCAACCAGAAGGTCTATTATTTAAAGTTCTTGAAAAATCGCAGTTAAATATTATTTTTTGATATTTTATGTAATTATCAATATGAAATAATATCTTATTGTCCTTCCGGTTTGATTATACATTTTCTTCCATATTCAATAGATATAAATAATTCTAAATGACAAATGTCAGAGTCAAGTGCAATTTACATAGTGTATGTTCCTGTTATAATTTTATTGGATTTATAGAATCTTTTCCAAGGAACTTTCAGTATTGAATTTGTAGAAAATAGTGTATGTTCGTGCTAAAATTTTACTGAATATATAGAATATATTCCAAGGAACTTTTGGTATGGGATTTATACAAAATACATATAATTGACAGAAGGTAATGTGCTGGCCACATCAGATTTTTTTTATTTGAGATAATTAAATAAAAAACTTTCTAGCTTCCTCACCGGTTGAGTACTTAATTTAACTCAGAACCATATTTAAATATATGTTAGAAAATTATTTACTGGAATAATTAGATATTTTATAGGATACGTTAGTAATAGATGATAGAAATCGTGAATACGAATTGTACGCTATTAGAAGTATTTAACAACAGTTTAAAATTTTTATGAGTACAATTAAAATTGAAATAAATATTATTATTAAAATCTTGATTCATAGTCATTATTTACGATTATTAAAAGAAAAAATCTGATGTGGCCAACACAAAACCTCCCGCTATTTAATTTTTACATACATATATAAAATCACGCGTTTCCCACTTAGGGCCAGTTGTACAATCAAAGGTTAAGGCAAGGGTTAGTAATTAACAGCTGGTTAGTCAAAAAATGTGTTGTACGATAACGGGTTAAGCGTAACCATGGCTCTTAACCAGTATATTTTTAACTTTTGATGAAATGAGGGGTTAACGATTTAACAAAGTGTTAACGCATGGCATTTGACGTTTATTTAACTATTTGTGGTGGCTTTTCGGCGACGTTTGGTAGTTGAATCTAAGTTCAGAAGATGAATTGAATTATTAGAAAATATGTTTTTAAGAAGTAGGAACTGATGCGATCACAACACAAGATAAGGTAAATAAATTATTATATAAAGTGCCTGAAGTATTCTTGGTTATTGGATAAAAGAAATAAGCAGGAACGCAGTCAATGTATAAAATTTTATTTAGTCAAAAACCGACGTTTCGCTTCCTGTGGAAGCTCCTTCAGGGCGAAAGACTAATATTTTTAAATAATTTGTTACATCGGCTTTTAATTAAATAAAATTTTATACATTGACTGCATTCCTGCTTATTTCTTTTATCCAATAACCAAGAATACCTCATGCACTTTACATAATAATTTATTTACCTTACCTTGTGTTGTGATCGCATTAGTTTTTTTATTCTCTATTATATATTTATACTGGGCGACAAAATCCATGAATTTTAAACAATCATCTTGCGTAAAATCAGGTGTTCTACTACGCTTAGTTTTTGATATTTTGTAATTTTAATTTTTATAAAAACTGACGTATATGTCAAAATTGCAATAAAATGTATGTTTTGTTTTGTTTTATATAGTATAATTTGGAAAAACTGATCCAGTGTTACTTGACAGACTGCTAGGTAACCTTTAAAAAAATAGAAATGGTACAACTAATTGTGATTTTTAACCAGTGGTTAGGTTAACTGTATGTTACGTAACCGTAGATACTAACTGTGTATTGTACAACTGGCCCTTAGTGGGTTAGCAAAAACCCGGAAACAATAGTAACAATAAGAAAAGGGATAAGAGTAAGAGCTCAGCTAACTCACTTCACTCTTTAACAACATTCTTCTTTCGCCTTGTCCACAATCATCATAGCATTCATACATAAGAACATATTAAAGTGACTGATTTTCGGTAGCGAATAACCGCATCTGGACCACAATAATAGTTACGCAACAATCATCCTTCCACACATATCCCTATCCATTTTTATTAATTTAAATACATACTTACGTATTTACTAACGCTGCAAACTTTTCCACTGCATAAAACTATTGATTTATTTACTATTATCTTTTTAAAATGTCACTATTATTAATATGAAGTGATTAGTTTTTTGACAGTGACATTTACTGTCAGTTACATTCATTTGAAATATGAACTGTGGAACAAAGGAATTATTGTGTTTATCTTAGGCTTCGCGACTAATAAAAAAAATTATTTTTAAATTTATCTGTAAAATATATAGAAAAAGTATTAATGCATTCCTGTAGAAAATTCAATAATCTTTAATTTTCATAAGACATAAAATGCGAAAAAATGGCATTTAATGGTATTTTTTGAAGAAAAACCATTATGAGCTTCAGGTAAAGTGCCATTTCCGGTTATCCGATTTACACCAAAATCTAATGGCTTCTTTTCATATTAGAATAGGGTATAAATACAAGGTTTCATAATTTTTTGAATGATAGTATTTGAGTTAGAGCGAAGACAAAATCCCTACACATACACACACACACACACATACATACATACATACATACACACACACATACATACATACACACACATACATACATACACACACATACACACATACAGACATCATCGTGCAAATGTTAAAAATGGATTCTAGGGACCTTAAAACGTGGTCATTTACTAAAATCTCGATAAGTGATTTTTAGCACGATCCCTATACCTCCCTTACCAAGGGTAGCGGGAGGTAAAAAGTACATACAATGCATTTCTTAAAGTTTCATAGTGTCGAAATATAAAAACGTGGTCATTATTTCCACAATCTTTCAAACCATTATTATTACGATTTCCTAATTGCAGACCACGAAGAAAATAAAGAAAAGCTATCGAGGAAAACATGTCAAAAGTGAGAAATTTTCCTTGAAGCGACCTACTCTTCATTTTCCTGTGAAAATGACACCCACACTAAAATGAACAGTTTTTAGGTTACTAGAATGATTACGGAAAGGTTTTTTACAGTAAATAATTAATTTTGCATTGGAATTCCTTGAGCTGTTTTGCGGGAGTACGTGGGAGAAATGCTTGCGATTTTGTTTATTTTGTGCCGAAGACGTAATTACAGTTTTTGTGAAGATGAATGAACACACTGGCAGAATTGGGAATTGTGTTAAGCGGATCTATTGTATGAATACTTTATGATACTTTGTTAACAATGACGGCAACATAATGTAACTTTTTGTACATATGACACGTTAAAATAAACGTAAATATTTTGTGCTATGCAAGGTGCAAAATCAATGCATAGTAGGGTTATCCTATATCAAAAAAAATCTTAAAATGTAGATGTACTTCGGGTAATATTAACGATAGAGCAAAACCTTGCACATTACTGGGTCAAATTTCGAGAAAAGTTTTATAGTCACTACAGATATTTTCGATTTTCTTTTGTTTCTGGAGTTACAGGCTACAACTTGTTATTCGGTTATTTAAATAATATCTCACAGGTATTTTGTACGATAGAGAAAAATTGCTTATATAAAATCGTCACTAAAGTGCACAAAAATCGTCATTAAAAGTTCAGATATCGGCAAAAATGTAATGTATTATACGGCGATTTCATGTTGCTCACCTTATATGATAATTATTGGAATAAGATAATTTGGGCAGATGAACGATATACAAAGTAAATTTGAACTTACAATGACAAAAAATATATGCGAAAATAATAAATTAAATAATTCCGATGAAGAAATTTCAAATAACACACATAAATGAGTCTTCATTACGATAACTTTAATGCCCGTTGGTTCGCAACATTAAACTATGTTCGTTTGTTTAACTGACAGTAACTGGTGGGACACAAACTAAAAAAATAAATATTCCCTTTATTTTCACAAATTTTCGATTTCAAATCAAATCTAATGTGCACCTAGGCACTGAACTTCTTTTTTATCACTCATATGAGGCTTTTTCGTTAAGTTAGTCGGATGACGTCACAGATATATCAGATCCATTCGATTATCCAAGTTTTTACGAACGCGTCAGATCTTTATATGATTTTAACGTTTAAATCTGAGGTTAAACAAAATGTTTAAATGTTAAAATTAATAAGATAGTAGCGCTTGTTTCTGTAGTTTGTATATACAACAACTTAAGTCGGACTGAAACAGCACTTGAATCATTTGTTTAGATTATTTCGATCAGAAATTGTATCATGTGGTCATTTATTTGTTCGTAATAACTCATAAAGACTTCACAAAGTGCGAACTGCCATATTTTTTTTAGAACTTGCTATAGTGCTGCAATGTTATCAATCAAAAACATTTAAATAAATACTTTTTCTGAAACATAAATATCTACAATTTTAAATTTGCGCGCGCAATCTGTACTAACCCTGCACATGGATCATGGTTGAAAACTTTTGATCGGATCGCTTGGTCTGACTGTCGGAGTGAGTTAACAAATGCGCCAGTTTAACTCGATTGACTATACGAACGCTTCAGATTCCATCGGATCAATCCGATCGACTTTACGAAAACGCCAATGGTTTTTTTTCTCGTCCCATCGGCCACCGCAACTAAAATCCACATTCGTGATAAAAAGCAGAACTTCAGTACCTTGACATATAAATAACTATTTAACAAATTTTATACCGTTTTTAAGTAGAATAAAATGGCGTAATTAGATTATTTTGAAAACAATAATTCCAGAGATATAATAGGTACAAACTTATGATTTTTACCTCCCGCTACCCTTGGTAAGGGAGGAAGGGATCGTGCTAAAAATTACATATCGAGTTCTTAGTAAATGACCACGTTTTAAGGTCCCTAGAATCCAATTTTAACATTTTCACGATGATGTATGTATGTGTAGGGATTTTGTCTTCACTCTAACTCAAATACTATCATTCAGAAAATTCTGAAACCTTGTATTTCCATCCCATTCTAATATGAAAAGAAGCCATTAGATTTTGGTTTAAATCGGATAACCGGAAATGACACTTTACCTGAAGCTCATAATGGTTTTTCTCCAAAAAATACCATTAAATGCCATTTTTTCGCATTTTATGTCTTATGAAAATTAAAGATTATTGAATTTTCTACTGGAATACATTAATACTTTTTTTATATATTTTACAGATAAATTTAAAAATATTTTTTTTATTAGTCGCGAAGCCTAAGATAAACACAATAATTCCTTCGTTACACAGTTCATATTTCAAATGAACGTAACTGATAGTAAATGTCACTGTCAAAAAACTAATCACTTCAAATTAATAATAGTGACATTTTAAAAAGAAAATAGTAAATAAAGCAATAGTTTTCTGCAATGGAACAGTTTACAGCGTTAGTAAATACGTAAGTATGTATTTAAATTAATAAAAATTCAATAGCGGGAGGTTTTGTGTTGGCCACATCAGATTTTTTTAAATGGGAACCCATGTTGAAAATACTCTCAACGTTTTGCTTATTTTGTAAATTTGCCAATGTCTGCATTCTTTTATTTTAAACATGAATAAAAGATGAATTATTAATTTAATGGGGTAAAAAACATATGAAAAAATCAATTACAGATCGTCACTGTAGTTGTTGTTGTTAGTCAGAACAACAAAAGTTTAAAAATTATCACTGTATAGTAATTAAATTATATTTATCTGGCAGATAAATATTATACCCATGTATTACCTTTACGATAAGAAAAACAGTTATACTTTCCGTGCGTATTATCTTTCCATGTGTAAGCAAGCCACAATTTAGCTGTCCTTGTTTTTCCTCGCTAATATACACATCAAAATCATGAATCAATACCGCCTTTCCACTCATTAAGTGCCATTACTTAAGCACGCGGTATAATTAAGTAAGCCATGAACCAAATGCAAAGCGACATTTATTTGTTTTTTCGCACGCAACGTTTGTCAACAGATTCGGGCCGAAGCCGAAGGAAAGTCATGATTGACAAGATCGAATAATTGGAGGAGGTTCAGATAAACGCAGAGGTGCGTCGTCTTTCAATTATCCTCATCATTGTCCATTATTACATCGGTAAAAAGCGACGTAATGTACGTGCGTGCAAGAGAAAAGTCATTTACGAGAAAAAACTGTAAGCGGTTAGAGTTATTACAATGCGCGTATTTTTTGTTAGAAACACAAAGAATGATGACTATTACGTTATGAAAATGGAGATAATAGGTAATTTTTGTTGCAATTATGTTGATATACTTTTCTATTTTAGCTCTTAGTTATAGTAACACAAAACTCAACAATTGTTCTTGCATTTAGAGATTTATTATAAAATATTATGTGGCCAATTTCGGTTTTGTGTACACTATTGGAAAATATATTGTTTATTTTTACATACCTGTATTCTAATTTAATGTAATCTAAATCTATTGCTAATATTTTATTAGCATGGGGTGCCGTGGCCGCGTGCCAGAGTGTCTGGTCGCGAACCCGGAGGAACCGGGTTCGATCCCGACAGACGCCAAATATTTCCAATTTTAAATGGCACAAAAGTGACCCCTGTGGTGCACTCTCCACACCAGCCATGAGTGCCCGTGAGGTGACGCCTGGTAAACGGTAAAATATATCGTCATCATTACATGTCTACATGTGTAGATAGTGGCACACCCAGAAATGGGTCATATGCCGTGATGATATATTTATTTTATTTTATATTTTATTAGCAAAACTGCGTCTAAGTTAATTTAAACTTATTTTTCATACTACCCTTTGGAAACGTCCTTAATTTCAATATTCGTAAATTAGGAAAATTATTTTTTTTTTATTTTACGTCTATAATGAAGTCATTACGAAACCTATTGCATACCGAAAGAGACTTCATTTAGATAAGCAATTTTATTTTAGAAGGTTGGTACTACATGACATTTTTTAAAAATTTTAAACGTCATAAATTAGAATTGACATTAACTTTCAAATAAATGAATAAATGTAAATTCAATATTACCAACTATAACACAATAATTACCCTATATCAACTCGGTTAATATAGCAGTTTTTCTAAATATTTTGATATACAGGGTGTTTCATATAACGGTACAAGGCTTCGGAATATGATTTCTAGATACGACAAAAAATTCATAATAAACATTGGTGCCATAATGCTTTCTAATAGAGATACCGAGGTTTTCATTTCAGTTTTATTTATTTTTTATGCCAAATATTCATGACCCACATAAATACTTATAAAAAAATCTTAGAGCAGTTTTTCAAAATGTAAATCATTGCATTCAATAAATAACTGTTTATTATTTAAAAATACAATGGGGAATGATTAAGATATTACATTTTTATTAAATACAGCAAGCTTTGCAATATTATTTTTTGAATTAGAAATATTGTAATAATATTAAATTACAGGAATAATAATTAAATATCAACTTGAAATAGATGGAATATTTAATAAGTCGCATTTGTTTCAACTGAAATAAACAAATGGGTATACAAGGATATAAGCGAACTATTTTCCATTTCAGTATTATGCTCTCTTACGATAAATCCTCCGTATCTCTGTTATGAAGCGATGTAGCACAAAAATGTTCATTGGGATTTATTTCTTGTGTTGGTATCTAGAATTCACACTCTGAAACCTTGTACATGAAACACCCTGTATAAAAGACGCAAAATTTAAAAATAATATAAAGGTCTCATTTTGTAAGACTTTTTTTCGCAATTTTCATTTAGAAAACTCGCCTGCGTTCATTTTCTAAATTTTGACGCGTGTGAAAAACATGTCTTAACTCGTTCTTGTCTTTAATTTACAAATAAATACACCTGAGTGTCTGGTCGCGAATCTGGGGGACCGAGTTTGATTCCAACCAACGCCAAATATTTCTAATTTTAAATGCCACAAAAGTGACCCCTGTGGTGCATTCTCCACGCCAGCAATGTGTATCTGTGATAAAGCAGATTAACACACCAAGAAATTGGTAATATGCCGTGATTATATATATTTATTTAATATGGCAAAGGATTTGAAAGCATGAAAAGTAAACAACCAAAAACGCATCTGACACTAATTTAAGTTCCGTAATATAAAGAAAGTATAATAATAATAAATTTATTTGAATCACTTACGAATTCTATTTATCATGAATTATTGGATATTTTACAGTACATTTAAAGTAGTTCCAACAAATAGATCATCTGGAACCGACCGACTAGCTTAAGTTGACATCCACTTATCAATCTCCTCATTTTCAATAACCACCAATAACTCACCGTGAGCAACCACATCCACTATTCATCATCCTAACCTCATTTGATCACCATAACTCAACATTTAGCTCTAGAAGCCATCCTCTCTATCTCTATCCCATATACAGCTGGATAACAACAGCTGAAGATCAGTTATCGGCGGGTGGATAGAGCCTCGTCTAAGTCGCGGTGACCCACATCAACCGAAGAGTTGGCTATGGTTATGCCCGATTTGGGCAAAGGAAACTGCGGATTTTCTTTCCGAACCGGCTTATTAGGAGAATTGATTTCACGTGCGCCTACCTGATTGTACTTAGAGAGATTTATTAAACGAATTGCGGACGTAATTGATCGAGGAGACTGATTAACGAGGGTGCAGACTTATCAAAGACAGAAATATGGATTTGGACATTTGGCATACTTTTTCGAAAAGTGACTACATTTTCTGAAGTTTTCTTTTTTCCATAATCATTCGAAATAAATAAAGAGGTGTAAGTATGCCCGCATTTTTGCGATTTTATTCAAGGGGCTAAAACAAATCAAATATTATAGAGTAATTTTTTATTGTCGTTTACATAACATAAATCAATTAAGTGACTATTATTCGGTTATACCAACGTAACTTAAATATTAAACTTGGCTTAAATTGATAATAATGCTTCGAAATGAATTATAATATATTTCTGTCAAAATTTCGATTTGCATATATGGCAACTTAATTCGGTCTTGTAGCTTCAAATTTGCAATAAAAATTTACCGCTGTCGTTATTTGAAGATCCATTAACAGAGAGATGGTGTTAGGCTGCTAATTTTTTTTTTTTTTTTAATAATAACACATTTTGCAATGCAAGTACTTTATTGATTCGAGTATTTAAAGTGGCAAAAAATATATCTATTCAAAATAACTGAGAGCTACAGACCTCAACCCTTTGGAGTACAAATTTGAATCAGTGTTAGAAAAGAAAGCTTGCCCCAAAGCCCAACAAGATTTGGAACAGATAAAGAGAAGTTTGGAGAAGGCAGTGAGGGACCTACCAATAGATTCGGTCAGTGCTGCCACATAGAGATGCACTCGATTCCAAGATTTGGCCCGACCAGGCCCGAAGCCCGCTTCGATTTCGAGTCGATCATCGAGCCGGGCTGAAGATATTTTTTATCGGGCCGAATCGGGCTAATCATTTTCAAAAATCGAGGCTAGTCGGACTTTTGATTTTGGCCCGGCCCGAAAATTCAAGCTTTTCGGGCCGGCCCGAAAAATCTTACAGTTCAATCAAATGCACAGTTTCCTTAATATTTTAATGAAAATGGATGAAGTTAAAAAGGATCAAAATGATTTAATAACAACATACTTCACATATTAATAAATAAAAATGTACTATTTTATTTGAAGAATTCAAGGTTATTCATTAAAGCATAATAATTATATTATGATGTTGCTATTATTATTGTTATTACTCGTATACTTAAATAAAAGTGATTTTTGTTCCTACCATAATGATTTCTACTCCTATTTTTGAACAGAAACAAAGATAGATAAAAAATCCTTATGTAAATTATATTTTTTATATAAGATTTGTGAAAAAGTTGTTTAAATTTTCGAACGGCTTTGGTAAACAAAGTGTTAAATACTTGTAAGTCTGTAATTTTTATAACAAACTTACACTAGAAGGGTCTCTTTTTTAACTACTTATGTTAACTAATGTTGAAAGTTATAAGAATGTAGATGTTTTTTATAAGTTTGACACGAAAAAAGTTAAACATTTCGCCTTAACATAAAAATCAACATTAGGAATGCCGGATGCACCCAATTTCGAGCTTTGGCCCGGCCCTAATTTTTTGTCGAGTCGATCTTCGAGTCGGGCCGGTAATTTTTATTTTCGGGCCGAGTCGATAAAAACCTCAAAGCCCGGCCCGGCTAGGCCCGAATGCATCTCTACTGCCACAGCAGAATAGTTACGCCGCCTTAAGGCTTGTAAGCTATAAGTGGCCACTTTGAATAAATATATTTTTTAGACTGTTATAACATCTAGTTGTGCACCTCCCTTTTTGGTCATTACATAACTTTCGGAATTGGTACTTTACTTGAAGCCTATAATAGATTTTAATAAAAAACTATAATAAAATATCCAAAACTTTTCAAATTTGGTATATAAGACTTTTATATCAATGGGAATAACAATAGATTTTAGTTAAAATAGTCTACCCGGAAGTGGTACTTTACTTGAAGCCTATAGTTGATTTTAATGAAAAACTATATTAAAATATAATCCAAAACTATTCAAATGTGGTATATAATACTTTTATATCAATGGGAATAACATGATAGATTTTTATTAAAATAGTATAATCGGAAGTGATACTTTACTTGAAGCTGTTATCAGTTTTTCTTGAAAAAATGGTCTTATTTTGATTTTAATAATAAATGCTTCAAATAAAAGTTTTAGAGAATTGAATTCTGCGTCGAAGGCATTACGTATGATTAAATTAGCTCTTTGTATAAGCGAGATATGTAAATTTAAATATTATGTACTTTTTGGTTTCTGTAATTAAGTTTGCTATGAATTAGGACAAAAAATAACAAAAAATTAAGAATTTAATGTCATTGTCAAATTATGTCAAATCCGTGCAATTTTATGATTGGGTCTGTTGTAATACATAATTTAATTATTAACAAAATGTATAGTGTAACTAACAGATGTACAAGGAAGTAATGTGGTGTCCACATCAGATATTTTACTTCTGTAAATACGTGAGTCAATAAATTACTTAGCAGTCTATAAACCATGTAACAGTATTTAGTATAAAGCAATCCTGTTCAAAAGAAATAAGACAAAATTTGTTTAAAACAGTCATAAAAGAATAACTTTCTCTGATCAAATCAAAATTCGTGATCATCTAAAAATATCTCCATTATAAGTTTTAGAAAATACTCTTAAAGGTCATTTCTTGTTAAAAATCCCTTATTTGCAAATTAAAACGTAAATATTGATAAATCATATCCTCCATAAAAGGCTTTATCACTCCTTTCATTTGCGCATTGCCTATCTTTATTTTCATCTTTCTTATTAAACGTCAAATGAATGGTACAGTTTATCATTCATCTGCTGGGAAAATACCTTCAGACCTACACGTTTGGCGAATGAATAGCTAGGATAGAACAGCGAAGCGGGTCATCGAATATTCGGAACAATATTGATTCGTTTTAATATTTTAATTGCCGCAAAATTGGGTCAGTATTTACATGGAAGAAAGAAAGTTACACATGGATGGACCTAGTAAGTTCTTAAGTTGCCAAACGCATTTGATTGTGAATGATGCATTGATGAAATTAGATATTACTTTCAAAAATTTATATTGTTCCAACTAAATTACTACATGCGTTTTAAATCAATACTCTTCTTGAGTATATTTTTATAATAACTAAATAATGTACCATCAAAACGACACTAGTGAATTTGGAAAAATGAGTGGAACTAATATGTTAACCCAAACAATTCGAAGATGATCTTGATCAGACATGACATCTATAACAAATTAAACTGTACTTTATATTTTACTCTAATCTGGGCATATGTGTACACAGGGTATTTCTACAGTTATGGATCAAACTTTAAGATCATATAGTACTGACCAATATGAGTAAAACAAGTTTAGTCGACATGGGTCTGATCTTCAATAATTTGCGAGATGTAAGACTAAGGGCCAATCTTACCATCTCTGATTAAAATTTTAACTATCAGTTAAATAAAAAAAACCAAAACGAAATAAACTGTCAAATGACAAATTTATAATTGCTGGCAATATTCCGATTTAATATTGTTTATTTAACTAACTAACTATAAGGCATTGAAAAATGAGTGTTTACGAGGTATACCTTTGCTATCTCGAAAACTGTGATTTACCACTTCGATTAAATAAAACTTTATGTTTACCTTTGAGAGGTCATTTTAGATGTGCTTTTGTTTTTTAAAAAAATCAAATAATTGTAATACGTTAAATGTTTTGTACCCGTTTGCAACGTTACTAAGTTAAGTTGCACTAATCAATATGTTGAACTTAAATTACTAATGCTCAGTTGCACCGCTGAGACTTAAATTTGAAGCTTGACTTAAACAAAAAAAATGCATTCAATTAGCCATTTGACTTTTCGTTTCGATACGATATTGTCAATTTAAGGAACACTCACTTTAAGCGTTAGCAGTGCAACTGGGCATTGACCTTGGCCAATATTTAATGTTCATATAAATTCTTAATTATTAGACATTGAGAACGATGTTTCATATACAATTTTATTGTCTTTTTTTACAGTCTATTTACTGACATCATCGACCTTTAAACTAATAGACGCAGCGTACGAGCAATATGCTTGTCCCGCCATAACGGTGCAGACACAGTATATCTATCCTTCAACAGTACGGAAGTTAAGAAAACGCGGCTAAATAAAAAGATTGATATGTCCCTAACTTGTTATACTTGGTGCATAATCGCTGAGTATAGATTTTATATAATTAATAAGAACTCACATATGAAATGACAGCTGAACCGCGTACGTACTGCTGATTGCACTAAATACACCGTTTCCCCATTATTTTGTCGCATACACACCTCACAACACATATACTTATGTGTTGACAGAAATAATTATAAATGTTCTCCAAAAAAAAGTAAATAATACACAGTCACGAAACGTCAAATGTAGAGTTTGACAACTATTTAGTGATAGAGAGCGATGTATATAGTTTTACATATGGCTGAAAAAGATGTACAATGAGTACGAACGTATGCGCAGTATACTTTAACTGAGAACTTCCGTATTGTTGAAGGACAGAATATATATTTCTATCCTTTTATGTTGGAACATTATTCTAACAATAAAAGAATAGGAGACACTTGGTCCATTAGGGTCGATGACTGACATAGACATAATTTGTTAGATCACTATGTTTGTCAGTTTTTCTTCGATTCTAATATAAAATGGCCTTGTTCTCGTAAACAGTTGAAAATCAAACCTATGTTGATTGACATTTTTTTTTTTCTCATTTTAGTCAGTACTATGCACACCTTAAAGTTTAATCCATAAGTATTTAAACACCCTATATATGTAATATGATCATCACATAAATATTTTCTCTATCTCTTTTACCTACTTTTACCTTTGCGGTGTCACTAAAGGACGAAGGAAACGATCACAACCATCTTCGAAAGTAGAAGAAAAGTGCAACAGTTATCGGAAAGTAAGAACAATAATATGAGGCCTTCCTTAACCCGGCAGCGGGCAGGTGGAAAAAAATTACAAATTTGGGCAGGTGGGGTGTGACAAACCCCAATTTAATTTTAATTTTATGAAACATCCGGTATTTTTTTTTTAGATATTATTATATTTGTTGGTGTTTTAGATGTTTCTGCTTCAATGACAATAACAAACAATAAAATTATTTTATTATTTATTTAAAAAAAAAATATAACTTATAAACGCTCACTGAAAATATTCTTTGGCATTATATTATAAAAACAAAGAAATATATAAATATTACAAATGAAAATAAATAACATTCTTAAACTTGAAAGGTGAATCTATGATCTAAAAAAGCATTTAGTAAGTTGCTCTTAGCTACAGAGAAGTTATGAAGATTCAAATGTGCTGCACTTTTCACAGTAAATTATCGCGTGCTCCACATATATAAATATGTTTGACATGACTTGCAGACGTATTTTCTTTTTTCTATCTCTCGCCCTAGGAGATTCAGTGCTTTGAATTATATTTTTTCAGCGGTGGTTATTCATTGTCATCATCACAAATTTTATTTATTGACTTTCTCTTCAGTATCTATTTCTTTCCATGTGGCCAAAAAATGAGCCTGATCTTTTTCAAAATACATTAGAAAAACTAAATAAAATTCAGTAATATATAAAAGATATATAAAATGTACTTTGAAATTTCAAAATAAGTATATTCGTATCAGTACACTTCAGAGAATTTATGTTACGTTAATGGGCAGGTGGGGTTTAATACACCCCACGTCACTTTGATTCGATGATACTCTTTCCGCAGTTTACTTGAGACTGAATCCTGTTGCCTATTGACAGAACAATATATTTGCGAAAGGTAGATGGCTAGATGATTGTGTACGGCAGTTATTGCAAAAATGGCGGCAATTATAAAGTGACTGGGGTGTACCACACCCCACCTGCCCGCTGCCGGGTTAAGAAGATCGGTAGAGAAATTAGCTTTATTTATTGCAGCATAATCCACACTCTTTCATTTTCTATTCATCTTGGCTAATATGGAAGAAATGCAATTAAAACAATTACATTCGACCTTTGCTACTTTCAATAATCGCGATGAATGCAACACACGAAGCGACAGTTTGCTTGATGGATGTCATCTTGTCGACAACTCTGTTGAGGATATGTTTCTTTAATTTAATGGCAATGTATTTAAAAATATGCAAGTGAATGGTAAGTTTTATTACGAGGGTCGTAAAGTGTATAAAATCTTAGATTAACGTGAAAAATGGCACTTGTTGTAATTAATACATTTGGAAATCAAGAACAATAAGAATGAATTTGTTTTTCCAAATAATAATAACAGAAATAATAGTTAATAAAAATAATATAAATAATAAAAGAAATAAGATCTTGTTGGTGAAGTCCGAACTACAGTATCCCCCACCTAACAATCACATTGCACAATTATGTTTCGTCTAGTTCAGTAGACACACAATTGCAATTTGCAAGAGCGCATCTAGTGGGAAAGCATAGAACTAAAGGTTGCTATGGTTACCACATCCAAACAAAGACATCAGCCATAGAATTCTACACTCCTGCCATCGTGAGATCGAGAGATCTTCAATATTACCAAACAAAAAAAGTTGCCCCACGCACATCTTGTGGTTCTACGTTCTAAGCTTATTTTTATTGAACACAACGAACAAATCACAAAGAATTAGGTTAACACTGAATAACAGATGCAAACATAATGACAGAATCAGGGAGCGGGACGTCTCTCTCTCTTGCATATGACGTCAATTTTGTAAGTGTCTATTCGCTGTATGGTGGCATCGACTAGGAAACTATCTTTCTCTGCATTAGAAAAAGGCACATGCAGACAAGACCATTATTCTAGCCATTTTCGATAGTTTTCTTTTTGAGATTATTAATAAATCATAGCAACACGAGACACAAAAATGCTAAAATATACGCCAATGTATACAAAATACGTTTATTTATTTCTAATATTTCTATAACCTATATGGCAAAAAGAAACATCAATTATACGAATGACGTAAAGAATCATAAACTTTTTATTGCGGAATGCCATTCTTACGTGAATAATACAATATGCTTTCAAATTTAATAATATTATGTTCTAGAGATATTGTTTCCTCAGGTATTAAAAACTAGAAACAAGAAAATTTAAAGAGTTCTAAAGATTTTTTTATGCCGTTCTATGAACCAACTTGAAAATTTAAAAATGGTATAAATGTCCTAAAATTCCAGATTTGATTGATATGCAAAGATGGAACTACTTCATTTTTTAAAAATGAATTAAATAGGTAGTGACAGCATGCCCTTCAGAATTCTATCAAAAAAGGCATTTGTTATCGCTTTTCGTCACGAAGCAAAAATTTGGTAGCATGCGTGTCTCAATATATTCGCCTGCAAGCGTACGGCTCGAGGGGAATTTATTAAACTAACGTAATTATTTTATCACAATTTAATTAAAACCCAACCCCGTGGCCGCGTGCCTGAGTGTCCGGTCGCGAACCTGGGGGAACCGGGTTCGATCCCGACCGACGCCAAATATTTCCAATTTTAAATGGCACAAAAGTGACACCTGTGGTGCACTCTCCACACCAGCTATGAGTGCCCGTGAGGTGTCGCCTGGTAAGCGCCCACACGGTAAAATATATAGTCATCATTACCGATGTCTACATGTGTTGTAGATACTGGCACACCCAGAAATGGGTAATATACCGTGATGATATATTTATTTTATTTTATTTTATTTATTTATTTATATATTATATAGTATTGTATTACATGCAACTGTCATAATATTTTCTATTTTAATAGTATGAAACCCGAAAATTCCAGAAACAATTTGCGAATATAGAATTTTAAAGTGCATGCTATCAAAATTCGTAAAAGTAAAATCGCATTCGCCTGTTTTCTATGATAAAATTCTACAGTGCGTGCCGTCACTACAGCGTCACCTCCTGACCCGCACCGCACCTAACAGCGCCCTTTTCTAAACATGTCTCGGGTACTTTTACTTATGTACATATGATGCAAGTTATCTCTCCGACAAATATCGAAAATCTGCTAACGGTTAAAACTTAACTATAGATATAAAGATAAAAAAATAATTGAAATCATCCCGTATCGTACCGCTTTGAAGGATGATTTTTCAAAAACGCTAAAACATTATTTCTTACCAAAAGCTAAATAAGAATTTTTTATCCCTAACTTGAGAAATAATGGGTTCTTCATACAAACTTTCATCCCCTATATCACGCCCTTCAAGTGTTATTTTTACGATAAAAGGAAGCCTATATGCTTCTCCAAGGTCTAATCTATCTCTATACCAAAATTCATCAAAATTGGTTCAGCGGGAGAAATGATGGGTTCTCCATACAAACTTTCATCCCCTATTTCACGTCTTTCAAGTGATTTTCGCGACAAAGGTAGCCTATGTTCTTCTCTAAGCTCCAATCTATTTCTATACCAAAATTCATCAAAACTGGTTCAGCGGAAGAAATGATGGGTTCTCCATACAAACTTTCATCCCCTATTTCACCGCCTTCAAGTTTTATTTTTGCGATAAAAGAAGCCTATATGCTTCTCCAAGGTTCAATCTATCTCTATACCAAAATTCATCAAAATTGGTTCAGCGGTTTAGGCGTGAAAACGTGACAGACAGACAAAGTTACTTTCGCATTTATTATATTAGTATGGATTCGTATGAGCTTAAACGTCACTTTTAACCAAAACATTGTATAAAAGTGAGTTCGTAATACAAGGAATTATATGAAATGTACCTATTTGGTAAGGAACCTAAAGTCTTTCGGCAATAATAAATTTGAAGATCTGTGTACAATAATTTTCAAACTAATCCTCTCCTAATCAGTCAATATACATACTGTTGAAAGAAAAGTGAATTAAAGTTTAGAGACAACATAACCCTCATCGCAGAATTGGACTCGATATATAAGGCTCGAATTGTATGTAATTGCAATGCAGTAAAACTCGAAAAAAAAAAAAATGTTCCTAAGTGAACGTGTTAATTGATTCTAGAAATACAGAGAATGGACGACTTCCATTAAAGAAATTGCTTTTTTAGTCTATATTTGTATTAATAAAGGTGATAAAATGTTAATAAAAATTTAATTACCTATAGCTAAATAAATACCTCAATACGAATGAAGGAGCAAGTATCAGAAAAACGCTTACCTAAAAAAGAAAATTAGTATAACTAATCGAATTTACACTATTTACATTGTTAACAAACGATATCACAATATATTTTTGTATCCAATTCAATTATTTATAAACAGACAAAAGAAAAATCAACACCTAAGAAATTTAATTAAGTAGCAATAATACACTCATTTAAACATTCATTCCACACTGCTCCAAATCTAGTGTTATAGTTTCTCTTCTTTTAAATTAGTCAATTAACCTCAGATTACAATTACCAAATAGCGAATACGAACAGCCTTCTCATCTTCGACACAAACTGGATCACATTGGCTTTGTTCTCCGCATAGAAAGTTTGCTCGCGATCGCCATTTTTTTCCAACAGCCTGATTGAGGTTTTTTGCGCTCGGAAATTAAAACAGACACATGTCAGAGAGTCTCACAGGGCAGAATAAGACCAAGAGGCAAGAGGTAATTAGTTTTCGCTTGTAATTTTAATTTAATTACGGAAACCGCGAACCGAGCAGCTGTTTAGGTGTTGTATGTTTTTTTTTGATAACTTAATAACTTATAGTTTTACTATCAAGAAAGAGAAAAGAAAAAAAAGATTTGTTTACAAAGGAAACTTAAATTAAACAGGAAGAGTTTAATAGGCGTTTAGTGCTCTTATGGCCAATTAGAATGAATATGTTAATGATTTTATGATGATTTATTTTTATTTCCGACATACCACTATCTACACGTATTATATACAGTGTGAAGACTGAAAACCGTGACATAGGCGTTTAACATGGGAAAACAGTTTTTTTCAAATATTATCTGTCCCGCAAGAGTATAGTGGGAGTTTTTGATATGGTTCGAAAGATTATTTAATTTGGCATCGAAGAGTATCTAAATACTCCTAATTTAATGCTTTATTATTGAAATATTTACGAAAGTATAATGCTACTTGACAGTTATTCCTTATAACTTACTAAAAACAGTAATCATGGAAACGTATTCGGTAGCTGAATTGGTTAAATCAAGGCTCCATGATGATTTTTCACTAGTTCAAATCCCTCCCGGATTAAGTTAATATTTTTATTATTTTTGTATTTATTTTGTACAATGTATTATTAAATAAATTACAAAATTAAAACGTAAATAGTTTGGTACAACTATTTTCTTGAATTTACTATACTCTTTCTTTGTTATATCACTGCTAATAGTATTAAGCAAAAAACGAAAAGTAATCACTAATAAATAAACCTTCACACAGGTTTGTCAGACGTGTTAGACTTTTATTGTTATTTTTCGATACATTCTTTCCGAAAACTTTGTAAATCCAATGGATTTTTCACTAGAAGAAAAATTAGTATAATTAAATTTTACAATCAAGGGATGAGTTTACGAGAAATTTGAAACTTTTTTGCTAGGATATATCCTGATAGACAAATTGTATCCCATGAACGAACTAGACGAATCATTTTAAAATTTGAAAAAACCGGTTGCGTTAATGACGAACATAAAACTAAACTTAATTATTTATTTGGTTTAAATTTATATATTTATTTCACTTTTTGTACATTTAGTCAATAAAATACTTGATGTACCAAAAAATAATTTGTTTTAATTTTGTAATTTATTTAATAATACATTGTACAAAATAAATACAAAAAAAATAAAAATATTAACTTGAACAGGGAGGGATTTGAACTAGTGAAAAATTATTATTATTATTATTATTATTATTATTATTATTATTATTATTATTACTGTTTTTAGTAAGTTATAAGCAATAACTGTCAAGTAGCATTATACTTTCGTAAATATTTCAATAATAAAGCATTAAATTAGGAGTATTTAGATACTCTTCGATGCCAAATTAAATAATCTTTCTAACCATATCAAAAACTCCCACTATACTCTTGCGGGACAGATAATATTTGAAAAAAACTGCTTTCCCATGTTAAACGCCTATGTCACGGTTTTCAGTGTTCAAACTGTATGTATATACATTTTGTAGTAAATTGAACGAGTAGGGTGACGGACTATTTTTGTGACTGAGTGCGTAATTGTATAGAAGATTTGATTTTAACAGAATGCAGAATGATAACGTAATAATATATGCTAGTTTTAATTTATGTGAACTGATTATCATTTAGCAAAAGCGTGCCTCATTTTCTCATTCGCTGGAAAGCTTGATATATTATTCCGTTCTTATCTGCTTGCTAAACGATGTGCATGGCGGTATATTACAGCTAATTTCCAACAAATCTTTCACTGGATTGAAGACAATAAAGTAAAAATCGTAGTGTTTATCTTCTTCAACAAAGTGAACATGCGTAAATGACAGTACTCGATGTCGAAGACATAAGACAGCGTGTTCTGTGAACCGAGCGCTGTAGACAGCTTCCATCAACACTTTCTACATAAATTTACCCAACGCGAACCGGATATGAACTTCGAATGATGAAGATTAAAATAGAAGCAGACAAAATTCACAAATTTGGACGGAAATAAAATATATTTCATTAATATTTTTAATATGCGATGATCGAATCGACATATTAAATAATCGGTTATGATATTGATAATTTGAAAATGACTTTTATTACCGCAGTTACAGTACAGTTTTTATTTCTTTTTTCACCGTTCGTTAGACGGAGATATCGCATATCCCTTTGGAATAGATACGATAATGATATAACGAATAAAAGTCTCATACTACCTATATGCCATGTATCTACAACAAAGATGCTAGATAAAGGTTTAGTAATTCTTGCACCAGAAAATGAAGATGTGGGGATCAACTTGGAGAAATAGAGTTTACAAATTTTATGTTGCTCTAATTTTGTCTTATGTGATATATCTATTATCTTTCATTTCCTAGATAAAAAAAATCACAATACATTTACATAATATACTTTGAAGTTTCCTAGAAGGAAATGTTTTTAGTTTAACAATTTTTATTAGATAAAGTTATTTATACAAAAATTCTGCTGAAATATATAGAATGTAACTAAACCTGTGTAACAAAATTTAAGGGCATGTAGTCCTGACCAAATTGAGTAAAAAAAACTTAATCAACATGGGCCCGATCTTCAATAGTTTCCGAGATATGAGGCAGTGAAAAATGAGTTTTCACGGGGATTACCTCTGCTATCTTCAAAACTATTAAGAGTTATGATTTTAATTAAGTAAGACTTTTTGTTTACCTTGCAGAGGTCATCTTAGATGTGCTTTTTTAAATCAAATAATTTTACTAAGTTAAAAGTTGTGGCGACCTTGGCCAATATTTAATTTTCATATAAAACTATTACAAATTAAGAAAAATATTTTATATAAAATTATATTGTTTTTTTTTTACAGTCTATTTACTGACATAGACAAAATTTTGTTCGATCACTATCATTGTCAGTTTTTCTTCGATTTTTCATTTATCTCGGAAACAGTTGAAGATCAGACCTATGTTGATTAAGCTTTTTTACTCATTTTTGTCAGTACTATATACCCTTAAATTTTGTTACACAGGTGTGTCTGGTCGCGAACCTGGGGGAACCGGGTTCGATCCCGACGGACGCCAAATATTTCGAATTTTATATGGCACAAAAGTGATCCCTGTGGTGCACTCTCCACGCCAGCAATGAGTGCCCGTGAGGTGACGCCTGGTAAACGCTCGCACGATACAAATATGTCATCATCATTACCGATATCTGCGACAAAGCAGATTGGCACACCTAGGAATAGGTAATATGCCGTGATGATACATTTATTTATTTTTTTTCTTCAATTAACGGAAGATGCACTAAGTTGTAGGAGAGATCAAAAATGTTTAATTTGCTTTGTTTTATTATTTTTTATGTATTCATTTATTGAATTTAGACTCTTTCATTCGAAATAATAATAATAATTAGAGTACACTCCATTCTGATTTACAGTAGAGAACGTGTAATAGAGAATGTTAAAAAATATTTAAATTTGTCATCGTAACAAATTTACCGTCAAAAGAAACAATGTGACTCATTCCGTGTTATTCTTGTTTTATTAAATAAAAGAAAACAGTCACTCCATCGCCTCCTGCGTGAATTCATAATGAACGCTAACCTCTTAATTACCACTATTCGAGCCAGAACGAATGACCTGCCTCAAGCGACATATCACAACCTCAAAGTCAATGTCTGACCCCCCGCGTAGACTTTTGACCTCTGACCTCTGGTCGGTCTCTGTGATCCCAGTGGTGTCACATCTTCCGCCCGTTGACCTGAAGATGATCGTAGCAATAGAAAAAGTGAAAATTTCTAGGTTATAGAAGAAAATTTTAGTAACGATCTTTTAGACATTGTGGCTAGAACAGTGAATTATTGATAATTATAAATTATTATTATTTGTATAAATGATGACGATAGCTTCTATTATTATGTAGGTACTTCTGAGTGATTATATTTATTTCTTATTTTTAAATCTATACAAGATTTAACGAAGAATGTAACTGACGCAGACATCGTAAAAAAAATTTAAATCGGATTCTAGGCTTCAACATGCTTATTCACTAAAATCTCAAAATGCAAATAATAAAAAAAATTGCAATATAAATATATACTTTTTTTTTTCTTTAGAAAAAATTATTAATAATTAAGGCCATAATTTATTGATATAGTTTCGGACTCAATAGTTTTCATTTTTTTAACCTTGTGGTGGTTGCATACTATAAAAATTATGTGATTTGTTACATGTTATTTTTTAAATTCACTTACCAATTAGAAATTTTACATTGAATTTTTTTTTTTTTTTAGTCCCGAAACGTCCCAATATCAATAAAGTATGGTCTTAATAACTAATAATATTAAAAAAAAGGGAGGTATAGGGATCGTGCTAAAAATCTCATATCGAGATTTTAGTAAATGACCACGTTTTAAGTTCCCTAGAATCCATTTTTAACATTTTCACGATGATGTCTGTATGTGTGTATGTGTGTGTGTATGTGTGTGTGTATGTGTGTATGTATGTGTGTGTGTATGTGTAGAGATTTTGTCTTCACTCTAACTCAAATACTATCATTCAGAAAATTCTGAAACCTTGTATTTCCATCCCATTCTAATATGAATAGAAGCCATTAGATTTTGGTGTAAATCGGATAACCGGAAATGACACTTTACCTGAAGCTCATAATGGTTTTTCTTCAAAAAATACCATTAAATGCCATTTTTTCGCATTTTATGTCTTATGAAAATTTTCTACTTACTACATTCTACTACATTAATACTTTTTCTATATAATTTACACATAAATTTAAAAATTATTTTTTTTATTAGTCGCGAAGCCTAAGACACAATAATTCGTTTGTTACACAGTTCATATTTCAAATGAATGTAACTGACAGTTAATGTCACTGTCAAAAAACTAATCACTTCAAATTAATAATAGTGACATTTTAAAAAGAAAATAGTAAATAAAGCAATAGTTTTCTGCAATGGAACAGTTTGCAGCGGTAGTAAATACGTAAGTATGTATTTAAATTAATAAAAATTCAATAGCGGGAGGTTTTGTGTTGGCCACATCAGATTTTTTATACTAGCGTTTTATAACAACAACTTTTTCATTGTCATTTCCGTTGCTAAATGAAATACTTTTAAGCCACTAGTTCTTAAAATGACAGTTTAATGCGTAAAAGTGATAGTTTAATGCATAAAAGTGACAGTTTAATGCGTAAAATGTTACTTTAAGCACTAGTGCTTATAAGTATTTCATTTAGTAACGAATAGATGAACCTGACGTCTGCCTACTTTTTAATTTTGAAAAATTCAAAATGTTGATATTGGAGAAAAAATTATCTGTTTTAAAACGCTATTATAAAAATTCTTGTATGTAATAAATTGCGAAATGAGTATTTTAGGCAATTGACGTTTTATATCACTCGCTTACGTTCGTGCGTACAAATTTGACTTCGCGTGTCTAAAACACTAGCATTTCGCAACTTATTACATAATTAGCTATTATTTTATCGGTATTACGTATTAATTTATTCTATTTTGCGTCTTATCAAGTTTCAAAATTTTATGTTATTTTTTTACCACAGTAGTCTTTAAACATAAACACGAATATTCCTCATTTATTCGTCGTAATAAAAACTGATAACAACTCTTTAATCATAGCCATTTGCATATAAAACACATTAGTGTAAAATTTAGATATGTTTTTGTACATGAATAGGTTTTTTATTTGGCGTAATGTTTAGCAACGTTGATAAGGAAGTGCTTCGGAGCTGTTAATATTCACACATGGTTACGAAAATGGCAGCTTTCATTCAGGTCATTAAATTGAATTATACATAAGAGATTTATAATTATGAAGATAAAACTTAAGTATACGTCAAGTAGGAGAAAATGAAGCTCGTTTTTCAGAGAAATTGGTAATGTTAATAATTTTAAAATCATTTTAACAGTGGCTGTATTTGTTTACATAAAACATCTGTAAATTTCAGGTCATTAGGGTTTTCGTCAATGATTCGAGAGTGTATAAACCCAACAAAAAATGGGACTCGAGATTCTTCAACTTTTTTATCCTGGATTGCAATCTACAGTATCGGACATAAATAGACACATTTTCAAATCGCCCAATTACACTTTTTTCATTCACCACTCTCAGAAGGTTCAGAATAGTATAACGCAGTTTCAAAAAAAGAATTCGGCATGAAATTCTCTTTTCCTGAATTCGTCATGTAATGTTCTACTTCTCAGTCGCAAAATCGGCAGGGAAATTGAATTTATCTGCCTAGGCAGGGAAGTAAAATGCAATGTTGCTATATTTATTTTCACAAACAAACAGTACACAGTTACAAAATTAAAATAAATGATGTCCAGTGTACAGCAGTTTTAAATTCTTGTATAATTTTAAATAGACTTCCTTAAGTTTTCAATGTGATTTACTTAGAATGAATGAAAATAGGTTATATGTATACCATTCGTAATTTTGAATTCTTATACGATTTCAGAAACAAAATGAAATCTTATTTCCGCACTGAAGTTCCTTTTCATGACTCATTTCATTATGTTTATTTGCCTCAGCTTATCTCCATATTCGTCATGAAAAGACGAACTTCCCTGCCTTGCTAAGTAAATAACTATTCTTATTATAATTTCATTATTTTAGCGAATAACAGGATCACGAATAAACACACTGTAATTTCAAAGAAATTTCTGTTATATATTGAATATTTTCAAAGAAAAATTCATGTCGAATTCAAATCGCGTTGTAATATCTTTAATCATGTCAGAGAAGTAGATGAAAAATAAAATAAATACCGATAAGAAAATGTTCAAAATATAAAAAAAGCTTTGGAATTGCAGTGCATTTTATTCATGAACCATTCTTTCGCTGAAATTATTAACTTACGAAATTTAGTACGATACTTTTGAATTACTCATTTAATGACTTTTACGAGCCCTGCGTCAAAAGAATTTGCCTACATCCCTTCTCTTTACAAGGTAGCTACACATTTATTAATTTTGATAGCGCATTTTATGTAAGCTATTAATTAACTCTAATAACATAAAAGTAAGTTTAGGAATAATAATTGAATAAGTGTAAACAATTTCCTTTTATATGAATAATGATAATAAATAGATGTGGGCGAATTCTCTTACCGCAGGGCTCGTATGAATATATTACCTTTACATCATATAAAAAGTTTGAAAATATAGTGAATATTTAAAATATAGACAAGTATTCTTTATTGGTTCCTACAAAGTCGTTCTATTTACATCCCATAGTATACGTCGTAGAAGATGCAATATTTAAAAGTTTAATAAAATCCAAATCAAGCAAAAATATTATTCATTGGAAGAGAGCGCAATAACAATATTGTGATTTGCCCCGAATTAATTACCTACTTTAAATCGACGCGAAGAAAGTGTCCCAAAGAGGAAGTGATCATTTTTATATTTCATAATAATAAGGTTTAAGTGAAACTTAATTGTGCGGGTAATTTCGCGTTTATGCAAATTGTAAAATTGCATCGCTCCGCAATATATGCAATTATATGATCTGCCATAATCCAAGGCAGCGATTGAAAAATCTCACGCAATCCTGAAAATGAAATGCCCTGTTCATGATGTGCATATAATTGTACTATGATAATGTTGCCGAGCAGAACATTACCGGGATTCAATTATTTCTCTATCACATGCGATGTGCATGTTTTCAGATTTAAATGTCAGGTCTCTAGGATCAATTTGCTCTTTGCTAATTGGATCTGATCGACCGCGGCTGCGGGAAAGTGTTTTGTTTTGCCTTTCAGTGATAACTGACAATTTTACTTTTCTCTTGTTTTGCTTTACTTATTCTTATAAACAGTGCCTGCAGAATCACTCTCTAAAGACAAACAATTTCTTTTTAAAAAGAAGAGACTAATACATTTTTGAAAATATGTTTTAATAGATTTTTATATGTGTATATTTTTCAAATGGAACTTAAGTTGTTCATTATGAAAGAGTTACTTAATTAGGGCTATTGTAAGAATTTTTATATGACTTCTAAGTACTAAATTTTAAAAAATACTGTTCTTTACAGAACCTCAAATATGAGAATATCACGAAATATGTATTAGATATATTGTAATTAAATATTTAAAAAATCACAAAATGTGACGTCAGAGTACATACAGTTTAACATGAGTCAAACTATTGTTTACTTTTATTTATATAAATAACGTTAACTGTTTTCCTATTGGCTATGAATGACATGCTCTACGTACTGCGACGTCACTGGAGTAGGGAGCTGTTGTTCGGCGCCAATCTTTATTTGATTAAAATATTAACAATAATAAACCTTTCTTTACATATTGAAATAATAAAAAGAAATGTGAAGAAACGTTTATTATTATTAATATTTTAATTTATATCTTCACTTTACTCATTTACTTCATTTAGTACTTTATTTAATTATTTATGAAAATAACAATAAATTATTATTATTGTTTTTATTACTATGAAAAATAATGCATAAACTTTAAAATTCTTTTTAAAATATGTGAAACCGGCTCATGCGTTGCACCAGCAAAATTTAATTGCAAATTAACATATGTCACAAATTATATTGGAAAGAGTGTAATGCTGCTCTATAATTGATTAATTTAAAATTTCGCGATTCAAAATAAAATACCGGCTCTCATGTTCGATATAGATTTATTGGATTTTCCAAATTTTAACGAGGGCAACATCTTGGGTAATGTAGACGAAGTTGATTTTGTCGATCTTATCAAAATTGTTAGTATTCAACGACAAATGTATAATAGAATTGATTTTTTACAATTATATGACGACAAAGATTTTTTGTCCTATTATTAATTTTCAGGTGTTTTCTTTTTGAATATTGGACAATGCATTGGTTTTTTATTTCCAATATTCTCTTTATATCATAATACAATCCCATAGGGCATTTTTTTTCTTCTTTGCTATAATTTATCCCTTTTTTTCTACATATCGTTGAATTTTCACTCCATAACAGCAACAGCCCGAAACGAAACAAATTTACCGCGATTTATCGATAAGTCAACTGACATGTGGCATATTAGGATTCGTCTTTTTTTATTTACATTTAAGTCCTATTTACGTCTCACATTTTGTCATTTTTGCGTGGTGCAGCGATTTAATATGTAACTTAGGAATAAGCAAAGATTTAAGTCTTAAGTTGCTTTGGAGAAACCAAGCATTAGTGTATGATTGTGAATCTGAGGTCCGCTGTTCGAACCTGACCGACGCCAAAATTATTTAGATATAAAAGTCCAAAAGATTGGGCGTTACTTTTGCGACGTTCTATATAAAAAATATATACTTCCTCCTTGGAATACTTTCTTTGTTTCAATTTTGGGAAATTAATTAGTTACGAATTACAAAAACAATTATCACTTTCTTTTACCAACATATGCAGTGCGACAAAATGTTGCAAATTAATTTTTTCCTTTGTTTCCTCAATGAATAATTTCTCTTTGATGATGGCTAATTTAGAGAATTTTATCCTTGCGCGCAATTGTTTATAGATTGCTGTCATCCTAATAGTTAGATCATTAATATCGCGTTGATGATTGATAATTAATTACAACTAACAATGTATATAAGAAAGTGAGTAATAACTAAATTAAACGTTCATGTATTATTTGATTTCACGATCAATTTGTCCGTCAAGTTAAGTGCTTAAGCTTTCATAAACAAGATTAAATGTTGCGAGTGGTAAGTGTAAATACAAGTGTTGAAATTGCGGAAATACATAAACATAACATTACGGAATATCACGGATTTCATGCTCATACAAACCATGCACTTATGTAAATTTACCATCAATTCAAAATGCATTTCATCTCATTTATTATAAGAAAAATTGACAACAAATGCTATGTAAATTTATTCATTTGCTCGTAATTTGCATTTACTTCTATTTTTGCTTCAAAATTATGTGAAAACAGAATTATATTCTACGATCTCTTTTACACTATATAGAGACTGTCTTTACCAAGATATAATATTATAAAAGCCAGAAAATAGGCAAATCTCAGGATTGACGTGCAAAACGTAGGATTTACCAATATTATGTGGGAAGTGTACGAACAATTGTGTAATTAACATAATTTCGACTTAAATCTACGAACTCGTCCCCAGTTTGCTAAGCACGACTTTTTCTAAATAACGTATGTAACAAAAGTTTTGAGAAAAAGTTAAAACAAAAAGGAAGATTTTTTTAAAATGAAACGTTAACATAAGGTGTTGTAAACTAAGGAGATAAAAAATGTAATTTTACAACAATGTTGGGATATCATTATCTTCAATGTAACGAAGTTTTTCTTCAATACTTTGCCGCATTTATCTCTGGACGAAGTTAAATCTATTTTTTGGATCGTTAGAAATATTCTGGTCCGTAACTGTTTTTGTTAGTATTCCCAGCCATTATTGTATTCTTTTCTGCGAAGAAATACACGAAAGTTTTTAATCAGGCGCGCCTGAAAAACATTTGGGGGATTATTCTCTCTCTTCCTCTCTCTTTCTCTCTCTGTTTTCTGTAACATGTTGTATCCTTAATGTTCTGCACCATCTAGAGATACGCTCATATTGGGTCACTGTATATTTTGTTACAGTATTTCTTTTTCAACATTTTAATTCAGTTCTAGCCGCGAAAGTTCTGCTATCATTTTTAAAATTTTAAATTGTCGAGTTAATGTGCGCGATGACGTTCTAACTTTGTCTTGAGCACTTTGAATAAGACAAAAGTTCGGGTCGTCCATTTCTTGGTAAATTAATACATTCTATATCTTCCACAAATTCCCGTACCGTTAGGTAAATAGTCGTCTGTCCAATATTTTGATCTCCAAAAATATTAACAATCTCACATTTCGACTGTCTGTCCAACAAACCTAGACCTAGAGATACACTGCTCAACATTTGAACTGGTACACTTACGAGAACATATATAGATAACAATTTACTTCTTTTTGAGCAACACCTTCTTGCTTAAATTGATACACTTTTAGGGCGAAGAATTAAAAGAATAAAACTTAAATAACGAATTTCAAATGTGTTAATAGAAAAATAACAAAATCTTCATTTTAGCTTGGCTAATCTCTTCAATACTTAAACGCCTTAATGGCATGTTTAAAATGCAGTCAACCACTCTGAATTAAAACTTACTCGAGAAATTCGCAAAAATTCTCATAAAACTTGATAAAGTATAAGCGTCCGCGAGCTCATTAACTGCACTTATCACAGGTAAACAACAATTGAATCACAAATGTTATTCGATAGGCATTTGTTTGCATTCCGAAACACAGCCCTGATCATGTAGGAAGTCATGCCAAACGACTAAGAAGGGTTGGTTACTTTTACTGCATGTTATATAAGTGTACCAGTTCAAATATTAAGCGGTTTAGATTTGCGTATTTCAAGTTTGTTACAAACGTTTTATCAACAATAACCTAACACAGAGAAATCATGCTTCGAAAACTCTGGTCGAATAAACATATCACCTGTCTTGGACTGACTTTTCTTACTTGGGCAGTCACCAATTTCTAATTCAAAATACAAGTATTTATTTAAATTCCAACAGTATGTAGATCTATATCTATAAAAATGGTGCACAACTTTTCACTGATCACGTTTTTAATAATATGCAACATTATTGTGTAATTGTAGTTTATAAAAAGCAGCAGTCAGTTACCTCTGTCTCTTTATAGGTAATTGCATTCGTATCCGGGTTCGAACAATGGTAAAAGACAGTAATTTGACCTTTTTGAGCCAGGCTATTTACATTAGTTCCTCTATTTAATGTAAATGGTAATAGAAATGTCAAGTTTATATTGTTTTCGTCGTGCGTATCATGTACCTTGTGGTTTCTCTCAGTAGTAGAAAACTTGGTACACGTTCATGTACATGGGTGTCAGAATGTCATAATGCTGATATTCGATTTTATAGTAGTTGGTATTAAGTTGCATGGTTATTATTTATTATATAATTAGAAGATAATTGCATTTCATGAACAGACCTCCTGGAAGATGTTACATGATATTGTTCAATAAATGCACTGTATCGTTTTTCATTACTTTCAATTTTACTTATTCTCTTTATGACGGTAACAAGATTTCACGCTATTAGCATAAATTGTTACATTGTAGCTTTATAACTAATATGGAGTCTGCTAATTTCATTTATAGTAAAAATTGTGATAAGATCAAAGACTTATGTTTATAATAAATTAATTTATTACAAGAATGTCCGTTCTATAACTACTCGTACATAACATAAACTTAAAATACTTATATATATTTACTCCTTTACATAATTTTGGACGTAGCTCAAATTATTACTTCAGGTTTTCGATTGATTGATAGTAACTTTCAATTTTCAAATAGAACGCACTACATATTTATTCACTTTTAAAAAGTACATGAAATTTGCTGTTCAACAGTTTTGTAAAACCGTATTCCAGCTATTCTGGAAATAACGAGGTTGTAACTGCAAGAAAGTAATATGGCGAGGAAACTGGTTTGATATTAACTCTAACAATGAATTTAATTCTATTATAGGAATACGGAAGAAAAATTACAATGGTATGCTTAGTAACCGTTACCGAAACAAATATTACAAAAATTCTGATGTGGCCAACACAAAACCTCCTGCTGTTTAATTTTTATTAATTTAATTCATACCTTCGTATTTACTAATGCTGCAAACTGTTCCATTGCATATAACTATTGCTTTATTTACCATTTTCTTTTTAAAATGTCACTATTATAGTCCAGTCAATAGAGGTTTTTACTCTACAAAAGGTGGAGAAAAAACGATTTTAACATATGTTGTTTGGGTAGAGACGGGGATGAAAAATTCAAATTTGTGACCTTGGGGAGGCTCGGCGTGAGTCGCCATCTTGGATTAAAGGTGCAAAAAATGAGTTTTTCGCTATTATCTCGAAAACAGTGGCCCGTATCAAAATTTTACAAGAATACAAAATTAAAGCTCGTTACTTTTAGTTCAAAAACAGTTGTTACATTTTTTACCTAGGATGAACTCTCAAAGAGTTATGTTCAAAAATAGGTAACCAGAATAACAATTTATGAAAGAAGATAGTGGCGTCGGTAGCACGCACACTACAATATGCAGAGTATCACATTTTCGATTTTTTTCTCCTAATATCTCGGGTAATATTAACGTTACAGCAAATCGTTTGTACATTCCAAAGACACATTGTTTTCATATATGTATATTTAACAATAGAAAAATTATTTTCGTACGCCACTGGATAGACAATAAAAATATCTAACTTTTTTATTTGAAATATTTTTCTCGATTACTGATAGTTTAAAAGTAATTTCAAAATGAAAAAATCGACCAAATTCAGGTTTCCGCCATTATCTAGTAACCTATGAGATTTTTTTACAAAACACAAGCATATCTAAGATGGCCCCCTAAAGGCGCACCACATGTCCTATTTAGCAGAAATTGTATCTCCTTTAGTTTCCGATATCCCTATGGTGGCATTCGAAGTCCGGACCCTGTATATGTATTGTCATTATTTTTATTTTAATTAATTTAAAAATATGAAAATTAGTATAATTACATAGAAATGTATAGTCCATAATTGAAAGTGTATTTATTATTTTTTGAATATATATATATATATATATTAAGGAGGAAAATATCGTGGGTGTGTCAGTGGATTGTGGGCTTTAATTAAAGTTGATTTCTTTTAAAATCTGTCAAGCTTTCGTGTATTTAGTTTTTTACACATCATCAGGACAGTTTTGGTGAAGTTGTTTATAAGTCATTGATTTTATAAAACAGAAGAATTTTGACATTATTTTAGTTAAAATTTACAAAAATAAAACTTATAATAATTTTGACTAAATCACATGTTTAAGTACGTTGTCTCATTGACAGATTTTAAAAGAAATCAACTTTAATTAAAGCCCACAATCCACTGACACACCCACGATATTTTCCTCCTTAACTAATCGAAACAGTGACGATTACACTCCACATATATATATATATATATATATATATATATATATATATATATATATATATATATATATATATATATATATATATTTATAGCAAATGATTGAATTTCAACTCCAACTGATTCTAATTAAATTCAGTATCACTCAAAATACACACAATATTAATTTTTTAATACTTAGTCTACTAGATTTTGTTATTTGTAAGAGTTTACATTTGTCGTGGCCAGTGTTGTATAAAATACTTGCAAAAATGTATTTCAAATAGAAAATACAAAATACTAAACAAAAGTATTTCATATGTTTGGTAAAATACAATTATTTTTTTAGTATTTCAAATATACCAATATTTCAAATACTTTTACTTTTAATTATTTGAAAATAAAGAAAGATACGTTAGAGTATTGTAAAAATGTTTTTCGTATTCAACTTATTCGCATATTTTTATTAATATTAAAAAGAAACTCTTACAGTAACATAAGTAAGTGTTTATTTAAGGAAAAAAATAAAAAAATAGAGAATTATTTCATGATATGTTACTAGGAGACAACACATGACGGAGGGTTTCTATTTCAAATATATAAATCTATTTCAAATATTCAAATACTTGTGTATTTTAAATACAAAAATGTATTTCAAATAAAAAAATGTATTTCAAATATTGAAAAATAGTATTTCATACAAATAATAGTATTTTAATGTATTAAAATATAAAATACTTGTGAAAAGTATTTAAACTAAAAATAGAAAATACTGTTATTTTCAAGTATTTCAAATAATTACTTAAAATATTTTATCTAATTCAAATACTTATTTCAATTACTTATATTTTAAATACTATACAACACTGGCCGTGGCATCAAAAGAAGTAAATTATCGATGATTTTTAAATAATTGTTGTCGGCGCTTTTTCACAAATTCATCAACCACTCTGACCGGGTTAAAGATACGGTGCCGCGGTTTGAAAATTTTAATTCAGTTTGGATTTCTCCTTTATGTCATATTAAACGATTTTTGCTTCGATGAGCGGTTAACGAATTATTAACAATTTAAACTTATATGAGATTTCACTAAAATTCGAAATATCTGCAAATCGGCTTAGTTTTCATTCTGAAATTTCTACACCTAATAAATGCTCAATAAAAGTTATCTTTAATCATCGCTGATAGAACCTAGCCACATAAAAATCTCATTTTACCAAAAACCTTGCACTTGCAATTGTTATTCTAGACCCGCGAAATGTTTCCTGTTGCCACAAAATTATTTTTTAGTAGTTTTATTACATTGTAGAAATGTAGGAGTAAGAATGAATATTTTGAGTATTCCCTTCAAAGACATAAGATTAGTTAATCAAATACCAAAAATAAACATCAAAACCTATAACTGTATTAACAATAACTCCGCAATATCATTCTTCCTTTATGAATAACCCTTCCACAATTATTGATTACACCGCTTTGGATCTTCAACATCTTAAAGTGCGCTTCCTACAACACTGTTCGTGTTGTAGGCGGCATAACAAGGCGGTAACAGAATCTCTTCATCGCTCCATCGCTTCTCGCTTACCGATTAATGACATGAAGGGCTGCTAATGACCGGAGACACTTGTAGCGCCTACTAACATTACCAGAAGACTTGTCTTGCTGATTGTATCGCCATCGCGTCGCGTGTAAATACATGGCGCCCGGCTATTAACATCTTATTGTAGAAACAAGAAAAGAGGAAGCTAACAGTAAAGATCCTCATACCATTGAACAGTGATTGTTCTTCAAAGATGATTATTTTTTGAAACGCAAGCTAATTCAAAAAAAAATTATTAAAATATTGAGATAAGGGGTTGTTTCTATAAACTAAGAAGATAAGAAATCTTATTTTACAACACTGGTAGGAGACCATTATAATGCGACGCAGTACCTCATCTGATTTGTCTCTCGCCGATTTTAAATATATAGTCAGAAATAGTGTTGTCTAAGATATTGCTGGAGGAAGGAATATATGAAAAAGACTTATGCAGGGTTTAGAACGTTTTATGGACGGATGGGCTTCTTTGCGGTCAGGACTCATAAATTATTCGAATTGGAAGGTATCACTTTTAGGGTAAGAAATGGGCCGTATTAATTTTTGTATAAATTTTGTTAATAGAAACTAGATAATAAATAAGACAATAAAACAAAATTTTAGTTCATTAAAAATATTTACATATAAAAAAACCACACATAATAAAACAGAGATTTAGTACCGAGTACAGTACAGTGCAGTCAGATAAACAAAACAAAATACGTTATAAGAAAAACAACATATTACAATAAAATAAAATAGAGATTTAGTACAGAGTACACTTTGAATTTTTTGTAATACCTATAATATTTTAATCTCTTTTCAATTTACAAATTGAAGTTAGAAAAAAGATATTTCAAACGCATTGTTATTAGAACACAGATTTAAAAGTATATAATTAGTAAACATCTTATAATATTTTAATCTCTTTTCAATTTAAAAATTCATGTTAGAAGAAGTAAATTTCAAACGCATTATTATTTTAATACAGATTTAAAAATGCATAATTAGGAAACAGCTTGATGCAAATTTCGGCTCCGGTCCAGGACAGAAAAATCTACCCGGCTGTAAGAACCCTTACCGCAAAGATCAAAAACTTTATAACGGGCAATTGTCAGAATCTATAATGAGTTTCATAGATTCCTTCCTCCAACTATAAATGCATATTGACTTTGTCTTCTTAAACTTGTCCAACCATCACCTCGTGGTTTTTTCTTACCTGTGAGGGCCAGGAACGGAGTACCAAATTTACAGTATAAACCGGGAAATATTCAGTATTCAATACCTTTTAGTTTTAATGTATTTCGGCTATATAAATTTCGCAAAACATTGTTTCAAGTTATTCTTGTTTCAACTGTGTTCATGTAAACAACAAAATATAAACATATTATTGAATGATAAATTGTAGTAACTTTATTATGAATTTTAATACCTAATTTGTGCTTACTGTTTTAAATTTGGTAATTGGAAAAAATTGTGAATACCTCTCTATCGTATTACCCTTTCAAATCGCTGAAGCAAATACATGCTGAGATGGACGGAAAAGTCAATGTGTATTTATCTTGACACAAACTATAATTGTTGTTCATTTTGGTATTCCCAATCATTATTGTATACTTTTCTGTTAAGAAATACCCAAAAGTCTTCAATCAATCGCACCTGAGAAACATTTGGGGGATTATACTCTCTCTATGTTTTCTATACAATATTGGCTCCATAAATGCTCTACAGCATCTGCAGATTTGCTCAAGCCGGCCCGCTGTCTTTTGTCATATTATTATTATTATTATTATTATTATTATTTTTAAATTCTAATTAAATTTAACCAAAGTTCTACTAACAATCATTTTTAAAATCCTAAAATGTTGAATTAATAGACACTTACAAAATTGCTATTTGCACGAGCGCCTCTAACGGCAAAGAGTAGAAATTAAGGTTGCTATGGTTACCAATTCCAAACAAAGACCGTCATCAACCGTAGACTCTACACTCTAGCCATCGTTTTAGTTGAATAATCGAATGATCTTCAATATTATCAAACAAAAAAAGTTGCTTCAGACACATCTTCTGGTTTTAAACTCATTTTTATTATACACAACGTACAAATCAGAATAAAGAATTAGGTTTAACCCTGAATAACAGATGCGAACACAATGACTGATAGGTGGAACAGGGAACGGGGAGTAAGACGAGGGGAGGTTTGTTTGGATGCATGATCCTCTATCTCTCTCTTGCAGTGACGTCAATTTTGTAAGTATCTATTTGCGTGATGATGTTTTAACTCTGGAGCATTTTAAATGAGTCTGCTAGTTCGATTTGGGGGCAAAAGTTCAGGTCGCCCATTTTTTGGTAAAGATATACTGTTTGAGTGATGAAGGATGTGAAGGATGAGTGTGCCTTTGTGTGCTAGGATATAGAAATAAAACGTTGTGAAAACTTCGGTACATAAGGCACTAATTAAAAACTGAAAATTGATGCTCGTGCAGGAGGGTTTACTTGCAATTATATATTAATTATACAGTCATAAACTCATACTATACTTTCTTCACATTCTCGTATAGTACTGTTCTATATTTTGATCCAGAGAAACATTAATTAACAATTTCACGTTTCGGCTATTTATTCAAGTAACTTACAAATAGATTTCCGTATTGGTTGTATAACATGTTTCAAAACTTTTTCTGGCAATTTTACATGATATATTATAAAACAACTATAATATATTTATTGTGTTCTCTAAGAACTAGATTAGGCCTTATTTACTTATAAAATTTGGAGCGTAAATTTTTTCTCAAAACTTCTATAATATGCGTTATGGCATACAATATAGGTGTTACTTTTACAAAGAATTAAATCGTTTAACATTTGCCGCTCTAAATGTTATAAGTACTTGATTAAATTATACAGTTTACTCGGCATTTAACATTTTAATCCATTTCGTGTTATCAGCAATCATTCCCATACTTGAAACGCATAATAGTCTATTATTTCCAACACACATTTCATTAAATTTATATTCTTCAAGGTCTTGATTCTTGTTAGTGTTGATGCTTAAGTTTTTCCCTAAGTATCTAATAAGTAGGTGAAAAGTGCAAGTGCACTTCTCAAGTCAGAAAAGGTTAAAAGTTAAATGATCGGTCAAGAGGTTGAGAAACCATTTGGTAAAGGTTGCTATAAACATCGCATAGGTTTTCGAAATAACTAGGATGGGTTAGTAACCTGGATTTGACAAATAAATCTTTAATAACCGTTATACATGAGGGTACTGTTATTACTACAAATTTTACTGTTTCTACACTTTATGTGCGTAGCTGGATAGTCGAAGTACTACAATAGGGGATTCCGGCGATAACATTTTAGCGCTTCTTGCGGTAACTTAACTATAAATCAAAGAAATTAACTCCGTTGGGTCTAGCAATAAAACTAGAAATATCATAATTATAACGAAGCGGCATATCGCTCACTGCTTACATTATAATATTGCATGTCAACGCGCTACTATTTACACTAAATAATTTTACTAGGCAGAGCACTCAGAACAGATGGAAGTACTAGGCGATGCATGTCTTCATTCCAATAGAGCGGCGCAGATAATGGCCTGTTAGTATTCAATATTATAAAGCAAATATTAAGCGATATGCCGCTTTGTTATAATTACGATATTTCTGGTTTTTATTGTTGATCACTGCAGAGGCAATATTTCTGACTATATGCAAACTATGAGGCAGACATTCTTCCAGATAGCTGTGTATTTAGATACGTTAAAGTAGATTTTGAATCAAAGGGTATAAGGGTGCATATGGAATTTGTCGAAGTGATTTAAGTTATAAATAAAAAGACTATGGATGGTAGCATCAACAAGTGCCCAGCTAGGAATTGAATAGCAGTGTTTTATCCCTGTCAATCGTTTACGCATTATTTTGGAGAAAAATACATCAAATAAAACTTGCGTACAATTAATTTTTCTATAAATATTATTTAAAATACTTTTCTCTAATATAATCCATAATCGATTGATATAATTAAAACTGCTATTGTCTAAATAAATACTTGTTATAGTAATATTACTTAATATTTGTACCTATATTTCGCAAAACACACATTAAGTACTCTTATTTGTAACTTTTAACAGTTTTTCTTGAAAAAAAGCAATTAAATATCATTTTCTGTTATATTATTTTATTATAAATATTAAAGATAATTTAAAAAAATCTGTTGTGGCCAGCACAAGACCTTCCGTCAATTCGATACTATTTTTTACAAATTCCATACCAAAAGTTCATTTGAAAAGGTTCTATAAATCCAATAAAATTATAACAAACGTACACTAAGTAAAATGCACTTGACACTTCCTTCATTTATTCTTCAACTTTCCCCTATTTTATTACGGGTCGCTGTTTCCTCTTCTCTTCTACTCATTCCTGTCCAACGCATCTTCTTCACATTCCTTCCTTTCTCAAGTCTTCTGCGATACAGTCCTTCCATCTTCTCTTTGGCCTTTCTCTGCACGTCACTTGCGAGGAACACTATGACATACCAATTTTAGATCCCATACTTTCCATATTTGGTTTTGCACTTGCAACTGACATCTGTCAATTAAATTTTTTTTAAATTATCAGCTGTTTCCATGATAAATAGCAAAGCTGACTAATTTTTGAAAATTATTTTCTTTATAACGCTTTAAATCTACAGCTATTGAATATGAAGGAAAATGTATAATCAAACCGTAAAGGGAAGAGTATTTTCTTTAATATGTAGGTATCATAACAAAATGTCAAAAAATAATATTTAACTGCGTTTTTTTAAGAAAAACTGTTAAAAACTTCAAATTAGAGTACTTCCGGTGGATCAATTATAACCAAAATCTAATCAACTCTTGATATGGTTGTACAGAAGAGGAATACGAAAGAATTATCATTTTTAGAATTGTAGTATTGGAGTTATCGTCGGAGAAAAATTTGTCACACACGGACACACATACACACACACACGGACACAAACACACACACATACATACATACATACATACATACATACATACATACATACATACAGACATCATCTTAAAAATTGTATATTCGTATTGTAGGGACCCTAAAACATGCTTATTCATTAAAAACTCACTACCGAATTTTTTGACCAAAGACAATACCTTCCTTACCTAATGGTGACGGAAGGTAAAAATTATAGGGAAATAAAATATCATCAGCTACTCTGAAAATATAATTTTGATTGACAGCTGTCAGTGTCAACTGTAATTTACATGGTATGTTCGTGAAATAATTTTACTGGAAATATATAGGTATTCTTTTGTAAGAAACTATCTGTATGGAATTTGTACAAAATACAAAGAACTGACGGAAGGTAATGTGCTGGTCACATCAGTTTTTTCTTAAATGACAGAAAAATAAAAAAATAATTATTTAATATTTATAATGATAGAGTGTCCTTCCCTTTATGGGTTCCTATATTTTTCGACATTATTGTAAATAAATACTAAAATCTAACAATATATATTATTAAAGTTTTTACAAATACGACTATATCATTGATCGGACAGTTTTGTTCAGATTACCAATAACAAATTATTTCAAACTCAACATAATAATTCCGTTTCATAGTCGGCATAAATTATTTTGCAATAATTTCCATCGAATCAAAACATTTTGAGTAGGTATGTGTCAGGAATGTTGAAGCATAAACCTCTTCGCATCAATCATATCTTACAACATTTGCTGTCTCCTCCCATAAAGACAAGCAACAAATTACACATAATCCCTTCGAACACATTACCGCGATTATGTGATGAAACAAAGGCGTTCGCTGGAAATTACTCAATCGTTTTTCTCCTTGACTGCAAATCAGTCACGTTCGACAATTAGAGCATAGAGACACAACCTCGCTGATAAATAATCTGTTGTTTATTTATTTTAAATTTGTTTCTTTATTTCTGTATTCATTAGGAAGTAATTAACACGACAAGAGAAGAAAGATTTAATAAAAATAAATGACAAAGCACATACACCCCTAGAAATAACTGAGAAGAATAACCAACTCGGAACTATGGCGTCACAAATAATTTCACACATTCAAAAATTCATATCTCGCTTATACTAATTCAAATTTTAACATTGCGTTTTTATCAATATTCTTAGATTTTTATATATTATCAAGTGATATGATCATCATAGATGATATTTTCGAGTAGAACCGATTTGCAGATTTTACGAGTCCGAAGGACGAGTACAATATGCTGCTTCGGTTTCACGAGCAATATCTTCGATTATTAATCATATCACGAGCTTATATATAATAATATAATGAATTTTTGTTAAAATTATTTGTCAATGTTGTAAAAATCCCTTAATAACGAATATAATAAGGTGATATTTTCTTTGTTTTTTACCTTCGATGTGATAGATATGTAACTAGGGAAATTCTGACTGCTGATTGGTGGAAAACATGTTACGTAACTAATGAATTATATTCTTAGAAAAAAATAATGGTAGAATACCCTATTTTAAATTCAACGTGACACGCTATTTTCCATATTTCTTATATGGCCTTTAGCAAATTTTATTGCGAGTAAATATTTCCAATCCGTTAAATAATATTTTGCAAGTACCTTTACGAATTTCACTAAAGCTGAGTTCGAAAGGTTTTATTATTTGCAATCTGAACAAAACTATCCAAATTTTTTGAAAGATATGTCTGTTTTCGAAATACTCCGCACGAGTGCTCCTCGATTACGGTTTTCTTCATCTTATCTTTCATTTCCGATAAATCGATTGCAAATTGTAAAAACAGAGAGAAAATTAAACAATTTCGCTGTCGACTTTCATCCACAACATGCGACATAATTAGACGTTGTCCTGCAATTAACACACTCAGAAACTGATTGATGAAGTAATGTTATCGGATCGCAATTAATTTTCCTTTAGAAAACAAAACTCGTCAATCTGCCATTGTGGATTCTTCATTATTTACAAATACACTAGTGACAAGAAAGTGTGTTTGTCAGGAAGATAACTATGACTTTTGTACAAAAGAAGTAAAAGAAATATAATAGTTTTTGCGAAACAAACAAGAGGCAGTAATTTCTCTTCTATTTCACACACAATTTATCACATATTACTGGTTTTGGTTACCAGTTTATTACTTGACATTTTCCTCTTGTTTAAGAAAGTCTTTTTTCAACATGGACCCGGGCCAATACTTTTGAGCGGTACGATTAATACTTCTTCAGTGCGAGATTTTCATCGAAATATAGTAAAAATAATGGGTGATACAATTTGAATTTCCTATGTTCGTAGCACTGTAAAACAAACAGTTATCAATAAGTATTTTGAAATTATCAAATATTATTTTACAACTACACACTTGCGAAATGGATCATGTACAGCGAAGAATTTATACGAATTGCGTTTTAGAGCATCAGGAGGTTGATGCTGATTTTTCAAGGAAAATCTTCTTCTCTAATGAGGCACATTTCCACCAATTTGGATATATTAATAAGCAAAATATATGTATATGAAGTGAGAAAAATCCAAATGCGATTAACAAGGCACTATTACATACCCAAAAAATTACTGTCTGGTGCGCAATGTGGTCAGGACCTTACTTTTTTTGAAAACGATGATGGTCGAATTGTAACAGTCGCTGGTGAGCACTATAGGCGCATAATAACCGATTATTTTTCGCACGAAATGGAACATATTGATGTGGAAGACATGTGGTTCCAAGAAGACGGCGCAACTTGCCACATATCGGGTGAAACGTTGAATGTTTGGCGTGAAGAGTTCCCAGGTCACATTTGGCCGTCAAGATCATGCGACTTATCGCCGTAGGATTATTTTGTGGGGTTACGCTGAGTCGTGTCTACGATAACAAACCTACAACGTTGTTGGCGCTTGGAGCACTTAAAAAATAACATCCGGCAAAGTTATACCCGAGATACCACCCAAAATGTACGAAAAAGTCTTCGAAAATAACCTAGAAAGAATCGGCTGCTGCAAAAGGTTCAGAGGCGGCCATTTAATTGATATTATTTTCCATTATTAATGAAATAACATTTTCGACTAATAAAAATAATCCGAAGAATTCCTTAAATTTAAGTTTTTTTTTTAAGTTCGGGATTCCTAATTGAAAACCCATTACGTCATTCCACAATGCATTTTTCACCGTTTTGTCCCGTACCCCTCTGGGAACGCAATTAATTTCAATGCATTAGTATAATTAACATGAACTCGTCGTGACAGTAACTTACGCTAAATGAATTTTGTAATTAGTAAAACTAAAAGTTCATTACGATATTTGTCTTATTCTGTTGCTATTTTTATACAAGTAACTTAATCGCTGTTGACTATTTTTGACACAGACACATGCAAGTTTTGAAAGCGAGGATTCTGTATCTAAGCTGTCAACTAAAAATAACCTTATTTTAAATAAACTATCATCACATACGTTTTTAACGATTAATTATCACGGGTCATTAATTACAGAAAATAGAAACTGATGCTTTTTGCCCAAATGTAATTTGGACTTAAAAAAGAATATTTATTACAAGACATCTGCAGGAGTTCGTCAAATTATATACCTACTTCTGTTATTACTACCTATCAAATATGAATAAAAAACTACACTATGAAATATTCTCAATAATCTATAAGATAAATTTAATCCTATATTAGTAGGAATAGGAAAGTTATATTTTTCTATATACAAAGAAGTATTACAGTGAATTACGAAAAATGTTTATAAATTACTTCTAAAGGAGTATTGTACATGGATGCGAAACAAAGACCTAAAGAGAGAGATCTAGTTGTCGGAAAGAGGGAGAGAGAGAGAGAGAGAGAGAGAGAATGAGGAATAATGAGGTTTTAAGATATGGCGAAGAAAGAAGAATTCTGAGAGAAATAAGGAAGAAAAAAGCCAGCTGGATTGGACTATTGGATGTAAGGAAGGATTTCTCTAAAAAAAAAATATTATTGAAGGGGAAGTAAATGGGAGAAAAGGAACAGGAAGGAAGAAATTGGGAGTTTCAAGAGGATGAAGAGAGGGGTATAAAGCAAACTGGTGACGAGACAGTACTTCCGCTGAAAAAGCGCCTTTTACCATAGTAATCATAGAGTCAGTTGCATAAAACGTTGTTACCTGATCTCATGTGTTTAACTGCACATTGTAACCATGGATACGTATCAAAAATATAATGAAAAATAAATCTTAACAACGTGATTAAAGTTAATAATATTTTTTACAACTGGGCCTTAAGGCTCATTCACAGCTCCAAAAATAAAAATAAAATTATACATAAAAATAAAAATAACGATATAAACAATACATTCTTATGAAAGTGTTTACAGCTCTCGAAAATAAAATTAAACATAAGACATAAACACAAGGATTTGCAAATGTTAAATATTTTACACAAACATAAGCACATACATAACAACTGTCATTTGAGCTATGAGCTGTCAATTTACCTTCTGGGAAAAAGATTACAATTTAAATGTAATCTTAAAAAGCTGTTTTAGGGCGAAGGTTCGCATATATGATTGCGTACAGTGCTTTAAAAGGTATGAAGTTGTCATTATTACTTGTTAGTTATGAATATATTAAATGACAGTTGATGTTAATTTACGTTTTATTTTCGAAGCTGTGAACGTCAACCAAGAAGTCTTATTTATAATTTTATTTATATTTCTTTTTTTCGTAGCTGTGAATGAGCCTTAAATGACGGTATAAATAGAAAACGTAGCAACCATAACCATGATTAACATCATGGCAGCGACGATGGAAGTGTATTCGTTCTTTATCATTTTGAAAGACTTTTAATTATGATAAACGAAAATTAAGCACCAAAGAAACTGAAACTCCACGTTTACATTTATTTCAATGTTTTCGTAACTACGTAAACATTAATTTAAATTTTACGCATATGCTACAAATTAGTCTCACTTCATCTTTGTTATGAATACACAGTGTAAAAGTACTTAGTATGTACAAAATTCCCTTAAACGTCATTCTATTGGCATGCTCCCAACTTTTAAGAAACTTTAGAATGTCCAAGACGTGACTAGCGCCATATTTTGCAACATAATAATACTTCATTCCTCAACAACCTAACCGCCGTTCCCATAATGGCACGCAAAATATTGTAACATTATACTAAAGAATGTGTAAGAACGAATTCCTAACATGGTGAGAAGTACAAGATATCTTAAAAAATCATTCAATGTTAAAGCATCATAAAAATTAAACACAAACAAGATATTTACGTTTGCGAGATACCTACATAAAAATTCAAATATTGGGATTCTAATTCTTTTGTTCAAAAGACAATATATTCAGTCTGTTCTAATACTTGCACACTAGAGGAGGAATAAATTAAAAAGTTAGATTTAACCAAAAAAAATAAAATCGAAAAACGTTTAGGTGTAGATAATGCTTGCCACTAGCTAATCAAAAGGAAATTGTTTAATAGAAAATAACAGTTTATCATGTTATAGAAGAACAAAATGATTTATTTTCCTATTTCACTTTTATATACGATTTTGTGATACTTGTTTAGTCAATAACGGTGTAACAAAGTTCAAATTGGTACTACAGTTTTTATAAAAATTTTCATTTATGAAGTAGAAGGCTGTGTCCGACGTTGAAGTTTTATCACCCTAATAACTAAATTTTAAATTTATATGCCCTAAATGACGTAATTTTTTTAGGGTTTTAGGTATTAGATTTTTGTAGGAGTATACTACTCCTTGAAGTTAACGCGCACTAATTAAACAAATCATGTTCGTTACTATAATTTGTGCAAAATGTCACATTTACTATCAGCTTTCTATTTTGTGAAATAATATTAACAATTAATCTGAAGCATCGAATTGTATAAATCACTTTTGTAGTTCTAAAGTGTTCCTGAGCAAACCAATGGATGTTATTGGTATGCTATTCGGAGTTATGTGAAGTAGTAAGTAATTCTGCAAACTATATGCAGTTCCCTTGCATACAACTATTGCTTTATTTACTATTTTCATTTTAAAATGTCACCATTATTAATTTTAATTTTGAAATGATTAGTTTTTTGACAGTGACATTTATCTCAGTTACATTTAAAATATTAAAAAATATTAAAAATTGTGTTTATCTTTCATACATAGACTCCTGGACTTATAAATTACATTATTTTATAAATTTATATGTGTCTAAAATTAAAAATTTTAAATTTTTATAACATAATATTAACTTTTAATCTGTAGCATTGAATTAAATTGAATTGTATAAATCACTTTTGTTGTTCTAAAGTGTTCCCGAGCAAACCAATGGATGCCATTAGTGTGCTATTCGGAGTTATGTGAAGTAGGGCCAAACTCTAAATACCAAAGTCGGACACAATATAAGTCTCTAATGCCCAGTTACACCACTGACAAATTTTAAGCTTGGGGTAGATGGCATAGTAACTATAAATTTTATCTAAAATTTAATTAAAATTAAAAAGCAAAAAAAATAACTGTCAAAATGTCAAAACTTTTATTACAACAAGGGTCATTGTAAATTTTATCCTTCAATATACAACTTACGTAATAATAGAATGTCAAATACAATATGTTTGATGTTGTGTGTTATATGGAATTACAAGAACAATTAATTAATCTTTTATCTAGGAAGGTACTATTTTACTATTTAAATTCTCGCTAATGTATGTCCGTTAAAGTAACAATTTGTGTAATTATTAATTAAGTACACGTTTCCGTACTTATCCCAATGAAATTAATGAAGATTTAAATACAAATGATTCTTCATTTTAGTTGGTTTAGTAGAAACTCTTTGTAGGCTAATTATATTTAAACTTTCGAAATAATTTTTCATATTTTTTATGAGAGATAATCTTTGCAACTCTAACATTGGATTTCAGTTCCAAATTTGGCAATGAATAATTGTCACTTTCTTTCGGATCCTGGTCCAATTTCGCGAAATCAATAAAACCTATTTGCTTTATTATTGATAATGAAATGTCATTAGTCATTAACAAGCGGGTTATTAATTTCGAAAAATGTAATTATTTTTTCTTTTGAAAGGTTAATGATGTTCAATTATTCAATAAATGATATTGACAGTTGAAAGGAAAGAATTAGCTGCATGTTACCACTTTCAAATTTGATTGAATAAGATTGATATTATATTATTGAACTAGTTTAGTTATTTCTTTTGTAATTATCACTACTGTTTAAGTATTTGTTGATATTTAACGTTCCCACGATGTTACCCATCTAAGTTTTAACTAGGATCATACTTTCTTCACCTTGAAGATTATATAAAGTTATTTACAGTCTTAAATACAAAAACAACCCCCCGCGCTTTGATGGTTTGTAGGTGCGAGTTTACGGTCCTATGTAAAAGTGTCCATAAAAAGTTAAGGAGTTTTCAGTAATTAAAGATCTGTGGTAAAGCTTATAATCATTCTCATTAATGTATAGCGTTCAAGTGTGGATCCCCAGATGCTTTACTAATATGTTACACTCTTCTTTTATTTAATATGTATGGTACATGAAAGGTAGAGATGTTTACTATTTGTTTGTGGCTGTAAACATATGTAGCATATTCCGAATTTTCTGGAGAAACAACAAGTGAGAGGCTGAGATCCAGAAGAGGTCTGGGACCTACGTGTGATCGTAAGATAAGCTCTCTAAATGGATCTGGGACACACAGCTCAAAATGTCTTGGACATACGTAGGTGGCTACGGCAATAATTGTAAAAAAAATAAAACTAGATCTTTTACAATTAATTTTACTTTTTCCGAAAATGAATTTATTTGTTCCTCGCTTGTAAAATTCATTTCTCGCTTGTAAAATTCATTTACTGACAAGTGACACCACCCGACACTTTTGAAACGTAATTTTTACTAGTTACTAACTTGTAAAATTGGTTGCTAACTTGTTCAAATTTTACAAGTTAGTTACCACGTTAGTAACGTTGTTGACATGTGAAAATTGTGTCATATGTATTAAGTCAATACTATTACTGTTCCTGATATTGATATTACTTTTTCTCTTATAGGATTTAAATTTATTGAAAATGAAATTTCTTCTTCTGTTATTGAAATTGAAAAGTTAAAATCTGAAAGAACTAAACCAAGTTAAACTAAAAAAAAATCTGATGTAGCCAACACAATACTTCCAGCTATTTCAATTTTATTAATTTAAATACATTCCTACACATATTTACTAATGCTGCAAACTATATGAAGTTCCCTTCATATAACTATTGCTTTAATTACTATTTTCTTTTTAAAATGTCACCATTATTAATTTGAAGTGATTAGTTTTTTGAAAGTGACATTTATCTGTCAGTTACATACATTTAAAAAATATATTAAAAATTGTGTTTATCTTTGATACATAGGCTCCTGGACTTACAAATTACATTATTTTATATAAGACATATACAAAAAATGTATGAATGCAGAACTGTTAAAAATTAATAATCTTCATAATTCATAAATTGCGAAAAAATAATATTTTATGTATTTTTAGAAGAAAAACAATTTTGAGCTTCAAGTAAAGTGCCATTTTCTGTTATCCGATTTACACAAAAGTCTAATGGTTTCTTTCCATATTAGAAAAGGTCGAAATACAAGGTTTAATTTTTTTTTCGATTGATAGTATTAGAGTTAGAGGATACTAACACACACACACACACACATATATATATACGGACATCACGGTGATAATATTAAAATTGGATTCTACGTTACTAAATCTTAATATGCGATTTTTATCAGTGTAGTGGGAGGTAAAAATGCTAAATGTTGCGGTAACCTTAGGAAACATTTAACATTTTTAAAAAGAAATTCAAATATACTTATTTAATGTTTATTTTATTGAGTGTCATTACCTGCATAGAAATTTCAAATCTTTATAAAGATGCGTTTCTCTTATTTGCAGTTCTTATTGGAAAAGTACCTAAAGCGCATAAGTAAATAACAATCACCTACAATTTCTAAATATTCCCGTATGATTTTCAAGATTGTTTTGATATTTCACGATACTTGCATGTTTATGTGTATTAATATTTAAATAAATTAAAACATTTCGCATTCATCGTTGAAATGATTACAAAATTATACGTTCTAATGGCACGAGCAGCAATACGTTACTGAATACTTTCTCGTGTCTTCATAAATAGTGGAGAACCGCCTGGTGCTGTGCCTACTAGATGTGTACAGGAACAATGCGTAGTACTTTTGTTTGGTAATTACGCAGCCTACTGTAGATAACTGCAAGTGTATAACTGTAACGCTGCTATGCTAGCCGGCGATAGCAAGTTCAATGTTGCTCTACTGGTTTGGCGTAGGATAGATACTGGTTAGAGTTACTGCACTGCACCCTTCATGTTGTTATGTCACTTTAATTACGGATAAATGGATAGAGAACTATATCAACAAATTATAATTGCAACAACTAAAAAGAATTTAATTTAAATTCATAGACCATCTTTTCAAAAAGATGATAATTGAACCTATTCTGCAACTCAGTGGTTATTTCTTTTTTTTAGTACTTCAAAATTATAGCCAATCAAGTATGACTTTTCATAAAACGTCACAAAAAGTCTTCTAGGTTGAGAAAAAAATTATTAACAGATTTGAGTTCTAATGAATTAGCAATTGACAAAATCAAGTGGGGAGGACAACATTTTACATGTGGTGTCCCGGTGTCCGTTATGATTAATGAATTTCTGGAGACGTTCTACGAAGTTTGCAAACACTCTTTCCAACATCGCTCTTCCAATTTAGGTGACTTCTACGCGAATAGCTATTTTCAGTTCTTCCAATGTGATACGTACATACGAACACAAACACCGAGCAATGGAACAACTGAAAGAAGCTATTCGTGTAGAAGTCGACCAAATTGACAGAGTGATATTGATACCGGACACCACATGCAAGATGTTGTTTTCCACACTTGATTTTGTCAAATGCTATGTCATTAAGAACTTAAATATGTCAATATTTATTTTTCTTTTCTTAAGCAAAAAGTCTTTTAGTTCAAACCTGTTTTGTTGCACAAAGGTTTTAATCAGTTGCTGTAAATAAACCATTTTATTACATAATAGGCCCGAATATTTGGTCGCTCGATAACAATTATTATACTTGAAACAGATAAATAAATAAATAAATAAATAAATAAATAAATAAATAAATAAATAAATAAATAAATATATCATCACGGCATATTACCCATTTCTGGGTGTGCCAGTATCTACAACACATGTAGACATCGGTAATGATGACGATATATTTTACCGTGTGGGCGCTTACCAGGCGTCACCTCACGGGCACTCATTGCTGGCGTGGAGAGTGCACCACAGGAGTCACTTTTATGCCATTTAAAATTGGAAATATTTGACGTCTGTCGGGATCGAACCCGGTTCCCCCAGGTTCGCGACCAGACAGCAATTTTAATTTAAAAATATATAAATGAAATGGACTATTTACCAAAAAGTAACAAGATTTATTACAAACTGTGAAGCGTATGTCAAGTTTAATTCACATTAGACGTATAGTTTATAATTGACAACGCCATATTTTTTACTTATTTAAAAATGACGGAACAAAATTCTTTCTAAAATTTTGTGTCAGAATGGTATGAAAATGTTGAAGAAGACTTTTGACGAGAAAGCTTTGTCGAAACTTTATGAATGGTACAAAAGTTTTCACAAGACTAAAAAAAGGGGAAGATATGATGTAAATGTGATAAAAGAGATGAAGAGATTGTAATCTAATGGTTTCTTTGTATATTAGAATAAAGTTGAAATACAAGGTTTCTTTTTTTTTTTAATTGATTGTATTCGAGTTACAGCGTTAAGAGGATTCACATTCACACACGCACACACACACACACACACACACACACACACACACACACACACACATACATACATACATACATACATATGGATATCATGATGCAAATGTTAAAATTGAATCCTAGGAACCTTAAAACGTGGTCATTTACTAAAATCTCGATATACGATTTTTAGCACGATCCCCTATACCTCCCTTACCAAGGATAGCGGGAGGTAAAAATAAAAGAATTTTGCAAATTGAAAACAACTTTGGCATAATAGTAGTTTATATATCATGGGAGTAAAGTTCATCATTATTTGTCGAGAGTGAAGATTGAATCCTGAGGGGGACTTTACTCCCGTGTTATATACAATATATACAAATGGAAAAGAAGAAGAATGAAGCACATTTCTATAAACGAAGAAAAACTATTTATTTTAAATTTAATTTTACAAAAATAATTATATAAATATAATTGATAATATTCCTTATTTGTTAATCAGTATCAATTAACAAAGGACTTGAATCACTTTATTTCCCTAGGGAGTACTTTATTTTCCTCGATAAATAATGAAGTACATCAAGTTATGATTTTGATACGAATAAAGTTAACATTATTTACCGGTTGTATATAAATTCAATTATCATCTAATGGAGAGTATTTAAAAGAGGACACCTAAGTGATTACTTTTTGAAATAAAATAAACTTATTTTTCGATTAGATCTCATACAAATAAATCTTGTTAAATAACAATCAGATTAATTGACTCTTGATCCAAATAAGTACTGTGTCATCTTTTACATATTTTTAAAAATAAATTATATCTTTTGTAATAAATTGTATATTTAGGGCAGTTTCATAATTGCAGATCAATAAATCAATACTTTTAAAAATTTTGACCCAATAATTATTGATAAACACAACTCAGTCACGAATGCTGTTAATACTCATTAATTTTTGATTGCACATGTTAATCTTTATAAAAGATTACGCTATATAAATTCTAATTTACTCATCATACTTCCTATCTGTAAACACCCATCTCGTACGTCGTACATAAACAATAATATCAATCAGCTATCCATAATTTCATTGGTAATGCAGGAATCTATTACCACACTTCATTGGTATACATTAACTCCTGCCCTCAATCATATCGCATTCATTGAGATTTCCGCGTGCTACATCACACGATTTAATTTAGAGATACAAGCTGATATACGCGCCGTTTATTACGTAACAATCTGCGTAGGATTTCGCGGCATATGAGATAAATGATCGTACAGGCATAGGCTATGTTACGTTGCTTGGTTACTGCTTGTATATGGTGTGTTGTTATGATTTGTTAGTTGGTTGGTAACTGTTGAGTAATGTTGGTTTTGTTTTTCCTGTCGATATTAAAGGATAAAAGATTAATTGAATTTGTGATTGTAATGAATAACTGCAATAATTTAAAACTAGGAAGGACTATACTCTATTTTTAAACTAAAGACCGTGCATGTTGAAGTTACATTTACTATGTAGAAAAAAGTCACTAGATTTAATCTGAGGCTAGTTTAAAATGTTAGCATCTGTCACGCCTAGATTTGAAATTTACAGGTTATTTTATTTTAGGTAAACAATATTTTAAAAATATTAATAAAAAACCGAAAGTACAGAATTTAAATAAGTATTTATTTTATTATCATTATTATAAGTTTACGTCAAAGTATAGATGTATACCTCGTCCAGATTTCATTTGAACAAATGACTTTTAAATCCTCTGTGTTAATCCTAATCTTTGCTACTGTGAATATTTTTACGTTTCAAGCAAATATAGTTTCTTCTCAAAGTACATTATATGTCTAAGAAAATTGAAAATTGCTTGTAACTATTTAAAAGGGGGAAAGTTTAATTAGTATTGAGGTATAACTCAATACAATCCTGTACCTCGTGCATATTTACATTTTGGCACTACCAGTTGCTCAATTCAATAATGAGCGTTCATTGTTAAAGCAAGCATAACATCTTGGATAAGAATTTTACAGGTCAACTATGGTTCTCAGGAACACCCAATAAAACTTTTCCCCTTTTAAATAGTTACAAGCAATTTTCAACTTTCATAGACATATAATGTACTTTGAGAAGAAACTATATTTGCGTGAAATGTAAAAATATTGACAGTAGCAAAGATTAGGATTAACACAGAGGATTTAAAAGTCATTTGTTCAAATGAAATCTGGACGAGGTATAAACAAACACAAGAAGAGAATGAAATCTACTAAAAAAGCAAACAAAGCGTAATGAAAATTATAGAGGAAAGAAATCCACTGGAGTAATGAAATAGTTCTCAAAATAACTGTGTTTATTTGTGAAATATCACAAATCAATTGAATGATTCCAAAATAAAATAAAGGTGCATTAAAGTTGGTCTGTCGAATGAGCGCTAAATGTTCGTAACCAATTTAACCAAAGTTGTATGCTTTATTTTGCCCAGCTAATCAAAAAGGATATATTTTGCTATCTTTTGCGCTAGGTTTGGAAGACGTATGTTCATATTTACGAGCATAACTCCGATGTTTACCTTTCCCTAAGCGTGGTATTGGATTAATGCTAAAAATCACATGTCCAGATTTTAATGAATAAGCACGTTTTAAGGCCTCTACAATCCGATTTTAACATTTTTACGATGAGTCTGTGTGTGTATGTGTGTGAGCGTGCGTGTGTGTATGGATATTTAAATAGAAATATAAATATATAAAATAATCTATTGTAATGAATCTCACAGCCTAGAAAAACACCACGGAAACCAGTTGAAAAATGAGAATGTTTTTAATTAATAGATAAATGTCAGTGTTAAAAATCCAGAAATATTACTGAATGCATTTTCTGGGAAGTACACTTAATATTTCTTATTTTATTATTAATTAAATATTTAAAATTATACTCGTAAATACATAACATGTACCCTTCAGAATTGTCGCCACTATCGTCAATGAATTGGAAGAAACTCGAATATTTAGAACAATAGGAGAAAACTTATTCAATCAATTAAATAATATAAAAATATCTACAGAATAGATGTAATTAGAATTTTTTATGTGTACCAGAAATGTTAAATACAATACTTATGTTTGTAGACCTCTACGGAAATGGCGAGAGGTATTGTGCTGGCCACAACATATATATATATATATATAGTATTTCAAAGAAAATTGGCAAAAAATACTTGAAATATTTTAAATTTTTGTATTCAAGAAATTACGGTATTGTTTAAAAACTAGCCTTAAATTTATTTGCAAAAAAATGCGAGAAATAAAAGAAAAAATAAACAAAATATAAACCTCTGTAATTTAAAACTATAGTTCATGTAGTTACGACCTTCTGGCTTAGCACTGCAATATTGCTATCGCTATGTCTATGTCCCGCATTTCTTTAAAAAATAATATTCCTAATAAAATTTAATAAGAAATAAATAAATCTTTGTAGTTCATTTTATCATAAAATGGCATCCTACATTTATAATTTATTCATGCCTTGAAAATTTTTGGTTTTTTTTGTATGTTAGACGAATATGTGAAGTAATTAAGAATCTGTAAATGTTAAATGCCCAATCAATTTCACACGAAATACCTACCTAATGTCCTCTTCCTTTACGATTTCCCATAGATTCGAAAAATTCCACCAATCTTAATACTTTCTCATGTCACTCTCATTATTAAACAAACGGAACATTTTTTCATTCGACAAAAACCGGCAACCTGTAGCCTCCACTCCACACGTTGAAGGCACTAACCGGAAACACGATAATAACACGGACAAAAACCATAATTAAACGGTTTACGGCTCCTTTGGATTTCTTTAATTAAGACACGAAGAAGAAGAAGTAAAAAATGTCACGAGTATCGGTTTTCGCGATGGAACCGTTAGCTACACAAAACAAGGGTCAAATGTAGGAACAATGAAAAGTTCGCCAAGTTAAAAATAGAGATGAATCAATACAGAACAAAAGGCTTGTTGAGGAGGAATCAAAGTTGCTTCTAAGAAGACTTCAACAAGCAAAATAAGTACGTACTTTGACAGCAGTATAAAATAAAATGTATACAGGCAAGATATTGGATCCAAACAAGAATTCAAATATTTGCAAATTATCACTTTCCCGAGTAATATAACGAAACGAGACGACGCTGAGGGCTATAATACAGACTGATCAAAAATGACTGGATTCCATCAAAACTATACTTTTCACATATGACAGATGATGACAGGTACATAACATTTGATTAATATCATTGCCGTACGTTAATTCAGTTGATATTTGTTTTGCATACCTACGTGAAAATCCTTATTAGCATTTCATTGTGGCTTTTAATGAAGAGCGTGACAAATTTCTTCTTGGAGCATATTTTCGTTCGGGTGAACGTGAAGAAGACGGTTCTTGGGATTATTCTTGACAGCTAGAAAAATTCGAAAGGTACGTTCATGGAAATAGTTATGCTGACGTACTAAGTAAGTGGCAAATGTTAAAATCATATGGGGCAGTATATTTCAACCATTTTCGATCACTCTGTATAATGACGAAAAAAAAAATACATATATTCTGTTTGAAATAACAAAAGAATTTTGATAGGTAATTCAGCGGTTCTAAGGTGCAAGTGTATTGTCAAAGTTGTCAAACAAGTGTCAAATAAGAATCACGACCAGAACTTTAAAGTAAAATATATTATCAATTTATACAATAAATTCAGTTTTTATATTTTATTTTACCTCAACTCTTTAACACCTCTTATTTCGGTAGCAGTAAAACAATCGTTCTGATATAAATTCAGCCATTATCCAGCTATCGACGTTCGGTTAATTATCCGATTTAGCTTGAGTGTAATTTGAATTAGCCATTATTACTTTATTATTCATTTACAATGAGCAATGTCAGCGTCAAATGTCAAATTAAAAGATTTTGTTATTAACATGTGACAAACTTTAGCCTACGTTTATTTATATAAATAATATGAATAAACGTAGGTGATGGAAAAACTATTTTCCTATTGGCTATTAATGATGTAATGTATGTGCTTCTACGTCACAGGCGTGGGGGGTAGTTTTTCAGGACGACAATCTTTTTATTTAATTATTTCCACAAATAATAACAAATTATTAAAATAAAAATTATTACTAAGAAAATCATTCCATAAACTTTCATTTAAAATAGTTTTTGAAAAATGTGAAACAGGCTCATTTATTGGGTTGCGAAGTGGGTCGCCAAAGAAAAATTTTAAGAAGCACTGGACTAGAATCATAAGAACCTATCTGTCAAAGTTCTTTCGTTATTTCAAATAAGAGTGTGTAAGAAAATCCAAAAACATTAATATCTTCCAATTATTCTATTCTTTCTTTTCATTCTTTATTCTTGTTGTACTTCCACACACTCCAATTCTTTCTGCAACTGCCGAGTCCAATGTACTCTGAGTCAGCAGCCTCCCCCGGTCCCTCGCATTCCTATTGGCCCGACTCCAAGTCAAGTTGACCACACTAACCTTGACTCCGGCGAAATTTTAACAGTCTACCAGCCAGTGCGAGAGCTGCTACACTGCAGGAATACTTCTTGCTTCTGTGTAGCGCTGATGATAGAGGAAACCATAACAAATATGATGGTTGAGAAATTCACAGCATTCATAGTTTACAGTTGCGAAATGAAGTCTTTAAATTTAGAAAAAAAAATGCATACGAGGTAGCGTCAAAATGTACCCGGAATTGGACAATAAAATTTTATTGACAAAAGGTACCTACAACATTTTTACATTAATTTCCTTTCAAGTACACCCCTCCTGCATTTACGCACTAGTTCCACCTTTCGTACAACTCTTCAAAATAAAAAATAAATAGATATTCCTTAAATGTATCATCACGGCATATTACCCGTTTTTAGGTGTGCCAATCTGATGCTTTGTCACAGATATCGGTAATGATGATGACATATTTGTACCGTGTGGGCGTTTACCAGGCATCACCTCACGAGCACTCATTGTTGGTCGTTCAAAATACTCCTGGAATCCATTTTCTGAAAGTACCTTCAGTTGCATTACTTCTGCAGAATTATCAAACGTTATCACTTCAAATTAATTTTTAGCCGTGATGAATAGGAGAGATGTTCCAGAGTGATGACATTGTTCTTAGCCAGGTGATTTTTCACCATCAGGAAGGGATGTACCGGAGCGTTGTCATGCAGCAAAACTTAATAGTTCCCTGCCAAATTTTCAGGACTTTTTGTCTAATTGAGATTCGAAGGCGTTGAAGGATCTCCACTAAAATTCTCTCCTGCATTTACACACTTGTTCCAGCTGTCGTACAACTCTTCAAAATAGTCCTTCAAAATAATCCTGGAATCCATTTTCTGAAAGTGCCTTCAATTGCATTAAGGACTTCTGCTGAATTATCAAAACGTTATGATTTCAATTTCATTTTTAGCCGTGGGTACAAGTAAAAATCGGCTGGTGCATATTTGGAAGAATAGGAGATATTCCAGAGTAATGACACTGTTCTGAGCCAGGTGATTTTTCAAAATCAGGAAGGGATGTACCGGAGCGTTGGCATGCAGCAAAATCTAATAGTTTCCTGCCCAATTTTCAGGACTTTTTGTCTGATTGCGTATTGCAGGTGTTGAAGGATTCCGTGTTTACAGTTTGGCCTTGAGGAATGTATTTGTGGTGAATCACGCCCTAGTAATCAAAAAAACACCTGCTAATCACTTTCCCCTTGTTTTTGTCCAAGCGAAATTTTATCTTGTACCGCTCGTACACAGCTGATTTTTGCATCGTTTCATTTCCGTATGCTTTCTTTAGCATCTGAAGGGTCTCAGATGGTGATTTCTCTAGCAAAACGCTGATTTTGATGTTGCATGTTGTTCTGAAATCGACATTTCAAAATCTGACGAACGAAAAAAATGCATTGTAAGAAACAATCTGCAGCTTTCGCAGACAGTAACTAAAAGACGTGCCAGGAGGCTGTCAACCTTAAAAAATAATTCCCCGCCAGCGATTGCCTGCTTGACCCTAGGCAACGAGTCCGGGTACTTTTTGACTCTACCTCGTATAATTTTAATATGTCATTTGTCATGAAGAGCAGGATATTATGTAAGGACATTTATTTTATTATCAATTAGGTTTTGTTCTAGCCCTGAAGAAGACTGTAGTACAGTTAAAATGTAGGCCAGGATACAAATAAATTTTGCTTGACTGCGTGTCCGATTATTTCCCATTCGTCCAATCTGTAACAACAGTCGATCATCGTATTCAACCACAATTTGATATTAATTTGAAAATTGGCTCGTTAAAATATTTTTAAGTGATAATTCTACACCAATAAATCTTCTATTATTAAAAACTTTCAATATGGAATTGTACACAGCAATTAAATTATGTAGGACATAAGAATATGTGTCTTCAAAAAGAGATAGTCCCATTCAAAAGTCGTGAACAGTGTAACACGTGTTGACAGCAAAATGTAAATAAATTATATTCCAAAAAAATTAATACGCCGATAATTCAACAGTCAATTAATTATAAACAAATAGCTCCTTGTCATCAACTTAAACGTTCTGCTTCATTATTCATTTATTTTTTGAAGACCTATCAACATTTTTGCCAGATATGTATCTATTACATAACTGCCTTTCGAATTATATTAAATGTAAGGGCAGGAATTTTGCAATAACCTAACCTTTAATTCGCGTTGTAAGTTGTTTTAATTAATGACAAATGATGCAGCATAAACTGACTTGATCCTAACAAGATGTAGTTGGAAAGAATAGTACTTTGCTATTTATTTACTGCTGTGTTTGCTGACAGGTTACGCCATAATGTAAAGTCATGTTTGTGTGTAAGAATGGTTAGTTTTATTGACAGTACAAAATGTTTGTATTGCAGTAACAACATTACTGTAACAGTAACAGTATTACTGTAATTTTTTATCTGCCATCAGCTGGAAAAAGGCATTTTCCTAGATATTTTTTTACGGGGCTCATTATGAAATTTAATTTACTATTCAATTCTACATTGGGAGACTGATCTTTGCAGACCTTAGAGGGCGTATTCTGTTCGAATCTATAAGTCTTAACGATCTGTAAATAATGAACAAAATCGCAACGATATAGCTACTTTACAGATCTGTAAGACTTACAGATTTGAGCAGAATACGCCCATAAAATTGGAACAAAACAAGTCTATGAAATAAGATACAATAAATCAATTTATATTATATCTATAATATCATTAGAATATGTCTTATTCAAAAAATTACATTGCAACGCCTCCCACACTTAATAAAAACGTAATATTTTTTAATAATATAACGTAATGATTGTTTTATTACTATTGAATAACAAATTTCCTGTTCTTTTCAAATTTGAAAAAATATTTGTATGGTATTCCATGTGAAAATTAAAATTTGCTATCAATTACTCAAAAACCGGAAGTAATAATATGGAACTACTTCCGAAATTTTATGATGTCTGGTCGCGAATCTGGGGAACCAGGTCCGATCTCGACCGACACCGACATTTTGAATTTTAAATGGCACAAAAGTGACTCCTGTGGCTCATTGCTGGGGTGGAAAGTTTCTCCACGCCAGCAATGAGTGCCCGTGTGGTGTTGCCAGTTAAACGCCCGCACGGTACAAATGTCATAATCATTACCGAAATCTCTGTAGATACAAAGCAGATTGGCACACCCAGAAATGGGTAATATGCCGTGAGGATTTACTTATTTATTTATATATATTCGAAGGAAGACCTTAATGATCCCAGACAATTTTTAAAAATAAAAATTTCGTTTATTCAGGACGTTTCGAGCACAAGTGGCCCATCATCAACTTCACATGGTAAAATAATTATGTAAACATTCTTGCAATAATAATGTCGATGTAAATGTTTAAATATCAAGTTTCAAATTTAATAAATCGTGGTACTCTATGATAAAAACAAAATGGAGTACCACGATTTATGATGATGGGCCACTTGTGCTCGAGACGTCCTGAATAAACGAAATTTTATTTTTAAAAATTGTCTGGGTCATTAAGGCCTTTCTTCGAATATATGAAAGATTTGAACTTGATCCTTCAACTCCAACCAATTATTTATTTATAGTTTTAATTGATAAAAGTAATAATAAGCGAGATATTTGCTGGTTTGTTTATAGGCGGGCCCTGTATGGTGATTTTTTAATACAGAATATTTCAATATTTCATTAATAACAATCTATGTTTCAATAAATATTAAAGAATGTTTTATTCTCTTTACGACTTGTTTGTTCTATTTATAAATAATGAAAGCTACAATAAAAATAAATGAAGCTAGTATGAAAAGTATTGCTGGAGACTTCAATATTACGTTAAGCGATGACCGCCTGATCATTGAATACTGAAGTAGGAAGATAAACTTTTCTTAATGAACGTTAGTTAAATTTACATTGCTCTGAGAGTACTAAACGGTTTTCACAAGATATTTCTCATATGAAAATGTGAGGCCGATATTTTCACTTCCAGGATGTAAAATTAATTTTACACGTAATTTATTTTCATTTAAAATTAATAATCCTTGTCAATAAATCAAATCCCAAAAGCACTAGCGTCACATTTCAGACGTATGGTGAAAAAATACAACAGCCTTTCAACGAACAGATTTCCTGATAATTTGAAAACACAGACATATTTGGTTTCGAAGAATAAATAAGCCACTATTATTTTATTAATAATAAAAATTAAGTATATTTCAATTTGTGCTGCTGCTATAATTATGTATAATAAAATATTTATAAATAGTACTGTATTTACATATGAAATATTACTATGTATGATATTTGTTATGCACATATTTAAATGTAATAATAAATAGTTATAATTATGCATTTTATACCGTGATAATTATAACTATAAATAACTTCTAAGATAAAGTTAACATTCCTGTTTTAATTAATTGATCTGAAAATCCAAGGCTATAATTTCCACTCTGTACTTTTTAATTTCCAACTTCAAAGATTTATAATTCATAGTCTCATCTCAGAGTATTAACCTTGTAATAACTGTATCATTATTTGATAATTAATATTAATACATAGTTTTAATTTTAATTATTCAGTTCCGTAATATCAAACAACGTAAAAAAACAATCATTCATTTATTCCTTTCCAAAACAAACGATACACTTATATTTTGTCAAGGCTAGCCTTGATGTGCACCCACGTCGTCTGATAAGCAAAACAAATGCAAGTAAACATTCACTGTCGAGACAGAATTAATGAAATGTAATATTTATCTATATAACAATTGTTGTAAAACATGACTTGTGTTTTTATAAGTTAAAGAGTATAGTTTTTTGTATAGGTAACTCTAAATGTAAATAATAATTATATGGTAACGGACTGCTATTGTAATTTTAAATGTTTGTTGATGTGCATTTTATTTTTTCTATTCACCGTTGTTTGCGTTATTTGAAGGTCTACGGCCATAGTACTAGCAAAAAATTATATGAAAACAATGATGGAGCAAAGACTATTCTAGAATGAAAATTATGTGTACATAATAAAAAAAATATGAATTATTTATAGAAATAACTTTCTCATCATGGTTTATTACTTATTTCTGGGGGTGTCAATATGCTTTAATATACATATTTCGATAATGACTATATATCTGTAGCACTGTAGCATTCTAGTTGGTGTGATATCATAAATTCAAATAAGTGTTATTTGGTTTATTTTCAATGTTTCGTTATTTTCCCAATTCATTTATTTCAATAAAACAATAACAGAAGACTTGAAAGTAGTAAGAATTTGGAATAGAATAGAAGTGTGACGAAAATGTAAAGGACATTTTAAACACGAATATTTTAATAATTAATAACTTTTTTAAACTTTAATAGTCCCTATCATATAATTTTGCTATCTAGTTTAAATATAAATTCTTATTAGGCACAAACAGATGATTGTCGAACACGCTTCGATTTATATTGGATTTGTATCGGAGCAACACGTAAAGCCCACATTATCAACTACAATTTACAGTTGACAGTTGTTTAAAATTATGAGGATTAATAGTTTTTTAAATATACTTTAACATAACCTAACCTAATATATCTCAAGCCCATAAAACACACTTTGACAAGGAATTAAAATGATGATAATTATGTATTTTCTAATCTAAGAAAATCAGTTGGAGTTTCGCTCAAGTTGAGCCGCTGTCTGTTTGGTTACTTTATTTCTTTTTAGACATTTTAAATCATTCTGACCAAAGTTCTGCTAAAAATCATCTTTAAAATTCTATATTGCCGAGTTAGTTTACGCGATGACGTTGTCTTGAGCACTGCGAATGAGTCTGCTGATTCTATTTGGGGGCAAAAGTTCGGGTCGCCTTCTTTTTGGTAAATAAGCCACATACTACACTTTTTGTCATATTTTTATTATGTAATACCTACCAAAATATTTTGTATTTACTTACTGTATTTCGTCATTCATACTAAATGCATTCCAACTCACCTAAAACAAAAAGAAAAACAAAATTAGTATCTTGGTTACCTTCACAAACACAGATATGATAATCCAGATCATGATGAAGATACGAAAAACATTTAATATTCCAACTTCCTGGATTTGGTTTCAAGCGAATGAATAAGAATAAAGCCATTTAGACACACACCTGTCCATCAAACTAAACACTTCTTCGATCGAAGCCAATGATTTATAGTGCGAACAGTTAATGTAATCGTCGATTAACCGGAAAATAGAAGTAAGGCGATAAAGATGATTGGATAATTATTTCAGATTCTCTGTCGGTATTTTGCAAAAAAAATTATGAATGAAAGTTAATTGCAGCCAAATTTTATGTTTAATATCTTTTAATTAAAAAAATATATGTAAACACGTTCGGTGCCCGCTATAAAAAATAATTTTTTTATAGAAAAATCTGTTGGGGCCAAGACCGCTCGCCATTTCCATATTAGGCTATATAGGTATTATACATATTTAACATTTCTGGTACATATAAAAACACATATCTTCTTTATAAATTTTTTATAGTTTCTAATTCATTCTATGAACAAGATTCCTCTTATTCTTCCAATGTTCCAGATTTTTCCAATTTATTGATGACATTGACGGTATTTCAGCAGGGTTTATTAATAAAATAAGAAATATTAAATGTATTTCTCAGAAAAAGTCTTCAGTGATGTCCCAGCGATTTTTTGACACTGACATTTATCTGTCAATTAGAAACATTTTAATTTTTCCACTTGTTTTATTTCATTCATTACAACATATTTTATGTATTTATATTTCTCTATATTTAAATCTATAGAAGATATAATAAAATTTTTAAATGTATCGGACAGAGATTTTTATATTCTTTTATATTTTTAATAACATAAAATTTAAAAAAATAATATTTAGAATTTTTTTAAGAAACTAGTACTTCCCAGTAATGTCAGACTGAGGAAACCGCAGTAAAACATGTCTTAAGTCTTATAGTATTTGAGAAAACGTGGTTCCAACATCCACACAAAAACACACACACACACACTGACATCATCTTAAAAATGTTATAATCGGATTCTAGGGACCTTATCCACTAAAATCTGGATATGCAATTTTTAGAATGATTCCAATACCTCTCTTAGTGAGAGATAAAAAATGATTTTGTACCACCGGCATATTCTAATATTTTCTTTTTAAAACCATTCTATTATTAATTTAAAATGCTTCTTTGGCAGTATGTAACATTTATCTGTCAATTACATGCATTTGAATATCTAAATTTTGAAGCCCAATAAACCTGTAGAAAATGTAATAATATTTCATTTCAAAATAACAACAATCAGATATTCTGTTAAACAATTAACATTTTAAAACAAACGCTTCATTATAAGAACTATACAAAAGAATATAAAAAACATAAACAGCTCAAGTTCAATGACATTTGAAATCAAGAACTCGAACCAAGATCAACTATTAAATTCAAAGTCAAGAAAAAACGGTTATACATGTTCGTTTCATATTCGTAGATGATAGGTTTTGTGTTCTTACCACACACATATGTGGTGCTGCAATTTTTTGCCAGTGGATAAATAACGTACTCGTACGCCTATTATTATATACCTTGTATCGCCTTAGTTTAAAATGCATTTTTTTTTTTCGATTATGTTCTGGAATTTCCCTAAAAGTAATTGTATATTTTGTCAATAGTAGATAAAAATAGTAGTAGTATACGCGTTATTTACAGTGAATTATTTTACTAGATTTATAAAATATAAGGGATTATCAATGGTTCATCCTAAAAACAGTTAACCTCAACCCATAAAGTCAAATCTTGAATAGAACCATATCAGTTCAATGTCAATAAAATACGTATACTTTTGCAATTTTCTGCAAGTTTCTGAAATAAATACTTCATTGTCCCATTTCAGTGATTATTATACTTTTCAATACAATATCGAGAGTAGATGGCACAAAAATAAAAAAATTACCTAGGTTTACAGAGACTTGCAACTTTGGTTCTACCAAAACCAAATTACCTTTTTGAAGTTTCTCTCCATTATTGCTTCCATGCTTCGGGTCATTTCCAATCAGTTGAAGATACCGGTCTAAAAAGGACTCTGCTACATTTTTATAAATTTTACAGGGGGAGGTAAAAAATGTTTCACGTCTTAAACGAAAAAAATGACATAAAGCTAGTTGGAAATTTTGCAAAGCGTTGATTGACTGCATGCAAATTGAAATTTTACCCTGTCGTCCCTTTATAACCCAAAGGCGTGGGAATTAAGTATAAGGAGAATCCGAAAAATTCTTTTTAAGAATTAAAATATTTCAGTTATAAATTTTTCTTTCAATTTAAAATGATGTGAATGTAAATATTTGATATTGCGACATGACACCATCCAGTTCACGAATTAAATAATGAACGAGCACCTTGACCAGTTTAAATATCTTTGTAATTTTTTTTTTCGACGTTGAGTATGGATTGCTAACATCTAGCAAATTTTATTCTCATTTTCATCACGTGTGGGGTCTCGTGGCCGCGTGCCTAAGTGTCTGGTCGCGAACCCGGGGGAACCAGGTTCGATCCCGACAGGCGCCAAATATTTCCAATTTTAATTGGCACAAAAGTGACCCCTGTGATGCACTCTCCACACCAGCTATGAGGTGATGCCTGGTAAGCGCCCACACGGTAAAATATATCGTCATCATTACCGATGTATACATGTGTTGTAGATACTGGCACACCCAGAAATAGGTAATATGCCGTGATGATATATTTATTTATTTATTTATTTTCATCACGTAGTAGAATATATAAAAAAAATCCTTTGTAAATACATATGTACAAGTATACATAGAAGTTCAAATGAATTTTTTGAAGTTTGTGTCATTCCTATTATATAACGTGTTAAACGATAAGAAATAAGTAGGTTATTCTTAGCAGCTGTCATCTATTTTTGAAGTATGCTGATATATTTCTATGTTTATTTATACATTTTTTCCAACTAACTGTATTTGAAATACCATGACCTTTCGTTTTTATCTTCCTGTCTGTATTGACATCCTGACAATTCTTACAACTTCATTTGTAAAAAAAAATCAAAACAAACAATTGGAATAGGTCATGAAATAAAGAAAAATGGGTTTATCTTAACAAGCGTAGCTGGGCAAAAAACATTCGCTGTTAAAACTCAACGCTTACTGTGCAAGTTTCATACTTCTCATTGTCACGATACAAAGATATGAAACTGAAGACTTCTCTTGTTACTGTCATTGAAGGCTGCAAGGCAAACAAGTGTTTAAATCAGATACATCTGTTGAGAATGGTCCACTGTACTTTAAAATGTTTCAAAAAATATTCGTAATATATTCTTTCTCACGAATAATTCTAGTGTTTATCAAGAAATATATTTTTAAAATATTTATATATTTGATAAAAAAAATCGTCATTAAAAGCTCAGAAATCGGCACTAAAGTAATCCATTATACGACGATTTCATGCAAATGCAATGTTGCCGACCTTATGATAATTGTTGTACATGTTTGCGCAGATGTAGAATAGTAAATTTGTACGGAAAATGATGAAAATATGAGCAAGAAGAACAAAATAAATAATTCCGATGAATAAATTTGAGATAAAACACATAATTGTGAGTGTTTTTTATGATAGTTTCAATGTCCGAGTTTAGCAACATTGAATGTTACACTGACAGTTATTTCAATATAACTTATAAAAATAAATACCTATTCCTTGCATTTTTACAATTTTTCGATTTCAAATAAAATTTATTACGCACCTCGGCACTGAAGTTCCTTTTTATCACTTATATGCTTTATTTTCCTCGGCCCTAAGGGCCTCGTCAAATACATTCCGCATTCGTGACAAACAATAGAACTTCAGTGCCTTGATACGTACATAACTATTTCATTATTTGAAATGTTCAACTTTGAGAACAATCGAATTATTTTATTATTTGTCTCAGAAATACCGAGATCACTTTATGTGTAAAATGTATGATGATGTACTCATATTTAATTAGGTTCCCATTGTCAGATTAGTACCAAGGTTGTGACTAAGTATTTGAAATGTAAATAAAAACCTTGCTGAAGAGCACTGGACCACATCTACATGGGTACTATTTTTAGAATATATTGTCTTTTTCATGGTTGGATACTATCATACACTAATAATACTGTAATATTAGTCTATGATACTATGTAATAAAATTCTTGTATTTACATTGATATGTGTATTAAATCATAATACATTGTAAGGTCGTATCACCAATAAAATTTATCCGCATCGCAATAATAATGTATGTGCTTCATATTATTTTTAAAAAGTCGTTTGCCAATCGTAAAAAAATCATCATACATCTCCATATCCATTGAATTTTAATTTTAACATTTAATTGTAATATTTTTCATAATTGTTTATTCTGGTGTTCTCAATAAACGATTCAAAGATGAAACATATTTATCGACCAATAACACATTTTTTGCCCTCCTGAAGTGTAATGGGAACTTTACAATTGTATACACAGCAAGTGTAACCCACATTTTATGCTTACTGTGTTGTAACTTGTCTAACTATGCGGTAAAATAATCAAAATACACTGGCCGTTTTTGGGCATTTAGAAAAGAAATCATCTTTACTATAATAAACTTCATATAAAAAAGTGCTACCTACTTAAGTTATTTTTTTACTTTAACATTTCCTATATTTAAAATTAATTTATATAAACCAAAATCACGGCAGCGACATCTGTCATTATTTTAAAAATCCGCCGTTACCGACATAGTCACCGATCGATATACCTGTCAAATACGCGAGGCGAACATTGCTAAAATGTCAAATATCGACACCTACCTATTATTTATTACGAAGAAAACATGAGCAAATAAATATATTATCAGTCATAAACAACGTCTATTATTACAGATAAATTTTCGCTAGAAGTACTCTAATGAAGGTAAGTAAAATCAAATTTGGAAATTGACTTAACCCCAGTATTTTAAACTAACCCTTTTCAGAAGTACAACCTATGTCATTAAAAAAAGTGATTCTCATTATCGTCGGCCAAAAAATTTTATACAATAATCGTGCGTGAAGTATTTTACAGCGCTCCAGCTAATAAGGCACGAGACCTTAAGAGCTGTAGCGCTGTAAAATACAACTTACACGCACTCGAATGTAAATAACTATTTTAATGTCGGGAATGACCGCCGCGCGCATTTATAACAGCCACTATTCTGCGGGGCATCGATTCAAATAACGTTTGGATCACATGTTGCGGTACATTCATCCACGCCTTTTCCACAGCATTCCACTTCTTGGCTGCATTCACAATATTTTGGTGATTTAGTTGCATCTATCTATGTAACATATCCCACACATGTTCAATAGGCGACAAATCTGAGGAATGCGCCAGAAAAGGGAGTAATGAAATATAGTGGTAATTAAAATAAGCCTATGCCTATACAGCAAAGTGAGGGCGGGGGTTTTCTTATTTAAATATGACCCGAGATAAACGATTTAAAAAAGAGCCCGCTTATGCATCTAGCACTTCATTGGTGTATCGAAATTGATTCATAGTCCCACGAATACGAAGTAGACGGAACCTACTGTTGTAACTTATAAGCACCCCAAACCATTATACCTTTAGTAAGGGCGGTGGCGAATACAAATATTGCGTTCCTGATAAAGTTCGTTAGGAAGCTGTCTAATAAAAGTACGGCCATCATGGTGGAATAAATTATATTTCAGAAAACATAATTGAATGCCATTACACTAACCAATGTCTTCGTTCACAGCATTAATTTAGTCTTAGCAGTCCATCAAGTAAAAAGGCAAAAATGTGACATTCGATTGGCTTAAATCTTAAATCTAATCATTTAAAGACATTAGATCCCATGCATGTGTTTGTGACAAAAAAATCCGACGACTCCAATACTACAATAATTCTAAAAATTACAATTCTTTCGTATTCCTCTTCTTTACATCCATATGAAGAGCTGATTAAATTTTGGTTATAAATGGTCAACCAGGATTTCCCTTATTTGAAGTTTTCCTTGAAAAAACGCAGTTATATCATTTTTTGGCATTTTATGTGATTATCATGAAAAAATATCTTATTGTCTATACGGTTACATAATCAATAGATATATGTAGGTTAAAGAAATATAAAAAGATTAACTTTCATAAATCAGCCAGCTTTGCTATAATCATAGTATCTACTTGACATATGTCAATGTCAAATGCAATTTACATAGTGTATGTTCGTGTTATAATTTTATTGGATTTATAGAATCTTTTCCAAGGACCTTTCGCTATAAAATTTGTAGAAAATACTATATGTTCGTGTTACAATTATACTGGATATATAGAACCTTTTGCGAGGAACGTTTGGTACCTATGTGATTTGTACGAAATACATAGAACTGACGGAAGATAATGTGCTGGCCACATCAGATTTTTTTGAAATTCAAAATGTCAAATATGTGTAAGTAATATTTGTGTTCCATTTATATGTAATACAAATGTCCAAATTCATAAACACTCGTAAAGTTTCAAAGCGGCTCATTACAATTTTTGGCAAATAGAATTAAACTTGATAATATACATTTCGATTTTTCATTTAATATCGACTGTTTTACTGGATAAAAATTATAACGAACAATTTAAAATTTTACGAGTGCACATCTAATACTTGCATCAGTTCATGTACAGTATATGGAAAATATCTAAACCTTTTACGGAATATAATCCGACTCCTATTTAATTGTAATTTTATTATAAGGTGAACATAATTTTATACTCAATTGCAAAAACAGTTTCAATTTCCAATCCTCATTTCTGCTTTCAATGTTTTATTTGTAAGCAATAAATATTCCTTATTTCTCGTTGTAAACACTGCTTGGTATTCCCCTCATTCTCATGCATACAGCGTATTTTAATGTGTTAAATGACCAATTTAAAAGAGATCAGACACTTTAAAGCTGCGTAAACTGCGCAGACAACTTTTTACTACCCATCCTTGGAAATCGACAACAAGAAACAAATGCCGAACGAGTTCAGTTCACTTTTGAAGGGTTATAGGGGGCAAGTGAAACTAATTTCACTTATTCTATTGTTTTACTCTCTGTGTGGGTTAGGTATGGATAGTAAAAGTATGTCTTCGATATTGAAATTTATAGAATGTTATAGATAACACTCCATTGTTGGATTATAGACAACTTTTTTTAGACGAGACAATTTAATTTTTTTTTATTGGCTTGGAATAGTACATTGTTAGTTTCAGTAGTTATTAAGTTATCATCAATGGAACGATAGGCCTTAATCCGAGCAACAACTACGAGTACTGTTACTGCGTAACCAAGACGATAAATAGTCGAATTATTTTTCTAATTCATTTGGTACTGAAACGTTTATTACTCATTTTGTCAACCCTTTGTTCTTGGCTTAAAAGCCTTAAGTATTTTCTTGTATTTGAACTTCTGTAGAAACTGCATAATTCTTTTAATTTGATTTATAATGTGAAAAACGTAGTCAAATGTATATAGGGGAGACGTCTGAACTCATTAAAAAAGCAAAAATCAACATAAATATCATAGTAACATATTAAATCCAAATTTCAGTGCACTCATTAACCAGACAGTTAATATAGGACATAAATTTAAATTTGATGATGTTAAAATTATTGATAAAGTAAATAACAAGTATACTCGTTTACTTAAAGAGGCTATTCATATTAACATAAATAAGAACAAATGTATGAATTTCCACTCAGATTTTAAACATAATTTAAATATATAAATAACTTCATAGACAAACTAAAAATTCTTTAATTTTCACATGCATGACTTCATTGGTCAGTATTTCATCAACTCCGAATTGATTCGGAGGTTTGTTGGAATGCAGTAAGTTAAAACTTTATCACAGTAACTTATATACCTAGATCATTGTTTCTAATAAAATTGTAAGAATTTGTAATGAAATTCATCTTGTATATTCACTGTTAGGAACGAAATATTTTATACTTTTCATCCTGTAATAATAATGTATCAATAGCATTTAAGCCTTTTCATTTCACCTTTAAACTACTCAACGGTTGGATCAGTAAGGATACCAGTCATAGTTCTAAGGTCCTCTTTGCTAAGAAATAAAATGAACTTCTTCGTATGGCTCGGTATGGTCCTTTTTTGCAAGCTCATCTACTTTATCAATGCCTAAAAGTCCCTTATATTATGGTACCCAGTACTCATCTCAATGTGACATGTTTGTATTTGGCCAGCTGTTGAAGGATGTCTGTGAAATTTGACTCATAAAGTAAGGACATTTAAAGTTTGGAAAACAGCCTGACTGACTGACAATATGTTGATCGTTGTTCCTTTGAAACCTTTATTTATGTTTATTCGAGTACAGAGATTGTCTAAAGTAGTTTCTTTAGGTGAATTTAGGATTAATAAAAACTATCCGCAATAAAACAGTATAAGCTTTTCAGGAAAATTTATTCAAAAATTGCAACGAATTGCCAATATGCAATGATAAATTTATTTAAACTTGTAATTTTTAGATAGAAATTTTAAGCTAGTAATATATTTCTAAGGATTATTATACCTATGAAATATGAAGAAAATATACCACAGTAAAGACAAGGACTAAGATGTAACGATAGAAATGAATGGACAATACACGATATGGATTTTATTAAATTTTCATTATAGTTTAATAAAATACAAACAAACACGTAATATATAATAGATAATATAAACATTTACAATACATATACAAAGAGTAATACAATAACAATATATGTACCAACCAGAGCAACGAGTATTCCAAACACCAGGAAAACTGTAAAACACATATTTCAGTATAATTTTTTTGCCTTACATCTTGCTGCAGCGTTTAAACCAATTACCCTTAATTTTATTACACTACAATTACGGGTAAAGTACACTAAACTACCACACAATCAAATTCTTGTAATTTTAGAGTCACATTATCACATTATCACTTCCATCTGGAATTTCATCTTCAGCTATCATTCAATGGGTTGCGTTTTCACATTTCACACAAGTGTAGAGTTTAAAACAAGAGTGGAGCATTCTTAGAGAGTTGTTCACCCTTGCTTGTTTTCTTCAACGTTGCTCTGTTGTTTTATGCAGTGGAAGTTTGCCTTTCCTTGTTTAATGTTGGATTTTGTTTATTTTAAAATGCATGTTTGAAATCAGAATATTTTACAGGAAGAATAATTAATTGCTTTGATGTTGAATTACTGTTTGCTGTTTTAATATAGAAGAATGTATAGAAAATATGTGTTTAGAAATTTATTCATGATTTTAAAATAATAACTATTAACTACGTATGTAGTTGAATTTAAATGCTTCCGTAGACGAATCTACTTATGCACGATCGTAAGGTCAATAGCAATAATGTAAAATTGTGTATAAAAATATACGTGTATCATGTTTATTTTTAAAATGATATATACACTACTTACTACTTCAGACTGAACAGATGCAATTAAATTTTATGAAGTGAATTGTAATTACTGAGTACTTAAAAGCTGTTTGTTCCACCATTTCAAAAACGACCTTGTAAGAACTATAAAATACGAAAATTACTTGTAACTTCTTAGTATTTTACAAAATGCTATGGTATTTTTCTGAAATATTTTGAAACAAATTTATTAATTATCATTATTAGAAATTTGTTAGAAAGCTATTAATAGCAAGTCGGAAATGTCTACGCTATTCCGATAAAATACATTTTTTTAAATAACTTTCTGCTAATAAAAGCAAATTGGCACACACAGAAATGGGTAGGTAATAATCCATAATTGGTAAAATATGCACTGAGTTTATAATGATAGCTATTAATACACGATCATGAAGTTAACGATACGAGCCATGGCTCGTATCGTACTTCATGCAAATAGTCATTATACATGAGTTTACGATACGAGTCATGGCGAGTACTGTAATTCATGCGTGTATATTAATAGTCATTAAGCATGAGTTGCATACACAATTTTATACAAATGAATCAAACTTAATAAGTATATTAAAGCATAGAATAACTAATTAATTAATTAATTTATAACTTATCATATTTTAGTTTCTTACAAAATAAATTTTCCTCTTCTTCCAATTTCGTATATCTATATAGTCAAATAAAAAATGGGGTCCCGTGGCCGCGTACCTGAGTGTCTGGTCGGGAACCTGGGGGAACCGGGTTCGATCCCGACTGACGCCAAATATTTCCAATTTTAAATGGCCCAAAAGTGACCCCTGTGGTGCACTCTCCACGCCAGGTATGATTGCCCGTGAGGTGACGCCTGGTAAGCGCCCACACGGAAAAATATATCGTCATCATTACCGATGTCTACATGTGTTGTAGATACTGGCACACCCAGAAATGGGTAATATGCGGTGATGATATATTTATTTATATAGTCAAACAATCTAATTAATATTTTCACTGTCCATTAATTTATCCATACTTTTTGTGTCGAGCAAAAACTAAGTAGGCAATGGATCAGTGTAATCAAATGAGGAACCTACTTGCATTTGTGCATAAACAAGACCATCGCGTGTAATTCGCACATAAATTAAGATCATCTTATTAATATATGAGCATAATGACTTTCAAATTTACTATGCAGAATTTATGTTATGAATTAACGAGTATGTAGGAAGTGTCTTTTCTCATGTATGATTTAAAAAGATTTTTTATTTTTATTATTATGTGGAACAGTATTATAAATTTGGTTGTGACCTCTATATGGACGTAGATACATTCACTGAAATATGTCATTAATATATTCCAGTACGTACATTAAAATGTGGTTTATAAGTAATATTTTATTATTTATGATATCAAAAAATTTGTTGTGGCCATCACAAGACCTTTCGCCATTTCAATATTAGGCTATATAAGTATTGACATGTCTGATACACACAAAACACATATCTGCTTTATATATTTTTCTATTTTTTAATTCCTTCTCTTCACTCTTATTCTTCTAATGTTCGAGATTCTTCCAATTCATTGATGAGATTGGCGGTATTTCTGCAGGGTATAATGTACCTATAATTATAAATATTTAATTAATTATAAAATAAGATATATTAAATATACTTCCCAGAAAAAGTCTTCAGTAATGTTTCTGGCTTTTTGACACTCATATTTATCTGTCAATTACAAATAGTTTAATTTCTCCATTTGTTTTCCATGGGTTGCGAGATACATTTACAACTTATTATTTTATATATTTATATGTCTCTATCTTTAACTCCATAGAAGATATAATAAATAAATGTATCGGATGGAGATTTTTATATTATTTAATATTAATAATAAAAATTTTCAAAAAATAATATTTCAAAGATTTTTTTAAAGAAACTATTACTTTCGATTGTTACCAAAATATAATCAGCTCTTCCCATGAATGTTAGATGGGGGAAACTGCAGATAAATATTTTTAAAGTCTTATAGTATTTAAGAAACCATAGTTCTAACATCCACACACATACAAACACACAACACACACACACACACACCACACACACACACACACACACACACACCATCATCGTAAAAATGTTATAATCGGATTATAGGGCCCTTAGAAGGTGCTTATCCACTAAAATCTGGATATGCAATTTTTAGCATGATTCCAATACCTCTCTTAGCGAGAGGTAAAAAAAGAAAAAAATGGTCTTCGTCTTCAGTAGCAATAGCAACATGTGTTCTAGTCAAATATTTGCTGAATCTATCACATTCTTCAAACAAACCTGACCTGTATCTCGCTTTGAACCAGCAGATGTATTTGTTCTTCAACTATCATCTACGATAATCTACTTGCAAACAGGAAACTAGTAATCAGTCATAAAAATTGAAAACTGCGGTTTCAATGAATTTATATCAAAAGAGTAAATATGTATGGGATGGTATATATCACATACGACTAAGTAAATAGAAGAATATTTGCGAAAGAGTAATCGAAATGTCATTGCCCTGGACAAAATAAAATAAGTAGATTCCTTTTATGTACTGGCTTGCAAAAAATCGCGTACTCCTAGTTTTTGCTGTATTGAGTAGGTCTTAAATTTTAACTTATCAATTTCACTAGTGTCAATTAAAATGCTAAAGTTAACATAAAACGAGAATACATACTTGGTTGTTCTTTCATATTTCTGGAATATATTACGTAGAGTTAATTTTTTTAAGGAAGTCCGATCAAGGTCATCTACGACTTGTATGAATTAAGATTTAGTAGTGTCGTTTACTTAATTGGACGTTCTTCGATTATTACAAGACGAGACGACCACTTATTACAGAAAATCGCCGACTTTGTTTCCCCCTATCTTTAAAGATACTTGCCGGAAAAATATGAAGAAAACTGAGATATGGGTTCTACAAGGTAAAATGAATCATCATAAAAACAATCCAAACTGGTAATTTTTTAACTGGGCAATGGAAAGTATCTTCTCACATAAAAACAAAAGCAAGCCCAATTTTTTGGACAAAAGAGAACAAAAATTGAGTGCCGTAATTAAAAAATCTTTGGTTCAATTCATCTACGACGGGGTTCATATTTGTTCGTAAATATTGGTATTGATCTGTAGTAGGTACTGCAAAATTTTCTTTTAAATTTTAAATTTATTGACTGCTGTCAAAAATTAACAACGGTTGATACATCCAAGAATAACATAAATAAATAATGTACACTTACGTGCATAGAAATGTACCGCTTTGTGTTTTTAAATTTAATGGGGAAGTTTAGCGATTTTTTTTATTCTTTTATTCCATGCGAAATGACTTGAAAAATGATGTAACATGTTTTATTTTTTTCAAAAATGCCCAGATTTTCCGGAAACCCGATTTTAAGATGTGATGGCGTCGGTAGAGGCTTGGTACAACGTGTGTCGTTTATACACTGACGCACGCGGTTGCAGTTCTACCAGTCACTTGAGACTGAGGTGTTGTTCGACCTACGTTCAAGTGGTTCGCTTTCACCGTTCTGTCTGAGTTTGCGCATAACTGACTTGTGACGTACTTAGAGTTTACCCAAAAAATATTCATCATAAATAAATGGAGCAATAATTTTAATTTTTAATTTCAATTTCAGCAGTCATTTGTGTTATATTTGTGAGAAAATAGTATGTTATGTAGAATTTTTACCATGCTAAACTTCCCCACTATGTTTTATTTATTACAAACTAGACCTCCGAGTAAAATAAAATTTACGGTGTTTGAAAGATCATTTAATACGCTTTAATATGAGCATAAATTAATTGGAATTCCTTTCGTGTTCTCAAACAAAAAGTTCTGAAATGAATTGCATTAAACAAATTAACACTTAGACAAAGAAATAACACTGAAAAAGAATTATGTGCAAAATAATGCAGACAGTAACTGCAATCTGTCAAAACTGTATTATACTCTTGATAGAAACCAAGTAAATATGCGCTGTTTTTGATATCGGTTTCTGCATTTGATAAAAATAAGCACTCTTGATAAATTTAGGCTCATGTAAAGAGAAATAAATAATTTTTCAAACAACATAAGTTTTATTTTAACCTGAGATCTAGTTTCGATTTCTATGCAAGTGATGTATAAAAATGTATTGGTACGTTTCAATTTAATACTATTGTATTATTTATAGAGCATTATAATGAATAAATAAATTATTTGCTTCATAAAATAAGTAATTATTTATAATTGCGACAAGAAAGCTTATCCACAAGATTTATTTATTTTCAACATGATTTATTTTATTGCAAGAACTAATATTGTCATATAAATAAACCTATTCATATTTACATCTCTGTTTGTAATATATTCAAATTTCACCATGCGTACACGCATTAATATATCTTAAAGCAAACAAAATATCAACTTTACATAATAATTTATTTGTATGAAAACAATACACAGCATATATCACTTCTCAAACGTTACACCGCTTAAAATTTGGGTCATTCTCGAAATAGTTGTGGGTGACATATTGTTAAACCTACGTATGATATTCAGATGTGAGAAATGCATCACAATGTGAAAACATAACGGTTTGATTTGCGCCCTGCAGAGCCCGTGGGATTTAATCCATTGTTGGATTTGCGGGAACTGTAGGAGCAAAGTTTATAAGGTGTATAAACAGCCAAATCATTGATGAAAATATTCTGTTATAAATTCGTATCATGTAGGGATACTGTTATTTTTAATGCTAATAAATTTTTAGTGTCAAATACAAAATGTATTAATTTTCATTATAGTGTCATATACAAGAGATATATTGCTTATATTTTACAAGTAAACATAAACATCGTGTTGGATTTTAATATACTACTGTTACGACATATTTTGTAATAGTCTACTAGGTAACTGTTGCTTAAACATAAATTCATGTTGGGCGATATTCAAATGAATAATACCAATAAAATTCTATTTTGGAGTTTGGAGTTTCCGTGAGCTGTTTTAGTAGTTTTAATATACTTGGCAAATTATTGAGAATAATGTAACAATTTAAAAATCCTTGACAAAGTATTTTTGTAAAATGTTGAAATTCTCACAGATATAGAGATGCGATTGATTTCTTACCCAAGTTTCGGTAGTTATAAAAATTTATTCCGAAAGATCAGCTTATCATTCGTGATTTTCCACGTCAATAAATCTCACGCAGTCTGGGTGAAAATTGCAACTATATGTTTAGCTATATAGTAGAAATTAGTAAAAACTTGACATTATTACTTGTGCGGTCGAGATCACAACATTCAGTTTTTTCATAGATTTGATTTTGATCTTTGCTATCATTATTTAATTTTATTGAAATATTAAACATTTGTGGGTAGATAGTGCATTCTGAGAAGCAGTACGACAATAAATTTATGTAATATAAGTAATAGTTTTACCAATTTTGTATGATTATGTTCTATTTGTATCCCTGATATAGTATTAAAACAAAGGGTAGAAAAAATTGAGGGCATATAATACATTCCAAAATGAGTATAAAAAAAGTTTAATCAACATGCTTCCGATCTTCAATAGTTTTCGCGACATAAGGAAGAGAATAATAAGTTTTTACGGGGTTTACCTCTGCTATCTCGAAAACTATAAGAGTTACGACTTTGTGTAAACGAGAATTTTTGGTTATTTGGTCATTTCAGATGAGCTTTTGTTTTTAAAAAATCGGATAATTATACTAAACTAAATGTTCTGGCGACCTTTACCAATATTTCATTTTCAAATAACTTCGTAATTATTAGGATTAGGATTTGAGAAAAATGTTTCTTATAAAATTTTATTGTTTTTTATACTCAAACAGACAAAATTTTGTTTGATCACCATATTTATCAATTTTTCTTCGCTTTTAATAGAAAATGGCTCCTTTCTCAGAAATAGTTGAATAACAGACCTAAAAAATTTGTGACAATAAGACACATAGTTTCTAGAATTTTATTTTAAATTATTTTCAAGTAATTCCCTTCAACAATAACACATTTCACCATTCTTTCTTTTCACTTCTTCAAGTAAAGCTCCCAATCAGTTGTCATTTGGAGTATTTTCTAATTAATTTTTGGGAGACAAAACTGTAAAATTGTGTTGACTTTAAAATTGCCAAACATGTCAAACTAATTACTGAGGAATTAGAAAACATAAATTAATTTTCGGTTTACTTGAAAACTATCAAAGCAGTGAATTTATAAATAATGACTTGGAAATGATGTTTGGCTTATTCATCGATACATAAAATTAATTTTATTAATTCTAAGTTAACTTTCGCAATTTAATTTTAAACGACATAAATAACTGAATTAATAATGCAAATTTTGTTTTTCACGGCCTACATGTTTTTCTTATTTTCATTAATACGTATACGTATTACTTGAAATACAAACATCTCTTTGTCTATTTTTTTCGGTAAAACAGTTAAGTCATAATTGTCATTGATTGCCATTTAAACGACCCATATATATTCATAGAGTCCATTCCCTTGCCTGTATTTTTTCAGTTATGATTTACCTCCAATAACTGTCAGTTTGATGATTGGCTGGCACCTTATCGATGCTCTTGCAATCACACCAGCCATTCTTCTCCGAGACAAGAAGTGCAAGTGTTAAACAGAGCCTGAGTGATTTACGTCCATTATGAAGTGACATATGTGCATACCAAACAGCGCACACACCTCGCACACTGTCATTTCGGTTTACATGGAACAAACATTCAGCACAACTTGTGAAATGATTCATCTGCTGAGAAGAATTTCAGATATGCAAAAGGAAGACGGAATGTTATTGGTTATGAAAAAATCAAAGAACTAACTATTATTTTTAAATAAACTATAAAGTCATTATACCGGGAGAAGTTTTTCATAATTTAAAATGGACTGCAGGTTCTATTCGATAGCATATAATAATAATAATAATAATAATAATAATAATAATAATAATAATAATAATAATAAAATTAAAAACTATGGACCTAGTACAATATCTAAGATTTTTTGATAGTGACATCTGTCATTATTTTATTATATATTTGACAATTTACCAACACTAGCAACCTTTGGAAACTTATATGGCGAGTGCCGGGCCTTTGCCACTAGTACTCAATTCCAGTCAATAGATGTCGCGAACGTCGCTTTAAGAACTTGCATTTTTTATTACTAAGCAACTATTAGTTCACATATTTTTTCTGAGGTGGGAAATAAGGATGCGTGGGAAACATTTGAATTTGACGTAAATTTATGAATTTGACAAATTTTGAATTGTGTTTTCGATTCTATCACGGTTCTATATAATTCACTTTGATTATTCATTGTAACATCTGTGTGTCTATTAGGCAAGTTTTTAATGTATCATTGTTTAATTTTATGTGTTGATAAGTCCAAGTAATTCAATTCGTGTTTTGTTAAACCGCTACAGTAATTTCAATGAAGAGGACATAAGTCTATTTTGAAATTAAAATTTTATTATGTATAAATGAAAAAGGATAATTAAACATTAAATTTGTGGACATGCAGTTTAATATCAAAATAAATTTATATCAATAAACAAAACTACAATATTTTGTATAAAATTCAAAAGCAGGTTGCCTAATTTACATTTTAGTTCTATTCCAACCACCAGGTGCAATGTTCAGTATAAGTACACATAAGTTTCCGGTCTAAAGAGTATTATTTGTCTACGAACAGTAGTTGCTACCATTGCAACGAAAGATATATACACCGCAGTGGTATTTCAAAACACTTTGTCGAAGCAGAGCACATCTATGATATCAAAAATTCAGAAATTTTAAAATCCGAAGAAATTGACAAAAGACTAATTTACGAAACACTTTTCATCAATATTAACGAAGGTAAAACACTCAATAATCACATCGACCAAAAAACATTTTAAAATATGCGCGTCCTTTTGTAAGGGCCGGTTTTTCAATCTCTGGTTAAAATTTTAACTTCTGGTTAAGTAAACAATATTGTATCGTTTTGTTGACAGCAATGATAAATCTGTCATTTGACAGTTCGTTTCGTTTCAATTTTGTTTATTTAACTCTTAGTTAAAATTTTAACCAGATATTGAAAAATCGGTCCTAAGAGTAACATCTGAGGTGGGAGATGTTTCATTACAGCGGAGGGTTCATGTATATTACCGAGAGACGAAGCCTCGAGGTGAGATAAAGCGACTGTGATGAAACTCCCACCGAGGTTATGTATACTATTTTATTCACAATTTATTCATTTTTAAGAAATAAATCAATGAGTTATAACCTTTAATTTTATTAACATTTTTGACAGCTCTCTAAAAATATGTTTTCGCCTACTTTATTATAAGGATCTATGACAATGTTGCTAGGCAATCCAAGAGATGGAAGAGAAATCTGATTTCCAAGTGATTGTTATTAAAGTCAGAAATGACGAATTTCCCAACCTCCATAAGGTTAGGAATCGGTATATTATTATAATGATTGTGAATAAAAAAATTATGGCAGCGTCACTCATCTTTAAACAATTGTTTCATTTATGTTTAAATATTCAGTCTACTACCAGACATGGGCTTGCACACAAATTTTGGTAGATAACGTGTCAAAATGAAACGTATTAATTTTAATAAACAAATGTAAAATATTATAAAAAAATATTTGATACTGATGATAGTGTTATAACATCGAAACGTCCAAAATAAATTTAAAAACCATCATTAAACGAGATCTAAAGAAAAAAATAGTTGAAATTTTGTCTAATTATAATTAGATATTATTTTATTAGGCAATATGACTAAACTCAGTGTATTTACATATCTTACTTTAGTATTTTAACTAATCCAAAATAGATACCTAATAAGAATTTTATAAAAAATCGTCAATTTAAATATGCAAATGGTTACTTTAAATACTTAATTTTATTTTACTATATTTTGGCTTCACTATTTTTTTTTACAATTTTTTTTGTAATTTATCTAATGAATTAGATAATTTAAATAGAGCATCTAAATATTTCTTTGGTTAATTTCATAAAATATATTTAGTTAGATATAAATGTAATCAATTTATCTAATTTCGTATTTAATTTTATTATATTTTGTTATTACAAATATAGAAAATTTAACTAAATCAACTTAGAACATTTAATGAATCATATTAGTAGACTAAAAATAATGAATTTATTCAGTTAAGTTTACTACAATTTATTTAGTACATCTAATAATTTTTTTTTCTGTGTACACTGTTAGTCGTATTATTTATTTAAACATTATCTTTCTTAAAATGAATTTATTGTACATAAAATAAGGAAATTTTATATAAAAAAATCTAATATATATATTTTTTGCTATTTCGACAAATTAGAGGGCAGAAATTTTATATACGATCCATTCTTACTTGTTAAATCCTAATGCCTTGTCTGTTCTTATGGGAATTAACACATTGGTATATGTTTAACTTATGAACTTACTGTTATTTTGCTTGTATAGGCGATGTGCAGGAGCGTTGGATTAAATAGAGAGCTAGCATTAACGTTTACTCGTTTAGCGAAGCCGTACGGCAGTTTAGCGTTTAGCGGCGAGCCATTAGCTCCATGAGGATTGGTTGTTGAACTTAATTAACGGTAATCAATCCTATCTGAGGAGAATTCTACACTGGAATTCAAAGCTTTTACTTTCCAACTTATGAAAATTTGTGGGAAAGAACAAATTATTAATTTATATCTAATATAACTCAATAGTTATGTCAAAGACTTCAGTAATTCTTTTTGGTACATTCGCATCGAAATTACCAAAAGTTTAACAATACACTTATAATTTTACCTATAGCGAAAAGAACGACAAAGTCAAACCTACAGTCGATGACATGAAAGAAAACCGATATGGCAAGGAAGAATATTTCACGTAATCGTGTTTTTATAGTAAACCATGGACGTCGCTTTGGTGTATTATAATACTATTGGTTCAACAAGTTATGGTAAAAATATTTATAAACGTAGTGCCACTTTACAGAAATCCGGCTAGCAAGTAACGTTCCTCAGTTCGATTTTCTTTCCTATCACAGACTGTACCTATAATATATTTCAGTAAACAATACCTAATACTTCTTGCAAAGACTGTATATTTTGTGTCCATAAAATAAACGTTATTAAAATATCTACCGTATATTTACGACGTATTAAATTACCTATGCCCATAAATAGTTATTTTGGTCATATTTCATGTGAATTACCCAAATATAACCTATAATAACGAATTTTCTAATCAGTTTTAATTTGAAACAGAAACTTGCAGTAATTTATAAAACATTGGTTTGAACGTAGAACGTAGTCAATCACGACAGGCTGTAATTATGTATATGAGCAATAAAGTTAATGGTCATATCAATTTAGGGAAAGGTTTTTGTGGAAATATACTAACTGTTATTTGTATTAAATTGTATTAATGCAAAACATTTTCATTTAGAAAAATTCTATTTAGCTAGTAAATCTCTGTATTGTATTGCTTCAATTTATGAATATGAAAATATATATAAAGAATTTTTAGAGAAAACTGTCACTTTCGATGTACATACATAGTCATAGTAGGCATAATGTTTACAAATATTTTTCTGGTAACTTAAACATACATATCTTTTAACATCATTACCAATAATGAAACATATGTTCTAATCAACAATAGAAATTACAACCGCTCCCTTTAAAGAAACTTGTGTAACTTTCATCCAATGTTTAATTAATCAACTCAACAGAATTTTAGATATTATTTTAGTATCTAACTCCTGCCTTTCTGTGTGAACTTCAATTGACACATTTTTCTGTACTTTCACAGAGTTTCTATGTCTGCGAAGCTCTTAATTAATAATGTCAGTAATGTTTACATTCATTCTTATAATCTCTGCTCATTAAAGCGGAATTTTAGGCCTTCTCATCCGCAAGGCTAAGTGTCGCAAGCAGGGAGAAATTTTTATTAAAAAAGATAAAGAGAAAAGCTGTCAGAAACTACAACGAATTAAGAAATTAGCGAGTGATAAATGGATGGAAATTATACGTCGTATGTGTAAGTGTTTGTTTACTATTTTCTTTTTTATTTTAGGCTAGTTTTAGACAATAATAATAAGTATATGAACTAGGGAAAGTCTAGATATAAAAGAACATTGCAAAACATCTTATTGTGTTGCACAAACAAGTAGGAAATTTGTATCGTTTTCTCACATAATTTTCCCCACCTACCCCACTCAGATATAATACAAACATAATATTTTTGAATGGAACATAATTTGTTAAAAATAGTCTCATCTCTTGCCTTATTTTATAAGATTTTCAACGATGTATAAAAAGTCTACATTCTTTTGTTGTAAACATGAATAAAACATGAGTTATTATTTTTTGTGGTGATATATGTTAAAAAACTAATTAAAAAATCAATTAAAGATCATCAATTGTTCATTTTTAATGGTATTTTATTATTCTTACTCATTTTCCTAATTTATATACTTCAGAGTGGATATTAATCCAGATTTATTGAATTGTGTCAAAGCCAAATACAACGTCGATAAAAAATAAATTAACTAATAATTTGATTAAATTTAGAATTTAAATACATAGAATTACAATAAACAAAATGTAGTTGATTTTTTTTCATTTGAGCTTAATAAATTTAATTTTTTTACCCTAAAAAATTAATAATTCATGTTTTGTTCATATTTAAAACAAGAGAATGTAGACTTGTTATACATCACTGAAAAAGTTGTGGAATAAGGAAAAAAGATGAGACTAGTTTCGACATATGTTCTCATTTAAAAAGTATTATGTTTGTGTTTTATTTTGAAATAATTAATTACACTACGTTATTCTACACAAAAAGAGTCTAAAAATCATCCACATACTTGTTATAATAAGCGAGATATGATACTGACACATTTTTAAAATAAGCCAAAATAGTATATTATGTGGCAAGTGTGTGAAACTTAAACTTTTAAATGAGGGTGGAGATTGCGACACGAGCCGAAGACAAGTGTTGCACACCACCCGAATGTAAAATAGGCATCACACACGTGTTACATACTATACTTTTTCTACGACTTTGCAATAAAATATATTTTTTCTTCAAACTGTCATTCTTTTAACGTAAAGCCTCTGTATTTTCGACTTGTGTAACCATGGTTACCAACGTTACGGGTGTTTAACAGCTTTGTTTTATTAAAATACAATTCAGTTTGTAATATTTAAAATAATGATCGGTGCGTGAAATGTTACTTCACGCACAGTGTGCAAAAAATCAAACTTCACACATAAAAATTGATACGTGAAGTACTCACTTCACGCATGGGAGTAGAAAATAGTATATTATGTGGCAAGTGTGTGAAGCTGAAATTTTTACATGAGGGTGCAAACCACCCGAATGTAAAATAGGCTTCACACACGTGTTACATACTATACTTTTTCTACGACTTTGCAATAAAATATATTTTTTCTTCAAATTGTCATTCTTTTAACGTAAAGCCTCTGTATTTTCGACTTGTGTAACCATGGTTACCAACATTACGGGTGTTTAACAGCTTTGTTTTATTAAAATACAATTCAGTTTGTAATATTTAAAATAATGACCGGTGCGTGAAATGTTACTTCACGCACAGTTTGCAAAAAATCAAATTTCACAAATAAAAATTGATACGTGAAGTACTCACTTCACGCATGGGAGTAGAAAAACAAGTTTTAGTCTGATGCTCAAAAACAAAAAACGATAGAAAATACTTGTGGTGCCTATAAAAATTGTCTGAAAAAGGTGGCCTATAAGGACCTACATAAAATTCCTGAAGCGTATATAACAAGAAAGTTTTTCATATAAGAAACTCAAATTTGTTATTCTTCTACAAAGCAGATTGGCTCACCCAGAAATGGGTTACATGTCGTGATGACATATTTATTTATTTATTTCAAATGAATTTAGTTTTGAAAGTATTGTTTTAAGTTAAAATATAGAATTAACCAATGAAAGGATTCTGACAAATTGTACCTTCTTGTAAACGGTATACTAAAGTAAAATTTTATTTTTAAATAAAAATGTCAAAACTGTTACTCCATCTATTGATGTAGCACGAATTGTTTAAGTATGCACATCTTGCAACAGATCTCTTATTTATATCAAAATTACCTACTACGATAAAATATTACCACATTATCTTCCATAAATTTGAATAATATTCCTGCATTTTAAAATAAAACTACAACTTTTCGTTTGTGTGGTCTTGCTCTAAGTTGGTGGCAAACAAATCTTTCAGCCTCTCAAATTGTACGTTCTGTTCAGCAATCAAGTTGTAAAGTACATGATGCAATGCAGATGATGAAATTACTAACAATGTGCAGGTTGATAATAAACTGTAGAGAAATATTGTGGATTGCGGTACTAATTCGATTATCGTTTATGTTTTTCTCAATGACGTTAAAGGATTTTAAACACAATATTGGGTCAAGAATCATATTTACGCTTTTTATTGAGCAATGTCATTTTTATCTATAAAGTAAATGCAATACCTGTATACGTATAGTGCGGGACACCAATCTTGACCTGACGGGAAAAGGAAAGAAATGGTTATAACGTTTGTCAATAAAGTTATTTATTATTATTATTATTATTATATTCCATAGACGCCGTCAAATAATAAATATTACAGTAACTTTGTGCTTTAAATCATTTGTGTACGCTTATTAGTGATTCGGCCGAGACGAGAAATTCATTGTCTCATCTCGTCTCGTTTCAAATTCATAAAATTATGTCTCGCCTCGAAATTATTCTCGTCTCGGCCGAGATTTCTCGATGGAAATTTAATATGTATATTTTGGTCCTATAAACTAATTACTAAATTTTTACAAATTAGTATTAATACAAAATTGTAAAAATTTAGTAATTAGTTTATAGGACCAAAATATACATATTAAATTTCCATCGAGAAATCTCGGCCGAGACGAGAATAATTTCGAGGCAATTGATGATCTTTAATTGATTTTTTAATTAGTTTTTTAACATATATCACCACAAAAAATAATAACTCATGTTTTATTCATGTTTACAACAAAAGAATGTAGACTTTTTATACATCGTTGAAAATCTTATAAAATAAGGCAAGAGATGAGACTATTTTTAACAAATTATGTTCCATTCAAAAATATTATGTTTGTATTATATCTGAGTGGGGTAGGTGGGGAAAATTATGTGAGAAAACGATACAAATTTCCTACTTGTTTGTGCAACACAATAAGATGTTTTGCAATGTTCTTTTATATCTAGACTTTCCCTAGTTCATATACTTATTATTATTGTCTAAAACTAGCCTAAAATAAAAAAGAAAATAGTAAACAAACACTTACACATACGACGTATAATTTCCATCCATTTATCACTCGCTAATTTCTTAATTCGTTGTAGTTTCTGACAGCTTTTCTCTTTATCTTTTTTAATAAAAATTTCTCCCTGCTTGCGACACTTAGCCTTGCGTGCTTTAAATCATTTGTGTACGCTTATTAGTGATTCGGCCGAGACGAGAAATTCATTGTCTCATCTCGTCTCGTTTCAAATTCATAAAATTATGTCTCGCCTCGAAATTATTCTCGTCTCGGCCGAGATTTCTCGATGGAAATTTAATATGTATATTTTGGTCCTATAAACTAATTACTAAATTTTTACAATTTTGTATTAATACTAATTTGAACAAAAAGATAAATATTTGTCGTTTTATTTGTCAAAATTTGATATAACCTAAAACTTGTACAAATTTTATTATGTTATTTTATTAATTTAATATTTATCTAGCATTTTCTAATCTGTTATAAAACACTAACAACCGAATTCACCATCCCTGAATCAAATTTGATTCTCTGATCAACAAAATTTGACACTGTTGCTTTGTTAATACTGTTGATCTCCAAGGTAAACCAGAACTTGATTTACAGATCAGTGTTGATCAGAGAAACATGACTTGATTCACGGTTGGTGAATTTGGTGGTAAAAAGAAAATAACGCTAAAAATCTTAGCTAAAGCCTGGATTACACGATGAAGTTTTTATTTTCAAGTGACTTGAAAAGTGTCTTTATAAGTGACCTTAGAAGTATATTTACACGATCAAGTTTTGCGGGAATTAAAATATCCAAGTGTCAAATTTTAAGTTATACTTACATTAAGATTTCAATTACTTCTCTATCCCATTTTGCCATTTTTCAGTTCAATATTGATCACTTATAACACTACTTGTATACATCAAAAATATAAACACAAATGACATTTGACAGTTACTTGACAGTTAAAATTTGTAGGAACTTTTAAGAAAAAGTAACGCATGTTCCAGTTTTTCTTTACAAGTTTTTCGTTAAAAGTCTATTCATTTGTCTCTCTTGCACTCATGTCATTGTGCGAGAGAGAAAACTTTTCAAGTTATTTGAAAAAAAACTTCATCGTGTAATGCACGCTTAACAAATTCTGACAGATAAAATGTCAAATACTTTATTATCTTTTTGTTTAAAAATGCCATAGCTAAATAGAGACAGATATCACTAAAAATATGATAAATTTCACTCGTTTGCAAAAATAACTCATGAGAAAAATAACAACCGAGAAATCTCGAAACAATTTTCGAGAAGCGAGATTTCGGCAAATATATCTCGTCCCGTAAAATATTTTTTACATTTCTGTCTCGTCTCGTCAAGACGAGAAATCTCGAGTACGAGACGAGACGAGAATCGAGAAATATCTCGTCTCGACAGAATCACTAACGCTCATGATCAGAGTGTACACAAGACAGGAACTGAAATGAACAGCAACTGTACAAATCAACTGTCAATATAAGAAAGGCTGCGTAGCTTTAAAATTTATTTGGCCAACTGTTATATGTTATATTAGGTAGGCGGAAAGTTAATTAATTGTATTTCGTGTGGATTTAAACGAAGCGCATAAATTAGATAGTGATTTGAGCTAACATATTTTTCACAGTTTATCTTTCGTACCCCGGACTACAGATAGATGCTTTGCTAAATGATTTATAAATGGTAGGAGTTACAAAAATCAAGACGTGGTGGAAAGATAAGAGTAATTTTTTGAATAAAGCATTCTTAACTTTAAGTCGTCGAAGAAGAAACTACTTTCTGGATTTTCTACTTTTTGTAGTTTCAGTGTGAAATTTAATTAATTTATAATCTGGAAATGTTGAAAGAGAAAGACGTATATTTAAGTAAAATCTTGTTGATACATCTTATTTATTTAATCATTCCCCTTGAAATATAGAACTATATTCCTAATAACAGGCTTCTTCTAAAATTCTACCTCCTAAGAAGTTCATCTAAAATAATCTCAGTAAGTGATTTGAGGAACCTTTCCCATTAATCGTGCATTTAATTATAGATAACTCTGAAGTGTATCCAACAAGCTCTATGCATTAATGCGTCACTGTTTATGGTAGCCCGTTAAACCTTAACATTTCGTTAAACGTTACTTTATTTAATTATTTCACATAAAATTTACAGTTAACATAAACATCATTTTGACGAAGGAGAAATTAATTTACTTGAGATTGTAATAAATGGGTTGTAAATTTAATAAATTGTTGTCGCATGTATGTAACATTATCGAATTCAGCGAAAAATTTGTAATGATACGCTAGCTGAGTTTTACATTACGGATAATTTATCTACTGGTAGTGGTAGTAGGCTCTGAGCAGACATATTAAATCTGATCATGAAAAGTAATAAAGTCTGGGAGATCATGTCCGTCATATTAATTGTTTAGTTTATGAAGTTAGGTACATCTAAACCTATGTTTGCCATGAAATAAATAGACCTTTATTTGAAATCGTCACTACAACGCTCAAAAATAGTTATTAGAAATTCAGAAATCGGCAATAAAGTAATCCATTATACGACGATTTCGCAAGTGCAGTATTGTCAACCGATAATTAATAATAATAATAATAATAATAATAATAATAATAATATTTAAATGACTTATAGGAAATGTAAGACAGATTTTTAGAAGTTTAACATTTTTTTTGTAAAAAAATTAAATAATTAATCCAGTGTGGAATCGAACCCCAATCTACAGTTTCAAAAGCAGCTACGCCATTGTGTCACGCTGATATTTAAAAATCTTTTCATATTTCATAATAAAAAAACTGATGCAGCCAACACAAAACCTCCCGCTATTTAATTTTTATTAATTTAAATACATACCTACGTATTTACTAATGTTGCAAACTACGTCTATTAAGTTACTTTGCATATAAGTATTGCTTTATATACTATTTTCTTTTTAAAATGTTACTATTATTAATGTGAAGTGATTATATTGTTAACAGTGACATTTCTTTGTCAGTTGCATACATATGAAATATAAATTGTGTAACAATGGAATCTTCAGATCATAGGCTCCGAGATTTACAAAAAAAGATTATTTCTTAATTTTATCAGTAAAACGAATAGAAAAAGTATTAATGTGTACATGTAGAAAATGAAATAACCTGTAATTATTATAATAAAATAAAATGCGAAAAAATTATATTTAATGGTACTTTTTGAAAAAAAAAAATCATTAAAAGCTTCCAGTAAAGTGCCATTTCCGGTTTACACGGATTTACACTAAAATCTAATGGTTTCTTTTCATATTAGATTAGGATCGAAATACAAGGTTTTAGAATTTTCTCAATGATAGTATTTGAGTTAGAGCGCAGACAAAATCCATAAAATACACACATACAAACATCATCGTGAAAATGTTAAAAATGGATTCTAGGGACCTTAAAACGTGGTCATTTACTAAAATCTCGATATCCGATTTTTAGCACGATCTCTATACCTCCCTCACCAAGGGTAGCGGTAGGAAAAATTGAAATAATTATTTATTTGAAAATTTTTATAATTTTCTTTCAATATATGCTATAATAATAAAGTAATTAATATTAAATAACGTAGAGGAGGTAATTTACCAATATCATGTTAATTGTAATGGCTTAATTTTTTGCCGGACACTTTTTATTTACAAAAAAACTGTTTTCCCGTATTAAATCGCTCATATGGTTTATTTTCCTCAGGCTTACGGTATCGGCAACTAAATTCCACTTTCATGAAAAAAAGTAGTACTGCAGTATACATAAATAACTATTTCTGCGATGTGAATAATTTGTGTTACTAATACATGTAGTAACTATTCTTTATATTTTATGTTCCATGCATTAAATATACCTTTCATACGAAATGATTTTAATTTGTTCCAAAACTTTTGTTACTTATTATTTGTTACATTTTTTCTTTTCTCGCAGTTCCATCATCATCTCATAAGACATTCCCATTTTCTCTTCTCCTAAGTTGTCTTCCTCTCGTTCACCCTGACAATTATTACTGCATTTCCTCATATTTGGCAGTTTGGTGAGAGTTGATTGCAGATCCACCGCCTGAAGACACCGGAACTGGTAATTACCAGAGGTTAGAAGCCGCGGCGTGACTGCCTAGGACAACATCGACAACGACAGCGGCGGCATGCCACAAAGCCATTGTTCCAGGAAGAGATGGAATTGTCAAAGTTGTTGCACTAATGCAAAAGGATGTAGTAAACGACGAAGGTAGTAGTATTGTTGCAGGTGACTAGCATATTAACTGCGATTATAATAATTTCTATTTGGGCATATAAAATTTTCAAACTTTATCTAATAAGGGTTCCATTAGAAATACTGAGAATAAGACATAGGTATGGTTCATATTTTTTAGTTCCTTTCCATAATAATACAAATAACCATTCCTTTCTAATATGTTTTGAAAGCTCCGAACCAATATTCTTTTGAAATGCTTTCAAAATAATCAACAACTGCAGCACTAATAACTCCTTCAGACGAAAACTGTATATTTTAAATAAGTCCAAATATGCAAAAGTGCCAAATCAAGTGAGTATGTTAGTGGTCTATAACTTTTCTTATTTGAAATCGTTACTAAAGTGCACTAGAATCTTCATTAAAAGTTCAAAAATCGGCACTAAAAGTAATTTATTATTTCCTGCAAATGGAGTGTTGCCAACCCTGTGGATAATTATTGTATATATAAAATGGTGTACGGTGCGCAATAGTAAATTTGTACGTAAAATGACAAGAAGAACAAATTAAATAATTCTCATGAAAAAGTTTGTGATAACACATATATTTTTAAGTGTTTATTACATAACTTGAGTTTCCGGAGGTTCGCAATTTTGAACATAAGTTTGTTTGTTTGACTGGCGCAACTATCAGATTTGTCAACATAACCTATGAAAATAAATATTACTTTCATTTTTACAAATTTTCGATATCAAATAAAATTGAATAAGCACCTCAGCACTGAAGTTCCTTTTTATCACCCAAATGGTTTATTTTCCTCGGCAAATAAATTCCACATTTATGATAAAATGTAGAACTTCAGTACTTTCATACATACATATTTGCTAAAACACTGAAGTGCTATTAAAGCTGCCCTATGGGAAGAAGAATTATTATGATATTATAATAACATAATTCCTGTTTCTGCCATTCTACTGAGTACTTCAGGCAAATATTTTTCAGTGTACCATTTAGCTGTAACTTTCTTCTGTTCATCCATCTTAATTGCACCTACTAATCCTGTAATTCCAAAAAATTACCATCTTTATGAATCCATACAAGACTCTATTGGTTTGTAAATACGTCGAAATAAAAAGAATAGTTGTTTCGTAACCAGACATTAAAAAAAAGGTGTCTACCACTATTTAATAGCGTTAAAGTTTATTGACAAATTCGTACCCTTTCCGCTTTTTTGAAATCAAAAAGATGATGTGGTACAAAACGATTGACAATTTTTTTAAATGCAGGTCATCACATATGATTTTATTAATAGATTAACATGCAATTTTCAGTTTTACTGCATGAATGGCTTTAATGTCTCCTACATTTTTTTTTGTTAACAGCAATAGTTTGTTTTTCGATAACAACTGTTAGAGGACACTCTGCTACTTTTTAGTACCAGCGGAAAATTAATAATAACTAACTTTTTAAAATGATGATGCAAAATTTTGTTTTTGACAACCAATCTGTTTTTCTTATTCTCAATAATTCTAACGTAATCCTTCTGATTATTTTCGTACGAATTTATCGTACACTCCTTATAAAGAAAGAAATAGTATAAAATTAATTTTTGTAAAAATAATAGTATATTGTTCAATGAGCATGGGAATGAAGTTTGCATCTCAAGCCGGAAGGCCAATGATGTAAATCATTCAAATGAGTAATAGCAATTACATGCGAATAGAATACTATGCTTTATAAATACAACTCTCAAATAATAACATATTTGTAGTGAAAAATAAGTAGACAGACAAATCTAGTTATCGCTGTTGTAGCAAGCTTTTCCAGTAACAAAATTATGAATTGATTTGACATTTAGCAGAAAATTTTGAAATCGACTATTCAGCTACAATTTTAGATTAAGAAAAAAATAAAATTGTGAAAATAGCAAAACTAGTTTCATTTTGGCTTTTTATATGAAAAAAAATCTGTTGTGGCCAGCACAAAACCTTCCGTTAATTCGATGTATTTTGTATATATCCCATACCTAAAGTTCCTTGAAAAAGATTCTGTATATCCTGTAAAATTGTAACCCGAACATACTATTTTTTACAAATTTTATACCGAAAGTTCCTTTCCCTATTTTATTAGGGCTCGCTGTTTCTGACTCTTCTCTTTAACTCATTCCTGTCCAACACATCTTCTTCACGCAATTCTTCCTCTCTCAAATCTTCTGCTACACATTCCTTCCATCTCCTCTTTGGTCTTTCTCGTACTTCCGGCATTGAATATTCAAATCTTGAGGCGAGGCGCAACCACAAGTCACTTGCGAGGGACACTCTACCACATTCACATATAACATTGGTTTTGCATTTGACACTGACATCTGTCAATTAAATTTTTTTGAATATCTCTGCTATTTCCATAATTTTAGCAAAGCTGACTAATTTTTGAAAGTTAATATCTCTTAATGTCTCTAAAACTCTACAACTATTGAATATGAAGGAAAATGTATAATCAAACCGTATAGAGAATAAGATATTCCTTTATATTGATAATCACAAAATGTTGAAAAATGATATTTAACTGCGTTTTTTCAAGAAAAACTGTGAAAAACTTCAAATAGGGGTACTTCCGGTGGATCAATTATAACCAAAATCTAATCAGCTCTTCATATTGATGCAAAGAAGAGGAATACGAAAGAATTATAATTTTTAGAATTGTAGAATTGGAGTTATCAACCGAGAAAAATTTGTCAAACACGGACACACACACATACACATACACATACAGACATCATCTTAAAAATAGCAAATTCGTATTCTAGGGACCCTAAAACGTGCTTATTCATTAAAAACTCACCAACGAATTTTTTGACCAAAGACAATACCTTCCTTACCTAAACGTGGCGGAAGGTAAAAATATTTTGTTTGTACTCTGAAAGGTAAGTATGATTTTACTTTGACATAACGATTGAATAATATTATTTCATTGAATTGTCAATATTATTCACTTAGCAACAGTAACGAAGGTCATTAATTGAGAAAAATCGGTTGTATTATGGGTATATTATTTGACAGTGGATAAAAGTGCATATAAATGCTTCAAATATTTCCATTGAAGATTGAAATATCTTAGTCAATGAACCAAATTTTCCCACAACGCCTTACCAGGAACATTCCTTCATTCGTGTCTTCCATTCACATTCTCAGCACTAATAGTCAATATTTACCCTATCCACTTATAGCATAATGTATCTGGGATGGAGCTCTCAGACCAGTAGTGTCTGTATACGTATGTGTATAGTGGCAAGGACCAAGCAACCGAGTAGATTTGCAGGAGTGGTCGACGTGGATGCGGTCGGTAGCTGGACAAACAAGCCAGGGGCTTGTCGGCTAACAATGTCAGGAGGAGATACACTTGCTGCGTCCCATAACTCCCATACGAACCGTTCTCTCAATGATAGATAGAAGGTACGGGTAATTGAGTTTGGATTTACATTTTGGTTGTTAATTGTGGACAGTGATTGAATTTGGAGGTCTGGACAGATGGGTCAATGACGAAATATATGATTTGCAAACAAAATCATTGTACGAGTTTTGCACTCTGTGCAAAGCTATAAGCGTTTGAGAAACATTCTCTGTAATAAAATTGTATTTTACATTTTAAAACCTGCCACAGAAATATGCCATTAACTTTAAGAATTAATGAAAGAAAGACACTGATTATGATCAAATAATTGATATTAATCCGAGTTCGTTGCAAATGTTACAGTTGTACCAAAAGACTGGTTTTCGACTATTATTTTTTCTCATATACGAGTAAAATATCATAAGTGGTATATTTTTTTTGCAAGAAAATTTTCAGATTGTGACGAGCTAGTTCCAATCCTGAGATGAGGCTGTAACTGCATGTCATTTGCGAGGAACACTATAGGTCTGTTCGTTTGTCTTACTCTTTCTACTCCATGCGTAAATCCGCGTTCGTTTGTAGCAGAGCATTACTTGAATTTTGTTTGTTTTCAATCGAGCAATTGCTAGTATCAGCTTAGATCATGATTTTCTTACTCCACATAATTTCTCATACTATTTATTAGGTTATTGGTCTACTAATGAATTATTTTTTTGTGAACAGTTTCAGACTATTGTTCGACGACATATTATATGTCTCATATAGAAACATATCATTGGCATAATTTATTATTACGTTTTTTTTTATTAAAAAATCCAAGTTATCAAACATTTGTTTATGATAGCTCTAAAGTTTTGAAAAGTTACTTGCACTACATAAAAATTACGTTCCTTTGTAAACGCTTCGAGCAAATGCTCAAATCTGATCTAAGCGAATAAGTGAAAAATATCAAAGTACTCTAGCATGTTTAGAGTATGACAAACGAACAGACCTTATGACTTACCATTTTCTGATCCTATACTTTCCATCTTTGGTTTTGCACTTGACAATGACATCTGTCAATTAGAATTTTTTTATATAAGTATATCAGCTGTTTCCATAATTATAGCAAAGCTAACTGATTTTTGAAAGTTATTCTCTTTATAATTCTTTAATTCTATATCTATTGAATATGAACGAAAATGTATAATCAAACCGTATAGAGAAGAACATTTTCTTTAATATTTATACTAACATAAATTGCCAAAAATAATATTTGACTGCGTTTTTTTTTTTTAAAGAAAAACTGTTAAAAACTTCAAATAAGGGTAATTCCGGTGGATCAGTTATAAAGAAATTCTAATCACCTCTTCATACGGATGTAAAGAGGAATAGGAAAGAATTCAAATTTTTAAAATTGTGGTATTGGAGTTATCGTCGGAGAAAAATTAATTTGTCACACACACACAGACAGACAGACAGACAGACAGACAGACAGACAGACAGACAGACAGACAGACAGACAGACAGACACAGACATATACACATACAGACCTTATTTTAAAAATAGTAAGTTCGTATAGTAGGGACCCTAAATCGTGCTTATTCATTAAAAACTCACCACCGATTTTTTTGACCATAGACAATACCTTCCTTACCTAAAGGTGACAGGGTGTAATAAGTGAACAAATCCCAATTGGACAGACATATAAACAATATGTTCCTATACACTGTTAACATGTAAAAAAATCGCTTATTAAAACTCACTTGTAAAAATATCGTATCTTGTTGGCTCAAAGAAAGCGATTTTTTTTGTGATAGTATTTTGTCGAAATAAAACTTGGTAACTAGGTAGATTCCTGAATTTAGATTGGTTTTTAAATTTATAAGTGAAATAGGCTAAGCAAAAGAATTTACAAAAAAATAACCTGTAACTATGTATTAACTTAGTCTATTTGAAAGTTATATTGGATTGATGAATGGCCCATCTTTGTCCAGGTATTGTATCACAGCCTTAAACCCTGTCATGGCCCGTCACACAAGATCTCTCCATGACTGATTGACGTCCAAGTGTCTCAGACTATCGACGTCCTTTTAGTCCGAGACATACCACCCTGCCTCGCTGCATTACCATGCAGACGATGTATAAACAACGTGAACGCGGACAATAACATGCCAATGATGTTACTAATACATTTCAATATTTTAGTGTCTTTGTTGGCAAGATATTTTCATTCCATTCAAAAGCAAAGTGAAGAAATTAAAAAAAAATGGTTTAAAATATTTGTGTATTCTTAATGATAAATGCTTTCGCTGCAGCGATAAAGAGCCCTATTTCATCATAGACTCTCCGCTGGTTTTTTGTTATATTTTTCCTGCTTATTAAATATAATTACATTTACGGGCTCATTAAAATTACTGTAAATATTAATGGCTCGGTCGTTGTTAGATGAATTATTCATTATCAAACAGGCCATGGAATGAACGTGAACGTGAACAGTTGAACACATTTGAGTGCGTTCAGTTTCAGGTCTGTGACTTTTACTTTCAGCGTAGTCAAGGTAACGAGGTAGTTGAACTGTTTTTCAATAACTTTTAAATTCTCATCAGGATGGCAAAGCAGAAGCATATGTAGACATACACTTCATGGAATAATTGTTCAACGTGTTAAAAATAATTTGTATTCGGTTTGAATATTAAGAAAAGTGATTGATTAGGCGTGGAACTATTTAATGAATGCGGAATATTTAATGACAGAGTTTCAGAAATTGCTTCTTACCATAGACTACAAAAGCTAATTTTAATAGTATAATAATATATTATGAAACAAGTCTATATGCTACACTAGACTTAAAGCACGCACGACAAATTTAAAGCCACGACTGTTGTTTACGTTGCTGTTTTTGTTGACAGTCTGTCAGCTCTCTGGAGTCTCCATTCTTAATTTTCATCATTGCTTGCAATTAATATCTTTTCACAAACTGTATGCGTTTATGAAGCAAATTAACAAAGGATACGATACTAAAAAGTCTTGGTTTTTACAGAAGAACAGTTATCTATATAATTTTTTTTAAATTCATGATGTGATACCTATTTGTTTTTGAGGGTTATTGAATTATGAAAATTTCGGTAGACTTGCATTAATTAATCGTTCTTCATGTTTTTGGCTTTTTGGTTCACGCAGAAGATATGAAATGTGTGATTTACACATATAGCTGATATCAGTAGAGCGGGTTCTGATTCTTGTACTGTAATATGTTTACTTGTATACGCTTCTTAATTTACTTTTAAATACTTAACAATTTATTGACAATATACCACACATGTAATTTATACATATTTCTAACCTAAAAACTGAAATAACTAACGCATAGTAAAACCGGAATTGTATGACAACGCGCTTTCGCAATAATGCAATAGGGTAGTTGCGCATTTTCCAATTTATTTTTTTTCTGAAAGAATTGTTCAAGTTATTCACTTTAATACATATTTTATGTCTGAGAACTGTATATTTTTCAAAATATAATTTTTTAAAACAAAATTCTTATTTCAAATTTTTCCGTGGTGACGTGCTTTATTAATACCAATCACAGTCTTTCTTGCCTAGCGGTACACTCTCGGTTGTACACTCTGTACACAATACTACCATTTTTATTTGAAACGATTTATATGTTTGAGAGAAGCACTATTTCAAAAGAAATTATTCATTTTCACACAAATTCATTAGTTTCATTACCTTGTTTTAAAACTGCTGATATAGAAAAGAAAAATAAAATATGATTTTAACACGTAAAACATAGGTTGTGTCACTAAAAATGACATGTATATTCACTGGAGTGTGCAGCCACCTGCTGGCGAAATTATGAAGTTGTCTATATAAGAATTAAATATCTGGTATTCAAGTAAATAATTATAAAATATACGTACTATTAAATAATACTTTTGTATCTGTTAATTTTCTTTTAGAATTATACTGTAAATATTTGTGTGATACAATTAAATATAATTCAACATCTTCGCTTTATCGTGGTATTCTAATAAGCTTGTAAGAGTCATACAGACTTGGTCGAACTATATAATTAAAAGTCTACGTCACAAGAATTCCACCGCGAACTTTATTTACGGAAATTATGAATGAAAAGTTTTATATTTTCTAATAATTTTTACATTAATATGTTTAGAATTAATTTATATTTCATAATTAATATGAAAAAATAACATTTATTTTTTTCGCAATTATCCTATTAGAATTCGAAAATATTTTTTTTCTTATACCTGTATCATAATTCATGGTTATCGAACTAAAAAGAGTGCGAAAAGGACCGATTAATCACCCAATAATAGGTAAGGACAACATGAGAACAAGAAAATACAACAAATATTCCATCACTCAAACAACAACAATTTTGAGACTTATTAATGAAGAAAATATACGATCAAGGATAGGAAGTTACTAGTAGAAAGTTCTTTGGTATTTTGATAATAGTAGGTACATCATTTTAATATTTCAAAAAGGAGTAATAATTAAAATTAAATATGGAGTTATAGACTAATCACCATAGAAATATGGTTATGTTATGTTATGCAAATCCGCATAGTTAGTCAATCTCAATGGAAACAATGTTACGTCACATCACGCAAAATTATGAAACGTCAAAATCAAAATTTGAAATACTCGTTTCACGATATTGTACAGGTATAATAAAAAATAGCGTATGATACACGTTTATTAAAGCAGTCGTGCCTAATGGCCGGTTTATACACTTGTATCATAACATACTATTATAATAAAAAGTGCTTACACCACAGTAACTATGGATAACAAAAATTAATTAATTTGTGATGTTTTCAATTTTAGCTGATAATCATAAATAAACAAATTAATAATGTTTGTTGCTGCTTAGCGACTTTTAAGCACAGAAGTGTTTTAATTTTGGGATTTTGCACGCTTTTTGATATGCCAATCAGTGATTATGATGCAGGTACAATAATTTTTTTATTTATTTATATTTTGTAACTATTGGTAACCTTGAGCTTATTCATTTCTTAAAAGACATTATAGATCGAGCAAGTTGCCTAGAATTCCATTTCATTGAAATATATAAAATATCGATCTATCGGTTTTCTATAAGCAGCCACAAATGTATCTAATCATTCAACCTATAAGTAAACAAATAAACTTTGTTCTCTATTAATTTTTCGCTAATAGTAACACAATTATGTTTTCTTTTCTTTGTGCAATATGCAGAGTAACGACCATCTGCGAACTAACAGTTATTCCTTGAATATCAGTTTCTGAGAACAGAGATGTTTTGTCGGTTATTGGTTTCGTTTGATTTGTAAACAATGCAATAAGTCTACTATCGCTTGTAGCATAATGTATCATTGTTCGTAATGAGAGATATTAAATGTTATGTTCATGATATGAAAGAAAAGTGGTTAGGTTAGGTTAGACCAATGCTAACGACTTCTATGTGTTGTCTTTGGTCAGTAATATAAACTTAGATAATAAATTGTTACTAAATTATATGCTATTTTCTTATTTCATTATAGCATTTATATCTTTATTTACATATTTATAAGCTAGATGATTTCTCATTCATATACCTGTGAGAAATATTGATTAGTTTAAGTATATTTTACTCATGAAATATTCAATAAACTTTTTAAGTGTTTATACATCTTAAGAAGTACAAGATATTTACAAATTTGATTAAGAATTTTAAGACAAATTTTTAGGTAATCATATACTGTCAATAATAAACTAAATCAGAACTACGCAGTGGATCAAAAAGTTTACGGAACGAAAAGGTTAAAAATATTATAGTGGAAGATGTCCGGCTGAAGAAAATGCAGCCTGCCGAAATAGTTAGAATATTAAAGAAGACAAAAATACAAATTTTTAGAATTCTTTAAGTTCGAGGTGCTACCCAAAATATCGGATATTTTTTTTTTTTTAGGTTGGTACGGCGCTATTTCCGACTTCTCTCGCCAGGGGTTTTTACTAAACGCCCTTTGCATTTGTTGCCCAAATCGACTTTTGACTGTTTTTTTTCTTGTCATACATTCAAATGTATGCCTCTCTGGTCGTTGGAAAGCATATGTGAAACGAATTTCGCTGCGACAAATTTCATGTTCAAAATTGAAGTCAAATGTCGTTGGCATAAACTCCAGCATATTTCAGTGAGTTCTGCCAATTCATCAATTGTTCTACGATGATCAGACCTGCTCTTATCACGAATATTTCAAAGCTTTCGACCGTTCTGGATGTCGAGGGTCGCCCCGATCGCCTTCATTTGACATTCGGCTACGCAGAAAATCTCGAGAATACACTTGCTTGGCTCAAAGTTACCTCCTCCTAATCCCTCCGAATTATTGCGACAGTTTCCTCTGTTGATTTCACTACCAGGAAGCATAACTTTAATGTCTGCCGCTGCCAAATCGGCGAACACGGTAAACAGGGCTTAAAAAACGTCAAGCATCAAGGAGCAATAGATCCAAAAGGTTGTCTACTAAAAACACCGCCAAAAAATATTTGTATAGAAATTTAAGAGAATGCCTCGTATTCCATTGTTAATTTGTTCATTATCAAGAAAACGTAAAACGTCGGCCGTCTTCAAAAATATGATCCTTTATTATTCTTCGACTCCTGTGAAGTCCACAATCGCATCTATCTCTCAAACCTTCATAACTCAATCACACTTTCAGTTTTTTTCAACGCCTGCTTTTCTTTTTCTTCGTATTTAATTAGAGTTGGATAAATCACATAGCAAGTCGCAATTGCAAAGCAAGTCGCAACTGCAATAAGCCGTCAATGCGTCTTGGTGTCTTGCATCACGTATCAACCTACGCTGACATATCTTTAGTAAATGGCAGAGATACGATGTAAGATTTGTAAAAACAGACAACTGTATGTACCTACTAGTAAACCTTGACATGAAGCTGAGAAGGAAATGGAAAAGTGAAAAGAGTGACATTAGATTTGAAAAGTGATTCGTGGTTTCAGATGGGAAATCATTGGCAATGCAAAGATATGTACACTGTACAACTTATCAAAATATTCTAAAAGAGATTTTTGAACATAAGTCATAATCTATTATTTCATTATAAAATTAGTTATTAATATCATATTTTCCAATGCCTAAGTTATGCTAAACCGTATTCTTTAAATTACTTTACCAGGTTACTTGTGATATGAGATGTACTTGAAGTTGTACGAAGGAAGAAATTTGGACTCAACTTACCTAAAAAAGAAAAAAAATCATTAATGAAACAATCAAATATTTATTGTAAACGTTCTATAAGCTAAGCCGACTAGTTTAGAAATATTATTAATATCCTACGGTGTCGCATCGTCCACTGAAATGTATATTCGATTATTTTCGAATTTCTTCTTGTGTAACTCCTGATAAGCACGCATTTAAAAAATGGTCAAAATGTTAATAAATTAAAATCTCTTTCGAAAGCTACATTGAAAATCTTAACCATATACGTGTGTAAGAGGGAAAGAAACGTAATCTCATCGGGAAATAATAACACTGGATCATGTTACCGAAAGTAGTAGTGGTCCTTAATTTAAATAAAATGCTATAAAATAAACTCTATATTGATATTGCATGTAAAACCATTTCGACATACTTTACAGCAAGCTGAAGAACTCAGTGGACAAAACGATAAATCAAACGTGGTTTATAAAGTTCATTGCTCCACTGAAAATGGCAAAAATGCATACGTAGGAACTATTAAACGATATTTGAAGATCCGGATGAGCGAACATCGCAGATCAACACAAAACAACACGGCGAACAAATGTGCTCTGGCTGAGCATTCCAGTACACTACAATACTTTCATTTTGGAAAATTTCAAGATTTTGGACGAAGAACGGAATTACTCCAAACGTATGTTTCTTGAAATGCTACATATCACGCATGATTGCATCAACATCAATGCAAGAACTGATATGCAAGAACTAAATAGTGTATATTTTGGTGTATTGGAAAATCTTAAAAAATCTGATGTGGCCAACACATGACCTCCCGCCAATTCCATGTTTAAAATAGCAGTGAGCTTTAAATAAAGTATTATTTCCGGTTAATCCTTTTTGTAAATAAAATCTAATTTGTTTTCCAATAAATAGAAAAGTCTGAAATACGAAATTTTGGATTGTTTTATTGTTTTTCTTCAAAAATCTGTTAGAGCTCCAAATTACATCCGATTTATCATATATGGTTAAAATCTAATATGTTGTTTTAAATTATATATTCTTATAAAAATCAGCATCATCTTCTAGGTGCTCTAAAACGCAATCTTTGTAAATTCTTCGCCGTACATGATCCATTTCGTAAATGTGCAGTTGTAAATTAATATTAATTTATAGTGCTGCAAAAATAGCAATTAGCAAATTTAAATCAGATCATCCTGTACATCTAACATTTATATAAATAATTTTTTTTTTATTTTTTTATTTTTTTTTTTTCTAATATATTATTTTTACAAACCTTAATTAAATATTTTACTATTATATTCTCTTTAACACGGTTTCATTATTAATTTTAATATAATTGCTTCCTGTCAGTGACATTTGTTTAAATATGTCAAAACTGTCATTAAAATTATGTTTTTGTTTGACGCATAGGCTAGGTGATGCATGAAAATAAATTATATTATATATTCATATTTAAAGTTATTTAGAGATATTTACTGAATGTTAGTATCGTAGAATTGAAGATTGTACCATTAATCAATTTTAATTTGTAAAAGTTGCTAAAAAATAATATTCAATGAATTTTTTACAAGAAAAACTTTTAAAAGCTTGTATAAATGATACTTCCGGTTATCCAATATATACTAAAAACCAATGAGCACTTCCCATATTAGTATAGAATGGGTATACAAAATTTCAAATTTTTCTGATTGATAGTATTTGAGTAATCGTGTCCACAAGATCCACACACACACAGCCACACAGACACACATACACACATCCATACCTACAGACATCATTGTAAAAATGTTAAAATCGGATTCTGTGGACATCAAAACGTGCTTATTGAATAAAATCTCTATATGCGATTTTTAACACGATCCCTATACCTCCCTTACCTATGGTAGCGGGAGGTAAAAAGAAAAAGCTAATTTCAGGCCTAATTAAGAATCAGTTAAATTTTTTACATTTTATTTATATTCCTACACCAAACTACACAATTATTGGTGTAGTGACGACCAATAAAAGTCCACATTGATGATGTCACCAAAAAATCTTTCTACAGGAAATTTCCAGCAATTTTCCGATTTATTCTGTTGATGATTTTTAGAGCAAATTAATGTGTATGTAGTCTTTATGAATTCTTTGTACGATGTGTAAAACTGAATGTTAAGAATAACTGTTTTTCGTGTACATGTGTAAAACTGAATGTTAAGAACGAATGTATTTTGTGTACATGATATGTCATACCTATTTTGTAAGATCGTAGTGTAAGTGTGATAATGTCCATATTATTTTAGTTTTTATTGAATGTTATAGAATCTGAAGAAGGTATAAGTGTACACCGAAACGTCGGTGTCGTAAGAATAATTGCTATTTGACTGAAATTTCGAGTACATAATTGTTAATACCTTATCCATACCACAGCCGAGAAATTTTCCCACATTTTATCTATATTACCCAATATTATAAATATGCAATATTTTTTCTTCAAATTCAATTTCACAATACCTATTTATTTCGACCATCTGCTCCGCCCCTATGTAGGATTTCAAAACACGCATCCATGTTTCGGCACTTCAAAGCCCATGTGCCTAAGGTACGGCTCGGGCTGGCCCGTAGGCGTACACACATGTGCGGCATTCCACTATAGGATTAAATAACCCGTAACTAGAGTATGCAAAGTAGCAAACGGACCAGGGTATTGCACGAGAGCTAACGGGACCGCAGACGTTTATAAGTTTATAAGGAAAGTTAGAAGAAAGGAACATGGAAAGGAAAATGATGAAGAAAGGAAAGGAAGAGCAGTGAAAATGAAGAAGGTAATTATGGATCTCGCGTGATCTACACAAATTTAAAAATTAAAAGAGTAACAATTAGTTTATTTATTTTTAACGTGGAGCATATATTAGTTATTTCATGAATTTTAATGATATAATGATTTACAGATTGTTCATCTTAAATGATTCATCATTGCTATCTTGAGAACTAGAAGGGCTGGTTTGTGATGAATTTAATTTACGAATTTACTGTTTATAATTTAGATTTTAAAATATAAACCTAAAACGCATACGGTGGTTTATGAACGATTTAAATTTAGAAATTTGAAATTTGAATTTAGAATGTAACTATATTCTATATTTCCAAATGTAAATTTCATATGCGACCAATCACAAGAGAGAACTATAAACATGGCGGTAAGATATAACTTTGCTTCATCCGTCAGCTGTCTTTTCTGTTTGTGAGTTGTTGACATTTTGAAGATGGATTCACACGAACAAATTGATATTTTGTTTTTTGTTAATAAGCAGTGAATTGTACAAAAATAAAAACGTTTGCGTGTTTTCAATGCAACGAGGGATAACAAGGAATTAAATACATGCACACTCATACGAGTATATTTGAAGAATTGTTCAAGATCTTGTTATTTCACTTTCAGAAACAAACTATGATACTGCCCGTTGACAAATTAAAGTGTTCGTAAGCCTAACCATGGCCTAACCACGACCTAACACAGAATTTACGTTTTTTAAGTTTGTGTTTGTTTTATTTCTTTATTATACTATTTGACTATTTTTTGGCTTCATTATTTTTGTCCTACATTTTTCGATATTTATCTAATGAATTAGGTAAGTAAATAGAAAATTTAAATATGTATTTAGTTAATTCCTTTATTTACGTTTAGTTCAATACTAAATGTAGTCATTTAATCTAATTATGTGTTTAATTTTACTATAATCTGTTATTTTAAATTTAGAAAATTAACTATACATCAACTTAGATAATTTAATGAAACATATTAGTAGGCTGAAAAGTAATGAATTTGTTTAGTTAATTTAACTACAATTTAGAAGGTTTTTTCTGTGTAACAAATTCATGGCTATAAAAATAAAATTGTAACCGAAAATCTGAACTGATAACTAGTGAAACAACAAACGACAAGCATTGACAAGTCACGTGATAGATTTTGATTGGTCAAATCCAAAATTTCAAAATGGAACATAAACTAGAAAGAAAATATCAAATCAAAAGTTATAAATGTAAATTTATAAATTAAATTCATCATAAACTAGCCCTAAGAGGTACAAAGAAAATTAAATTGGGAAACAATTTAATTTCCCGTTGACCGTTTATTATGAGTTATGTTAATGTATAGATTATTATTCATTACTGACTATTACTACTATTTTTATTTCTAAACAATTTTAGTGGATAACCATAAAAATAGCTCGTCCAACAATCATTTGAACAAATGACCTAAATCCTCCGTATTAATACTAATCGTCGCTACGTGAAAATTGTAGTTTTTTTTTTCAGAGTACATTATATGTTTATGAAAGTTAAAAATTGCCTGAAACTATTTAAATAGGCTAAAGTTTTATTGGTGTTCCGAAGTTGCACAGTAAAATTGTTATACAAGATATTATGCTTGCTTATCAATGAACGCTCATTACTAACCTGGGCACCAGGTAATTTCAAGATGGAAATGTACATGAGTTGCAGGATTGTATTGAATGACATTTTTTAAATTTTAAGTACCTATATAAATTTACAAATTAAAATAATATTGTGGTAAATTTCCGTGACTATATGTCAAATTTTTTATCATAATCTTCGCTGCAAGTTTCAGAATTTGAAAAATTTAAATCTATAATATGTGCATAGCTGAATAGAAGCAAAATGTATGAAGTATGAATTTTTTACCGTAGTAACATATTGCTTGCAATTATTCGAAACTTCTGGACTTAGTTTTTCTACTTCTTTTCCATGTAAACGTATCAGTGAAGAATTAACCTGTGTATTGATTTATTAATCTACCCCGGGACGACATGTTAAACTTAAGCAGATTAAAATATTGCTTTTGGTTGTGAGTTTTAAAAGGCGAACACATTATAATAAAATAAATAAATGTCACTTTTTGACCTATGTGCTAGGTCCGCCGGGACTAGAATTATGATACTCGTTCTTTAATATACTACTAAAATGAATTTTGAACTAATTTCAATAGAATTTTTGCCATTGAGTTAGCGTCTAATATACATCAACCTAAATAGTGATTTATCGGTAACATTACTGAATTTGGCATGAGAATTTGCAAGTCCAACTATAACAAATCTTTTATGCAATATTATCCTTTAAATGTCAATAAGATATACGTCTCAATTATGCGTATATTACACCTAATAAATCACAGTTAAGTGCTGCTACATTAGGTAAAAACAAAACACATTGGTATCAGATTCCAATTTTGTCGCTGCCTTACATTTCTGATTATAAATTTAAATGTCGTTTCTGTATGCAATATTTCGACCGGAGTAGGAATTCGTCCGTGGGTTTCCCGTTGTCGGAAAGGCGTCATAACATAACATATGTTGATATTGAGCCATATTACACATATTAAGCCATATGGCGTAATTTGTTATATAATTTATATCCTACACTATGGAACACAAACATAGAAATAGTGCAAACGATAGTTGGAATTAAAACTTATGATTTCCTACAATATCGGCTGTTTTGATATTCAATATTACCTTGACATGTATTGTAAGTAAGCTGTATTTGTAATAAAAAGAATAATGTATAATTTTGCATATATAGTTACATAATAGGTGATAAATAATTTAAATGTAAACGATTCTAAGACAGTAATATCATAATGGAAGAATAAATGATCCTATAATAATAGTTTACATCAACAAGATAAATACTCTTTCGTTCAATTTCAGAATAATATAACCATAAAATAAACAAATAAATTAATATTCTCTGTTTTTTAAAATTTATTTGTACTTGGATTTTATAGAATAAAAGGTTTTACATCCAAAGAGGGTTTAATTCAGTATAAAGGCTTATTCACAGCTACGAAAATAAGAAATATAAATAAATATATAATAAATATATACTTATATGTACTATGTACTTACGGCTAATATTAAATAAATTATTATAATTATTGTTATTATTATTTTAATCAAAATGCTTCCAATGGCATCTTACAGTATTATTTTTTTTTAATTTCATCTAGTTGAAAATGATTTGTACTTTCAAATGTATAAAAATATATAGGGTGTCCCATTTCAAATATGAAAGTAAATGTCACTTCCGGTTAAATAGGAGGCGCTACCATCGTGCCAAATACCACGATTTGTGAGCTCCTAAGCCTAGATTACAAATATATAAAGAAATTTAAAAAATAATAATTATTTAATAGTTATTTACGATTAACACTACATACAAGTATATTAAATAAAAATAAACATTAAAATAATTGGAATTTAAATTCGACACATTAATCTGAAATTAGCTACAAAGCAGTGTATATGTATAAAAGTATGTAATAAAGTTTTGATATTATTAGTTTTATACTTTTCGTACAAAAAAATATTTTACAACACTCTTCGGGGGAAAAATAGTATGTTACAAAAAATTGGTATTGGTATATTATTTCATTATAAGAAAATAAACGCTTCACGAAATATATTTTATGGTTAACAAGAATTAAATAAATATATAAGTAAAAGAAATAGCACTTGATTTTACATGAATTAAAATTCATAGAAAAAAATTGGTCAATATGATTTGTACACTTGTCTCTTACTAGCAACATCTCTTACTCTTGGTTTAATTGAGGATAACGCTAGTCTTATCCAAGATTTAACATCTGATAATTGCGAAAGTTATTTTGTGTTGATACTACTTATCAATTTTGAGAATGTGATATCACATAAATGAGTGGAAGTAAAGAGCATTCTCAACCAGCAAGCGCATATGAAATATTACAGAAACAACATAACAAACCAAAAAGTTACAAAAAAAAAACTGAATGAAAGTAACATTTAAAAAAAATCATAATTTGTCGCTCCCTAGTTTGCGCATTTCTGATGTAGTTGTTAAGAGAATTAATAAATTAAATATTTTAATAACTAATAACTTTTTTAAAATTTTTGACGTCCCTTTTATAAAGTTGTTGTAAAGTCTATTTTAGTAGTAAATTTAAATATTTGTTGGTTTGCAGAAAAAAGATATCATATTTTGAAAATTGATAAAAGTAGGAAATAATAAAATGATAAAAAATGAGTACTCATATACAAAAAGGTCACCAATGCATTTATTTAAACAAACCAATAAATAGTACGATACTATGATTCACTAAAACATTTGTCCTTACTCACAGTTTCTATTTCTCACATGTAATCGCTAGGCAAATACGAAATACGCAACAAATGTTCGCAATTAACTCTGCCAAATAGAGCCTGGTTTGAATGACACCGTGTTCCCATAGTTCACCGCGGCTGCAGGACAAAGAGTTGAAGTCAAAGAGCAAATGACAAGTATAAATCGCGGTTTACATTGTTCCTCGGTGAGCCAGCCAAGCCGGCAGACATGGCACAGAGCTGTGTCAACTACGATTGCTTAAGAAAGAAATGTGGGTACGGTGGAAAAAAGGAGACAGGAATTGATTACGAATATTGTTTTTGCAATATAGAACAGTGACAAGAAAATAAAAGTGTGGAATTGACATGAATTTATAAAAAAATATCGCTCTCTCCAAGTTGGAAAAACTTTAAGATATCTGTCGCAGAATTCAAGAACAACCAATGTCATGGATTAATGGAGACACGTATGCTGAGTCCGATGTTGCACTTATATCATCCTAACTTTATATACCCTAAATAAAGTAATTATTTTAGATTTTAAGAATTAGATTTTAGGGTTTTGCAAGTTTTCCAGAAGCACACTATGCACTAATTAAACAAATCATGTTCGTTGCTATAATTTATCCTAAACGTCTAATTTACTGTCAAAGAATAACTTCTTCGCTTCTTTTTACCTTCCGTCAAAAGGAAGGTATTGTCTTTGGTCAAAAAATTCGATGGTGAGCTTTTCACGAATAAGCACGTTTTAAGATCCCTAGAATACGATTTTACTAATTTTACATTGATGTCTGTATGTGTGTGTGTGTGTGTGTCCGTGTGTGTGTCTGTGTGTGTGTCTGTATGTGTATCCGTGTGTTCGTGTGTGTGTGTGTGTGTGTGTGTGTGTGTGTGTGTGTGTGTGTGTGTGTGACAAATTTTTCTCCGACGATAACTTCAAAACTACAATTCTAAAAATTATGATTCTTTCGTATTCCTCTTCTTTACAATCATATGAAGAGCTGACTAGATTTTGGTTATAATTGGTCAACCGGAAGTACCCTTATTTGAAGTTCTTAACAGTTTTTCTGGAAAAAACCCAGTTAAATATCATTTTTCGACATTTTATGATCATTAATATGAAAGAAAATCTTATTCTCTATACGATTTGATTATACGTTTTCCTTCATATTCAATAGATATAGAGTTATAGAGAGATTAAGAGAGTTTAAGTTTCAAAAACCAGTCAGCTTTGCAAAAATTATGGAAACAGCAGATAATAATCAAAAACTTCTAATTGACAGATGTCAGTGTCAAGTGCAAAATCAAAGTGGAAAGTATAGGATCAGAAAGTAATTTAAGTGACAGAGGGTCCCTTGCAAATGTCTTGCAGTTTCAATGCCGGGAGTACAAGAGAAGATGGAAGGACTGTGTAGCAGAATATTTGAGAGAGGAATAACTGTGTGAAGAAGATGCGTTGGATAGGAATGAGGAAGTGTGAAGTGCAATTTACAGAATGTACATTCGTGTTAAAATTATACTGGATTTATGGAATCTTTTCAAAGGAACTTGCAATATGGAATTTGTAAAAAATAGTGTGTTCGTGTTACAATTTTACAGGATATATAGAATCTTTTCCAAGGAACTTTTGGTATCGTATTTGTACAAAATACATTGAATTGACGGAAGATTTTGTGCTGGCCACAACAGATTTTTTATAAAATATATTAACATTTGAAACACCAAATTAAATCGAATTGTATAATTAATTTTTATTATTCTAAAGTGTTGCCATGCAAACCAATTGATGTCATTAGTGTGCCATTCAGAGTTGTATTTATGTGAATAAGACATAAATCCTAAATACCTACTAAATGTCAAAATGGAACATCGGACACAGCCTTAGACTAAGTTTCCAACTACACAAAAAAAAATCTCCAAAGACATTTGAACAAAATTGTTCATTGTGATATTGACAAAAACAGTGTCTAAATTTACACTTTGAGAAAGCGAAGTAAGAAAATAACTATTCTGGACTCAAATTTTCGTTGGACGACGATGATCCAAAGGCTGAGCATCCGTCAGCCATTATTTATTTATGATTTAAAGCAGTTATTTATTACAAGTTGTTGTAATTATACAACAAAGAGTTATTATGTTATTGCAAATGTAATTCTGACCTGGATATTAATTTCCAAGAATACATCTTATCTCTTTGTGAATATTAATCAAAATAATTTATTATTATTACAACAAACATTATTATTGAAATATAATTAATTTGTAATTGTAATTAGCAATAAAGAAAAATTAACATTTAAATTCATATCTCATGTTTCAGTATTCTGTATTCTATTCTTGAAGCGAACTTCATAGGTTTCACTGCCGCTTTTGTGGTTAATTGCAACGTTTTAGTCACACATGAACTCCCAAATAGCTTGAATGTCATAACATTATTCAAATACGCATGTGGTCTAAATGTGGAAAACCGCAGGTTCTGCACACAGGAGAAATGCGATCTATTCATAGAATTACTAGAAATATCCGCATAATCGGAGGTCATTAACTATAAAGAGGGAAAAATAACATTTTGCACATGACGATCATCAAATATAAATAAATGCAGGGAGAAACTGTCCATAAAATTTATATCTAATTTTAAATTGGTGTTAAGTGTTGATGGAATGTCGGTATGATTCTTTTTAGAATAACACATCTAAAGTAAGACGAACATCTGCTGAATATAAAAATAGTAGACTCATCACTATTGAATTCCGGAAAATGTTTTTAATATGCTTCAAATAAAGTATTATGCTGTACGCAGGGATTTGATACGTGGAATTTGACGAAGAAGGACAAAAAGTATTTGGAAAGTTTTAATATGTGCTTGACTGTTGGAAACGTTCGGGTGGAAATAGACTATCAGAAATGAAGAGGGTTGAGAAAAACTGGAGAAGACAGAAAAAAATTGAGAGACATAAAAAAGGAAGGCCATCTGGATTAAATATATTTTAATCAGAAACTGTGTGCAGAAAATGAAAATTAAAGGGAAGATTTATGGGAGAAGAGGAAGAGAAGAAGAAGGAAGAAGGATAAAGGAAGTTTTGAATATAAACAGACATCAAAGAGTAAGCAAATTACGGAAGGATGAAGAAACAAACGTAAGACAGAATGTTGTGAACATGGAGATTTTATCATTATTATTTAACCAAATCGCTGGTAGTGATGGGTACCTACATGGTGTTTCTCGGATATGGGACACCTGGATTATTGTCTTTATTATTGGGAATAGAAGAAAATCATTCAAATAAATGTTGTAGTAGATTGAGAGGGATATTCACTTATTGAAAAAAAAAAAAAAAAAAAAAACCAGAGGTTCTCAAACTATAACATAAAGTTATATATTTTTCTAAATGGGATGGTATACATTTTTTGACCAGTTCGATAAAGTATTTTTTCTCTATTCAACCATGTGATGATTTTAAGAAAAAGTTATGGCAAATATATTTATTGAAACTAAATTAAAATATATCATTATATCAGTGATCTATAACTTCTTTTTCATAGATTTGTAAACTTCACTTCTTAATAAATTTGTGTTTCTAAACTGGACTACTAATTTTGAAAACTGTCATGTAACGAGTTATAGCAAAAAAAAAATTGTAGATATTTATCCAGAGATATTCCGAACCTCAGGCAGCCAAATATGTAGTTCATTTCACCCTTACCGACAAACGTCAAATAGTTAACAACTCCATTTCTATAAGAACGTTGCTACAACATTACCAATAATTGTAAGAAACAAATAGTAAGAAAAGACTGTAATTTTAATGTTTTATTTATTGTTTGAAATAAATTATTGTTAGTTATTCGCTTTAGCAATGTTGTAAAAAGTTTGTAACTTTGTTACAGATTTAGAGTGATTAGCCTTTAGCAATAAATAAATAAATATATATATATATATATATATATATATATATATATATATATATATATATATATATATATTAGAACTGTAAGTATGACATGCATCCTTACTGGTCATTGTATTTTTAAATACCATCAATAATTGTATTCTGAAACACCCTGAATTTCCCAGAAGTAGATTCAAATATTTAGGTAAAAGGGACCTTTTTGCAAGTTTGGAATCAATAACAACTGTAACGTGCTACATTAGAATTTTGGAACTGCTTCCAAAAACTTTAGAGGCATGATCTCGTAGGAAGCAGTGACAAAGAAGAGTAGTAGACTAGTGCTTAAATCCCTCAACTTCTTAATAATAATAGTATCGTTAGTGTTCGTATTTATTTTTCTGTAAGGTATCACCATCTTCTCCTCTTTTCTTCGAAGAGAAGAGCAAGTCTTGTCGACAATCCAGTCAGGTACGCGTATAACAGAGTTACAGGTTCTTTTTGTAAGCATTGTATGCTAATTTCAATTGTGGACGACGTCCTATATTAGATGGTAAAGTACAAAATTGTTTGTGTATGTTTGGTGTCCTAAGGTTAAGATGAATTTGGATTTTGTTCCTGCGTATCAAGCAACAAAACAATATGTTTATTGTTGAACAATTACCCATCATAAACAACATTTTCATTGCTAGAATTCTAATAGTATAGAACTTGAATTACCGAATTATTTGCTTCAAAATGACTAAATGTCAAAATGGAAAATTTATTTGTATTTGGATTTAACAGGGTTTAGCATTAGCCAATCAGAATCAGAGATTCTAAATTTATTCCTCTGAGATGACTACAGTCTATTTTAATCTGCACTGCAGTGTTTGTATAACAACAACATACAAATATATTTTGTCATTAAAACATACAAACTACCTCCTACATACTCTAAAAAAAAAATTAAGGAAACTGTAATAATTCCCACAGTAATTGGTCTAAATTTCGTTGTAGTTTCTGTTACACAATACTGCCGCCTTACTTTCCAGCTTCTGAAGCAGTAAATCAAGAGATTATGAATGATTTGATTATTCATAATTAATTATTGTACCAACTGTAAAAATATCTTTTATATGCAAGTACTAATTAAAATTAATTAGCACCTGATACTGGGTATTAATTTAAATGCGAAGAAATGAACAGATTTATGTTTCTTCTGACATTTGTGATAATATATTCAGTCACACTTCCCACGAATTCAAACTAATTCTTTACAAGCAAGTCTACTAGCAATATAGTGTAAGTATTATTAGAAAATGTCTTTATATTAACTGTACGCCTACATTTATTAAACGTGGAAGAAATACATAAATATTAATAGCCAATTTGTTAAATTCATAAAAAGAAATTGAAAAAAATTCTAATAACTATTAAATTTCGAAAGTTATACATAAATAAACCTTCATACAAATGTCATTTTCTAAGTAAGTGTTCAGCATAGATTTCGTTTGTTAATTTATTTTCCTCAACCGAATAAAATGTCTTTTTACAATACCACTTTTAAAGCGATACTTTATCTATTAATATCTAATTACTCATGCAACACTAGAATGATGAGAATAGTTAAAAAAAATGTCAAATGTCATTTTTAACTAATACTAAAGATGATATTTGTAATTAACTATAACATTTATATTTTTGTGGTTACATTTAAAAAAAAAATCTGTTGTGGTCACTACAATACCTATCGCCATTTCCATATTAGGCTATATAAGTATTGTAAATATTTAACATTTCTGGTACACAGAAAATTCTTATTTCAACTCTTCTTTATATATTTTTTTAATTGATTCTTTGAACAAGTTTCCTCTTACTTTTCTAAATGCTCTAGAGTTTTCCAATTCATTGATGTGATTGGCGGTATTTCTGAAGGGTATATGTAATACACATATTCTATCATTTTAAATATTTAATTATTAATCAAATAAATAAATATATCATCACGGCATATTACCCATTTCTGGGTGTGCCAATCTGCTTTATCACAGATATCGGTAATTATGATGACATAATTAATTAATCAAATAAGAAATATTAAATGTATTTTCCACAAAAAGTCTTCAGTAACGTATCTGAATTTCTGATACTGACATTTATCTGTGAATTACAAACATTTTAATTTTTCAACTGGTTTTCACGGAGTTGTTTGGGCGTTTGGGCTGTGAGATTTATTACAACATATTATTTTATATATTTATATTTCTCTATCTTTAAATCTATCTAAAGTTATATAAAAATTAAATTATTAACAATCGTTTGTGTTCATTTAATTAACGAGATTTTAAATTTGATATTTTTCAAATTCTTATCCACCAACCTTACAAAAATAAATTGTACTAGTCCACTGCACCAGGCGAATGAACTATTGAGTGCTGGAAAAGCTTTGTTACAGATGCAAAATAGAAAAACAAATTTACGCCATAGAAGGGTTTCGTCTAAAGAAGATATAGATGCTGTAATGATTCAATTTATGATTAAATATTTTGAAAGCAATCGAAAAGATGATTGGAAGGAGACTGGTTGTGTGTATTATTTTTGGAGGAAACTGCTTAAATATATTTAAAATAATATCCTAAAAAATATGAACTATGTGTCTTATTATAAATAATACTTGCGTGAATCTCTTATGTTACGAATTTAATAATCACAGAAATAATTCATATATTTTATGATACATAAATGTTTCTATCATTAGTATCTCGATGCAAATAAGATGATTATGTGTATGTACTCATATCTGATTGTTGCAAAGGAAGCAAAGCAAAGAGAAACTGAGTTGTTGTTGCATTCTTTGATTGAACAACCGATATCGTATTTTATAATTATACGGTCGTAAAGTGCTGGGTGGTGAGTGGTTCGAATATACAAGCACATTGCCCATCCTTTCATTAGCCCAACCTATACCTAGCATTTGTATGCCGTTATGACAGATGAATATTCACGCTAAATGCTTTGATACGTGCAATTTATACGGACATTATAAATGATTTGAAATATGTTTGCAGTAAGAACGCACTCGTATGATAGAATGTAATCCCGTATGATGGATGTAAGATTACGAACTTTATTCATTTTTAAAATGAATGACACAAAAAAATTCGAGCCCTAATCCATATTAGTTGGCCTATTTGTTAAATTCATTTAACGTGACTTAAATAGTATTATTTCTAATAATAATGGAGGAAGTTTTTTTAAGTAAAGATATTTTCACAGTATAACGTAACTTTAAATGATATTTCTAGCTAAACATAAATATAAACAGTATAATAATAACTAAAATTTATTAGTATATTTCTATTATTTATCAAGATTGGATAATTCGCCGATTATTTTTAAAAATAGCCGTATTTTTTATGGTGTATTTCTAAACTCTATTTGTTTTTGTTGTATTACTACTAAAGCTGTGAATGATTTCGTTTGACATTAAAACAACAAATTATTTCAGAAAATATATCTTTCTATGTAGCACAAGAACCATAAAATATCTATAATATTAAAAAAAATAATTACGTTAGTTTTTAATGAATGAAGGTACGCCCAAGTGTGAAGTTGAATGAAGGATGAAAGGAAGGTTTAAAAGAAATAACCGAAGTCTTATTCACAGTGTTCTTTAATGAAACTGTGTTAGTTTTTATTTGTATTATACTATATGCGTTAAGTAAAATAAAAATGAATTTCAATGATAAATAAATAAATAAATAAATAAATAATCGTAAATGAGAATATAGATCTAGTCCATCTTGCAGGATGGTTTCGAATCAAGACTCATGTGCCTATTTTTTCTGTAAAATAAAAAATCTCTACTTTTGTTTTTGCCGATATCTGAAGATGATTACCTAAGTACTCGTAAACAGTAGTATGTTAAATTTAATAAAAACGTGAAGAAAGTATTCTTTTTCAAATCCTTATAAATAAATAAATTATATCAACACGGTATACTATCCAATGTTTTATACACAGATGTTGGTAATGATGATGATATATTACTATCGCGCGGATGTTTACCAGGCGTCACCTCACGGGATCTCACTGGTAATGGGATATGACCTTGAATATTTACATATTATTAAATGGATGCCAATAAAATGCTATACTAGTATGAGTATACTGTAATCAATACTTATAGGAGTATGAGAATGTAATAAATGACAAGTAATGCTGTATGAAACAATGTCTTTCAAAACAAACCCTAAGCCTGTCATGAAACTTAAGGGTTAAATTTAGACAGGGGTTTGTAGGTGAGAGACGAGGTAGTCAGTTGGCCGGAGCGTTCGGTTACCCCGCTACTAAATTATTTTTGGGGTAGGCGTAATTATCTCAGTTTCCACTGATCGCCAAGGGGGTCTGTTGCGCTTATTTGGAAAAGATATTAGTCAATTTTTAAAATATAACCCAAATCTCAAATAGAAATCTTATCAATGAATAGTTAATAATTACAAAATCTCTTTTTATAATACAATTAAATAAATTTATATCTAACCTTATAAACTACTTTTTCTTACAGTTCAAACATTTTGTATTTGTTTGTAATTTTGTGTTAATATCTGGTTTACCGTTACATATCATTGTGACTATACATATGAGAAATATAAAATTTCAAAATAAATTTAACAGGTTACTAAACGAGGAAAATAAAATCTATTGGTGATTTAGTTTTATTATCTGAAACCTTTAACTGAAACATTTTTGTCCAAAATTAATAGGTATCTAACTACAGCAAAATAAAAAAAAATGAACATAATATTATTCCATTCCCTACAAAACAAATTTCAAGGACCGGTACCTATAAAAAAAAAAAATTACGAAGCTCGAGATGTTATATGTATACACTCTATTTTGTATAAATTAAACTAGATATACAGTAATAGTGATTGAGCATGAAAATAATAATAGCGTTTTTTGTTTCTATATGACCATTATTTCGTTAACTCATTCTATATAGTGTTTATCCGTTCTCAAAATTTTAAACTTTCAGAAATAAATGCTTAAAGTTAGAAATATTTTCCATGTGTTATCCCATTTCATTCTCCTGCAAAATCGTATCTCCAGTAGTTTATTTCTATTCCTTTCAGCAAACAATTATATATATCAGAGAGCTGATCTGTGGGGTATGAGATTTTGTTCTTTATTTTGGTTTAATTTCGCTGGCACTTCTGGTTTTTGTTTAGTCTGTTTCTACAGCGTGCATTTCATTTTTGGACCTGGGCCAAACTCAGAACGTTGCACTTCTTTCCTGATGCTTTCGGTAATGACGGAATTCGACCTACGAATTTTCGTCCAGTTTGATTCTATGAGAAGTGGAACAATAAACAAAATTGTATAAATGGCAACGGAATTCAGATTTCGATACTGAAAAGCAGTCATTATAACTGCAGTTATTATGGATTCTAATGTATTTGTAAAAGTAATAATCAAATTCGAGAGTTATTTGAAAAATTAGTAGCCTAATCAATAGATGGCAGTAATATACCAAACATTATTAGTGTATAATGAAGCAACATCTATGTCAAAGTAAAGTGAAATTTTGGCATTGCTCGGTGGAATAGTATTTTATAAAATTTAAATGCAATTGTATTTGTATTCTCAATATGGACAATGTTGAGCACCCATATATGAATTAAGTTATTTGTATAAAAATACTTTTATTCAAATGATTTTGGTGATACGCCTTCATATAGGTACTATATTAAAGGTAGACAGCCAAAAAGTGCAACTACAAAAGAATCGTCAACATAGTGCAGGATACTGTTGTACAAGGCCGACCAATAAAGCTGTCTGACATTGCTAAATACGTGGACATCTCAGGTGAGCTAACTGAAGGATTAGATATAGAAAAGCATTTGACAAAGTGGGTGTCGAATTTGTTGACCACAGATCAGAAATCCTAATTTCAAATGAATAATTTTGATAGGTTTCTTTGATTTACTTATATGATTTGGTTAATAATAAAATTGTACACTTTCGATCATTAATAATGATCATCTTTAGGTGGTTTAAGTTAAATTTTTGCAATGAATAAATGATATTGAAGACTTTGTTAACACTAATTATATAATAGTATATTAAGGAACGAATGTCATAATAGTCATTTTATTTTGTGAGAACAATATAATCGATCATTATGACATGAGTTCTTTATACTATTTGTTCTATTTTGTACTTCCTATGCCTTCTTTACCTCCCGCTACCCTTGGTAATGGAGGTATAGGGATCATGCTAAAAATCACATATCGAGATTTTAGTAAATGACCACGTTTTAAGGTCCCTAGAATCCAATTTTAACATTTTCACGATGATGTCTGTATGTGTGTATGTGTATGTATGTGTGTATGTATGTATGTGTGTGTGTATGTGTGTATGTATGTATGTATGTATGTGTGTGTATGTGTTGGGATTTTGTCTTCGCTCTAACTCAAATACTATCATTCAGAAAATTCTGAAACCTTGTATTTCTATCCTATTCTAATATGAATAGAAGCCATTAGATTTTGGTGTAACTCGGATAACCGGAAATGGCACTCTACCTGAAGCTCATAATGGTTTTTCTTCAAAAAATATCATTAAATGCCATTTTTTCGCATTTTATGTCTTATGAAAATTAAAGATTATTGAATTTTCTACAGGAATACATTAATACTTTTTCTATATATTTTGCAGATAAATTTAAATTATTTTTTTTATTAGTTCCGAAGCCTAAGATAAACACAATTCCTTTGTTACACAGTTCATATTTCAAATGTATGTAACTGATAGTAAATGTCACTGTCAAAAAACTAATCACTTCAAATTAATAATAGTGACATTTTAAAAAGAAAATAGTAAATAAATCAATAGTTTTATGCAATGGAACAGTTTGCAGCGTTAGTAAATACGTAAGTATGTATTTAAATTAATCAAAATGGATAGGAATGTGTGGCGAAGGATGATTGTTGCGCAACTATTATTGTGGTCCGGATGCGGTTATTCGCTACCGAAAATTGGTCACTTTAATATGTTCTTATGTATGAATGCTATGATGATTGTGGACAACGCGAAACAAGAATGTTTTTGTTAAAGAGTGAAGTGAGTCAGCTGAGCTCTTACTCTTATCCCTTTTCTTATTGTTACTATTGTTTCCGGGTTTTTGCTAACCCACTCAGTGGGAAACGCGTGATTTTATGTATGTATGTAAAAATTAAATAGCGGGAGGTTTTGTGTTGGCCACATCAGATTTTTTAAATGAAAAATTGTAATGTCAAATTTTAGGGAATTTTTTCAGTTGGCGGTATTAATGTGACGTTTGAAAATTCATTTGACAACTCACCTTATTTTTGTAACACCGTACGATATTTTCTCTTTCATATTAACTTTACTTCTTTCTATTTCTTCTTATTCTTAGTTTTAAATTCAATATTATATGTAAATAAAATTTTTAAGAATCGTTTGTGTTAGTTTATTTAACGAGATTTGACATTTGATATTTTTGAAATTCTTAGCCACCAACCTTATAAAAATAACTTGAACTCCTTTGGGTGCTGTAATAGCTTTGTTATAGATGCAAAATAGAAAAAATAATTTTATTTTATTTCTTTTAACAAAAATTTTTGATCAAACTTTAAGCTGGCAATGTTTTTGAAATTAATATTTTAGTTTCTGTCGTTAAAATCTCATCGCCGCAGGTCGAATTTTCCTGGCTTGAATCTCATTCAGCCGTTGACAGGCGAGTTCGCTTCACGGATGCAGATAAACAGATAACTCCGGCTTTTTTCTTCCTTGGCGCTGAACAGTTAAAAGTCGTGGTGGTTTGTAATTTATAATCATTTTTTCTTGTTTTATTTGAGTAATTTATCAGTGACCCAGTTTGCGCGCGATGTAATTGCTAGGTAGGGGATGAATTTATGACGGTCATTTGCATTAATTTAATAGACTATCTTGATTTTTCTTCAAGTGGGAACGTAATTTGTACAAATGTATGCGGAATTCGGACATTATTTTACCAACTGTGTGGTGGATTTTCACATTTATCAGTTGGTAAAAGCACTACGATAATTCTTTTTCTTAAGACATAGGACAATATAACACAATGAATAAGCAGCTAAATCTTTTATAAGACAATTATAGCGAAACATTCTCCTATAATTTTATTTAAAAAATTCTTTCTAAAGTTATTCGTAATCCACAATTTCTTAATCGTGTCCAAAATAGGTACAGACAACAATTTTGGATTGCGTATCCATGGTAAAATTTTCTGTCACAGAAAAAATTTTACTTTTTACTAGTACTGCAATAATGAACTTTAAAGCTTCAATTTAGCCATGAAATTCAATTCGTTTCGGGTAAAAGCATGTATCAAAAATATACATTCTGTCAGCTGAAGTAATACCAGAAATACGAGTAGGTATCCATTTAACAATATTTAAAACAAGGCAGTGGCAACAAATTTCTCATGTGAAATTTAAATGTTTAAAAAGTTAAACACATTTTTATCAACGTACATAAAACATTAAGCACCGTCATAACAATTAGAGTTTGTTCAAAAGAGAAAAATAACTCTCTCCTATAAAATTCTACTTCCTGTCAAAGTGTTTCTAAAATCCTGTACCCATTTATATTGTTTCACTTAAATTGTACTCATATTTAACCATATCGATACACGCTTTCAATTTTTTATTCCTCTTATGAATCTTTCTTTTAGCGAATCTAATCGCACACATATTTCAATGTCTGACACATGCTCTACATGTTGAAAATCGTGCGAACGAAATCCATTTTGATTTATTTTTGATTTCTAGTGATACGATAATTGCGGGTTTTCGTTTTTGGCCGTCGGTAGAAATTGATGAAGGAATATTAAACTTTAATACCCGATATGATATATTGGGAGTAGTTTTACTTTTTGTTACTGTAGGTTATTGGATATAATTTTGATTAATTTGGCAGGTGATCTATTTATTTTGATTGTTCGATTAGAAGATGTCAAAAAGAAATTTATGGAGAAATGTGATCCAAATCAAACAGGAGGATTTGACTTTTACTGCTCGGAATTTTAATAGGGCTCATTTTATATTTAAATTTTATAGCAGTAAGTTATATCGGATCCTCTGATACAGTTTTTAAACTGTAGGAGCACATTATAAAGCTTGAAATAAGGAATCTTATATGAAAATTCTGGCAAATAATATAGGACAAGATAACATTTATATAAAATTAGTAGATCAAAATTGAATAATGGATCTTCATAACACGTTACTTGAACATGAGAGCATTTAGATGATCGACATTAAATTCAATTCAACAAGAAATTTAATATACATAGTACATCACTTCATAGTCCTTTTTCAAGTTTATTATTTAATTGTATTTTATAATTTAAGTTTGCAAATAAGTACCAGAATTATTTTTAAATTCTAGATATATCATTGACCAATTCAAATTATTAAATTTAACTAGGTATATTATAAAACTTAGTTAATTTCTGTTGAATTTTTGGACTAAAATAAATATGAAACTACAAATTTTAACAGCAACAATAATTTGGAAAAGAATCAGTAATACTCCAAAGCCAGAAAACCACACCGAAAATGCAATTCTGAACTAAAACTGGGGAGACTATCATGTATGAAAATTGGGAAGTCCATTGAAGGTTAAACATATTTTTGTTTTATGTTTATTTTAAGCTCAAATAAATTTTTCTTTTTTAACTTCGGTGATATCTCGTATAAGGGTTAATTTCTAAAATATCCTTTAAGTATTTATTATATTTTGCTATTTACCCTTCACTACAATTTCATAACCTTTTCGTTCTATCATAGCATTAGGTACATCGTTATTTCGATGACATTAACACTTGTGTCTGAGTGTCTGTGCCAAGTCTAAGAGCTAACGTAACTTAAGTGCCGAACTAACCCACCTGGCTGGAACAATAAGAGTGAAGATAGACGAGAATTTAATGATAGATTACCTACACTACGACGTTTGGGATAGTTAACCAAGAAATATAGGTATACATTGCAGGAAAAATTTGGTAAACTGCTAATATATTACCCTTTCATTAATTTGACATTTCATCCAATAGGGTACTTGCACCTACGTCACAACATAGCGGATGATCAGCTGATCTCGGACAACCAAGCTTCAGTTTAACATTGCGTCTTATGCAGCGAATGTGTTTTCTGTACAAGAAATTCAGTTTTTCCTAAATTTATACATGCTATTTTAAAATGTAATTAGCCATAATTAAAGATAACAGTATGAATTACTTACTAGTAAAACAAAGCAGTCGTATTTATAAATACATTTTAAAAATATTAAATTGAAATAAATAGCTTGTAGCATCAGGTTCTATTATATTCATTTGAGTTTGTATAAGTTTTTTTATGTGTATTTTTAAATGAAAACATGAATATTGAAATTAAAATAAATTGAATTATTAGATTTTTTTTAATTTATAAAGAAAATTAAATTTGAGATATATATATATTTATCTTCGAGTTCATTTTTCTTATTGTCATATTGTGTATTTTTATTGTATATAAATCAGCTTACTGAGTTTATACGTCAAAAATTTACCTTTGGAAGCCAAAGTACGTTAAATCGATAAATTTAAGTGGATACATAATGTTGATCCTTATACATTGACATTTTTTTGACGAAGATTATAAATTCCTTTTAAAAATCAATATGAAATCAATAATTGATTACCTATCTAATTTTTAAACCTTTGTGAGAAACAGACACAAATATATATTTTTTCTATTACTAAAAAAAAACTTCATTCAAAATTTGTAATTCTGTCATTTAAAAAACATTTTTTCATGTTTTATATATATATATTATTAAAAAAAAAAATTACATATATTTAAACATTCATACAATATGTCCCTATCCGATTATGTTTAAATTATTTTATATGCAATAAAAGTATATACAAAAAAATAGGATTGGGTTAGTTTTAATTTAATAACCTGGAACTCATTAAAAAATAAGAATGTCCTGATTTATTTTTTTACGGAAAACACTCCTCATATACTCACTTTTACACACTCTAATCAGTTTTTCCCAAATAAAACAATAAGTGCCGTGTGTGTGTGTGTGTGTGTGTGAGAGAGAGAGAGAGAGAGAGAGAGAGAGTGTGTGTGTGTGTGTGTGAGAGAGAGAGAGATGATAATTTTTACTCCAATAACTCCAGTACTACAATTCTAAAAGTTATAATTCTTTCGTACTCCCCGTCTCTACAACCGGAGGTACCCTCATTTGCAACTTTTAAGTTTTTCTTGAATAAACGTAGTTTAAATATTTTTGACATTTTATGTTATTATGAATATTAAAGACTATTTTATTCTCTATACGATTTGACTCCATTTTATCCTTCATATGCAGTGGATACAGAGTTAAAGAATTAGGAAGAAATAAAATTTTATAAATTAGCCAGCTGTATTATAACCATGGAAACAGCTAGTATACCTATTAACTGATTGACAGATGTCAGTGTCAAGTCACGGTATGTTCGTGAAATAATTTTACTGAAAATATATTCTTTTGCAAGAAATTTTCTGTATGGAATTGTACAAAATACAAAATTGACGGAAGGTAATGTACTGGTCACATCAGGTTATTTATTATTATTTTATTTAAGGTTAAAATATGGAATGCAAACTTTTTGTTCCTTGATAATTGCCGTCTTTTCAGATGACTACAACTAAAATTACACTATCGGCAAAACAATAACAATTGTTCCAAGCTTTAACAACAATAAAATGTTTAGAATGACTGCTTCAAAAGTCATTTAACCTGTTGTTGTATATTACTACAAGCCATATATGACATAGTACAGCAATAAATTATGTTCTGATCATAAAATTTCTTAGTCATTACTTGCGCTAAAAATACTGACATTATTTTTATGGTATTCTCTCCGCTGTATCGTGGAGTCACTTTTTCTTTCGTTATTAACAGTAACCTTGGAGGATAAACTTATGTGTGCATTCATATATCTCAGGACAATAGATCCAAGTCGCCTTTGCCATTATGTAATCATTTGTTGGTTGTTACGAGATTTTATTGCGATTGTAAATAAGTTTGAAGATGCGAGAGACAAAAGCAGATTTGATACGTTGTAAAAATTAAGTTCATGCATACAAAATTGTGTTTATATTTTCCCATGCGTACTTATATTAATACCATGTATTTATGTATGTTCTTTCAAATAAGTTATATAGGCTATTCTAAGATTAAAAAATCAAACTTGAAATTTAAATCAAGAACTTAAAAACAAGTGCAGAAAATCCTGTACACAAAATCATAAAATGCTATATTTCATATGTATTCGCAATTAAATGCAGAATTTAATTCTCTACAACATTTATTTAAAGCATTATATTATATTATATAACTTATTGCTATTTTAAAGATGATTGTTAAAATTCGTATTCACGTATCAATAAACTGCCGTTATTTAAACAATAATTGTTATCAGTCAGGCAAGAGCTCCTGACCACTTGCCGAGGTGTCAACAATTATTGATAAGAGTAAATTAAAATGGCAAATGCTCATAAATGCGTTGTAAAATATTCATCAAAGGTAAATTTATTGTATTTAAACTAAAATCCATACACAAATACATAATTCGTATCATTTCTTGATATTAGTGTGTAGTCGTGTCTTTAAATGGCAGACTGATATGTTAAATAATTTCTATTTCAAATAAGTGATATATATATATATATATATATATATATATATATATATATATATATATATATATATATTTGTAAATTAGGCGGATAATTTTTAGTTAATTTATTGTTTACCCCGTTGGGCATGAATTAAGAATAAATATGCCGCTATTAAGGAATATGGAAGTGATTCACTTTTTTATATGATTCAAGCTGCAATTTTTTTCATATTTCTGGCTGGTATTTGCTGTTTTTTTCGCCATGTAGACGTAAATGTTGAAACAACTGTACTTGTCACACTTGTGATTCATAAACAAAGTAAACAAATCTTAAAACACTTCTACCATCCTTACGATGCGAACATTAATAGTTTTTATAATTAGATATTTATGAGTTAAAAATGTTTTTGTCAGTTTTGAATATTATACTATAATAAACGTATATTAATAACCTAAATGAATTTAATACCCTAATAAGCTGTAACACTGTAATTTTAAATAATGACAGCTGTACTGGATACAACTTCATGTTAATTGATAACAAGATTATTACTAAATAATAATTGTTATAGCTCATCTAACAACGAGACATGTGAATACGAAATTTTAACAATATTGTTATCAATTCTTGTTAAGTAACAATTTCTTGTTAAATAACAATGTACACGTGAATAAGCCTAATATTAAAAGCCTATGGTCCGTTTTTCGTGTTACACCCGGAATAAGAAATTAATAAATTTTACATAATAATGGTTAGTGCTGTACATGTTGTCCAAGTTAACGTGGTCACCACTAGGATTTCGGAAACAGTAAGAAATACGATGTGATGTTGGTTTAAAAGACAAAAGTTGTTTTATTAGGAGACCATTATAAATTATAGTAATGTATTGTTATTTGAGAAAAAATGCATAAATCATTACCTATAGGCGAAAGCGTAAATTTTGCAGTCTTCTTATTTTTGTAACTTTCAAATGCTTGCACTTCGTCAGGGTACTTGTTTATGTTCTTCAGAACGGCGATACTCATTTTTTCATTATTGGATTTCGAGTTATGATGTAAAAGTTATAATTTTTATATTTTTTAGCTTTCCAACAATGCATAACTATCAAACAATGAAATTGCAATTGAAAAACTGATTTAAATTAAATTCATAATGAATGAAGATACACCCAAGTGTGAAGTTGAATTCTAACATACGGCTTAATCGACAATAAAGAAACTAAAATTTTAAAACAAATAGCAATAGCAAATAACTTCAACCCTAAAATTATTGATAAATTAATAAATTAAAAAAGATATAAACTTAATTTACTAAGGGCATACAATATAGAAAATAATAATAACAATGGTATATCAAAAAGAGTCAGCCTACAGTTTTTAGGGAATATTAATTATAAAATTAAGAATCTTTTGAAGAAATCAGAAATCGAGGTAGTATTTAAACCTATTTCAAGTTTAAAAAGATAAATTTGCAAAAAAGTTGACAATCTTGAACTATTAGAGAAATCAGGGGTTTACAAACTGAAATGTGGTTAGTGTTGCCACAAGACCAAGACCAGTCTTGGTCTTGGTCTCGTCTCGTCTTGGTCTTGTCGAGACGAGACCATCATTTGGTCTCGACTAGAAAAGTCGAGACGAGACGAGACTAGCATCAAGTCTTGTCGAGAAAGTCTTGAGTCTCGACAAGACTCTCGACTTCAGATCAAAGGTATTTTTTAAACATATATCTATTCTAAAAGTGCTTCAAAAACTGAGAGTATTGCTGTAAATACTGATTGAAAATTCGAATAAATAAGAGAGATATTAATTTTTCAAATTTTGTAATTTTCTACTTTCATAATTGTGTCCCAGAAACATTAATTTATGTAAATATGATGTATTCCTTATTCCAATAATAATAATCCAAATATAAGTTTTAAATGAATTTAAATTACAATGTAAGTGGGATGAAATGAAAGAAGTATCAATTCTTATGTTATTTTAATGCTCCAATATTTTTTATTAAATTAAGATCAACCTTTATTTCATACTACACATGTTGATTTTAATTTAATTTTTGTTTAATTCTCAATTAATATATTGGTACAGCTGGGTATATGAAATACTGACTACATCTTCAAAAATATTTCCAATTCAAATAGCACACAAAATTTACATCTGTGGTGCATTCTGCAAGTTAGCAATGTACTTCAGTTTTATTTATTAAATTAATATATTATAACAAAAGTAACGTTCCCTTCAAATATACATTATTTTTCTTTTATTTTTAAAGAATCTATTGTGATTCTTAGAATTTTACGAAAATGTACACAAAGATTTTACGATCTTAGGGAAATTCCCGTTTTAAAATAACCATATTCTACATTTTCAACGGATGTACTTCTTATTCACCTAAATAATTCTTCCATTGAAACATATGAATACATATCACATGTAGAAATAGGAATATATTAATTGCAAATAATGTAAACTATTAATACTAACAAATCAGTTACATAATTATTTTGTAAAGAAACAGTAAAAATATAAAAAATACATTTTCAACGGATGTACTTCTTATTCACCTAAATAATTCTTCCATTGAAACATATGAATAATATCGCATGTAGAAATAGGAATATATTAATTGCAAAGAATATATTAATTGCAAATAATGTAAACTATTAATACTAACAAATCAGTTAAATAATTATTTTGTAAAGAAACAGTAAAAATATATAAAAAAAACGAAGATTTAATTCTTCTCAAACTTTGTATCCATAATTTATGTAAAAATACTTTTCCAACCAATGAAAATAAAACATTTTCTAGTGTTATCATTAAAAACTAACAAAAAAATCTTAATGTATCATTTAGTAAAAAAAATTGGAAAACATGTGCTTTAAAAGATAAAAGTTTATGTATCTTTCATGTGATGTATAATGAAAGTAAAACTTTATCTCAACAAAGTTAAATGTAAGGGACAATGTTAAAATATTTAGTTACAGGTATAACAATTTGGGAAAATTGGTATCAGATATTCTAAGAAACTGGTATTAAGTATTTCTCGTAAGAACACATGCAAAATGCAAGTACACTCGCCCGGTGCCCATGGGCGCATACAGGGGGGTCAGGGAGGGGCGCTCGCGTCCCCTGAGAAAATTAAAATACATTGTATAAATTCATTCATATGAAAAAATTGAAAACAATAATCAACGTTTACTTAAAGCCTTAAAGAAAATAGAAATATAAAAAGTCGTAATGTACAAGCCCTTCTTTAACAATTTTCTTAAAACTTTGTATGCACAAATGTGTAAAACAAACTGTTTTTCCAATTCCCTAATACAATATAATTTTTAAAAAATGGGTAAAAAATAACACAACATTTCTTTTCTTGTAAAAATCGAATAATGGAACAATAAATTTTACAACGGCCTGTGCTTTAAATGCTGCATATTACCAGACAATAACAACCACTTTTAGACATCTGCTAGTAATAAAAGTAGGTAGGTTTGCCCAACCCAAATCCAAATATTTCCGAATACAATACTTTAGTCAATCTAACAATTTTGCATCCTAAAAATATAAAACCATATAATAAAGAAAAGTATAAACTGATACAAGAATTAAATGAAACATAACATAGACAATTTTTATGAGGAATCATTATTATGGTTTCATAAGTGGAAAGAGGAACCTCTTGAGAAAGAAATACCATATGAAGAATTATTAGATATCTCCAAAAAATTCTATCCATTTTTACTACATGGCTTGATTTTATTTTTAACTCTACCTTCTACATGTAAAAGAAGTTTTAGTAGGTACATAAAAAATCTGTTGTGGCTAGCACAAGACCTTCCGTCAATTTGATGTATTTTGTACCAATCCCACATCAACATCAAAAGTTCCCTAAAGATTCTATATATTCAATAAAATTATAACACGAACATATACTATTTTTTACAAATTCCATACCGAACGTTCTTTGGAAAAAAATCTATATATCCAATACAATTATAACACGAACAATCATTATGTATATTGTACTTGACACTGACATCTGTCAATTACAATTTTTTAAATATATCAGCTGTTTCTATGATTATAGTAAAGCTGACTGATTTTGGAAAGTTAATCTATTTATAATTCGTTAAACCGTACAACTGTTATTATTAAAGTTTCTTAGTTACTAATTTTTTTTTACTAATTTTATAAATTTAAGCACGTTTATTATAATTTATTTGTTTTTCAAATAAGTGTTTTTTTTTTTGTTCGAGAATTGTGTTAATGTAACTACCTACAGTTTTTATTGAATATACCATTATTATTCTAAATACGTTTTTGGAATAAGTGTATTTTTTTTGGCAAATAAGTAACATATAAATATATTTACTATACTAACTATAATTTTATTCGTCAAAATTTTGATATAAAGCAGAAGTTCTCAACCTGTGGTACGCGTACTAGGGGATACGCGAAAGGCTAAGTTTTAGTTATCTACTTATTTAACATTTATTTAGAAAAATATAAAAAAAATAGCGAAAGAAGTTACTTTTTTGGGGATTTTTGTCCATTTACTTACTGCTTCATTTAAACATATACATATATATTTAACTATTGCTAATAATAGAAATGCATTGCTGTGATTTATTCTGTAGCTAAGGAATTGAAATTATATATTTTATGTTTATTAATAAGAAACAACACTCGGTATGTATGTATATTTTCATATTAATTATTTCAAGAGCTTAAGTATCAAGTTGATGATATTTACAGAAAAAATAATAAATATCTGAAATATTATTTGGAATTTTTGAATCGCGATTGTACTGCTGTTCTTAGAATTTTATGTACTATTAGATGGGATTATAAAAAAAATGTTAATGGAAGCAAAGTCGAGAGTCTTGTCGAGACTCGAGACGAGACGAGACTGACATCAAGTCTCGTCTCGACAAGACCAAGACGAGACCACTCTAGTCGAGACCAAGTCAAGACCAAGACAAGACCGGCCCCAAGTCTCGTCTCGTCTCGACTTCTGGCAACACTAAATGTGGTGATTGTGACTGTAATTATGTTGGAAAAATGGGTAGAAAATTCAAAATCAGATTTAAAGAACATTTGAGAGCGTTTAAACTCCAGAATAGTCATTCCACTTTCGCAGAACATCTTTTAGACAAAGACCTTAATTTTGATATTTCAGAAAATTATGAAATATTACCTATTGCTGAAAATGGGAGAATTTTAGACTTTCTAGAAAATTTAGAAATTAAAAAATCTACCATCAAAGACAGAAAACATTGTTTGAAAGACCAAGTCAGTTTGAAGAGTAGTCCGCTCCTGGAATTATTACTTTAAATTGATTGGCGAATTCTAGCAATGTTTTGCTATTTTTTGCAAGGCTATTCTCACGAGTTCATTACTCCCAACTCATTGTTAGACAAACTACTGAGCAGACAACTTTAAAAGAAATTTTGTTAAAAAGTTTTTGTAAAAAATATATATTTTTTTGAATGTTGAACAAGACTTCGGAGTTTTTCTTTTTAAACCCTTGCTTCATCCTTAATAAATTAAAATCCTTCCATTAATACGTGTCCATTTTCTAATATTGTTTTAAATAATAAATATAATACGTCGCTTATCGAAGCATTTTAGCAAATCAAATATAAAAATTTGTAAGGAAAGTGGAGAATTGGTAATAGCAGCAGATACTGATAAATTGATAAATCTTTGACGGAAAAGTTCTATTATCCTAAAAGTATTGATACGTAGACGTATGAGACAAAATATTTTTTTGTTAAATTTATATGAAATGTACATTTATACCCTTTCCATTTTTACAGTAATCATAACAAGCTCAATAAGTAAATACAATTTTTTCATAAGTTCAACAACTGTATTAAAAACGCAACCAACCATAATATACCCTAGAAAAACATAGAAAAACGATAGTTATTTCATCCACATAAGCTAAACCGTATTTATGAAATACACCGGCGTCTAACCATAAATAGAACTTGTACCCAGAAGTCATGACTTATGTATCAACAAATGATAATAGCTGCGTCTCGTCTTTAGAAGAATGCGACAGTATAAATGCAATGTGGATTGGTTTTTCTGCACTGTAGGTAATAGCAGACTAGTAGGCTGTGGCTGAATTCAATTATCTAATGGGGATCAGAACACTATTGGTTTAATTTATTCGTAAGGATGGCGCCACCATACAGAATGTAAGAAATTAAATCATTTACTGTTTCACATTAACATTAGCGTGGTAATAAAATAATTAAATGCGAGCTTGATTGCGTATGTTTGCAATTAATTGTAATAAATTCTCAACATTATGTTGTTAACTAATTTCAGAATGAGGATAGTATTACTTATATTACAGTGTATTACATTATATTCTCACAATTATAAAGCTGTTTAAATATAATTTTCGTAAACGTTTCTATCGTATAATTTATTTGGTAACTAACATTTATTACTCGTATAATAAAGCTATACATTACTAAAATATTTTAATAATTTTAGTTAAAGTTAAAATAACTTAAAAGTCTGTCTTATATATTTTAAATTCTTCTTAATACGCCTATTACACAACTAATCTAGTTTTGGTATAAACTGACATTAGTTTTTCTTGTATTAATTCCCAGATTTATCAGATACTTATAGATATTATATTTTATATTCAAACTTAATTTAAACATATACATAATATTTGTTGAAATTTTAGTATTGGAGTAATCATAATATCTTTATTAATGACAAAGAAATTAGATGAGACGTACTTCAAAATTAGATTCGTAGTAAATTTTATAAATACTCTATTCATATTTTTACCTCTCGTCTCCCGCTACCCTTGGTAAGGGAGGTATAGGGATCGTTCCAAAATTCAGATATCGAGATTTTAGTAACTGACCACGTTTCAAGGTCCCTAGAATCCAATTTTAACATTTTCACGATGATGTCTGTATATATATATATATATATATATATATATATATATATATATATATGTGTGTGTGTGTGTGTGTGTGTGTGTGTGTTGGTGTGTGTATGTTGGTGTGTGTGTGTTTGTGTATGAATTTTGTCTTCGCTCTAGTTCAAATACTATCATTCAGAAAATTCCGAAATCTTGTATTTCTACCCTATTCTAATATAAAAAGAAACCATTAGATTTTGGTGTAAATCGGGTAAACGGAAATCACACTTTACTTGAAGCTCATAATGGTTTTCCTTCAAAAAATACCATTAAATGCCATTTTTTAGCATTTTGTGTCATTATAAAAATTAAAGATTATTGAATATTCTACAGGTATGCATTAATATTTTTTCTATATTTTTACAGATAAATTTAAAAATCATTTCTTTTATTAATCCCGAAGCCTAAGATAAACACAATTCCTTTGTTACATAGTTCATTTTTCAAATGAATGTAACTGACAGCTAAACGTCATTGTGGAAAAACTAATCACTTGAAATTAATAATAGTGACATTTTAAAAAGAAAATCGTAAATAAAACAATAGTTATATGCAATGGAACATAATATAGTTAGCAGCATTACTAAATACGTAGGTATGTATTTAAATTAATAAAAATTAAATAGCGAGAGATTTTGTGTTGGCCACATCAGATTTTTTCTGCTATAGTGTCCCAGGCTGAAGTTTTCGCCAGATAACCAAATAATGTATTTTATTGATTCTATTCTAAAGTATATTCTTTTGAAACCAACTATTACATTAGAATTTTTTAAGTAAAATTTCTTTGAAAGAAGTTTGTTCCTGTCTTCTCTATTCATTTGTACTTCTTTGAAGTTGTAGCGGACATCGTTGCTAATATTGTCATTCTCGTATTAGGAACGTTTGAATCGAATCATTCCATAAAGGGAAAGGATACAGATTGTTAATTGAAATGATTTTTGCAGTGTACACCGTGAGATAGACTTGATGAATCTAATACAGATTTACATTGTTGTAGTTCCGTCTTCTGGATCTGGCTATCGCATATAATCTTGAATTTTAAATCTGTGTTACCATATGCGTTAGACGAATAAGGAAAGGCGGTAGCAATAATTACCAAACACAGAAAAGATTTTTCTATAAACGTATGTAACAAAAGTTTGACATCTTCATCAAATAGAATTTTTTAAATGAAACGTTGACATAACGGGCTCTTCATATAAACTAAGGATTTTGCAACACTGATAGAAACTATTAACTTCAATGTGGTGCAGGTTTTTAATACCTTATCTCATTTGCCTCTGGACAATGTTAAATTTACACCTAAGATCGTCAGAAATATTATTGTCTGTTATAGTTGTTCGTTTTAGTATTCCCAAACATTATTGTATACTTTTCCTAAGAAATGCCCAAAAGTCTTCAATCAGTCGAGCTTGAGAAACATTTGGGGGATTATATTCTCTCTTTGTTTTGTAGAAAATGTTGTCTCTTTACTGTTCTGCAACATCTGGAAATTTGCTAACGCTAAGCCATTGCTCATTTCTTTTTTGAAATTTTAAATCATTTCTGACCAAAATTCTGCTAACAAATAAATAAATTTCCCATTGATAGGTGTGCGAATTTATGCTTTGTACACAGATCGGTAATGATGATGACAGATTTGTACCATAAATAAAAATAAATAAATATATCATCACGGCATATTACCCATTTCTGAGTGTGCCACAATCTGCTTTATCGCAGATTTCGGTAATGATGATGAAATATTTGTACCGTGCGGGCGCTTACCAGGCGTCACCTCACGGGCACTCATCGCTGGCATGGAGAGTGCACCACATGAGTCACTTTTGTGCCATTTAAAATTTGAAATATTTGACGCTAAGCCATTGCTTATTTTTGCTTTTTCTTTTCTTTTTCTTTTTTCTTTTTTTTTTTTCACGGGCACTTATTGTTGGCATGGAGAGTGCACCACATGGGTCACTTTTGTGCCATTTAAAATTTGAAATATTTGGCGTCGGTCGGGATCAAAAAAAAAATGAAATGACGCTAAGCCATTGCTTATTTTTGCTTTTTCTTTTCTTTTTCTTTTTTCTTTTTTTGTCATTTGTATCATGCGGGCATTTATCAGGCGTCACCTCACGGGTACTCATAGCTGGTGTGGAAAGTGCACCACAGAGGTCATTTTTGTGCCATTACATATGTGGCGTCGGTTCGGATCGAACCCGGTTCCCCAGGTTCGCGACCAGACACTCAGCCCCGTGGCCACGAGACCCCTAATTCTGATCAAACATCTTAAAAATTCTATATTGTCTAGTTAATTTGCGTAATGACGTTCTAACTTTGTCTTAAGCACTTTGGATGAGTCGCCTGATTCGATTTGGGAGCAAAAGTTCTGGTCATCCAATTTTTGGTAAATTAGTAGATACTACACCTTCTTTACGTTCTCGTATAGTTCGCTATCAATCGTCTGTCAAATATTTGATCTCCAAAAACGTTTTATTACATACGTTATGTAATTAACATTATGACTTCCTGTCTTTTATAAAGTATACAAAAAAATTTGTACTTATTTACAAACAGTTATTACAGCAAAACTTTTTAAAAGTTGCTAAATTTATTTATTCACGGTAAATAAAAACTTTGTTGTGATTACCAAAAATGAGCAGCAATATTTTTTTGTCAATATAGGACCAGCAAATATATTTGTTACAATTACCTAGATAAATTTGCTGGTAAAAAAATGTTGTGGCAACAAATACAGTTTTGTTATATATAACAAAAGATATTTGTTATGCGAACAAATAAAATAAGTTACCATTAAGAAGTATGAATTTGTTTTGGAAACTAATAAGTTTTGATAGATATACAAATGCATTAATGAGGTAGTAAGGTAAAAATTAAATACATGCGTATTATAATAATTTTATTTATTTATAATTATAATCTATATACATGTAACAAATATTATATAAAAAAATAACATATGAAACAATAGTCACTTAAATTATACAGATTTATCAGTAATCGATACATACCTTCAAATTTCTCAATAAGACACTAATTGCCATTGTTTTAAAATATCTTTTACAAAATCATCCATTTTTATTGACGGGCACAAGAAACAAGCACTTTTAAAACACAATTTTCGACAGGCTAAAACTTAACAGCGCAAGCAAATGCGACACGACGTAGTATAGTATAACACGAACAGTGAATTATACTGTATACCAGGGAATACCCTGTCTACACAAAAGTTTTAGTTACCTGTACAAAGTATATGGCGGGAGGAAGAATTTGTAATCTTTACAAAATATAATGTCACAGGATACAAAAAAATAAAATTTGTCCCAGTAACAGAGATTAAATATTTATAATTGTTGCAAAATGATTTTGTAATCTGAACAAAGTAACAAAATGACTGCTTAGTACTACTTATAATAATTGGTATTATGACTAATATTTTACAGCAAATAATACTTTTTATACACAACAAAAATGGTTTAGTTTTGGAAACATAAAATTCAAAGTTCTTTGTATACACGGCAAAAACATATTGTTGAAATAACAAAAAAAAATACAGCTAACTAAATTTTGTCCGGAATATCAATGTAATTTTTTACCGTGTTTGAACGATAGTCAGAAACAACGATTTGATACATATTGCAAATATAACATTTTGGTATCGTCTTCTTGAGAGAGACGTTCCTCCACAATATATCTTGTTAGTGGTATCTGGTATGGCACTTCGTAGGTGCTGTAGTAGGTGCACCAACTTGAACAGGTGGGCCGTTTTAGTGAAAGCATGTCGAATGTTTCGCTTATGAAATGATCCCATTAACCAGCAAGACATTAACTTGCACCCAGCAATGTTGATCTGCAACTTCTGTGCACTATGAGTTCCACACAACATGATATATGAGCTATGTACGACTACTTAACACTGATCAGTACCAGTAATGTGCACTTGGAATAGATTAGTTTGTAATTATGATTTAAATAGGACAATAGGATATGATGAAATTGTTATCTACAGTGGTATTTTGTATATTATACCTATAGTAGTTTAATGGAATGAAAAATCTTAAATTCAAAAATTAAGGCTATCTACTACTGTGTCTGCTAATAAAGTTTAATAAAATCTTTATTAACCAAGAAGGAACCGTTCTTTTTTAACTTCTAGTAAATCCTCTTCTTTTTTGTTTCTATTAACCTAATTACGATTGTCTCTACCATATCCACTTCCAATACGGGCATACCGTTTTCCTCACAAGAACAACACAAATGTCACAAGCTGGTAATGAAGGGTCACCAGCACTAGCTAGCAGCCTATCCAATGTAACGGTGACACTCCTATCTAAATCGGGTATAGCTAGACAGATACCAGCTCCAGTGATAACCGCTGACCCTAATTGTGCCTAAGTGAATTGTATGGTAGAGGAAAATGGTAATTTCGGTTATCGGCACTTGGTTGATGTCGCCGCGCGTTAGGGTGGTCTCGTTCACGACGATAGTGATTTTTTTAATATTGATGGGATTACAGCTAAAAGGTTTGAGATTTGAAAGGTGACACCGAAAAGTGCTACTATATTTCATTTTACAATAGCTTTTAATAATTTGTTATTAGTGTCCTTTCAATCTTAAGGCACATTACACAGCGAATGAAAGTTGATGTTTAAATTATTTTTTTCCCTAATAAAGTCTCATTATTTGAATTTGAAAGGAAATGACCTTTACGTATTCCTTTACTATAATTGTACTCAATACTACTGGAATACGAGGCATTTAAAATGATATTAGCAACAGGTTTCAGGGATGTATTTAAAAATTTAGTACAGCGAATAGGGTAGTTGCGAAAAAAATAAATGTTATTTTTTTCTATTAATTATGAAATATAAACTAATTCTAAACATATTAATGAAAAAATTATTAGAAAATATAAAACTTTTCATTCATAATTTCCATAAATAAAGTTCGCGGTGGAATTCTTGTGACGTATACTTTTAATAATTATATAGTTCGACCAAGTCTGTATGACTCATAAAAGCTTGTTAGAATACCACGACAAAGCGAAGATGTTGAATTATATTTAATTGTATCATACAAATATTTACAGTATAATTCTAAAAGAAAAATAACAGATACAAAAGTATTATTTAATAGTACGTATATTTTATAATTATTTACTTGAATACCAGATATTTTCAAGATATTTAATTCTTATATAGACAACTTCATAATTTTGCCACCAGATGGCTGCACACTCCAGTGAATGTGCATGTCATTTTTAGTGATATAACATATGTTTTACGTGTTAAAATCATATTTTATTTTTCTTTTCTATATCAGCAGATTTAAAACAAGGTAATGAAACTAATGAATTTGTGTGAAAATGAATAATTTCTTTTGAAATAGTGCTTCTCTTAAACTAAAAATGGTAGTATTGTCTACAGAGTGTACAACCAAGAGTGTACCGCTAGGGCAAGAAAGACTGGTGATTGGTGTTAATAAAACACGTCACCACGGGAAAATTTGAAATTAGAATTTGTTTAAAAAAAATTATATTTTAAAAAACATACAGTTGTCAGACATAAAATATGTATTAAAGTGAATAACTTGAACAATTCTTTCAGAAAAAAAATAAATTGGAAAATGCGCAACTACCCTATTATGATTCGTTCGTCTTATTCTATTCATAGAATTGTCAAACAAAATAATTTAAAAGTCAAAATATTTTAGGCATAATAAAACCTTTTTATTTTCCATTCTGTAATATTTTATTAGTTCTAACGTGTCGGCACCATTAACTGATGCCTTCTTCAGAGAAAATGACAAATAAATTACAATTTAATTTTTTTTTTCTTTTGTCTCGTAATTTATTTGTCATTTTCCGTTAAGAGCGCATCAGTTAACAGTACCGAAACGTTGGATCTAATAAAATATTACAGACCGAAAATTAAAAAGGTTGTATTATTCCTAGTGTATTACACAGAAAAAAAAGATTTGAAATTTTGTCTAATTATAATTAGATATTATTTTATTAGACAATATATCTAATAATAGTATAATTTACAAATCTTAATTTAGCATTTTAACTAACTCGAAATAGATAATTTTAATATGTATATATTTAGTTAATTTCTTTATTTATGTCAATACTAAATGTAGTCATTTAATCTAATTTTGTATTTAATTTTATTATAATTTGTTACTATAATTTAGAAGGTTTGTTTTTTCTGTGTATGTGTTCTGAAAGAATTTTTAATAATTCAAAATATTTTGTCATAATCAAAATAAACGAAAAATGTTTAAAATATTTTGAAGACACCCCTGTTTTGTTATTCTGCTATTATGCATACATAGGCTGTGTCCGATGTTGCACTTTTACCACCTTAATATCTAAATCCTAAATTTATATGCCCTAAATCTAGTGATTATCTAGGATTTTAGGAACTAGATTTTAGGGTTTTGCAAGAACACACTATGCCTTAAAGTTGACGCGCACTAATTAATCAAATCATGTTCATTGCTATAATTTGTGCAAAACGTCAAATTTACTATCAAAGAATAGCTTCTTAGCTTCGATTTTATGAAATATAATATTAACATTTGCTCTCAAGCATCAAATTGAATCGAATTGTATAATTAATTTTTGTTGTTCTAAAGTGGTGCCATTCAAATCAATAGATATCACTAGTGTGCCATTCGGAGTTGTATTTGTGTAAAGAAGACCTAAATCCTAAACACTAAATGCCAAAATGCGACATTGGACACTGCCATAGTAATGTATTTCTGGGATTTCCTACTCCAGTATTTAAATAACTAATTGCAAAAATTCTCCATAGGGCAAAGTTATGAAAAGAAACAACATCTACAAAATTATTTATACGTCAACTTTCATTCGTTAGTCATACTACGAGTATATATTGACATTCACTTCTACCGCGAAATAAATTTAAAATTATTTGTCCATTTAATTCAGTGGAGGTGTACTTTTGGTACTATTGAATAAAATTACTATAAAACAATAAATTTATAAAACTGATAATGTAGTATGACATATTGGTCAAGATTCGTTTTCAAATTTGCCACAATACTTATTTTTTTAATAATTAATTATATTTCTCTTCTCAAATTTACCCTATATTACCAAGGGTAATGTATTAATTCGCGAACAATACCCTTTTACTCGATTTCAAGAGCTTGTACAACCCTACTCGTATTATCGTCGAAAATAAATATCCATGGAAGTAGGTAACAGTGTTGTTGAGTGGGCCGCTTTCAACAGTGTTTTGAGAAGTTGTTACGCAACTGAATTTGCATACGTTGAATGTGCATATACAAGGCACTCCACTCGATCATATTCCAACCTCAATGGAGGCAATAGAATTCCGGAGGTGTTGTTATTTCAAGTGTTTATACAATTATTATTTCGTTATTGTTGATTCTGCAGACTATAACTCTTTGTATACTTGTTAATATGTTTGAACATGTGTGTTGAGAATAATAACGAACAGTTTAACATTGTTACGTTGATGACAGATATTTTAAGTTTGTTCTACCTAGAACATAATGTGGAACAAGAAAATGTTTCTAGTACGAGTAGGAAAAAGTATGTGTATAACCTACATAAAAATAAATACACAAAAATTACAGATATGAAATTGAAGTAGAGCTTTATAAATAAGTAAACAATATAACCCAGATATAGCTTAAAAATTCTGATTCAATATCTTATCTAAATAAATAATACCTACCTAGATTTTATAGAAAAATTGATTTTTATAAATACTATAGAAGTATCTATTATGTAACAGTATACTGCGGAAAAAACTATCCTGTTTTTTTGTAACATGATTACATACGATTGGACCCTAATGTACCGTCTAATTCTGAAATGAAGGTTATTTTCTGTCCCTAAATTTTTATTTTAAATATTTACATCTAAGGGTACATAACGAATATCCCATAAGTTTTGGTTTAAATTTCAATAACTTTTCTTGTAATAAAAAATAAATTTACTTAAAGTTTTGTTATAACTAATAATTAACTATTTCATGAGCAACAATATTGTGAACTAAATTAAATAAAGATAAGCGCGTTCTTCCATAAGGCGCAATTTTCTATTGACACATACCATTGGGTTTTGGACGACATTTACATAGATATCTCGGACTTTACGCTGAGCAACTCCGAAATTAAGGGAAATTATGGTTTTTGCTAGCATTATTGTGGATGTTCCTAATAATGTCAGATATAAACAAAAATCAAATTTCGCAGGTATTTCCACAAGGGATGTATCCAGACCTTATGTGGACCGAGTAAGGTAAAAAGCCCTAGATAGTCAAGGATACATCGATAACACAACTGATTAATTTTATTGAAGAAGAACACGATGGGGATCATTTTATCATCTGACAAGACGTTGCGTCCTGTCACTATGCAAGACTAATTCAAAATTGGGTAACATACTAAATCGCACCACTTGTTCCGCGAAACGACAATTCCCCTAACCTTCCCCAGGCTTGTTCCATGGAAGATTTTTTAACTCTTTTATCACGAAAAGTTTGCGATGGAGCATGGGAAGCCCAAAACGAGAATATACAGGAATCAGGAATATCCGAAAAATCTATGTGCCCAAAACCTAACGCTAGGTGTCGGTAGAAAGTTGCACCTTTTGGAAGAACATGCTCAACTTTATTGAATTTAAGTTTATAATTACGCTGCCTATGAAACAGTTAATTATTAAGTATTACAAAACTTCAAGTAAATTTAATTTTATAACATAAAAAATATTGAAATTTATGCCAGAACTGACAAGACGAATGATTTGAAGGTTGGAAACTATTGAACATGTTCATATATCTTTCTATGGGGTCCCGTGGCTGCCTGCCCAAGTCTCTGGACGCGAATCTGAGGAACTGTGTTCGATCCCTACCGACGTCAAATACTGCGAATTTTAAATGGCACAAAAGTGACAGCTGTGGTTCACTCTCCACACCAGCAGCCCGTGAGGTGACGCCAGGTAAACGCCCGCACGGTACAAATATGTCATCATCATTACCGATATCTGTGATAAAGCAGATTGGCACACCCAGAAATGGGTAAAATGCCTTGATGATATATTTATTTATTTCATATCTCTCTGAGTTTAGCGTCGCCAAGAGACGTAAGGTCATGCATACATTAGATAATATTTTAATACAGCTTTCATATTTCTGCTAAAAGCATTTACTCATCTCGCACAAAGACGGATTTGAAATGACAAGATACAGCGTGTAACAGAAATAAGTATATTAAATTTAACCAGTGATTGAACTCGGCAAGAGTAACAATATTTCTTAGTAACTGCGGAATCACAATTTATTTTTTGGAAATAAGTATTTGCAATTTTGAGACATATACTGGTGAAACAGAAGTAGTAAGTGACATTGACAGAACTCGTCGAGACGAACTATGGGTGGAATTCAGTGGGTTGTATTAAGGTCTGTATTAAATCTTGAATTAAGTATATGGCAACATTGCAATATTTTCCACCATGTATCAATGAGATTCAATTGTGATTTAGAAATTTTAGCACAGGGAAAAGTAATACAGATATCCTTTAGTCAAATGAGGAAGTATTATTGTAAATGGAAGGTGTAAAAGGAAACTCATTATTTCAAAATTAGGTTAGAAATATGTCAAATTTTATGTGTTAAATATTCCATACCTGAATATTAATGAATTTTTAAATATCTCAACCCTCGTTTTGATCAGTTTTGACATTTGTCCTTTTTTTCTTACTTCTGTTAATAATTTTTTTTTTTATTATTTGATCCTTTGGTCTCTCACTTTTTTCTGACAGGAATTACAAAGTTGCCAAAATATTTTTGACAAAGGACTGTTTTAGCTTAAAACACGCTAATACAACCCACTGAATCTCACCCAATATTTTTAGTAACAGTTTTTTGAATTCTCAATTTTTTTAGTATTTTTTGGCGAGTAATGAGTATTTTACAAAACTTTGAAGATTTTTATCACAATATCTAGAAGGTTTACAAAAAAAAGTAACTAGGAAATATTGTTGCCCTCGTCGAGTACTTATTTCTGTTACACCCTGTATAATATGCAAAACAACATACTAATAACTTTTTTTTCATTCATGTTTCATATCACGGACTATTATCCAAAATAGCCTCAATCAGACCAATTTCCCCTGGCAAATTTTGCGTGATTCTTTCACCTTTCTAACAACCAGATTGCTTTAATATGCACCAATTTGGCAAATTAAGTCTTTAGGCAGGTGCACCCTGATTTGCGTGCAGCACTTTTTTATTCACCTGGTTCTAACAAGCAGGTATTTCTACGAGCAAATAAATACAAATGCACCCTTTATGCGCATTTCAAGAATTTAAGCAGGGTCATTTCCATGTAAATGTAACCAGGGAAACGAAATGAATGTAGTTGGCGGCTAGCCGTGGAAGCAAGTTGGATTTTTAAAGTAATGGATAGGAAAATTGTGGAAATGTGTTGAGATTTATACAGGAAAACTCAGGGAGAATACAAATTGCAAGGGTAAAAGTACCTAATTTGTTATAAGACAGGGATTTTCTCTTCTGGAACAAAAAGCTTTTCAGACTTGAGTAAAAAATACTGCTGCAAATTTATATTTTACTTTACAATAATATTAACATTAAATATGTTTAGCCGTTTCACCATTTCTGCGCGTGCCCAAGTCTCTCAACGCGAATCTGAGGAACTGTGTTCGATCCCGACCGACGCCAAATACTGCGAATTTTAAATGGCACAAAAGTGACAGCTGTGGTTCACTCTCTACACCAGCAGCCCGTGAGGTGACGCCAGATAAACGCCCGCACGGTACAAATATGTCATCATCATTACCGATATCTATGATAAAGCAGATTGGCACACCCAGAAATGGGTAAAATGCCTTGATGATTTATTTATTTATTTCATATCTCTCTGAGTATAGCGTCGCCGAGAGACGTAAGGTCATGCATACATTAGATAATATTTTAATACAGCTTTCAAGTATTTGGAGTTTTCGGTAATGACGATATATTGATGATGGAAAGAACAAAGGTTGTATGTTAATTTTTACCTTCCGTCACCTTTAGGTAAGGAAGGTATTATCGATGGTGAGTTTTTAATGAATAAGCACGTTTTAGGGTCCCTACTACACGATTTTATTAGTTTTACGCCAATAACAATAGTAGACACTGAATAAAAATTTAAATAGCAATACATTTGTTTTTATTGGCTACAAATTTTAACATGTTGTTAAAATTAACATAGTACGATACAGAACACATACCATTATACAGCTAAATATATTTCATATTAAATTTTGATGTTTCTTAAATTTAATTAATAAATATAGTTTAAAATATGAATTTAATTGATATAGATAACTACTTGTACTTAACACAGTGTTAAAAAGAAAGGAGTAGAATTTTGAAGTACAAGTTCTTCATCTATCTTCTTAATGCATTAAAATCACTAATAGTGAAAAATGAAATAAAATTTCAATCATTTTTAACCGTCAAAAAGTGTATAGCCTCATATAATTATTATTAAGATGAATAGTAGAGTTCATTACTTATCGTATATGACATGAATAATATATAAATAATGTACGTCAACGTCATATTATTCGTTTAATTGTTGCTATAGTTGGCAACATTGATAATTTGCATGTTTATACTGTCAAAGTTATTATTTGATAATTTGAAAAATATTTGTATCGTGTTTGAAACATTTTTGTGCGTTGTAAAGGGCTATTTATAATAAAGTAATGGTAAACGCAACGCAACTACGCAACTTGACCGTTAAAGCAAACACAAAATCTGTGAATCTCCCAAAGGTAGCACTTCTAATCAATCAGAAGAATTCGGTATATTTCTTTGAAATTCGGCATTTATTGCCTTTATATAGCATACATGAATACTTAATGAATACTTATCTTTGAATGACTTAACACTAAATTTTGATAAATGTTCTTGTATTACTTTCACTCGGAACAGAAATACTTATTATTATAATTATTCTTTTGACAGTAAAAATGTAAATCGTGTAAATCATGTCAAAGATTTGGGTATTATCTTAGATAGTAAACTTATCTTTGATTTGCATATTGATTTTGTTGTAAAGAAAGCCTACAAAATGCTAGGATTCATTCTGAGAATTGGGAATAAATTTAGAAATGTTCGTACTCTCATTTCTTTATATTGTTCTCTAGTTCGTTCTCAACTTGAATTTGCTGCTATATGTTGGTCTCCGGCTTACTATATTTATATAAATCGAGTCGAAGGTATTCAACGTAAATTTATTTTCATCATGAACATTAAATTCCCTAATCGTTCTATTTCATTAGTTGCTTTGCGAATTCGCCGTGTGATATTAGATTTAACTTTTTTGTTTAAACTTTTAAATAACAAAATTGATTGTCCAGTACTGCTGAACAAAATAGCACTCAGAATACCAACATATTCCACTAGATCACAAATGTTGTTCGCACTGGCGAGTTGTAGAACGAATTCTGCCAGTAATGCTCCCTTTCTCAGAATGATATCTACGTATAATAAATTGTCAAGTGTACCAAATTTTCCTGATATATTTAGTTGTTCTCTCAGAACGTTTAAATCTTTTCTTTATAATATTTGTATTTAATTTTTTTTTTTTTCCACAATCTCGTAATATTCTTATCCACTTTATTTCATTTTAAGTATATGTATTATTTTTGTCTGATAACTTTGTAATTATTATGTTTAAATTCTCCTAGTGCTGTACTGTTATTGGGATTTTTCCTGTTGTGCAGCCCAGATTGTAAATAAATAAAAAAATAAATACATAAGTATAAATAAGGTTAGTATTATAAAATAATTTAAATAGAAATGAACAGTGACTAAAATAATATTTATTTTGTAGACGTGACAGTTCATTAGCATGTCGATAATACAGATTGCAATCTGTATAACTCTTTTCATAAAGATTCTAAAACCTCTGCGAACGTACCAGTAGATGACGTCACACATCTAGTTACTAAAATTCAATTTTTATTAATGACGTGCATTGGCTGCTTGAATGTTTTGGGTATATTCACTTTAGCAAAGAAATACTAATTTGGATTGATTGTGTAAAATAAGCATCACAGAAAACAGCCGCACGTGACAGTATTATAGATAGTATTAATAAAATATTAAAAATATGTAGTAGTCTAGTATAATGTGCAAGGATATAATAAAATAATTCAATATATCATTGTTATAGACAACTAAAATATAAAAATTGAAAACGCCTTTTCTTCTATGAAATTAAGAACTTAATTACATATTAGTCTCGGAGATTTATCTTTCATTAAATCCATTTGTCTCGTCGAAAAGTTATTGGAAAGATTTCTCCCAACAATCACAATTCGTGTCCGTTGTTTATTTATGAAAATCATCCGCAAACCTGCAATTAACTTCTGACCGATTGTCATAATTGCAAAAATATTTCCAACTTAACCTACTTTATCACAATTACACAAAATCGGTCAGTTCGTAAACTCTGAAGAAAGTACAAACTTTCTGTCACCCCCAATAGATCATATCTCCCAAAAACATTGACCAAAGCTAAGTTCCCGATCATGTCTCGATTAATGTCTCGAAACAGGTTGAGATGAAGCGCAGAGCGATAAGCCAATCGCATGTAATTAAAAAGCGAATGATTCACGAAGAAGAAAATTCGATCGATGAGAAGAGTACTCGTAGTTGGCTCTGCTCTGCTGTTCCGTTAGGCAGATGTTTCAGATGAACAGCTGGGTTGGTCGACTCGACTGTCGGTTGTTCATTCAAGGGGTATCGAATGACGTGGAGATATGCTCTGCTAAACAGTTGAATGAATGGTGAAAATCAATGAAAGCTGACGGAATGATTTACATCGAATTTTGGAGGACTATGAGAAAGTAAAGGACAATGTTTTGGCACTTTTTTACCTTTCCATAAGAGAGGTATTGTATTCATGCTAAAGATTTGAGTGAATAAGCACTTTTTAAGGTCCCTATGTATGTGGGTGTATAATGTGTACGTGTGTCTATGTTGGAAGGAATATTCCTTAAAAACTATAAGACTGAAGATCAGTTAAACAATGAATTCCTCCATCTGATATTCATGGCAAGAGCTGAAAAGGTTTTGGTAAAATCTGGATATGCGATTTTTAGCATGATTTCAATACCTCTCTTAGCGAGCGGTAAAAATGAATCATACGAGTATATTTTATTTTTATTTATTTTGTCTATAAACCTGTCTGTTTATTAACTAGTAACTAGTCCGTGTATATTTAGATTATTATTATTGAAAAACATTCATATGTTTTCTATTTCCATTTTCATTTGTTTCATGTCAGTTGACGAGACAGCTGAAATTCCCCTTGACATCTATCAAAAATTAACTACAACCCAAGGGTAAACCTCATATCATTTGCCAGATCTTCTAGCTTCTAGACTTATGTCTTTTTTTAAATTACATCCGAAACGTTTCGAGCTCTGCTGGAAATAATTTTAAATTTAATTATGGCCATGAATTTCATACATCACAAGTGTTAATTTCAATGACAATGTATATTATGATAGAAACTGGATAATTATCACATAGACAAGGTTCTGCTACTATAAATAAATATTATGTTAAAAAAGAAAACAATAATTATATATTATGTTTTTCATGACTAATAATAAAATGTAAAATACTTTTTTTTAATGTAATAGAGTTTGTACGTAGATTTACCCCATTTATATCACATGTCAAACATAATAATATTACAATGCATTAACCCAGTATCCTAGTTTTTAAATATTGATCCATGTTGCAGTAAAAATAGTTACACAATAACCGCACCTATATTACCTTTGTTACCTATAAAAACTCTTTACACACATTGTAATAATATTATGTAATATTTTAACCCTTCAGAGGTGGCGCCCAGTTTAACAGACACGACCAATCTTATAACATACTGTGATTTTTTTGTTATTTTTCATTTTGAGAGTTAAATTTTTGTTTTATTATTATGTAAATTCCGTTCTCATAGAAATAAAGATTCAATTTGTAGAAATAGCCAAAACTATTCTACATTTAATATCCATCACTAATGTGATTGTTTTCCCATATATTTTCGTATTGAATAAATTAATACGCACAGACAAAAGACACAAAGAAACACACGTTTTATTCTAAAAATACAAATCAGAAAACTGTACATAAACACTTATAAAATAAACAACCCAAAAACATATTTTGCATATCTTGCTGGTCGCCACATATTTTTCATTGCTTGCTGGTAGCCACATCTTCATCAACTGACACCATTATTTTGTTACATAGAAAAGGGCGCCACTTCCGAAGGGATAAAACATTTTTAACCTTTCGGGTGCGTAATAGAGACAGTTTAATCCGATCTTCCATCATTATAAAAAATATTTTTTTAAAAACTAATTCCACCTTTCTTTTTCCATTTCTATAAAGATCTTTTTATAACAAAATTTTAATTATTTTTTATGTTTGGACAAAAGATTTATTTTTAAAATAGTGTTTATTAATTTAAACGAATAGTTATCTATTACTATAAATGCAAAACCTAATACAGTCGGCTCTCTTTAAATCAAACTCTTTCTTATTTATTTATTTTTCTTTTTTTATTTCTTTTATGGGGTCCCCGTGGCCGCGTGACTAAGTATCTGGTCGCGAACCTGGGGGAACCGGGTTCGATCCCGACCGACGCCAAATATTTCCAATTTTAAATGACATAAAAGTGACCCCTGTGATGCACTCTCCACACCAGCTATGAGTGCCCGTGAGGTGACGCCTGATAAAATATATCGTCATCATTACCGATGTCTACATGTGTTGTAGATACTGGCACACCCAGAAATGGGTAATATGCCGTGATGATATATTAATTTATTTATTTATTCTTATTTGAATTTTTCTCTATATCGAATTATTTTCTTTACATATATAACTGCTTTTATATGTAAAAATAATTCTTTAAATCGAATTTTTTAATTCGAACTTTCCTTTTATCGAATTAAATTTTGGGCACTTGTCCTCAATTTGAATGAAATTCGACTCTCTATAAATCGATTTTAGATTTAGATAACTGAAATAAGTTTGTTTGGGACACTACTAGGTATGTACATCTTATTTTAGTCTAAACAATAAAAATGTAATATTTTTGTTATATTAACTGAATAAACGTTGTTTTCCATTGCATATACATACTCTTTGTAATTTATAAACATGTTCATTTAATTTTCTTTTACTTTTTCTAGTTCGAATTCTCTCTTATTCGAACAAATTCAAATTCCACTTGCGAACTCGATTTATAGAGAATCGACTGTATGTAAAAAAATCTGTTGTGGCCAGCACAAAACCTTCCGCCAATTCGATGTATTTGTACATATCCTATACCAAAATTTCCTTGAAAAAGATTCTATATATCCTGTATAGTTGTAACAAGAACACACTATTTTTTACATATCCATACTGAAAGTTCCTTTGAAAATATTCTAAAATCTAATAAAAATTTTATACGAATACGACGTACATTATGTATTGCAGTTAACACTTCCTCCTGCTTCAACTTTGCCCTATTTTATTAGAAGTCGCTGTTTCTTACTCTTCTCTTCAACTCATTCCTGTCCAAAGCACCTTCGTGACACAGTTCTTCCTCTCTCAAATCTTCTGCTATACAGTCCTTCCATCTTTTCTTCCCACTGGCGAGGGACACTCTGTCACTTATATCACTTTCAGATCATATATTTTCCACTTTGGTTTTGCACTTGCCACTGACATGTGTCAATTAGATTTTTTTGAATATGTGTATCTGTTGTTTTCATAATTTTTGCAATGCTGACTGATTTTCGAAAGTTAATCTCTCTTAATCTCTCTATGACTCTATATCTATTGAATATGAAGGAAAATGTATAATCGAACCGTATAGAGAATAAGATATTCTATCTATTGATAATCACATAAAATGTCAAAAATGATATTTAACTGCGATATTTCAAGAAAAACTGTTAAGAACTTCAAATAAGGGTACTTCCGGTTGACCAATTATAACCAAAATCTAATCAGCTCTTCATATGGTTGTAAAGAAGAGGACTATGAAAGAATCATAATTTTTAGAATTGTAGTTTTGGAGTTATCGTCGGAGAAAAATTCGTCACACACACACACGGACACACACACAGACACACACACAGACACACACACGGACACACACACACACACATACAGACATCATCTTAAAAATAGTACATTCGTATTGTAGGGACCCTAAAACGTGCTTATTCATTAAAAACTCACCACCGAATTTTTTGACCAAAAACAATACCTTCCTTTTGACGGAAGGTAAAAATGGTGTTTCTAAACGCCTATAGAATGTAATAAACAAATATTTTCAGTAAATTTAAGTTTTCCAATTTCGATATCATTTTTGAAAAATAATGTGAGTGAAATGATACTAGCCAAAACCAAGTATATGTAATAAAAAAAAAAAAAAAAACCGGCAAGAAAAGTTGCTTTTAATTTATAAAACAAGTTCTAAATTAATTTTCGTTGTTCTCTCCACGTGTGACAAATGATTCCTCATTGTTCTACCATTTGTTTTGCGTGGTGACAACTTGCAAACTAGGCTACTACAAGGTTGTCTTATGGTATTTATAAAACTTATCAACCAAATAAAAACAAGTTTACTGCTACGCAGGTGAAGAAAAATAAATTTACTTTCAAATTTTTACATAACATAATTTTCAAGATGCGATGCGGGTTGGTCTTTTAAGCAATTATGAAATAACGGGACTCTCTCTTCAACGAGAGAAGGATAGTATTTTAAACTAAATTAAAGATAAATTGAAATATAAATGGTATGAGTTACAACTCAATAAATATGAATTTCGCTGTAGGCTGTAATGGTTTACATTCAGCAATATGTAATAATCAATTTATGTTATTAATGTTTATTTAATTCATACTTTTAATTGCTGCAAGTTTATTGCTAAATTAAATATATGAATTCAATGTGGAACATGAGACAACTAATTTAACCTATTTCCACATAATTTTTATTTTAATTTTATTGGTAAACAATTGGCTACAGTTTCTCCTATTCACGTAAAATTTTAAGTTTTATATATTTATATATCTAATGTCATAAACTTTAAAATATAGTTAAATTCAGTATCTGGTGTAATAAATAAATTACTATCTGCAGGTAGATAGAATTAGACCATCATAAATTTATGAACTAACGAAGTTAACAATATTTAAAAAAGGATTTATGATTGTATATAACAAAAATTTTAACGTATGACAAATTTTATCTCTTTTAGATAATTATTTACTTATTTTCTTATTTTTTTTTCACCCAACGCCGGCGTAGGTAACAGATGTACCTATAGGAACCATTCTAATAGCGTTTTCCATTTCCACTAGGTCAGTTTTAAGTGTTTCATTTATACTTTTCGAATGTTTGAACCTTATTGAGTGCGCACTTTCTTGCACTTACTACAATCGTCAGTTCTTGCCATTGCAGTCTGTCAGATTCATATATTTTGAATTGTAAAAAGTATCTGTTAAATAAAATAAAAGTAAAATTCACAGTTCGAATCTTATGCACTGATATCCATTGCTACGTATCCTCTCTATTTGACAGTGACAGCTAACAAACCTGCACTGGAGTTTTGTAACATGTTCATTTAAAATGAAATACACATATGTTGTAACAACTAGTGCATGACGTCATTAGCTGCACTAAATTCAAAACTAATAAATGGAAAATGTTATAAAAATCGCAAATCGAGATTATTGTGAATAATTACGTTTTAAGGTCCTGTTTGATAATAATGTCACAGAACGACTAGATGAATCAAGTCGGCTACTGACACAAAGGAATATCGCGTTATAAAGAAGAAAAAATAGCGTATTTCATGAATTGTAAATATAAAAAACATATAGAAACCTGTAAAAACAATTTAATCACAACAATACGAAGAGCCTAGCAATATAACAAAAAAATAACATAAATAAACAGTAGTACAATTTTATTCCTTGACGCATCCGCATGTATTGTGAGTTGCTCTTGTAATTTTCATATCAAGTCAAAATTCTTAGTTCGTTGTAATTAAATAGTTATCAATTAAAATGTATTCGTTTTCAAATTAAAATTTCTTATATTTTTTGGCAAATCAATATGAGTTAATACTGTTGGGACTTTAAATATTATAGTGAATCTTGTGATACTTCGAGAATTCAATTCAAGTGGTATATTCCTAATGGTTATCTACCGTTCCATCTGGATCCATTTAGAAATTGACATTCTTTTATTAAGCGATTGAGTTTAACAAATTTTGGACCAATTCAATTGTGGGATTGGTTTTCATAAGTAAGCTGTTCCTGGTTCCTGTTCCTTCAATCCTTTTGGAGGTACAAAGCAGCCCAGTTCCTGTTAGCTGTTCCCATGCAGTCGACGCTGGTTCGTGCTCAAATCCAGTTCCCGTTGTTCCTGTGTTGTAACCTCCTTCGAGTCAACGCTGGTTCCCATCACATAAGGTCAGGAGTCTGTGCTTGATTTACTGGTTCCTTTGTGATATTATTCCCACACCTATATTCATATTGATTATTCATTAATTGAATTCTAATTGGAATTTTGGTCCTTCGAGCATTTATTATTTACATTTACATTTGGTCCAAATAATTCGAAACATTTGGTCCTTCGGGCATTTATTATTTACATTTGCATTTGGTCCAAATAATTCGAAACAGGTCCACAGAATTAGATTTTAACATTCTTAAAGGAGAAAACCCCTAAGTCAATCGACACACCGGAAATGGCACTTTATTTGAAATTCTATTTAGTTTTCTTCGAGAAATACTTTCAAATGTTATTTCTTTGTGATTTACATACATACCTATGTTATTATAAAAATTAAAGATTAATAAATTTTCTACAGATATGCATTGATACTTTTTCGATAAATATTTTATAGATCAGTATATAAAATAATAAATTTTTATAAATCCTGCAGCCTATGCTTTGAAGATAAACACACCTCCTTGGCTAAACAGTTTGAATATCCAAATGTTGACATAGATATCAGATAAATCTCATTGTCCAAAAATCTTTTCAAATTAATGAGTTTAAAGAAGTTAAGAAATTTTTCTACTTTCGTAAAAATATATCCTCATTATTTTAATTTTTTTAATTTGATAGTTATTATTATTATTGTCGGGAGGTGGTTCATTCTTGCCCCTGTACTGCGACCTATCTGGTCTATTGTACCCTCCGTGTTTCCTCCTATTCTAGGAGCCCTGTATGTTTTGTAAACTCCAAGATTTTCTTTAGACTAATGTCTTTTAGTGTCTCAGTGTGCAATTTCTTTGCTCCTAAAAGACTATGTCTGCTTGCCATAATTTGATAGTAGCCATATAAATTTATAATTCACTCGTCTCGTTCAATCACAGAACCAGAAATCAATGATTCACGTTTATTTTAATTCTGCAACAATCACCCTTCTTACGGTCGTCGGGGCGTCTGACAGGTCATTGTTTTGTTTTTGTCACTGCTGCCACTCGTCATTTTGTATTTTTGTGTTTATGTTATTCGACCGATTTCTATCGTTTTGAAAAATGCTAAACTACGTTAAAATGTATAGTGAGATCAACGAGAAAAACTAAACCCTTTAGAAATACTTCAGTGAGAATTTAACAATGGATATTACTACCCCGTCTCTGAATCATACACCAATTGTAGAAATTTTACAATATATCTTCTTGCCAAATATTTACAGATTAAAAAAAATAAATAAAAATGAAGATTAAAACAGCTGAATATGTAACGGTTGTTGACATTAAAACGAATGAGTCAACTTTTTTTGTTAGTATACAGTTTCTAAATATTTATAATAGGTGTCATGAAAAACATAAACATTTATATTTCTCGCATAAGTATCATACCATTTTAAAACTATCTTGCATCAGAAGAAATTCTTCGCAATTTTTTTTTTCTCATCATTCCAGCTATTTTAATTACTACTATAAAAGATAATGAATGCAATGCTTGTAAAATTAATAAATAGCTTTGACATATATTCACATATTACACTGATGTACATGCACAGATATAATCGTAAACATATTTTTGTCAGTAAAACAAATTAAATTATCATAGCAACAACTTCCTACTACACTACAACTTGTTTTTCATAAACATCAATTCACCGACACTTGTAATTAAATTCTCGATGCCATGAAATAGTAATGTCAGAGTAAGAAATTAGTATCATAGCTTCATAACCATAAACGGTGTATTAAACACAGTAATGAAGATATCGACACACACTGGTTTGTCCTACGAACTACGATAACTTACATTCAGATAGAAACAAATACTTCGTCCGAAGTTTTGTAAAAATTAACGAAGTTAAAATTTTCGTTATTATATTTTCTCGTAATCATCTTCACCATTAACAAGTGACGAGATTTCAATTGAACACAAATGGTGACTTGGGGTCTCTCAGGACCCCGTTGATTTCGCCATTCGAAAAGTCATTTGCTTTAAATTTTGTTGTTGTTGTTGTTGTTGTTGCTGTTGTTGTTGATGATGTTTTTGACAAATCCACTTAGATCATATATTGGGAAATCGCAAAAACTGCTACAAATGAATAATTATATAAAAACATCAGTACACATATAATAATAATCATAATAACGAACCAGAAACTACTTTGTTTAATAAAAAAAAACTAATTAATAATGCCAAAATTTAAATTTAGAAAATAGATTTATCGAGTTTTGGTTTTGAACTTTGGATTCTTCGAATTCTGTAACTGGTTTCATTGAACTTACTTCCTAAACTTCTTTTATTTTGGGTTTACACTATCAATCGATCTCATCACCTGCTTCTCACATTAATACTGCCTACAGAACCAGCGTCCTGTAAAGGATCATTGTCATTTTTATGTTGTCCTTGTACAATATTAAAATCCTTAAGTATTTTATAAAATTGTATTATGTTAGCCCATAAACACTGCAATTATTATTTAATTATTATAAAATATTGAAGTTACTTGAAATTTTGATACTATTAATGAAATCCAATGAGCACTATTTCCGTATTTAATTATTGTAAAGAAACAATTGACATTAATAAACAAAATGTATGCTCAATAGGACTACGTTACTTCCAAACACCATCTATGGCTAATTTGGATTTCCTGGAATTATATCCCAATTGGTTGTACATCTGTCGAGTTTTAAAACTAACCTGATATTTTAAACGTAAATATCATATGGATTTGTTCAGTTTTCATACGTAAACATCACGCCAAGTTATGGAGAATGATAAGACGAATTCGTTACAGTATCATATTCATTTCTGGCCAAAAATGGATTTGTAGATGATTCATTTAACGTATTAATTAAAATTATTATTAATTAAAAAATATGTAGTCGAAAAATTGAAACAAAATATGATTGTTTCGTAATTTTTTTAATTCGTTTTCCAGAAAATGGATTCTAAATTTCAAAAGCCAAAGGCAGGAAAGTAGTAAGCATTTGGAATAGAGTAGAAGTGTGACGTAGATATTAATGGCATTAAAAATTCGAATATTTTGAGAACTAATAACTTTTTTATAAACTTTGATAAACTAATAAAGTTTTCACGGCTAGTTTTAATATAAATAACCAATTATACAATTTATTATTTGTTATTGTAGAATATTCGATCCAAACAAAATGGACAAGAAAATTAATATTATAATTCAAAAGCCCTGTTTAATAATATAAGTTTCATAAATTCCTGCTTTTCTTAATTCACAAAATTTTCAAAAAGACATTTTAAATCTAATTTAATATGTCTATAAATAATAAATAAACACATCATCACGACATATTACATATTGCTGCGTGTGTCAATCTGTGTTTTATATACAGATACCGGTAATGATAATTCGTCCCGGGCGTGCGTTTACCAGACGTCACCTCACGGACAATCATTGTTGGCGTGAAGAATACATCACAGACCCCAGGGATTACTTTTGTGCTTATGAAAATTCGAAGTAATATTGGCGAAAGTCGGAATTGAACCCGGGTCTTCATAACCAGACACTCAGGGACACGGTTACGAGACTCCATTTTAAATTTCATCCTCTGAGATATTTAAAAGAGTGACACAGGCCCATTTCTTCAAAAAGTCACTTCTTCTTGGCAGAGGACGAATTGGAAGCAGCTAATTCTACAGTTAGTGATAGTTTATACGTCTTCGCTCATCGAGTGACTTATACTGCCTCGGTTAATGGAGATAATATGCCGGAATGGCTTGACCTAGCACAACTTTTTATTTTTGGCGTTTTCCATTAATTATATGCATGGTAAACATTACACTAGCTGCCTTATTCGGAAGCAGCTAACTGCTTAGCAGCTGATCTCTGCAGAGGACATCAATAATATCCAAGTGATTGGTACGAGTATTTTTAGAACGAGTAGAAGTAGCATTTCCGGAAACGTACGGCAGGGCTAAATATAAAGAATCGGACAGTTATAGGGGGATTTATCAAACGTGTAGGGAGCTATTTTAATAGAATGAATATAGTATTCAAAATAGACCAGTAGGTTCAAAACATACAGCAAGGTCCAAAAATATGAGCACACCAAACAATTTAGAAAAAGCAATAAAAACTGAAAAATCTGATGTGGCCAACATTTAACCTCCCGCCGTGTAGTTCGAGAATATAGATCTACATCACACAAACAAAACTCCAAATGGCGTTCCAATGACATCTTTTGGTTTGTATTAGAACCATATACCTATTAACTAATATATTGCTAATGCTCGTATCTTTCCCATAAGAGAAGGTGAAGGAAACACTGTGAAATGGAAATATCATTTCTGCATATGTCTATCTCACACAAACACCCAACCACGAATTATGCGTATGCTCGGAAATCTTGATTACTATTGGCTAACGCTGACAGCGTCGCTGGCTGGGCTGCGTTCCAAAATCCACAATATTTTCAAATGTAGTTGCTCACGATTCTCAACATATGAAAGTAATTTGTCTTCTTGAGGAAGAAAACATGTTTTTGGTTGAAAATAAACATAAGTAAATACGTTGGCGTGTATTACGAGCATACTTTTATAATAAAAGCGCTTTTATGGAGCGTATTTTCACATTATATTGAGGAGAGTGCTCCATAAAAGCGCTTTTATTACGGGCTTGACATTAATGTTGTACTTATAAGTAGTTTTGTTAGTTTTATAAAATTATTTTTAATTTAGTTTCAATTTTTTACTTCAACAAAACTCTCATTCGTTCCAAAACACAACACTTCATACTCTACGCCAAAACTCGGTATTCCTGGTTTTGGAACGCTGCCCTGGTGATGCAGCGAGCACATGGTTGGGTGTTTGTGTGAGATAGACTTATGCAGAAAAGATATTTCCATTTCACAGTGTTTCCTTCACGAAAAGCAAAGGATCCGCAATATATTAGTTAATAGGTATATGATTAGAACACTTCAAAACAATACAATATTATTAGACAGTTCGATTCAATATAATGTAAAGAAATAAATGAGGTCGCGTGGCTGTGTGAGTATAGTGTGTGGTTGCTAATCTGTCTGCATGTATTATAGATAATGGCATACCCAGTAATGGGTATTATGCCGTGGTGATATATTTATTTATTTAAATAAATGTTTATATTTCATTAAATAGAAGCTAACAAGCTTTTCTTTAACAATAAATTTCACATTTATCACAAATTGTAACAACCACAGAACTCAATACATATGTACATATAATTGGAATGAGCCCTCATATTATATTGTGAGAATATATATAGCATGACAGGGGGTTCTTCCATCTTTGTTTTATACAGTCCTGAGTGTATAATTTATTTTCATTAACAAATGTCAAATAAAGTTAGCCAAAACGGTTGAAACAATATATATTTCAGTTTTCAGAAATCTGCAAAAAATGAACTTATAAATAAATGTTTAGATAAATGTATTTTGAATTGAATTTCTGTAAAGTGAAGTAAAATGTTGAGAATGGATTCTGTTTGGATTTACAACCATTTACGCAACAACTCTTTACCATATTGCGTCTTAATTTTTATATTCATTTTTTTGGTTTTCGCAAATTAAAAATAATGTAGAATTTTTTTTTCAATTTAATGTAATCTGGTATAATTAATGACTTCAGTAACAATCTCTATTTGAATTATTTATTATATTACATATTCATACAAAATGTGAAATTTGTCAAATTTTGTCTGAACTGCATAATGGGGGAATACACCATTTTTTTTTTTATAATTTCATCTGAAAATATTAGGAAAACTAAGACTATTGATGAAAATTTTGAAAAGATTGACATGACGTCACATTTATGTGTTTTTATATCAAACTGTTTTCATTATGGACCTAAATGTTCTTGAAATATATGCTATTTTAAGTTATATTTACATAAAAATAAATGAATATTATAACACTGTATAAGTCTACATACTTTATAATTACAGGTGTATTTAAATTATTAAGTTTAATGCAAGAAATTTATATTAAAATAAAAACTGTTTGAAAACTGCTGTACAGGAATGTTAGCCCCTCCTTTCGAATTTGAATTTCTTAACTTCCATTGGTAGTAATGCCCACCTCCTAACATGCTATTTGTAATGCATGTATAGGTGGTCTCTCGGTCGCCAATCAAAATATTTTCATATTAGTGTCGGAGCGCTATAACAAAAAACGCTTTATTTCCGAAATATCTCAATTATATTATTTCATTTGTTTTTATTAATATTCGTTATTCAGCATATACATTCGTATTTTTTTGCTATTTTCCTTTAATTCGATTGAGCCGTAATCCCCTATTAAGGAATTGTATTTATCTTTGACACATAGGCTCCTGGACTTATAAATTATATTATTTTATCAATTTACATAAAAAATATGTGAATGCATATCTGTAGAAAATTAAATAATCTTTAATTTTCATAATAACAGGAATTGCAAAAAATTACATTTAAAAATTTTTCGAAGAAAAACCATTTTGAGCTTTAAGTTAATTGTTTTTCATGACTATTTCTGGAGCCAATCTTTTTATTTAATTATTTTCGAAACTAACAACAAATTATTATTTTTATTAGTATAAGAAGTATTTCGTAAAACGTAAACTTTCATTTAAAATACTTTTTAAAAAATATGAAATTCGTTGCATATCTTACACACATTTAACCGAGAAAATCTACCTTGAAGATGAGGAAGACGAAGAAGAAGAAAATGAATTTGGGAAAGAGTCAAGAATAAAGAGGTATTGGCAAGAATTAAAGAATAGAGAAGAATTTTGAGGAAGGCTAACTGCATTGAACATATTTTAAAAAAGGATGGGACAAGGTGAAGATGAAGAAGAAAATTTGTATTGTTAGTAGATATCAAGAAGGACGGGAACTATTAGGAACTGAAGAGAGACACAGGAGAATTTCCGCATAAACCAAAGACAGCATTAACTAATAATAATGATTATTATCAATTTAATTATCTTGTTGCTTCATTTCATCTCACAGAAGTTTGACAGACTTTAAAGAAAATGTAGGTAAACCTACCAATAAATTACCATTTAATTATTTCTATCTTCAAGGTAACCGCTCTAAATTAAAAAAAGCCTTTGAATTCAGTACAATTTATATTTGAAGTTAAAATTAAGCAGACCCATTTGGTATTAAATATACCGTAATAGTTTATAAACTTTTTGAGGGCATTAACTGCAAGATAAAAACGAATTTTCTTTCCGTTTCTTAATCTTCTGAGTTCACCTTGTGATGTTTGCTTCGCGACTTTCTAACCTCTTGGAGAAGAGGAGGAGCAACATTCGTCATTAATCAAAAGCAGCACACAGCTCAGGTTGTAGGAGTCGTTTCACAAAATAGAGCAAACAGAATGCACACGCAAATATTCCGATCTTTCCTGCTGTAAATGCTGCTAATTTATAATACTCAACAGTCGCTAAATTATGCGTTCGTGAGAGCAAAATGCAGGTTGCAGTGTTGATGCTAAAGCAAAAATTCTTGGGAAATGTTATTTGCTGCAATAATCAAAGAACAATGACTGAAATTTTGTCCAGGATACATTTCTCTACTATTGATGCAGTTAAAAATAAGCTAAGTGTGTGATAATTTTGAAGAGAAGATAATATTTAAGTATAAATGAAAACGTAGTAACTTTGTTTATATCACTTTTATTTAACATAATTTTTGTGACTAGTTCCAACCATTAGAGGATGACCGAAATGGTTGAAAGTAGTCACAAAATAAATAAAAGTGATATACACAAAGTTATTACGTTTTCATTTATACTTAATCTTAAAATGTATCACAAAGTGAAGGCTGAAATAATAAATAATTTAAGATAATATTTGCTACCAATATTTTTTCTTTTGGGAAAATTTGTATTAATTGTCCAGAAAAATATTAATAAAATTTGAATATTAAAATTACCGCCATGCATGACGTAAAATTGCGTCACACCAATGAATGGCCGTAAAACCGTAACAGGTACGCCCGATAGCAACGAGATGCGCGGGTAATTTAAACATGACACTTCACCTGTTTGACGTTTGAACAATAGTTTGGAGGTTAATAATTTAGTTTGTCTTTTTGGAACCAATACTTGAAATTACGATCTACTACCTATTGGTTTATTTATAATGTACCACGCAAATTTCATATAATAAACAAGAGAGACAGAGAGAGAAAACTAAGCTATATTGGATACATGCTAAAAATAGTGAATAAGCACGTTTTAAGGTTCCTAGAATCCGATTTTAACATTTTTTAAAATGATGTCTGTGTGTGTGTGTGTGTGTATGTGTATGTGTAGGTATGTATGTATGTGTGTATGTGAGTGTATGTGAGTGTGTGTGTGTGTGTGCGAAGATGTTGGATGGACAGTTTCTCAAATTCTATAAGACTAAAGGCCAATTTAATTACGTATTGCTTAATCTGAAATTAATCTGAAAAGCTGAAAATGTTTTGGTAACAAATAGACAAAAAACTCCGAGAAGTCGATGTATATGTCGCCCAAAACCTAAAGATAGGTTATTGCTTATGAAACAGATCATTATTAAGTACTACAAAATTATAAGTAAATGCATTTTTTTTACAAAAAATAAATGATGAAATTTGTGCCAAAACCTATGGGATATACATTATTATTATTATTATTGTTATTATTATTATTATTTATAATATCTGTTCAAGTGAATAATTATCTATTTAAATGAGTCGATAATATAAAATTGTTTATTTTTAAATAAGTTTTTATTAATTGACGTCTAAATAATCCCATAAAAACTTATTTCTTTTATCAAAGTTTGTTTATATTGGCATCAAATTACTTACCTAGCAGTTTAATAATTATTGTTTTTATTTCTAATTCCATAATTGGTATGAACCATGGCATCAACCTTGTATTTCACTTTAAAAAATGCCAACATATGTTTCTTCTGGAATCTACAAAAACAGTAAAACAACTCTACAATTTAAATCTTTGATATGAGGTAACTGAGTTACACATGCTACCTACGTGGCAAAGTCACTCATAATTAAATGGCATTAACATATTTAATTCACACCTATTAACCGGAGAATGATATGTGTTATTATAGAAACCACGCACACATTTCTACCGAAAAATTGTTAATAATATTGTGGATTAATTGTAGGTAGGTAGCAAATATTTAAAAAAAAAGTAGATAGAGTATGTTAAAGTAAATATGTGGGTTTAATTACATTATAAGTATATTTACGTAAATGCTTATTAATGCCGGTATTATTACCTATGTTATAATATGTAATATTGTGATGAAACAATAATGTCAACAGTAGTAAAATATACAACCCTGAGGTGTATTTCTAATCAAGGAAGTACCAAAACGGCCACAGTTAAATAGAAAAGTATTAATAGCGTTATAAGAGCATTATTAAATTCTATAGTTCAATAATTTTAATTTGGATATGGAAAGAAAGTTCCGGAATGTTTTCTCCTCTTATAACGTTCCGGATTATTCCGACTATAAAATATCATTTGTATTTTATATTTAATCACAGCATATTACCCATTACTGGGTGTGCCAGTATCTACAACACATGTAGACATCGGTAATGACGATGATATATTTTACATTGTGGGCGCTTACCAGGCGTCATCTCACGGGCACTCATAGCTGGCGCGGCACCACAGGGTTCACTTTTGTGTCATTAAAAATTCGAAATATGTGTCGTTCCTCAGGTTCGCGACCAGACACTCAGTCACGTGGCCACGAGACCCCTAATTCTGATAACAAACATCTTAAAAATTTTAAATTGTCGAGTTAATTTGCGCAATGACGTTCTAACTTTATCTTACGCACTTGGAATGAGTCTGCTGATTCGATTTGGGTGCAGAAGTTCTGGCCACCCACTTTTGAAGTGGAGAGTGCATCACAGGGTTCACTTTTGTACGATTAATCTATTACCGAAAATTGTAAACACTACTTATATGAGGCATGGGTGTTATGCTAAAACATATAGTTCTTCTTACATTACCTACTCTCAAAATTTAAATCATTTGTTTGTTTAAATTAATATGCAGAAAATAGTCCTATTATTTTTTGTTACGTGCAACACTTCGTATTTCTTTACAGTCTTTGTTACAAGTTTTTTTATTCTTAGTAACTCATTTTTAGTATCGATTCTTTTATTATTCTTTCCAGCCATACATCTAAGTGGTTTCTGTGTTTCGCCAACGGAATAACATCTCGCTAAATTTGATTTATGGACAAAGAACTTGAAAAATGGTTAGAAGGTTATTAATCAAACTGACTTTTTCAGAATACCACGTTTCCTTTGCTCTTTTTATTGGTTTACAATTTGTCATTGGCGTGTGATAAAAATAACATTAATTAGAGAAAACAAATATGAGCACAACAAGGAATACCTATATTTTTATAACTCCATATCTGCAGGAGGTCTTCTTACCTAGCGTATTGGCCCGTATTTAATACTAATCGCGACAGGTATTTCAGTTAAATATAAACTATCTGAAATTAAATTTGAACTTAATATTATTTTCTTTTATTACAGTAATTTTCAATAATAATGAGTTCTCTGTAAATAAAGTGATATAAAACTGAATACATCCCTGTTTTTATACCTGTACATTGCTTGTTTATTCCTTTGCAAATTGGTTGGTTAACTTTTCGGTTATAACTCACAGGACGACATGCAGCATAAGGTAGCTCTTACATCTTTGCTTCTACTATATGCTATTTGAAAAGAAATTGAAATAATTCTATGGTTCTACTGCAATTTATCAATTATTGCTTATATTAACACTCAAAATTTGCTGAAAGATATTTTTACATATATATTTACATGTAAGTAACAATTTCTTAAACTGATCCAAAATATTTGAAAAAGTGACAAATCTGCTTTTGCCTTAATACCACGAAACTTGTACATCATAGGAAATGTCTAGGGACACGTTCGTGTGTACCTAAAGTAATATTTAGGTACACGCTAAAACCTCATCACCTCTTATGATTTATTTATTGCACTCAAAATACCTACACACGTACACGTTAAATAAATGACGTTATATTTGGGTATTAAAAACGAGTTTTTAGCATTAGGTTATTGTTGTTACATTTAGAGAATATTCCATTTCAGCATATAAATTAAAGTGCATTTTGTAAATTTTGCACGCAATTATAAAGGTATACTTTAGATGCCTACATTATAAGTGGGGTCCCGTGGCCGCGTGCCTGAGTGTCTGGTCGCGAACCTGTGGGAACCGGGTTCGATCCCGACTGACGCCAAATATTTCCAATTTTAAATGGCACAAAAGTGATCTCTGTGGTGCATTCTCCACGACAGCTATGAGTGCCCGTGAGGTGACGCCTGGTAAGCGCCCACACGGTAAAATATATCGTCATAATTACCGATGTCTACATGTGTTGTAGATACTGGCACACCCAGAAATGGGTACTATGTCGTGATGATATATTTATTTATTTTATTTATTTATTTTACATTATAAGTGGTGGTGATGTTTTAGCATGTACCTATAGTATAGTTTATATTAGGTACACATTAACGTACCCTAAATGATAAAAGACAAATAAAAACAACAAAATTTTGTTAACAATTTTGAACAAGTGGATTCTATTGTTGTCATAATCTTTATAAAACTGAAATTTTCTTCCTTTTTTACCTCTCGCTAAGAGAGGTATTGGATTCATGCTAAAAATCACATATCGAGATTTAAGTAAATAAGCACGATTTAAGGTCCATATAAACCGATTTTAACATTTTTACGATGATGTCTGTGTGTGTGTGTGGATGTGTGTATGTGTGTGTGTGTGTGTGTGTGTATGTATGGATGTTGGAGGGACGATTCCTCAAAAACTATAAGACTTAAAAAATATTTAACTGCAGTTTCTTCAATCTGACATTCCTGGGAAGAGCTGAAAAGGTTTCGGTAACAATTGAACAACCGGAAGTAGTAGTTTCTTAAAAAATTCTTCTAAATATTATTTTTCGCAAATTTTTGATATTACGCCTTTTAAAGAACAAAATTCTACATCTGATACATTTAAATTTTTTATTTTATCTTCTATAAATTTAGAGATAAAGACACTATAATATATAGAATATCGGGATATAATAAGTCGAGTAGGCGAAACTACATTAAGGAAACCAGTTGACAAATTCAAATGTTTATAACATAATTTGTAAATGACAGATATCAGTGTCAAAAATCAAAAGGTTAGCTACATTCTGATAGCTTTTTCTGGGAAGTACATTTAATCTTTCTTATGGTTTTATTAATTAAATATTTAAAATTATAGGTAACCTGCATGTATCCATTAGAAATACCGCCAATCTTGTTAATGAATTGGAAGAATCTCTGACATAGGAACTTCCTCATACAATGGAAAGAAGATATAATTAGAATTGTATGTGTGCAGAAGACATGTTAAATACAATAAAATACAATATTTGGGTAAAGTTCTGTAATTTTTATGTTACAAAACGACGGTTCGGTAGCGAAGTGCAATACATTATTTATATAACATAAAATGGAAATGGCGAGAGGTCTTGTGCTGGCCACAACAGATTTTTTATAATCTTATTCATGTTCTATCTTGGGATAAATTCTTATGTAAAAATCTCCTTGATGGGATCTGAACAAGATAAACAGTTACGTGGTGTCCGTCTGGTTTTTTCCACTTAGAATGCCTACCTATGCTTCCAGTGTGTTGATAAAGTGCTGAGCCTTCAATGAAATTTTTTCATTGACCCGCCCTCTACAGTACATGTTTACATATTAACTAGCTAACTTCATTAATCTACACCTTACGAGAGACTCGTACAACCATTTTGAACTGGAATTATAATTAGGAGAATTAGTTAGAAGGTTGATCAGAGATAGAGAAGAAATAGGACATGGGACATCTTTTAGAATGATTCAAGTACAGGCTTCGCCAACAGCTTTGTAAAGTGTTTCAAAGAAAATGTAAAAAAAATTAAGGGCATATAGTACTGACCAAATTGAGAAAAAAGATTAATCAACATGGGTCCGATCTTCAATAGTTTTCGAGATATGAGGAAGTGAAAAAATGAGTTTTTACGGGGTTTACCTCTTCTGTCTTGAAAACTACGAGTTACGACTTTAATTAAATAAGACTTTTTGTTTGCGTTTCGGAGGTCATCTTAGAGGTCCTTTGTTTTTTTAAAAAAAATCAAATAATTGTACTAAGTTAAATGTTGTAACGACCTTGGCCAATATTTAATTTTCAAAATGTTTCATATAAAGTTTTATTGTTTTTTATAGTCTATTTACTGACAGACAAAATTTTGTTCGATCACTATCATTGCCAGTTTTTCTTCGATTTTTCATTTATCTCGGAAACAGTTGATCAGTTGAAGATCAGACCTATGTTGATTAAGCTTATTTTACTCATTTTTATCAGTACTATATGCCCTTAAATTGTTTTACAGTATTTAAAATATCCTATATGAATTTTAAACTGTCATAACTCATTGCGTATTTATTTAAAGAAATAAAGTAATACACCAAAATGTGTAGTAGGTTATACAGTTTGTAATGCTCTATTATATTATGTTTCTTAAAAAAAATATCCAAAAGGTAGCGGACATTTTCAGCGACAGGCACCTAGGCGCTCCACACCCTACATGGATCAACATTCTTTAAAGAATTTCGGTAATCACTTGGCAAATTTCGTTCTGGAGCTCTTGGATGGTCCGAAACTTGTTCTCCTACAGCTTAGACTTTAAGTTGCGAGGAGGCCAAAGGACGTCAACGAAACGCGAAATTCCGCGGCTTGGAAGCAAGCCCTGAACCATCCAAAAGCTCCAGAACAAGATTCGCTGAGTGATTACCGAAATTCCTCAAAGGAGTTGGTCGATGGTCGATGCAGCGAATAACTGCATATCTTACTACACATTTTGTTCTATTACTTTTTTACCTTCCGTCAATTTTAGGTAAGGAAGGTATTGTCTTTGGTCAAAAAATTCGGTGGGCTTCTATACTAATTTACTCTTTTTAATAAGATATCTGTATATATGTCCGTGTGTCCGTATTAGTTTTTCTTCTCTATATACATTTTCCTTCATATTCAATAGATAGAGAGTTAAAGAATTATAAAGAGATTAACTTTCAAAAATCAGTCAGCTTTGCTATTTATCATGGAAACAGCTGATATATTCAAAAAATTCTAATTGACAGATGTCAGTGTCATGTGCAAAACCAAAGATGGAAAGTATAGGATCAGAAAATTGTATATTATACTGTTCCTCGCAAGTGACATGCAGTTGCAGTAAGGCCAAAGAGAAGATGGAAGGAACGCAGAAGACTTGAGAGAGGAAGAACTGTGTGAAGAAGATGCGTTAGACAGAAATAACTGAAAGAGAAGAGTAAGAAACAGAGACCCCTAATAAAATAGGGAAGAAAGAAGGAAGTGTCAAGTGCAATTTACATAGTGTATGTTCATGTTATAATTTTATTGGATTTATAGAATCTTTTCAATGGAACTTTCGGTATGGAATTTGTAAAAAATAGTATGTGTTAGTATTACAATTTTACATGATATATAGAATCTTTTGGTATGGGATTTGTACAAAATACATTAATTGACGGAAGGTAATCTGCTGGCGACAACAATTTTTTTAAATAAAAATAAATACACATTGAGTTACGATAGTTTGAAATTCATATAAACCTGTTGGCGGACCCTGTATACAGAAATGTTTTCTATATTCTTGAACGATAAAAGAAGTGTGATGGAACAGTTATGTTACTTCAAGAAATATGAAATATGCATAAAAAACGTGATAATTTTTAATATACCGACTACAGCAGAAATTAAGTACGAAATTAATAGAATAGTTTGAAAGCACTTACGTCACACTTTGCTGTTCTTAGTAGGTATATATTAAAAATGATGAAATGAACAAACGGTATGTTTGGTTTGATAGCAATAAATTTAAAATAAATTATGCAAAAGTTTATAGCCGTATAACATTCCAATCTGAAACTGGCCAGATAATAGTTCTCAGAACCTATAATATGTGAAACGTATCCCTAATAGAATAACTGCATTTCACATAACACACATGACTTAGAACATGGAACCACTATTAATATTAAATGTGCTGATGTTTTGTTTTCCGCAAACACGATATGTAAGGCAGATTTTTTTATGTTTTTCCTCTCATCTTATAGGATTGCTTAGTTTTTTAAAACAATTTTCTTTCAAAGTTAAATATTTAGTCCACTATTTTACATCTCATTCTTAGGTCCAATCTGAAAGCAATATAAATGAAATTTTCATATGAAATGAAAAATGATATTACATACTTGACACTTAGTTGCAATTCAGAAAAATTTGTTTTGAATGGTCCTTCAGTATACATATACAACATGATATGTAGTCTCTTAAAACAATGTACTTATTCCGATAAAAAATGCGGTTTGTAAACTTTGATGTTTTGTTTGTGTGACACAGCAAAATTGTATTGTTTTATATCATTATCGTCACCTTGTAAACATAATAAGTAAAATCCATGTTTTTCTTTCGTTCGCCAATAATCAACTAATCGATACGCAATATAAAAGTGTCTGATACATTACGTATTAGGATTTTACATGATATCTAATACGTTTTCATATGACGAATCTTTACCTCGATCTTTACTTTTTATAATTCATAACATGTCCTGTTGAAAAATACTTCATGTAGGTATAAAGGATTTGTTCTTTCATCCAGAACCTATTTTACGAGAAAAGTGCTGTTTTATCATTCATTTCCACTTTTGGCCCGAATCAGAAGAAACATAACTTTTAATTTCGGTTATTATTTTCATATAAATTTATTCAGAATCTTCATAATGGATTTCAACTCTATTTTCAAAAGGGATAATTATTTCTTCTGATTCAAGACAAAATTGCATGCAGTTTTTCCATATTTTTTTCAATTCCGATCCACTTTCAGTAGAGAAATAACCTTTGACTCCGCAGATCTTCTTCAATACCTCAGTCAAAGTCATCGATATTTTTGTGTTATCTATTAATAAAACCGCCAATCAATCCATCAACGATATAAACATTATAAAGAAACATAAATTAGAAACATTAATTCCATGTATTTAACTATTTTAAAGAAAACATTTCTTATAGAAAAAAAACCAAAAGTAAAATTGTTTAATTTATTTTGTCAATCTTACTAGTAATAATTGAAGATTCCAAAATGACTAAGGGCCGGTATTTCAGATACAGTTTAAGCTAAAGATTGACGTTAAACTTCGCTTAAGCAAAATAAGGTGTATTTCAGTATCAGTTTAATTGTTAAACTATAGCTTATGTTAATCCCAGGACGAGGTATCGTTTATTGATATAAGCGTCGATTATCTTGAAACTGTCAATGTCAATTCAATTTAATGTCATTAAATAATTAATTTATCAAGATAAAAGATTTTGCAATATTTTCGTAAGTACAATAATATAAGTTATATTTAAATATTACTTACATAGTATAAAGTACTTATTTTATTAGAAATACGCTGAAATGGACGAAGATATGTTGGAGCTAGAATCTTCTAGCGACGAAGAGGGAATAATTAATTTTATAAGATTGGGACGACAAAGGAAGGAAAGAGTATACAGAAATCGTAATGATAATTTTAATTTATGGGACGATACCGAATTTTATATTAGATTTCGACTATCAAAACGTGTTACAAATATAATTTTAGATTTAATCAGCAACGAAATACAATCACCCACAAATTTGTAAGTTGTGACAATAAAAAAATATATTGTATGTATACAAATATTTTCCAAACAGAAACAGTGCAATAACTTCACAGCAAATGTTGCTATTAACTCTTCGTCATTTAGTGACAGGAGGTAAAATTTCCAGATCTCTTTTTATTCTAAATTAATAATTTTTCATAATTACAATCGATATTTTATAAAATAATATGTATTTCATGTGAAATTTACTTACCTAGTTCATTTTAATTAAATGTCAAATGTCAAAAAATAAATAATATTCGCTGACACATTACCAACTTAACATAAATATTGACAAAACTGTAGCTTAATAAATCTACGGATTAGATTCTACTGAAATACGCTCATGTATCTAAACGACAATTAAATTTTAACTATCGCTTGAGTAATCTTTAGATTAAATGTATAACTGAAATACCGGCCCTAAAACAATCAAATAATCAAATACAGAAAATACAAAAAAGTTCATTTTCTATTAACTCTTAGTAACATTGCTACATCAAATAATCAATGATAATTGAAAATCCTGAATAAAACATCAAAATGACAGCTATATGTTTATTTATAACAACAAGCAAATAATCAATAATAATTTCAAATCCCGAATAAAACGTGAAATTGACAACATTTGTTTCTATTGGTTACAATTATTAACGATGTTGCTAAGGCTTAGTGCTTAGAAGATTCCATAATGACTACAACTATCATATAATCAAATACAGAAAATACAAAATAGTGCATTTTCTAGTTTAGTATACTCCAAATCTACATTAAAGTTACTAACTCTTAGCAAAATTGCTACAAAAAATAATCAATAATAACTGCAAATCGTGAATAAAACATGAAAATGACAGGCTTTACTTTTGTTTCTATTGGTTATCATTTTTAGCAATGTTGTTAAGACTTAGCAACTTTCTTGAAAAATTGGAGTGATTGTTTTTGTAAAGTATGATATAAACAATAAATTCATTTGACATCATATGTTATAGAATACCAATCCAACAACCACATAAAATGTGTATATAATTATAAGTTGTATTCAAACTATTCTCACAAATAATTATTGGAAACCAAAACTTTATACTGCATCGTAAGAGACTCCAATCAGAAAACAACCATACCTACAATCAAAATTTATTATTTACAAAAGTGTTCTGTTGAATACCTTTAGAAAATATAATATTTTGTAATTCCTCCAAAATTTGTTGAAAGAAACGACCAATTCAATCACCACCATATCTTACAACTAAACGAGACTTATAGAAGACCACAACCCCAAAATATAATTATTCTTCTTCACTCACCGATAACTCATCTTTCTAACAAACACACACAGTCACAGCACTTCACTTCTTACACGTCTAGTCCACGGAGTCACTACACTGTCTATTATACAGGTGACCGTACTGCTCGCCGTACAGGGTATGCGGTCTACGAAACGGCCTCCGACACAAGTCTATTGCAGCGATATAGAAAACACCGTGCGTGCAGTTACACGGTCGGTTCCACAATGAGTTCTGAGTTCCTCGATGAGTGCAGAGTCTGCGCGACCACAACTGGAGCCCTGATGCTGGTGGGAGAGACGTAAAGGATTGAGAGACCGAGAAGGAAATAGTGGCGAGGAATTTAGGTGTATTAGGAAAAGAGGTGTAGGGAAAGAAAAAATTTGATGTTTTTTTTTTGGAAATTTTGGAAAGGAGGTACTTATTGATAAATATATAACATCATGGTTTTTGAGAGAACTACAAAATATTTTGGTATAAGAAACTTACCCACCAATCAAACAAAATTGAAGAATTCTTTAACTTAATCATTACCATAATTTGCAAATCGAAACAGATTAGCTCACCCAGAAATGAATAAGAAGCAGTAATGATATATTTCTTTGATTTACTAATTTAGTGAATGTAACAGATTCTTAGCAAACACCATAGATAAAAAATACAGGAGTTTTTATTCTCATCAGATAGATGGGTTTTGTAACTTTTAATATCTTTATGGAGATGAAGGTGTATTGCAAAGTTCCACATTAGGGTGGACTGAAAACTCAACTTTTTACTCTCCTTCTTATTACTACTACAAAACCATTAAAGTAATAATCAATTTGTTTTTTTGTGACATAAGAACGCAAATAACAAAAGTAAAAGAGAATATTGTTAAATGGTGACATATTCTTTTTCTGTATTAAATTTCAGTATTATTTTTCGAAATTCGATTCTGGCTCTTCTACATTAATCTCGGTTGGATAACCCACATACAGCCAAATACGCGTCAGTCACAATTTTCAAATGAAAATTAAATCCTTAAAGCAATGAGAGATTAAAATAGATAAACCTCTACCAACAATAACAATTAATAAAGTATTTTTTTTATACAACTTGCTCTAAGTTGACAAAACTGACTAAATGTTTCTAGCATTATATCAATGTATTCTTTCCTGTTAGGTATTCTTTTCATCTATAAAGCTTGTTTTAAGGTACCATTCGCATTAACAACACCTATTATAATTTTTCCATTACTTATCTGGTATTTTTTTAATAAATCTTGATTTGTATAAGTTGCAATGTCAAACTGTCTATTACTCTCTACATGGAACTGTAGATTTATTTTTATACTTCTCTACATTTTTTCTAGCCTAATATGGTTTTTATAAATTTCTGTACTTAACATGTAATTATCGAATCTGTTTTACCACAACATCGCGTTCAATAATGGGAATAGATGAATTCCTCCAAATTTATTTCAGTTTCAGAGACACCGTCTCTGAAGTATTACCTTCAAGGTTTATGCATTTTCTTTTGTTAACACTATCGAAATGGGTGATCCATAAATAATATATCATTACATCTTCATAAGTACGCAAACCATAAGTTGGTAATTCAGTACCAGACTCAAACGCAGGACATAAAATATTAATGCCTAAAAGAACTACAGTCTTTTAAACACCCACACAATAATGTAACAAAATATTGATTCTACTTTAAGTACGAGAATACTTGTCAATTTGTTTACAGAACAAGTTCACAAAGTGAACAAAACATCTTTTAAATTTGTTGACTTTTATTTGATACTGAAATATTGAAAGAAGATAATTGTTTTAATGATATTTTTTTACAAAATTGTTTCATTTTATATTTTAGTCATACCGTGCGAATAATTTTGGGAGCAACTGTATATATTAAACCGTATCAACACTAGCAATCCCTAAAACACAACGATTCACCCAATTTCCCATACCCTACTATTAGCTCGTCCCCCATTTCATCCGCCATCCCTCATTTTAGTCCAAACAACCTTCTGTTCACAACCGAACATTATACTACTCTTCCCTTATAGACGTAATAACATCCACGCTCCACGTACGAATACTCCTATCTTTCCCCGTATGTTTTCCTGATATGTAGGTACCTTCGGCATACGGTCTACACTGCAGAGCATGTCGATGTCGATGTTCTAGTCTCCAGCCAGACTCATGGCGCGACGGTGAATGAACCGCGGTGTTTTGACGGCGAAGATAGGGCAAGCAATAAGGAAGACAAGGATGGAAGACGGGAACAAGCAAATGGGAGGAGTGCTCTAATTTTATAATTAAAGGAAACGAGGAATAAAGAATATGATTATGAAAGAACAAGATCAATATACATGTAATGTAAAATATGTTGAGCTTATAAGAGGATGAATGGGGTCATACCACATTTTCCAATTTATTTTTTTTCTGAAAGTATACTTAAAACCCCTTACAGAAATATATATTTTATGTCACATAAGTTTCTAGTTTTACAGATGTTTATATTAAATTTAAAATGACGTCATGGGTTTGCGACCGTAACCGTAGTCCCTCCTATCGAATAAAAATGGAACTACGTTTGACGTTTATGTTATTTGACTTGAAAGCAAACGTAACAGCAAGTTATTTTGTACTGTTGCTTTTGTTTTTATTGTATATTGAATAATTTAATTTTGGAAATTAATCTCGAGGTTTAGGAATACGAACAAAAACTTTATTTTTGCTCCTCAACGACCATGGTAATATCTAAATCTAAATAATTTGTATTTATTAGAACATTTCGTTATTTGTACTTACATTTAAACAAAAACAACTTGTTGCAAAGATATTTACTTTGAAAGTGTTGGTTTTGTTCGAAAAATGTGACAGCTCTGCTCTGACATTCATTCTACAGTACGTGCACGAGTACATGTGTGCGTGACTATCATTGTATGTGTGTACAAACCCATGACGTCACAAAATAAGACTCAAAATGTTTAGAAAGAAAATCATGAATGAAAAGTATAAGAATATTACATATTTTTCATGTATATATGTATAAAATTATGTAATTTTTTTAATTATATAAAAAAAATCAATATATTTTTTTTTGGTATGACCCCATTGAAAATTTCGGCACGAGTTTTCCAAGTGTGGCTTTAATACGGTAGGTAGGTTATGTTATTGTTATTGTATTTACAGAAAAATACAAACTAAGCAAGATCCTCGTTGGAAAAAATACTTTTTTTAGAATATCTAATATTAGCGCCGTAGATATCTATTGGGTGTAGAAAAAAAAATGTTCTGGACCAAAAGTGTTCACAAAATAAATAATTACTATTTTGCTCTAATACTTACTGGTGAGGAGATATTTTTAAAAACATTGACTATTTGCATAATTTTTCCAAGATGGCGGTGCTTCCGGAAATGCACCAAGGTTGAAAACTTAATTTTTATTAAGGCCTCTAAATACCTATGAATCATATTCAAAAATAAAAATACCCGACCTTTCGCATGGTAAATCTATCCTAGTACTGAACTATCAAGCTTTTATTAATAGGTAAATGGAAAAATATTGAATATAAAATAATAAATAATAAATAAATAAATAAATAAATAAATAAATAAATAAATACAGAACTTAAACTAAAAAGGTAGTAGGTATTATTCCAATTATTAATATGAGTTCTGAAAGATATTTTAATAATTTATAATTATTTATATTAGTGTTAAAAGTGACATTTTATATTATGTAAAGGAAGTATAAAAAACCTTCAAACAAAATAAAAATCACTTAGAAAATAAATAAAATAAATATATCACGGCATATTACCCATTTCTGAGTGTGCCACAATCTGCTTTATCGCAGATATCGGTAATGTTGATTACATATTTGTACTATGCGGGCGCTTACCAGGCGTCACCTCATGGGCAATCATTGCTATCGTGGAGAGTGCACCACAGGGGTCACTTTTGTGCCATTTAAAATTCGAAATATTTGACATCGGTCGGGATCGAACCCGGTTCCCCAGGTTCGCGACGAGACACTCTTGCACACGCGGCCACGGAACCCCGTATCACTTTTAGTACGTTTATTTAAATTTTTATTTGTAATAAATTTTTGACACATGTTAAAAATGTCAATTTGTTATTCAATTCGTCATTACCAATGTATCAACTTACTTTTAACAATCGTGTTTAAGATAACAATATTTTTTGTATACAAGGAAAGTAAATGTTCCATATTATATCAGAAATCTTCAAAATATGTTAGTAGATCATTATGTCAGTATAGAACTGTAACATAACATGTAAGTAATAAAAGATTTTATTCAATTTTCTAAATAATTCAATTATTATTAATAATTAAATGCTCTTATTACATTTTCTCCAATCTTAAAGTGCACATATGTTTTTATAAACGATTCTGTGAAAAATTTTCAGGTTGATTTCATTTCGAAATTATGAACATTTGTACTAATTTAGAGCATAATTACTTACCGTTTTTTCGAAACAAGAGAAAATAATACAATTAATATGAACAGTTATGATATACCTGAACATCATCTGTTTAAACTACATTCCTTTAGATCAAAGCTACCAATGTAAACAATCGCAAAATAAGTAAAATATAACCTAAAACTAGCCTACTTCCTATTTAATTTTTTTCTGCGTAGAAATCTTATATTCTTCACTTCTTTGTAAGTATAATATGGGAATATATGAACGAGGCATGGAATTTTAAAGACATTCAACTGTTTAAAAGGAGCATAAGAGCATCTCAAGAGAATCATTGACCTTTCATTCATGAATTTAGCATTTTAATAGCGTCTTGAGATTTTTTATTCAAACGAAATGTACTTTTTCATAAGTTACAGATCAATAGTTCTTGCAAAGGTGCGACATTTCAGACTTTCAGGAAAAGAAATATGTAAAATTAATAAAGAAAATAAGCCAGTTCTTGGCTTGAAAATTAAATTATTTTTTTTGTTCCACCATATTTGTCGTTTCGATTTTAACTTTATTTTTACAATACATTTACAATAATGAAAAGTATTTTTCTTAAAACTATTAATAATAAAGCTCTACTGACATATTTTGATAATAAATAAACGTGTTTCAGTAGTGATTCATCTTTCTTTGGCAACAATAAATACTCTCGTAATTGTGTTTTTCAAAGGTTTGCTCGCACAACAAAATATGCAATTAATTGTTAATTTTTCAGTACGCGTGCATAGTTTGAAACTGGTTTCAAATTGACTGAAAATTTTTGGATTCTGCGAACAGAATGTTGCTGGCATTTGTTATTGTCACATAATGATATTATAATCTTACTTTACAGTTTAACATTTACTTCCTGTGTTTCTTTCTGGTTCTTTTAAATTATACTCGAGAATCTACATGACAATACAGCAAATATTTAATGGTTTGGAAGAATTTATATTAAATATGAATATTCCTTTTCTCTTGTATTGGCTAGTACAAATGCATGTAGGAACAACAATGGTCGGTAATAGCAGAAGTTCCAATGCGCATACCACAAACCAAAACTTATTTAGAATCCGTGGACCATTCCAATGGTTAGAAACTGATCAGGGAATGAAATATTTTGCTCAACGATCAAATCCTTTTTAATCGTAGATTTAAAATTTCTGTGCGAATATTTTTAAACTGATGCGCATGCTCAGAATAGTTTGTGACGGTTTCTGACCGTTGAGCGAACAAACCTAATGCCATAAATTAATAATTTGCTGTAACATCTTTTTCAAAGTTACTTTTCATCTACTAAAGTCACGGTGAGCTAAAACACTTTAATGATGAAAATGAATAAAAATAACATTAAATCAAATAGAAACTGCATAATATAATTTGAACAAGTGTACGAAAACCTAAAAATTCAGTATAATTGAATAATTTTTTAAAACTTCGTTGTGGGTACGTATTAAAAAAAAATATACGTTCCATTGGTGCATAAAGTATGTCTTTTCTCGTTAGTACCATAAATACACTATTTACTTACATTTTATCAGTTCAAGAGTTGTATACACTTATTTGAAATCGAACTTACCTGTAACAAAAGAAAAACAAAATTAGTATTAACCTACAGTTAAAATTTGATTTTATTAATTTGCACCATAAAATTAATAAATTTATTAAATGTTTAAAAAATGTATAAATTCTTATTTTAAAGTATTTTTAATTCAAAACATGTTTTTCTTTTTATAATTGTACACGTTTATTATATTTGGGCATTACACATTCAAGTATTAACTTTATTTAACCATACAAGACTATACAGATGACATTTGTGGCTTAATGCAAAAAACTCTAACGTGAAACTTGTTTTACATTTATTAATTTTTTCGTCAATTTTAAGAACTTGGCCAAGTTCTAGAAATTGAGTTTAAAATACTTGCATTAGACTTGTCAATTTTTTCGGCATTTTTAAGTCGGTAATTAAGCTGAAAATAAAGCATATTCTATTTTTTCTTCAATTTTATATTGCTTTCTAGTAATTTTATAACACACCATCATATCAATTTAATTTCCTATCTATATGACTGTTACATGTTACTGCTAATGTCTGCATATATTTCAATATGAAATAAAGTAAGGTTGTCCACGAATTGTCAATTTATTGCATAATTTTAAGCGCCATTTCTAAAACTTCACCAAGTTTTTAAAATTGAAAATTGTAAAACAAGGACTGAGTGATTTAAATTAACAAGAAACTTTCAGTATAGCTAATACCGAAAATATTAATATTACTACTTCTATGATTTAAAATGTATATAGACCTTCAATAATTTCTCTGTTTCGGAATTAGAATGACATATGGGCCTATTCTGTAACACAGTAGTTAATTTTTAATAAATGGTTAAAAAAATAACCCATCAAATATATTGATGTATAACAAAAAATGAATTTTTATTTGTCACATCAATATCTATTGGATAACATTTTAACCACTTCCTAAAAACTAACCACTGAATTACAAAGAATATATATACGATTGTCTAGCTCGTTTATTGATGCTAGGAGAAGCTTCATTCTTGAACTATTTTTAATAATATTTCGTTACTTGCCATTGGTATGATTGCATTATACACATAAAATATTTTGGCAACGGACAAAATAAAAACACAATCACTGCTAGTAATGTAACTATTTTGCCCCTTAAGCCTCATTTACAGCTCCGAAAGTAAAAATAAAAATATACATAAAAATAACAATATAAACAACAGATTCTTATGAAAGTGTTCACTGCTCTCGAAAATAAAATAAATAAAAGACATAAACACAAGGATTTGCAAATTTTAAATATTTTATACAAAAATAAGCACATATATAACATTTGAGCAGTCAACTTATATTCAATTTAAGAATAATTGAAAAGCTGTTGCAAGAAAAAGGATCGCATGCATGCATGATTGTAAATACTGGGTTAAAAGGTATAAAGTTTTATTATTGCTTGTTAATTATGAACATACTAAATGACATCTGACGTTAATTTACGTTTTATTTTTGAAGCTGTGAGCATCAACCATGAAGTCCTATTTATAATTTTGTTTATATGTCTTATTTTTGTAGCTGTGAATGAGCCTTTAATGAAAATTGTCAACAATTTTTATAACGAAATGATGTCAATGAAATTTGAAACAGAGTAGTATTAAACACTTGTTACAGAAAGCTATTGAAGCACTCGTTCGTTCGCACACTCGCTGCTCGTGTTCGAAATTCAAACCCGTACTTTAATATGTTGCCTTCTGTAACTTATGTTTTAATATACTATTACCGAAATGAGTATATTGCCCTGCAATAATTATTTTTACCTCTCGCTAAGAGAGATATTGGAATCATGCTAAAAATCACATATCCAGATTTTAATGAATAAGCACGTTTCGAGGTCACTAGAATCCGATTTTAACATTTTTACAATGATGTCTGTGTGTGTGTGTGTGTGTGTGTGTGTGTGTGTGTGTGTGTGTGGATGTGTGTATGTGTGTGTGTGTGTGTATATGGTTGGATGTTGGACGGACGATTCCTCAAAAACTATAAGAGATAAGTCCTGTTTAACTATGGATTCCTCAATCTAACATTCCTGGGAAGAGCTGAAAAGGTTTTGGTAACAATTGAACAACCGGAAGTAGTAGTTTTTTTAAAAATATCTTCTAAATATTATTTTTTGAAAATTTTTGATATTACTAATTTTGAAGAACAAAATTCTTCATCTAATACATTTAAATTTTTTAATATATCTTCTATAAATTTAGAGATAAAGACGCTATAATATATAGAATATCGGGATATAATAAGTCGAGTAGGCGAAACTACACTAAGGAAACCAGTTGACAAATTCAAATGTCTATAACATAGTTTGTAAATGACATATATTAATGTCAGTGTCAAAAATCAACTTTTTCTGGGAAGTATATTTAATCTTTCTTATTGTTTTATTAATTAAATATTTGAAATTATAGGTAAAATGCATATATCCATCAGAAATACCGCCAATCTGGTTAATCTCTGACAATCAGGAACTTCCTCATACAATGAAAAATAGATGTAATTAGAATTATATGTGTGCAGAAGACACGTTAAATACAACAAAAAACAATATTTGGGGAAAGTTCTGTAATATTTTGCTATAAAACGACGGTTCGATAGCAAAGTGCAATACAATACTTATATAGCCTAATATGGGGTCCCGTGGCCGCGTGCCTGAGTATCTGGTTGCGAACCCGGGGAAACCGGGTTCGATCCCGACAGACGCCAAATATTTCCAATTTTAAATGGCACGAAAGTGACTCCTGTGGTGTACTCTCCACACTAGCTATGAGTGCCCATGAGGTGACGCCTGGTAAGCGCCCACACGGTAAAATATATCGTCATCATTACCGATGTCTACATGTGTTGTAGATACTGGTACACCCAGAAATGGATAATATGCCATGATGATATATTTATTTTATTTATTTATGGAAATGGCGAGAGGTCTTGTGCTGGCCACAACAGATTTTTTTATTTGATTCATTGACATTGGCTCAATGAATGTCGATTCCCATATGTTTCTTTACAGTTACTTTAATTCTAATACATAAAAAATACTATTAATTGGAACTAGTTATTATATTAATTTTCTTTATATCTCAAGTTCTATTTAATTACAAATACATAAAAATGCAATATCGGTTTTGTTCTTACACATAATCATGCACATAATTCTAATTTGTATTTAAATGAAAGTAATAGCGCCCATATTTCTTCATTTAGCTATTACCATATTCATTAGAACTTCTATAATCTTTTTGCTGCTATATGAATACCAAACAGCAATAAACTCATATTGCAAATTCCCTATTGTACTCTTAGCAAAAAGTTAGTTGAAACTTCACGCTAGTATTAATTTCTTCTCGAAGTTGTAAACTCTGTCACACTTCCTATAACATCTTGGTAACTTTCCAGGTAACTTGTATCTAGATTGGAAGATAACTCGACTAATAACTTATCAACTTTATAGAAAAGTGTCCATAATTATTAACTAATTATTGGCAAAGACAAGGCTATAAATTATGGCCGATAATGAGAAACGTTGCAATTATCTTTTTCCATGTTGACTGGTAATCGGGGATTATGTAATAAGTGCAATAACAGATATACCTACTTGATCTGTCAATAATTTCATAAATTAGAGCCTAATAATAACTTAGTTATTTGAATTCATTTGTGCCAATCGAAATCAGTTTTTATAAAAGTGGAAAAAAATCAAAAATTATGCCATGATTAAATTCTTGCATTTAAAGCACAATACGTCTGCGCGAATTTATTCCGAACTGGCCTCTATTTACGAGGACTGCTTCATCATTTTTCACAGTGAAAAGATGGGCAGAGGGCAGCTGAATTTACACGTGGTTGTATATTAATGATAAGCGTTCAGGAAGTAGCACCACAGATAGCATCGAAAAAGTTAGCCAAATGATATTAGATTACCGTCGAATCAAAGTTGGAGAGAATATAGAGGCTGTGAGCATATAATGTATTACAGAAATATCTTTATAATTGAAGTGTATTTTATTTTTAAACTAAATACTCATCGGTTAAAATTATGTAATACATAATAAGATAATTTCCTGCCGAATTTATATCCGCGTTATTCTATTTTGCGTAACCTCTACACCCCAGCCATCATTTTAGTTGAATAATCGAATGATCTTCAATATTATCAAACAAAAGAAGTTGCCCCAGGCACATCTTTTGGTTTTAAACTCATTTTTATTAAACACAACGAACAAATCACAATAAAGAATTTAGGTTAACATTGAATGACAATGACTGATGTAAACATAATCACAGATAGGATCAGGGATCGTGACGTAAGACAACGAGGGGAGGTTTGTTTGAGACATGATCTTCTATCTCTCTCTTGCACGTGACGATAATTTTGTGTCTATTAGGAGATACCAAGTAGAACTCACTTTATGCTAATACAGTCAAAAACTTACTTTCCCTATATCGAGAGCTAAAAGCCAGTACCTCATATATTACAATTTTGTCGAAAACTAGATATCATAGCCAATCTACGTCAAACTTCAAACTCTACCTATCTGTGATCAAATCAATTTTAAAATTCTCATGATAACGCAGTACTTTTTACCTCTCGCTAAGAGAGGTATTGGATTCATGCTAAAATTCGCATATCCAGATTTTATTGAATAAGCACGATTTAAGGTCCCTACAATCCGATTATAACATTTTTAAAATGATGTCTGTGTGTGTGTGTGTGTGGATGTATGTGTGTGTGTGTGTGTATGTATGTATGTCTGGATGTTGTAGTCACGATTCCTCAAAAACTATAAGACTTAAAAAATATTTAACTGCAGTTTCCTCAATCTGACATTCCTGGGAAGAGCTGAAAAGGTTTTGGTAACAATTGAACAACCGGAAGTAGTAGTTTCTTAGAAAAATTCTTCTAAATATAATTTTTTGGGAGTTTTTTTTATTAAATATTGAAGAACATAAAATTCTCCATCTAATACACTTAAAAATTTTATTATATCTTGTATAGATTTAGAGATAAAGACTCTATAATTTATAGAGTATACTAATCGCAGAGGCCAAGGCACTAAGGAAACCAGTTGACAAATTCCAATGTTTATAACATGACATATGTCATTGTCAAATATCAACAGTTTTAGTGACATTCTGATAGCTTTTCCTGGGAAGTATATTTAACTTTTCTTATTCTTTTATTAATTAAATATTTGAAATTATAGGTAAAATTGTGATAAAATGCATATATCTATCAGAAATACCGCCAATCTGGTTAATGAATTGGAACAATATTTGACATTTAGAAACTTCCTCATACAATGAAAAATAGATATAATTTGAATTATATGTGTGCAGAAGACATGCTAAATATAGTAAGAAACAATATTTGGGTAATGTTCTGTAAGATTTTGTTATAAAACGACGGTTGGAAAGCGAAGTGCAATACAATACTTATATAGCCTAATATGGAAATGGCGAGAGGTCTTGTGCTGGCCACAACAGATTTTTAACCGTGTGCGAGTGGTGAATAAAAATATCTGATGTGGACACCACACGACTTCCTTGTACGCCTGGTAAACTATACGAATTTTTTTTATAACTAAATTAAAAATATTAATTTAAATTTCAAAATGGTGGGATATAGTGTTCGTAAAGGGATATGCAGAACTAGACTTTATACAAGACGTAAATACTAAATTTCAACCTTTTAAGGCTTACAGATTTTGAGCTACCGTGAATATCTCTAAAGCGGGAAGTCTATGAAGAAATATTAAATTGGTCCTTTTATAAGCAAGATATTTAATTTTAAAATTATATTCATTTTTTTGGTTTTTGTGATTGAGTTTCCTATGTATTAAGAGAAAATAATGAACAAAAAATAAAATTTTAATTATAAAATAGAATAACGTCATAAATTAGCACGTATTTGACTTAAAATTTAACATTAACAATAAAAAAAATTATTTAACATATCGCGAGCGTAAAGTATAAAAACTAATAAAATGTTTAGTTCTTGCTCTATTTCATATCAAACTTAATTACAATAACCAATAAGAAAGTTAATGAATAAAATATATCCAACCTATATAAAATTTCTGTAACAGGAGGCGATGTTAAAATCTTTTCAGAAATATAATGGTTTTTGTACAGAAAAGAACACAGACGTTTCTTCATATACTGAGTACTGATTTTCGATAGGTTATACGTATATACTTTCTGTTTGTATACACATATTACATGCAGAACTTATTTGAGCGTGCACAGCGGCAGCAGTCATAGAGATTTTAAAGTAAAAATCATTCAAACCAAACATCCTAGCTTATCTTGTAAACAGTCTATGGTTACGAACTTTTGGGAGGACAGTGGATATAGTAGCTACATATACAAATTTTTTAAAGCTATTTGCACTATGTATATATTTGCAGAGGTAATAAGTTTCCACACCTCCTTATCTTGAAAAAGACTGAGGAATTATTACACGGTGCGTTACCTTTTATTCGTGTAAGGGAGGTTCGCCAGTAGCCATATTATACCCTTATTGAACCTAAAAATAAATTATTAAAAATCTTTCAAAAACCGTCCTCTAAAACTGTCAGAGAAGTGATTTGTATCAGAGACGCTTTTCGGTAGCGAAATACCGCAGCCGTACTCTTTATTATAAACATATGTTTCCCAAAGTCTAGCTCCCGTATTGAACCTAAAATTAAATTATTAGAATATCTTTCAGAATACCGTCCGTAGAAATTGGCAGAGAAGTGATGTATATAACTCAGAGACGCTTTTCGGTAGCGAAATACCGCAGCCGTACTCTTTATTAACATATGTTTCCTAAAGTCTAGCTCCCGTATTGAACCTAAAAATAAATTTTTAAATTGTCTTTCAGAATACCGTCCGTAGAAATTGGCAGAGAAGTGATGAATATAACTCAGAGACGCTTTTCGGTAGCGAAATACCGCAGCCGTACTCTTTATTAACATATGTTTCCTAAAGTCTAGCTCCCGTATTGAACCTAAAAATAAATTATTAAATTGTCTGTCAGAATACCTTCCGTAGAAATTGGCAGAGAAGTGATAAATATAACTCAGAGACGCTTTTCGGTAGCGAAATACCGCAGCCGTACTCTTTATTAACACTTGTTTCCAAAAGTCTAGCTCCCGTATTGAACTTAATAATAAATTATTAAAATATCTTTCAGAATACCGTCCATAGAAATTGGCAGATAAGTGATATATACAACTCAGAGACGCTTTTCGGTAGCGAAATACCGCAGCCGTACTCTTTATTAACATATGTTTCCTAAAGTCTAGCTCCCGTATTGAACCTAAAAATAAATTATTAAATTGTCTGTCAGAATACCTTCCGTAGAAATTGGCAGAGAAGTAATGAATATAACTCAGAGACGCTTTTCGGTAGCGAAATACCGCAGCCGTACTCTTTATTAACACTTGTTTCCAAAAGTCTAGCTCCCGTATTGAACTTAATAATAAATTATTAAAATATCTTTCAGAATACCGTTCATAGAAATTGGCAGATAAGTGATATATACAACTCAGAGACGCTTTTCGGTAGCGAAATACCGCAGCCGTACTCTTTATTAACATATGTTTCCTAAAGTCTAGCTCCCGTATTGAACCTAAAAATAAATTATTAAATTGTCTGTCAGAATACCTTCCGTAGAAATTGGCAGAGAAGTGATGAATATAACTCAGAGACGCTTTTCGGTAGCGAAATACCGCAGCCGTACTCTTTATTAACACTTGTTTCCAAAAGTCTAGCTCCCGTATTGAACTTAATAATAAATTATTAAAATATCTTTCAGAATACCGTCCGTAGAAATTGGCAGAGAAGTGATGTATATAACTCAGAGACGCTTTTCGGTAGCAAAATACCGCAGCCGTACTCTTTATTAATATATGTTTCATAAAGTCTAGCTCCCGTATTAAACCTAAAAATAATTATTAAAATATCTTTCAGTATACCGTCCGTAGAAATTGGCAGAAAAGTGATATATACAACTCAGAGACGCTTTTCGGTAGCGAAATACCGCAGCCGTACTCTTTATTAACATATGTTTCCTAAAGTCTAGCTCCCGTATTGAACCTAAAAATAAATTATTAAATTGTCTGTCAGAATACCTTCCGTAGAAATTGGCAGAGAAGTGATGAATATAACTCAGAGACGCTTTTCGGTAGCGAAATACCGCAGCCGTACTCTTTATTAACACTTATTTCCAAAAGTCTAGCTCCCGTATTGAACTTAATAATAAATTATTAAAATATCTTTCAGAATACCGTCCGTAGAAATTGGCAGAGAAGTGATGTATATAACTCAGAGACGCTTTTCGGTAGCAAAATACCGCAGCCATACTCTTTATTAATATATGTTTCATAAAGTCTAGCTCCCGTATTAAACCTAAAAATAATTATTAAAATATCTTTCAGTATACCGTCCGTAGAAATTGGCAGATAAGTGATATATACAACTCAGAGACGCTTTTCGGTAGCGAAATACCGCAGCCGTACTCTTTATTAACATATGTTTCCTAAAGTCTAGCTCCCGTATTGAACCTAAAATTAAATTATTAGAATATCTTTGAGAATACCGTCCGTAGAAATTGGCAGAGAAGTGATGTATATAACTCAGAGACGCTTTTCGGTAGCGAAATACCGCAGCCGTACTCTTTATTAACACTTGTTTCCAAAAGTCTAGCTCCCGTATTGAACTTAATAATAAATTATTAAAATATCTTTCAGAATACCGTCCATAGAAATTGGCAGATAAGTGATATATACAACTCAGAGACGCTTTTCGGTAGCGAAATACCGCAGCCGTACTCTTTATTAACATATGTTTCCTAAAGTCTAGCTCCCGTATTGAACCTAAAAATAAATTATTAAATTGTCTGTCAGAATACCTTCCGTAGAAATTGGCAGAGAAGTGATGAATATAACTCAGAGACGCTTTTCGGTAGCGAAATACCGCAGCCGTACTCTTTATTAACACTTGTTTCCAAAAGTCTAGCTCCCGTATTGAACTTAATAATAAATTATTAAAATATCTTTCAGAATACCGTCCATAGAAATTGGCAGATAAGTGATATATACAACTCAGAGACGCTTTTCGGTAGCGAAATACCGCAGCCGTACTCTTTATTAACATATGTTTCCTAAAGTCTAGCTCCCGTATTGAACCTAAAAATAAATTATTAAATTGTCTGTCAGAATACCTTCCGTAGAAATTGGCAGAGAAGTGATGAATATAACTCAGAGACGCTTTTCGGTAGCGAAATACCGCAGCCGTACTCTTTATTAACACTTGTTTCCAAAAGTCTAGCTCCCGTATTGAACTTAATAATAAATTATTAAAATATCTTTCAGAATACCGTCCGTAGAAATTGGCAGAGAAGTGATGTATATAACTCAGAGACGCTTTTCGGTAGCAAAATACCGCAGCCGTACTCTTTATTAATATATGTTTCGTAAAGTCTAGCTTCCGTATTAAACCTAAAAATAATTATTAAAATATCTTTCAGTATACCGTCCGTAGAAATTGGCAGAGAAGTGATATATACAACTCAGAGACGCTTTTCGGTAGCGAAATACCGCAGCCGTACTCTGTATTAACATGTTTCGTAAAATCTAGCTGCCGTATTGAGCCTAAAAATAAATTATTGAAATATCTTTCAGAAAACCGTCCGTAGAAATTGGCAGAGAAGTGATGAATATAACTCAGAGACGCTTTTCGGTAGCGAAATACCGCAGCCGTACTCTTTATAAACATATTTTTTGTAAAATCTAGCTCCCGTATTGAACCTAAAAATAAATTATTAAAATATCTTTCAGAATACCGTCCGTAGAAATTGGCAGAGAAGTGATGTATAGAACTCAGAGACGCTTTTCGGTAGCGAAATACCGCAGCCGTACTCTTTATTAACAGATGTTTCGTAAAGTCTAGCTTCCTAAAAATAAATTATTAAAAAATCTTTCAGAACACCGTCCGCAAAAAATGGCCGTATTCTGTATTAACAGATTTTTCGTAAAGTCTAGCTAAAATTGTATACATATTACACATATTTATAACTGGAAGACTTGCGCGACTAGGTTCTAAACCGTCACAATGTTTGAGATTATTATTCTTGGAAACTAATAAAATATTACGGAACGAAAACTAAAAAGGTTGTATTAATCCTAAAAATAATTGTTTCTTCTCTTCTTATTTATTCTAAATTTATAACATTTGTCACTACAGTTTGTGAATTTTCAGTAGGCCTTACATCTCTTCTATACTTTGGTTTTAAAAGAATAGCATTCAAACTTTTTGGTAAAATTGCAGAATAATGAGCAATGTTTGTTCCACCATCTGTATATAGCACGGATATAGGCTTTAAAGACTCTGAATCATTGTCATTGTTAAAAGTATGTTTGGTTAATAAGAAATGATTTTTATTCAGTAGCCCTGAATCACATCTATCTTGCAATTCCCGTAAAGACTTTCTCTTATTCATGTCGCCACTATCTACTTCTTCATAAACATAAATATCTCTTGAAGCTGCAATTGCTATCGCTTTTGTATGTACTTCATTTCCCCAAGTTTTAATGTTTGCAGTATTATTTATTAATTCTATTACGCTTGCATATTCGAACAAAAAATTCATTCTATCAGGGTGTTCAAAGTATAACCAATTTTCGAAAAAAATATAGCAACATAACATTCTAATACATTTGTGTAATTTTTGTGTCCCGAATAAACATAACGATAACGAACGGAATAAACATGATCCATCACCTTCTGTTTTCACTACTGAGAAATTTTCTCTTAAAGCATCATAAATTTTTTTGTTTCTTTGAAAATCAATAGGTTGAGACATTAAAACTGCATTATTTTCTGTAAGAACACTTCTTTTTGACATATTTACAAAGTCTTCATATCGTAAAAATATCATTTCTAAACGATTGTAATAATTTTCCTTAGACAATGCTGCATTTATTTTATGAATCTCGGACAGCATTATATCAGCAATTTGTAAAATTGTATCATCTAGATTTAAAAGTTCAATCGAATTTAGTTCAATACTTTCTTTCAAGGTACTAACTTCATGATTACTAACAATAATACTACAATCTGAAAGTGTGTTTTGTATCATTAATGATGATTGTACATTTTCATCATAGACAGGATCATTACTCTGTAAATTAAATTTGACAAATATTGGTTTATGGTAAGAGAAGTACGTTTCATACACGCCTGTTGCCACAGAGGCACTTGTAGAAAATATAATATCTATTTGCGTATTTAAATCTGTAGTTGATAAATCAGATGGCAACACAGATTTTAAGTTCCAATTCTTAAAAATATTAATTACATCAATTTTTCTTTCACATTTCATATCAAAATTGAAGTCTCCAATAACTATTAATTCATTGTCATTTTTATATATTTTTTCATATATATATTGAAAATTTTTCTGAAACATTTTATTTGTGCAAGAAGGGGATTTATAACCACTGATAATGTAATAATTTTCTACTTTAATGCCAAATAATTCTACATGATATGCAGTTTTATTTTGATTTTCTTGTATTTCAAGTGTATGATCCAAATATAACACACTAATTCCTTTTCTTGCAAAACAAATAACACCTCTTGATGAACGATGTACGTTGGATCGAAATATTTCAACAAAATTAGGAATTTGAAATTTGTCAGTGGATTTTGACAGTGTTTCCGAAAATATTAAAATATCACTTCTACAATACCACTGATCGCTTAATATTAATTTAAACTTTGTGGATAGTGAGTTTATATTTTGGTATGTGACCGTAATTCCATTAGCTACTTTTAAATTGTCAAAAGATAATTTTAATGTTTTTTCAGTTCGTAATCTGTGTAATTCTAGCAAAATTGGATCATTTGATTTGATTAATTTTGGTGGTTTAAATTTACCTAAAATATATAACCCAGATAACATTGTAACCCTACTTAATGCCACATACAGCATAGACCGTGTAATTCTCTTTGATTTATTAAAATCTACACATATTTCTTGGTAAGTCTGACCTTGACTTTTATGTATTGTTAATGCTTCCGCAGGTACTACTGGAAATTGTTTTCGTAATATTTGGTACTGTAATTTATTAGAAATGTTTAATGAAATACTGGTTTTCACTACAGGCGTTAGATTGGAATCGATATTTTCGGATTTCATGAATTCTTTATACGGAAGCCTAGCTTTTTTACCAACAACGCTGGATGCAAAATCTATCCATATTATATACGGATCTGTAGAATTTGGATTAAATGTTACGTGCTTTAAGCAACCACAAGCTCCGTTCACAAGCCCGTCTTCGACATCAATGTTACTAGTTATCATATATTTAATATTTAATTTTAATCTCACTCTAAAGGGTAAACCATTCGTCTCAGTTATACTTTTTGTTTTTAATGTTTCTATTACACGATTTCTATTTGTATCTGATAGTTTACCTAAAATCGTGTCCTTTGCTTCAGAAATGTATTCTGTGCCGATTTGTTTTTCTATTTTCATCTGGTTGTAATTGTCGACATTAACATTTTCCGCAAACAAACGTATTGCACTTTCAGGAACATCTGATTCTTGAACCTGTCTTGATTTAAATAGGTCTATATTATTTGCAGTCATTTGGCCTACAGCTAAGTTATTTAATGCTTCAATAAATAGTTTCTCATCTTTCTGTCTCATAATTTGCGTTAGTTCAAAAAATTCAAAATCTTGCCATAAAGGATTTATGTCAAAAAGCCTAAACATTTCATTATTTTTCGATATTTTATAAATGGGTGAATCCATTACAGGTGGTAACTGATTCAAATCTCCAACTACAATAATTGATAGGTCACCAAAAGGTTTATTTATTCCTCGTATTTGTCTCAATCTAGTGTCTATACGACTTAGAAGTGTACTGCCTACCATTGAAATCTCATCTATAATTAGTAATTTTAAATGAAACAATTTTTCTCTTATATTGTTTGCTAAATCAGCAGATAGTTCTGGCATTTGGCCACCAAACTGTACTACGGGTAGAGCAAAAGCGGTGTGTAACGTTACTCCGTTTATTAAAAAGGCAGCTTTACCAGAAGGTGCACAAAGTAAAACAACCAATTTATCTTTTTCAGAACCAGGTAAATTATCGTGGTAACTAGTAATCATTTGGTAAATACATTTAATAACAGTAGATTTTCCAACTCCAGCAGAACCGCTTAAGAATATTTTTAATGGTAATTTGTGTGTTTTGAAACAGTTCAATACATGCATTACAAATTCACGTTGTAAATTATTTAACTTAGACATTATATTTAGCAATTCTTTAGGTGATACGCGTTTAGGGCATACAAAACGATTGAAAAATTTGTCTTTACAAATCTCTTTGCCATCTTGTTGTAAAATATCAATTCGTTGATGCCTTGATAATTCACCCTCCAAGAAACTACTAATTTCTTCATCTTCTACATTCTGAATATCATTTTGAGCATTTTCTAAAGCTTGATCTAATATATCGTCACCTATAACCGAATATTTTTGTCGATTTCGTTCGATTGTTTCTATATTATTATTGTAAACTTTTTCTGTATCTACATTTTCTACTTCATTAGCTTCATTTCTCCACGGCAAAAATAACAAAATTTGTTCGCGATAGTAATTGGACGAGTCTTGATCTAACTTGTACCGCCTGTATCTAATAATAGCGATTTTTTCTTTGGGTCGGTATTCAACTAATTCATCATCATTATCATTATTTTGAATTTTCCGTTTTGAATAGCTAGACACAAAATCTGCTAAACATATATTTTCGAGTGTTGGTGGTCTTTGGGCATATTTTATCATGGCGTTTTCCATGAATATTTCAGTAGAATCAGATTTCAATTTTCGTAATTCAGCCGGAGATTTTAACATTAAAGTGCGTTCATTTATTGGACTTGTATTAATATAAATTGTTTGTCTACTACTTTTTGACAATGGCAACGATAAAACGTGATATGCCGCTTCTTGGGCCGACATTAAATTACTGTTCAAAAATACATTAGCGATTTTTCGAAATTTTTCTTTTACACTAATATTACCATTACTGACATCTGATTCTGCATCACGTAAAAGTTTAGAAAGGCCTGCATCCACTTTTCCTACGTAATTAATTATGTAGGATGCTATACCGTATTCTTCCAAAACAAACTGCACGTCTATATTAGCCTCAAATAAATGTAATATGGTTTTATTATAACAATTAATATTTACTTCTAAACTATTGCGTTTTAAAAACACTTGCGTTCTTTTTAATGAACTCCTTAAAGCCATAATATATTGATCTTCTGTTATTTTTAATTTTATTAAAATATCGTCAAAAGTAACAAATTCTTGCTTTTTTGAAAAATATAACATTAAATTGCGAATTTCAGATAAAGTTTTTGAAATTTCATCAGTCTTCTCATCATTATTTAATGGCTCTAAAATCATAGTCCTATTCATAACAGGCTGAGGAAAATTAAATCGACATTTCATTTTATTTTTGGTACCTTTGTAACAAGTATGAGTATGCCTATGTCTTTGAACTGCCATAAAAACATCATTTTCATCATATGAACAAGTTATAAATCTATCTATAAATCGAATGCATTCATCTATACTTTCTATATTGGCAGGATCATATTTAGGAGCTTCTTTAATCCAAAGAAAAATGTGTTCGTGCGGAGATCCACGTACTTGAAACTCTACCCGTTCGTAACTGTCATCAACTAAATATTCGTCAAAAACACTGTTTTCCCGCTTTAAAAGTAACATTAATTTATTTGCTTTATAATCAAAATACCGTGCACATGTTACTGGATCTCGCGTAACTAATTCTGATTTTTCTGCGTCATCTAAATGTAAAGCCTGTTCAATTGAAATTGCTTTGTTCAAATTTAATTTACTTAAACATTGTAATAATTCTGGCCAAATCTTTTCGCCTGCCGAAAGTGTTAAGAAAATTGTAGGCTTGCCTAATTGCCTGATCATTGCCATTAGGTCACGTTTCTTTGATTCCCAATAAGAAGGCGAAGATCTAATTTGTTTTAAAATTTTATGACCCTGATCCAATTTTATCATATTGTCTAAATACGCCGTATCTAAAACATTTTTCACTTGCACTTCTGCGGTTCGCTTTGTTTTCCTCAAACAAATATTTAAACTAGCTATGCATGATTTTTCTAATTTCTTTTTAGCCATAAAAAGAACCCTAGTAGATATACAAGACCTTCGATCCCAACGCCTAATCTCTGATTTTGCCCGATCACTATACGAAATAAAAGTAGGAATATTCATTTTATAACCACCAAATATCTTAGGAAAACATAATTCGTCTATATCTTCCACCGCATGCCAAGGTACAGGAACTTTTCCTTGTCCTGGAGCAATAATTCTAACATTGTTGACTATCTCTTCATTTCTATCAACTAACATAACTTCTTCATCTGATTCTATCTCTAATTCAAAATCTGAATCAAAATTTACTTCATGCAAAATACTTAAATTATTTTGGCTATTACTTATTACTACGTTGTCATTAAAATCAGAATTATCTACAATGAAATTCACTTTTTCATTGTAATTACTCTGAAACTGATGTAAATATTTACCATCAATATGTATATCGTGTTTCTTGTAAAGTGGTGTTTCAATGAGATGTTTTAGAGCTTCGCAGACAACAGCAGGGCGAATCGTTTCAAACATGTAATTGCTCTTGTGATCAAAATGTCTTTTCAACTTTACCTGTAATGTCGCCATTTGATCGAAATTTCTCGGCAATACCCTTAACACATCATTTATTTCAATTGGTATATTTACTACACTACCTTTTAAACCAAGTTGTGGATTTACTGAAAAAGATTTTAAAGGTCTAATTTGCATGAAATTGATATAAGGTGCAACCATTCTTTCTTCAAGTGGAGATAGAATTTGCAGACAATTCGGAATATGAACAAATTTTAATCCATTACTCGTAGATAAATTAGGTATTTTACCTTTACTTATATGTGAGTTACATGTTTTACAAATAAATTTTGAATTATAATTGTAAATTTTTGTAAAAATGTCTTCAGAAACAGACTCTTTAATTTTATCTACATTAAAGTTAACTACAGAGTGGCTGAAAAATAGACCCTCACAAGAACAACATATACATTGAGGCATACATGCTCGATCTTTTATAAATTGCAAAAAATACTTATCTTTTTCTTCATTACTTCTCTGATATTGTCGGACAATATTCTCTCTAAGTCGGAGTTGATCATCATATCGTTTATTTGTTTTTTGTTGCCTATCTTTTAATCGTTCTTTGGTTTTATATAATTCTTGTGATCTTAAATTGTGTATGCGTTCTGTGGTTCTCACATTTTCTCTCTCTTTATACTCATCATCTTCCCTTATTTTTTTTATTCTTTCCTTCGTCTTAACCTTTTCTTCCCGTTTATATTCATTATCTTCTCTTAATTTTTTTATTCTTTCCTTGGTCTTAACATTTTCTTCCTCTTTATATTCATCATCTTCTCTTAATTTTTTTATTCTTCTTTTGTTGTTAAAATTTTCGTTCTCTTTATATTTATCATCTTCTCTTATTTTTTTTATTCTTTCCTTTGTTTTAACATTTTCTTCCTGTTTATATTCATCATCTTCTCTTAATTTTTTTATTCTTTCCTTGGTCTTAACATTTTCTTCCTCTTTATATTCATCAACTTCTCTTAATTTTTTTATTCTTTTTTTGTTGTTAAAATATTCGTTCTCTTTATATTTATCATCTTCTCTTAATTTTTTTATTCTTTCCTTTGTCTTAACATTTTCTTCCTCTTTATATTCATCATCTTCTCTTAATTTTTTTATTCTTTCCTTGGTCTTAACATTTTCTTCCTCTTTATATTCATCATCTTCTCTTAATTTTTTTATTCTTTCCTTGGTCTTAACATTTTCTTCCTCTTTATATTCATCATCTTCTCTTAATTTTTTTATTCTTTCCTTTGTCTTAACATTTTCTTCCTCTTTATATTCATCATCTTCTCTTAATTTTTTTATTCTTTTTTTGTTGTTAAAATTTTCGCTCTCTTTATATTTATCATCATCTCTTATTTTTTTTATTCTTTCCTTGGTCTTAACATTTTCTTCCTCTTTATATTCATCATCTTCTCTTAATTTTTTTATTCTTTCCTTGGTCTTAACATTTTCTTCCTTTTTATATTCATCATCTTGTCGTTTTTCTGCTATATATTTCTTCATTCTATCCTTCTTTTGCCTGTATGACTGTTTTTTCCCCATTCTTTTATTATTCAACAAATAATCTTAATACTAAGGAAGGTTGCACAAAACAACAACACACAGGATTTTCAAAGTTATATGAGCCGGGCGAGCGAACAGAGATGGCTTGTTCTTTTGCTGGGCCCCTAACAATAAAAAGTGACAGGCTTAGCCTCGAGAAATATTTTGATACAGAACAAAAAATAATTCATTTATCAAAATTATTATTTAATTAACATTATGCTAACCCGGTCTTTTTAGAGAGAATTTTGATTAAAACAATGAAATACTTGATTACGACAATAAAAATGACTAATTTCATAAAAAAAATAATTGTTATTGTACCTTTGTATTTTAATTCGAACAAACAAATGTCCTATGGTTTTTTTTTAAAATATCTTTGATTGCAACAAAAAATTACTTGACTGCAATAAAAAAATAGTACTATAATAACGAAAATGACTAATTTCATAAAAATAATAATTGTTATTGTAGGTTTTTAACTCGAGCATAATGTACTATGGTTCTTTTTTTTGAAAAATTCTTGAATTCATTGTTTTATGAATATTAAAGTTGATTACGGGGCCCTCGTAATGTTTTTCATACTTATAAATGAATTATTGTTGTTCATTATCCTTACCTTATTTTATTATGTATACTAGCAATACCAGTATTTCTTTTCCAATCCGGAAAACCTACGTTCAGCTTATTTTCAGTTAAAATACAAGATTGTTGGAAATTCCAAATCACCAGGTATTTTATAACACTATGAGTAAAATACACTTCACATACAAATATGCAACCAGCTGCAAACTAATGGTATTGTTACCAACTTATGAGGTAACAAACTCTAATGTAACTAAGACAGGGAAATTCAAATTTCAATATTTTTAATTTAATTAATGACTAATTAAAACTGATGTCACGAGTGATGTGTTTAGGTGATTTCGCATTAGGTGCGAGCTTATATAGGTAAAGGTATTTACATGAATGTCATATTGTGCGACCAATCCCCTGGTCTTGATCTTGTAGACACGCGCTGGCGTAAATAATCAACCAATAACATTTAAGAATTTTGCCGCGAACGCGTAAGTACATACAGAATAAAAGTATACGTGTAGTGGCGGCGGCGGCAAGCGTAGTAATAAATGAATTATAAATATGTATATAATAAATGACGTTTAAAGAATTGTTTTTTTTTTATGTTCTAACTAAATCCATTTTATACATGAACCGCTAAAATTTGTATAGAAAACTTCTGTCTCCGACTCGTAATGATATACCACGCCTCCCAAGTAGAGGCCAGCGGCACATATCGCTTGGTCGCACTATATCATTTCATGTTTTGTGGTTACTTTAAATCCTCTGAAATATTATTAACAATTTAAATTCATTTATATCATTTATTTTAACGAACAATAATTTACGTATTAAAATAATATAAATTGTTTTATTTTTGGTAAAACACACGCTACAATTCTTGTCGAATGCACCATTTTTCCGCAGATAATGTCATGTTTGTTCGTAAACTGTACATTTGTGTTTATTATTATTTGTCAAGAATAAAAGACTTGATTTTATGGTATTAATATAACAATGATATAAAGGAAAGGTTTATTGTTGTAATCAAGCTTACAATATAGCTATTTTTATGAAATGAATATAGAAAATTGATTACAATAATAAATTATTAATTACATCTATGTGAATGAAAATTTCAATTTTGTTTCCAAAATTATTATACAAATAATATTTTATTAAATAGTTCAAAGAATAAAGAAAATTTATTACAACTCTGATTGCAAAGTGTATGATTGTAAGGGTCATTGTTGTAATCAATAATAAGCAGATACTAATTTTATTAAAATAATGAAAATCTCTAATATCTTTATGAAAATATATATTTTATTGTAGAATAGCAACCAATTATTTACTCTTACATAATTACCATTTGTAGTAACAAGGTTGAATTATGCTTAGATCATAAATTTTAAGTTATATAGGTAATGTAAGAAGAAATGACATAAACGGATTAAGTTAACAATTTATTTTGTCATATTTTGTCCTAATCCAAAGCGAACTTTATTATAAAAACCAAAAAGTACATACTATTTAAATTTACATATCTCGCTTTTACAAAGGGCTAATTTAATAAAACTTGATGTGCTAGACGCAGAATTTAATTCTCTAAAACTTTTATTTGAAGCATTTATTTCTAAAATCAAAATAAAACCATTTTATTCAAGAAAAACCGTTAACATCTTCAGGTAATGTATCCCTTCCGGTCAGCTCATTTTAACCAAAATATATTATATTATTTCCATAGATATAAAAATCTTAAATACCAAATTTGAAAAGTTTCGGATTATATTTTAATATAGTTTTTCATTAAAATCTATTATAGGCTTCAAGTAAAGTACCACTTCCGAGCAGAGCATTTTAACTTAAGTCTATTATGTTATTTCCATTGATATAAAAGTCTTATATACCAAATTTGAAGACTTTTGGATTATATTTTTATATAGTTTTTCATTAAATTCTATTATAGGCTTCAAATAAAGTACCACTTCCGAGCAGACCATTTTAACTTAAATCTTTTATGTTATTCCCATTGAAATAAAAGTCTTATATACCAAATTTGAAGACTTTTGGATTATATTTTAATATAGTTTTTCATTAAAATCTATTATAGGCTTTAAGTAAAGTACCACTTCCGGAAGTTATATAATAACCAAAAAGGGAGGTGCACAACTAGATATTATAGCAGTCCTAAATACAAAATTTTAACTTTCTACGACTTCCCGTTTTTCAGTTATGCGAGATACGTACGTACATACGTACGTACGTACGTACATACGTACGTACATACGTACGTACGTACAGACGTCACGACGAAATTAGTCAAAATGGATTCAGGGATGGTCAAAATGGATATTTCCGTTGTAATCTGGAAACCGAAATTTTTCGCGATTACAATACTTCCTTTACTTCGTACAAGGAAGTAAAAAGAGTAATGAGCCGATTCGAAAATGTGTCTATAATTCGTAAATAGTCCTGGGATCTATAATACATTTCAAAATCTGTTGAAAACCATTGTAAAAATTATTACAAGGACTAATATTAATAATTCCAAACAATTATTTAAAATTATAACGGATGTATGAAAATCATAAAATCAATAAACCACAAAATCATCACGATTCCACGACAAATACAGGCTGTTATAAATAATTATTAAAATATTCCTTCAATAACATTGTTTATTTTTTGTATGTTTCTTTCAAAAATTGTTATTCTGGTTAATTATTTTTAAAGTAAATATAAGAAATTTATATAGTCGCTCAATGGGGTATTCCACCATAACAACAAAATTAAGAAAATTTCAATTTAACATAAAGTATGACTCAATAAATAATAGTTAAAACAATGAAAACATTTTTTAAATAATTACTTTACGAGATATTTCACATTTGCTAAAAGGGAAAATTGACGTCATACAATTGTTATCCTTCTCTCGCAGCGTACTCAGAGCAGTGTGTGTAAGAAAGACAAGTATAGAGGAAATGTGACGTTACACTGATTTCTCGAAAATAAAATACTCTGAAACTAGGAACAATTAAGACTTTTTAATACTATGAATTGCTTCAAAACTGAATGAAGTTTTATTTAAAATAATAAAAAAAATTGAGTGGAATACCCCATTTGTCGCACATAACTTTCGTATTCAAATAGGTAAATAAGTACTTGTGAAATTTTGTACGAGACTTTTGAATTGCTCATTTAACGTCCATAAGGTTTTATGAATAAGTCACCTTTATATTATATGTGAAAATTTGAAAATACATTAAATATTTAAAATATGGGAAGTACTTTTTATTGGTTTTTACAACACCGCTCTATTTATGTCTTATACTGTTAGTATATTTATAGTTCTTGAATACATAAATTTTCATTAACTATTTCAGTAAAGTTTACCCCATAAAAATCACTTTTCGTATTTATTTACACCCCCCGATATAAACTGTAATAAAAACCAAGAATGATCTTCATTCCCCCTATAATGTGTAACACGAAACAATCAACATCAATTCAAACCCATATCACATCGTCCTTGCCAAAACAAAAAACTCACAAACTCCATTTCCAATTCCCAGTGACAACCACTCCCCAACATGGAATGCTTTTGTCTCTTTCTATCCATTTCCTGCATGTATCTCACTGTCTTCGTTGTTGGACGAGGGAATGGATACAATTTCTGAAAACTGCACATAGGAAAACAAACGAGAATTATGAGAGATAGTTAGTGGTTACTTGATCATAGTGATGCATGCAAGATGAGACGAGACGAGACTCCGCTGCATGTTGGCTCCCATCGACGCTTAATATAAAATCCCTAACTTTTCAGAGATGGCAAAAAGTCTATTAACCGTAGTTTAAACCGGAATGAAGGAGGGGCTGAAATGTTGGACTAAAACTAGTTCAGTTTGATGTAAAACTTATTTTCACACAGTTCTTTATTTTGCATTTTATACTCTGGGATCGATACCAATCGACTCTAGATAGAGTAGAATGAAATGATTTTCACATTCACATGTAAAGCAGTATTATGTCGGGTTGCAAAAACGTTAATCAACTACTTGTTCAATTAATGATTTATCAAAACGAACAATTTCGAATCAGTTTCCTTGTTCTTATGACATTTAAATCATTGCTGTCAAAAATTCGCGTTACATCTGTTCGTTTCGATGAACCGTTACTTGAACAGCTATGAGTGCCCGTGAGGTGACGCCTGGTAAGCGCCCACACGGTAAAATATGTCGTCATCTTTACCGATGTCTACATTTGTTGTAGAAACTGGCACACCCAGAAATGGGTAATATGCCGTGATGATATATTTATTTTATTTACTTGAACAAAAATTATCCATAGAAGGATGAATGTCGTATATGAGAAGATGCACCATCATATTTTACAGTAAAATTCGAGTGCAAACAGATTTAAAAGGACCGGGAATCGATGAAGGATGACCCAAAGTCAAAACAAAGAATAACATCAAAACTGTTGAACATTTGGTTTTGATACAACGAAGAATAAAGATTTCCATGATTGCAAATAAATTATTACTTCTTATCAATTATTATTTCGAAAGAATTCACAGATATTCTATAGATATACCAATTTTTGTAAAAGTTCAAAGTCATACCCATCTATCCCTAATGCTTCCTTTCATTCATCCCTTAACAATATCCAATCACGCATGCGCTGTTGTAAATGGTCAGCTTATCTAGAACGACGAGGGTATGTTGGCCTTCATATGGGGGTTGGAAGTGTTTGTTACAGTACAATAGCTATAGAGGGTGTGCTGACCAAATGGTCTTGCTTGCGGTTCGACAACAGCTGGACTTTAAAGTGATATGGGTGGTTTAATTGGAGCGAATTAAATTGGAAATAACTTTAGATAGACTTTGGATAGTTTATAGTAGATATTTTGTTAAACGCAGACTCAATTTTTTCAGAAGAATAGAGCAGAAAGTTTCAAAAACTAACAATTTTTACATGCATTAAAAAAAGAATTTAAATTCGTGGTACTAAATTTTATTTATACTACGATCCCCAACTTTAATAATTTTACCGGTATACATTTTCAACAAATTATCAAATTCACACAAATGGTTAGATATTTCTACAAAATTCTTTCGGCTACTTTAAATATAGACTTAAAACTTTAAAAATATGTGGGCCAAATGACTGGCGGTAATAGTTCGATCGACATTTTAAGCGTCAACTTCTAATCCATATTTAGCTTCTACCGAGATCCTTTACTTTGACACAATAAAAGACAACTTCGTAAAAATCTAATATTTACAGTAAACCTATTTTTATGAGAAAATGCACAAAATTTGTAGAGCTTATGGATACAATGCCTAGTAGAATTAAAGCTGGTATTACAAATACAGGCGATGTAAGTCAATATTAAATGGCGGAATATTTGAGAAACATAGTCAGTTTTTTAAATTTGAAATCTGTGTATATTTTAAATTAATTGAAAGCATTTTTAGAAATTTCTCAACATTTGCACAAGTTTTATAATTTGTTTGTTAAAAATGTAAATAAATTATTAGGAGTTTGGGCTCGTAGTTATTTGTGTTTGAGAATATGTATAAATACCTCAATATTAAAAACAGAAACAAGATTAATATTACTGTCGATTTCATTTGTTAATTGGCAGTAACAGCTGACAACATTTTCGTTATTTTGAACTGAATTTGTATTTTGACCAATTAGAGGGTAGAAATCCCTGTAAACCTATAACTGAACGAAGTATAGCAAGTAGAAAATTTACAAATATAATCTTTTATTTCTCCTCGCACCCTTTCAAAACTCTTTCTTTCTTATTATTAATTACTCTTCAAACCCACTGCATCAATTAGTTCCTAACACATCACAGATCCTCTAAATCATATTACATTTATCACCCTTTTCAGAATTAGTTCCAGACAAGAGTCCTTACTGCTACTTCAGTGTTCTCTGCCCTTAGTTTAGTTCCACTCTTCGCCGCTGTGCGCCGCTACATATGCCGATCAGCTGCAGCTTTCACCCTGCAAGTGAGAAAACACTAGGGGTGCTAGATCTGTGAAGCGATCGTTGTTATCTTTTAATACTATTCGCTTATAAGGGAATAATAATATTGGATAGGACGAAAATTGGAAAGATGGGAGATAGAGAATTTAATGTACGAGTAGTATTGGTGGAATAAGTGAATAAATTTGCAAAATATTGCGTTTGGAGCTATTGGTATTATTAAGGATAACTTTTCATGAAAAAAATAAAATAGTACACTAAAATACAAGTTTCATAATACATAATTTTAGCGCACGTGTTTTCTAAAGGACAAGTGCGCAAAAATGTCTTATGGTATGTGTATTTTATACTATTTTTTCTATTTTGGTCCTTCGTGTCAAAAAAATATGTAAGAATAGTCGTTATTTCATTGTATAATTTATGAACATTGATTAGGAATATTTAATTTTTTATTTGATTGTTGATAACAGTGAATGACATTTATTTATATTATTACTTCATTTCAATAGTTGGTCTTCAAGAAGTAATAATTACTTTAAAATGACAATTGTCTAAAAATGTAGTTAACTAACTAACCTAACCTAACTTAACAGACATTAGGTTTAAGTTCTTTTAAGAAGTAATTTATGATGAGTCTCATAAAGTCCAAATTGTACAACCAAAATTGAAAAAATAAATTATGAAATAGGTATTTCATCATGGCTTATTACTGTGCTGTGGATATGTTTAATAAAATCCGTCCGAATCGGTACATACAATTTTTGTGTACCTACACCAAAATTCTAGGTATACCTATTTCTTATATATGAAATAAAATCTCAAACCCGAGTCAATTAGCTGGAATGTTTCTTTTAATAATAACCTAACCTAACTTAACCTAATGCTCTAAACTCAGCTCGAGTTTTGTAGAGTTGAGTTTTGTGTATTATGGCCGAGACGGACGACAAATATTAATGATCATTAGCATAATTTGTAATTTACTTTAATTCTTAAATAAATAAATATATCATCACGGCATAGTATACCCATTTCTGGGAGTGCCAATCTGCTTTATCACAGATATTGGTAATGTTGTTTACATATTTGTACCGTGCGGGCGTTTGTCAGGCGTCACCTCACGGGCTCTCATTGCTGGCGTGAAAAGTGCACTAAAGTTGTCGCTTTGTGCCAATTCAAAATTCGTCGGTCGGGATCGAACCCGATTCCTCAAATTCGCAACCAGATACTTAGGCACGCGGACCTAAGACCCTGCGCGAGATCTCATATTCTTCGTCATATAATTCTTAATTATCAAAAGATCTGATAGATGGTATGTACGTAAATATAATTTGGTGCACATGAGCAGTTTAGAACAAATTCGCGCCACATTTGGTTTTAATGGTTATCACGATTCACGTTTTTGGCTTCTTCAATGTTATTTTATCATCAAATGTCTATTGCCGAATACTTATGATCATCTTGTCAAAATATCATCGTGACTTAATGCTCGTTACAACAATTATATTTATAACTATCATTAATATAATTGAAATTTGACATACAAAATGATAAATTAAGAATTATGAATTTAATTATCATTACCACTCGTCGTCTGTGTCGACTATAAGGTTAAGTATGTATAAAAAAAATTACAAGCGGCGAAAATATTCAAATATTCATTATACATGGTTGATTACGATGATCGATTGATTTCAGAATGGAAAAATTGGAAAATAATCAGACATGTCACATACAAATTATTTATTTCCTGGCCGACGTTTCTTAAAATTTGACCTGATACAACATATTTATTTATTATTTATTTATTTTATTTAATTTCACCTGGACATTTCCAATGGGTCGTATAGGGGATCCACTTGCTTATTTACATATTTGTAGGGCTAGGACTTCGAACTGGGTATTTAGTTATATGGGAAATAACCACGCACCCGGACCAAATGGAATACGGGTCGGAACCGATTTTTCACCCATAAGACCCGTAAGACCCATAAGAACCACAGACCCATATTACCCGTAAGAACCACAGACCCATATTACCCATAATGGTATCTGTCTTATAAATCGAGATATGTTTTACTAGTCTTATTATTGTACAAACTACTAACTTATCTTTTAAAACTAACTGTATAACCTATGTGAAGTGTTTAATCAAATAAATTAACTTAATTAAATAAAATTATTTTTCAACGGTATGATTATTTAAACAGATAGCAACATAATAATACGTCTTACAAATGGTATGGTTCTTACGGGTAATATGGGTTTGGTTCTTTCGGGTAATACGGTCTTATGGGTGAAGAATCGGTTCCGACCCGTATTCACTGAAATACGAGTGGGCAGGTGGTCATTTGGATCCACTGGTATTCCGAGCACTAGATATCGGTAATGTTGTTTATATATTTGTACCGTGCGGGCGTTTATCAGGCGTCACCTCACGGGCTCCCGGGCTGGCGTGGAAAGTGCACCAAAGTTGTCGCTTTGTGCCATTTAAAATTCGAAATATTTGGCGTCGGTCGGGATCGAACCCGATTCCTCAAATTCGCAACCAGATACTTAGGCACGCGGACATAAGACCCCGCGCGACATCTCTATATAATTCTTAATTATCAAAAGATCTGATAGATGGTATGTAGGTAAATTTAATTTGGTGCACATGAGCAGTTTAGAACAAATTCGCGCCATAGTTGGTTTTAATGGTTATCACGATTCACATTTTTGGCTTCTTCAATGTTATTTTATCATCAAATGTCATTTGATAAGTGTGAGTTCAGAATGATTTATGATAGAATTTTGACAATATATTTATAATCATCATTAATATAATTGAAATTTGACATACAAAATGATAAATTAAGAATTATGAATTTAATTATCATTACCACTCGTCGTCTGTTTCGACTATAAGGTTAAGTATGTATAAAAAAAATTACAAGCGGCAAAAATATCCAAATATACATTATACATGGTTGATTACGATGATCGACTGATTTCAGAATGGAAAAATTGGAAAATAATCAGACATGCAGTCACATATAAATTATTTATTTCCTGGCCGACGTTTCTCAAAATTTGACCTGATACAACATATTTATTTATTTTATTTAATTTCACCTGGACATTTCCAATGGGTAATAGAGGGGATCCACTTGCTTATTTACATATTTGACTATTTCTAGCCCTGAAGAAGACTGTTACAGTCGAAACGTCGGCCAGGAAATAAATAATTTATATGTGACTGCATGTCTGATTATTTTCCAATTTTTCCATTCATTATACAATTCATCTTGTTGATTTGAAAAAGCCTAAGCGTATTATAAAAAGGTTGATTTTACAGCTGTCTACGACATAATATGGCCGTGTGCGTATAGTGTCTGGTTGCCAGTCTGTAGACCCGGGTTCGATCCCGGCCAGTGCAGACTTTTAATCGCAGAAAAGTGATCCCAGTGGTGCACTCTCCACACCAACTATGAGTGCCCTTGTGGTGACGCCTGGTAAGCACCCACACGGTAAAATATATCGTCATCATTACCGATGTCTACATGTGTTGTAGATACTGGCACACCCAGTAATGGGTAATATCCAGTGATGATATATTTATATTTATTATTTTTATTCTACGACATAATATAATATAATCTATATTACATAGATCGAGCCCTGTGCCGAAAGAATTGACCTGCATCTGCATATTATAATTTTTCGTACAAAATTACTAAAATTTATACCTGAATTTGTTTCTGTGTGCTATTTAATGGGGTCTCATGACCGTGTGCAAGTGTCTAGTTGCGAATCTCGGGTCCCGGGTTCAATCCCAACCGACGCCAAAACTTATTTCGAATTTTAACTAGTACGAAAGTTTCGTCTGTAATGCACACTCCATGCGTTTCTAATTCAAAATGATTATGTTATAGTGTAGGTACTGTTTCCGTCCAGTTCGTATTTTATATTCCTGTCAATCTTCTCTCAACTGACATATAATTCGTTGTTGTAAAATAAAACGCGTTTTTATCATTAATAAATATGTTGTTGCCATTTAAGTTCAGAAAAAGGATGCTAGGCCAATTCTTTTGGCGCGGGGCTCGTATAAATTTAAATTAGGTACTACCTAATACACTCGTTTTCTAGGTAAAACTAGAAAACCTTTGAGTAACTAGCAATTTGATTCTTTGGAATGGCAAGGACTTTCGATTTCCGTAGTTCGTTTTTCAAACTTAGTAAATTACAGTCTAAGGCACGTTGTTCTAGTCGGTAATGAATCATTAATGACTTTCTAGTCCCTAATGAAGCTTCCGCGTTATGACTTATTGTTTGTCACTTGAATTTCATACACACGCACAATTATCCACGGTTTGCGCTTTATACAGTATTATTCACAATCATATCTGTTTATAAGAATGTTATATAAGAAGCCTTGTTAAAGTAAAAGGACCTATCAATATTTCTCTAGGTGGATTAACCTATATCATATATCACTAGTTTTCGAAAGTTAATGAAACGCTATAAATTGGTGATTTTATGCTGGTGTTCAAATAAAATAATTACGAAATATGGACTTCGCTGAAGCCTCAAGCTTATATTAAATAATTTTGGCACAAAAAATTTGAAAGTTATAGCTAATTTAGCTAATAAAATAGAAGCAAGTTCTTTATTAGCAGCAGAGAAATTGATTTAAGTATATTTTGGTATTAATAAATAAAAACTGAAAAAGAAATTTAATATAAATTTTTATTGTTTTAAATTTTACAATTGAAGAGCTCTTGGCAAAATATTACAGCAATAGTCCAAATATTGTAAATATGAGTTTATGAGTTACATACAGCGACATGTCTTTTCAAGAATGCCAAACAGTTTGATAAAATTATTGTTTTTCACAAAAAGTATCTTAGTCACAAGTTATTAGATTTTTAAATATGAGCGTTTCTGCAAAAATTTCTATAAAAATATCTAAACATATTAGTGATCTTTAACATTTGTTTCATTTTTTCCTTGACGACGGAACTTAAGATTTCACTCACATTCATAGGACAATAATAGCAATAACGCACCAGTTGGGTAAATAGTAAAAAATAATAAATTCCTTACAGTAACCCTTGCGGCTTCAGCAATATCCATTTTTCTTTACTCAATGTACAAATCAGGCCTACAATTCAAGATAAATATTAGGGAATAGTCACAAATATTAAAAGTATATTATTGATTATGTTTACCTCTCGCTACCCTTGGTAAGGGGGGTATAGGCATCGTGCTAAAAATCACATATCGAGATTTTAGTAAATGACAACGTTTTAAGGTCTCTAGAATCCAATTTTAAAATTTTCACGATGATAATCCCCCACTCCTGTGATGTCGAACTACATGCAGCACGTTATTCATAGCCAATAGGAAAACAGTTTGTCTATCATCTTAAACTTCGACGGCACATTCTGTTCTAGAACACGTGATTTTTTCAGAACATTACTCAAATTTCAATAATTCATTGTAAAATATCCAAAGAATATTTCGTGATATTTTCAAATTTGTAAGGAACAAAATTTTAAAAATTTAGTATTTAGAAGGTATATAAAAATTCTTGCCCCAGTCCTATTATACATTTTTACCTCCCGCTACCCTTGGTGACAAGGGTATAGGGATAGTGCTAAACGAAATCTACCATTCTTATGTATAATTCTATCAAAAAATAGATATGTTTTTGTCAGTGTTTTACAGATTCACAGATCTGCAAGACTTACAGATTTCTTCAAAGTTGGCTTATTAGACTAATATAACTTCAGAATTCCTATTCCTGCAATTACAATTGTTGTAAAGCATTACTAATTTCAGAAACGTTCCTACTTTTAAAATGTCACAATATCTAAACAATTCCTTAAAAATTCTAATTCTAATTCATCCAATACCCATAAAGAGAACAATAACAATCCACAATCCTGCTTAAGTTTCACTTTCGCGAGGCATGTGCTTATGCTTATGATAATACGTACAACAAACGGACGTCTAACTTTCGGACAGTATGAGTAGGTAATGTGAGATGCACGCTTTTAGATTTTGATTATTTTTCTCCACAAGCAGGAAGTCGAATTACTCAACCATGCAAATTCGTATGCACAGTTCAAACCGTTATTATTTATATGGAAATAGTTCGTAAAATACTTAATGTACTTGGAAATATCACAGGTAGATCGTACTGAATTATAAACACTATCTGATTGTTTCTTTTGGAGTATTGTTTAGTCGTGGGATGGTACAGGATTATAAATAAAGATTATAATATAGCACTGAAAAGGAAAGTGCCTTATACATAAAATGTATAAAATATAGAGAATGGAATCCTCCAGCAAGTTTTAACAGAGTACTTTTTTATGTATTTTTCTGTAGTACGTAATATTTTACAAGTAAAAATTTGTTGTGGCCAGACAAAACCTCTGGCCATTTCCATATTACGCTATGTAAGTACCTACATATTGTATTTAACATTTCTGGTACACACAAAAATTCTAATTACATCTATTATTAATATATTTTTATATTTTTTAATTCATTCTATAAATAAGTTTCCTTCTTTTCTTCTAACAAATATTAAATGTACTTTCCAGAAAAAGCCTTAGGTAATGCAACTGGATTTTTGACACTGACATTTTTCTGTCAATTGCAAACATTTTAAATTTTCAACTGGTTTCCCCGGAATTATTTGGGCTCTATCTCTAAAGATATAATAAAAATTTTAAATATATCGCATAGAGATTTTTATATTCTTTAATATTTGTAATAAAATAAATTTCCAAAAAAATTATATTCAGAATTATTTTCTAGGAAACAAGTACTTCCGGTTGTTCAAAACTCCCACTCATGACAGATTGAGAAAACCGTAGTTAGGGTCTAGGGACCTTAAAATATGCTTATTCGTTAAAATTTGGATATGCATTTTTTAGGATGAGTCCAAAACATCTGTTAGCGAGAGGTAAAACTACGATAATTTTCTCTTTTATATTATATATTTTATAAAATATTATTTATACCTACTTTAGTCTACAAACGTATTGTATCTTACTTACTACTTCCGGCTATTCAATTGTTAGCAAAACCTTTTCAGCTCTTCCCATTAATGTCAGATTGAGGAATACGTTAAACAGGTCTTTAGTCTTATAGAATTTGAGAAACCGGCTCTCCAATATCCAGACACACACACATACACACATCATTGTAAAAATAGTACACGGTAAAAAATTACATTGATATTCCGGACAAAATTCAGTTAGCTGTATTTTTTTTGTTATTTCAACAATATGTTTTTGCCGTGTATACGAAGAACTTTGTATTTTAAGTTTCCAAAACTAAACAATTTTTGTTGTGTATAAAAAGTATTATTTGCTGTAAAATATTAGTCATGGTAGCAATTATTATTTGTAGTACTAAGCAGTCATTTCGTTACTTTGTTCAGATTACAAAATCATTTTGCAACAATTAAAAATATTTAATCTGTTACTGGGACAAATTTTATTATTTTTTTCCTGTGACATTATATTTTGTAAAGATTACAAATTCTTCTTCCCGCCATATACTTTGTACAGGTAACTAAAACTTTTGTGCAGACAGGGTATTCCCTGGTATACAGCATAATTCAATGTTCGTGTTATACTATAATAATACGTCGTGTCGCATTTGCTTGCGCTGTTAAGTTTAGCCTGTCGAAAATTGTGTTTTAAAAGTGCTTGTTTCTTGTGCCCGTCAATAAAAATGGATGATTTTGTATGTATCGATTACTGATAAATCTATATAATTTAAGTGACTATTGTTTCATATGTTATTTTTTTATATAATATTTGTTACATGTATATAGATTATAAATAAATAAAATTATTATAATATGCATGTATTTAATTTTTACCTTACTACCTCATTAATGCATTTGCATATATATCAAAATTAATTAGTTTCCAAAACAAATTCATAGTTAACTTATTTTATTTGTTCGCATAACAAATTTATATTTCTTAATGGTAACTTAATTTATTTGTTCGTATAACAAATTTATACTTCTTAATGGTAACTCATTTTATTTGTTCGCATAACAAATATCTTTTGTTATATATAACAAAACTGTATTTGTTGCCACAACAATTTTTTACCAGCAAATTTACCTAGGTAACTGTAACAAATACATTTGCTGGTCCTATATTGACAAAAAAAATTTGCTGCTGGAACTCATTTTTGGTAATCACAACAAAGTTTTTATTTACCGTGTAAAATCTTATTCTAGTGACCATCAAACGTGCTTATTCACTAAAATCTGTATATGCGATTTTTAGCATGAATCCATTACATCTCTTAGCAACAGGTAAAAATGGAGAAATGTAAGATAAATAAAGAAGGATCACGTTCATGACTTCCATAAAACGCCTTTGGTTGAGATAGGTACAAAAATAATATATCTGTAATGACAATATATTTGTATTGTGGAAGGCGCTTAGCAGGCATCACTACAAGGGATATTAAAGAATTGATAATTGACGCACAGTATAAATAAATTAGCAAGAACTTCCTGCATCATCTAATTACTCTACGAATCGATCATTCAACTATTCGTATCTAACAGAAAAAGTGAAAACAACTCCTACAAACAGTAGAAAATTTTTCGCTAATTTATTGCCCATAGAAAAGATTTTTCCTTTACTATCTCCAATCACCGTATTGAATAATAAATCGCGGCATCGGATTTAATGGTGCGGAGATAAAATGCGAAGCCCGCAACGTGTATGCAAGCACGCATAATAGCTTTTACTACTCCGCACGCATTGTGTTCTAGAAATTGTTTATTATGTGCCTACATAGTCGTCATTTACACCCATAAGCAAAAATTCATATTTAATTATTTTCTCCCATGATCGTAAATTTGTTTAATATAGACAGGTGTTGGGATAAATGTTCGTAATTAATAGAGCATTGTTTAGATATGATTTCTAAGATTGTAAATTTCAACTAATGATGAAGTATTTGATATTGAGATGGAAATATATTAACAGCAAATTTCACATTTTGCTCGTTTATTATGAAGCTTTTATTGTTTGTCTTTTGTAGAAAGATATTAATATGGATTTTTTATCAATGTTTTTTTGTCGCGACTTAAAATAACAGTTATTGTTTCGAATGTAAATAAAAGGTCAAAGAAGCAAGGTATTTGGAATATGAATGACTGATTTCTATTTATTTATAAAGAATGAGAATTTTGTAATAGTCAGCTGCATTTTAAATTAACTTTAAGTTGACATTGTTTCCGAATAAAAATAGAATCATTTCTTTTATGTAGTCGACATTTCCTTCTATTCTATACATATTTTATACAAGAGTTCGGAAAATATTCACTAAAAAACATAAAAATATGCATGCAAATATCCATTGAAAATACTAAAATAAGCCATTGTATGCACACTTATGACACCATGCTTAATTATTATTAATTCATATTACACATATATACTCATAAACAGAGATTTTTTTAAATTAAGAAAATATGAATCTACTTATGTAAATATAATTATAACAATAAAAAATCTGTTGTATTGCACTTCGCTTTCGAACCGTCGTTTTATAACAAAAAATTATAGAACTTTACCCAAATATTGTTTTTTATTGGATTTAACATGTCTTCTGCACGCATATAATTCTAATTATATCTATTTTTTTGTATGAGGAAGTTCCTAAATGTGACAGATTCTTCCAATTTATTAACCAGATTGGCGTTATTTCTGATGGATATATGCATTTTACCTATAATTTCAAATATTTAATTTATAAAACAACAAGAAAGATTAAATATACTTCCCAGAAAAAGCTATCAGAATGTCACTAAAACTGTTGATTTTTGACACTGACATATGTCATTTACAAAATATGTTATAAACATTAGAATTTGTCAACTGGTTTCCTTAGTGCCTTAGCCTCTGCGATTAGATTATTCTATATATTATAGTGTCTTTATCTCTAAATCTATACAAGATATAATAAATAAATAAATAATAAATTTTAAGTGTATTAGATGGAGAATTTTATGTTCTTCAATATTTAATAAAAAAACTTCCAAAAAATTATATTTAGAATAATTTTTCTAAGAAACTACTACTTCCGGTTGTTCAATTGTTACCAAAACCTTTTCAGCTCTTCCCAGGAATGTCAGATTGAGGAATCCATAGTTAAAGAGTTCTTAAGTCTTATAGTTTTTGAGGAATCGTGTCTATAACATCCAGACATACTCACTACCCCCCCCCCCCCACAAACACACACACTCACACACAGACATCATTTTAAAAATATTATAATCGGATTCTAGGGACCTTAAATCGTGCTTATTCACTAAAATCTAGATATGCGAATTTTAGCATGAATCCAATACCTCTTTTAGCGAGAGGTAAAAACTACAGGTGATAGCATGATTAAGTGATATTAACAAGGAGTTGGCTAGTAGTGTTTTAACTCTGTCATTCGTTTATATATTATTTTAGAGAAAAAAATTTCAACTTGAAGTACTTTTTTTTCTGAAATAACCCAGAAACGATCGACAGTGATAAAACTCTGCTAGTCAACCAATCAGTTGTTCATACCGTTCATGTTTTTCTAAATTATCTAAGCTAAGATTTGCCTTCTATCAGAAAAAAAAGAGTTTGAAAGGCAAATACATGTTGTACCTCGTAAGAAATTATAGCAAAGGTGTATTTAAATTTAAGTCAATATAAACCTAACATTGCCATTTAATATTTTATTTATTATTTGTTTCCTGATTCTCACAAACGTTCAAAAGCAAGTAGTGAGAAATTAGACAATATTGAAACCAAAACAAGGCTAAAAAATATTGTGATACTAGTTTAGTTCACTTTTAAAAATTCTTCTTTGCTGCAAATTTTAATTTCTCATCTGTAGAGAGTTGTAACAAATATTGAAAATATTTGAAAAATCATTTGTGTTTGTTTGTTTATTTTCTTATTTCCACTCATTGTTATATTTTTTTGGTGAAGGAGCAACCATAAAGGCACTTACTTCAAACTTTTGACAATTATAACATTAAATACTAAAATTGGTTTATATAGATCCACACCAAGTTGTGTAAATTTAACAACTTACAAATTTGGTATAGAAATACACGGTGAAGTGATTCAAAATTGAATTCTAATATTTCGTAACATAGCACCAACTAATGAATTTTAACTATGCAATGATGTTACGAGATTCATATATAGGTATGTATGAATGTATGTATTATAAATAAAAACAATATGTCCAAAGATCTCATTTATAGAATGCATTTTACATAGACTAAATGATGATATACCTATAGTACTTAACAAGTTATGGGAAATCTTCAAACGTGACGTCTTCATTTAAGAAAACACATTTACACAAATTTTTGTATTTCACTTTAAATGTAAGTTTGTACATTATCATTTAATACACAAAACCAGAAATATACATCCGAACACTTCCAAAATTCACAAAAAACTAACTACCGTGCGATTTTTAACTTGTTTCATTAAGAACACAGCAACACTGATCAGAATGTAAAATGAAATTTCTTTAAATTATTACTATAAATAATGGAAAAATTTTATAAATTATTTAACACTACATTTTTTACTACATTTTATTATTTACAAATAGCAAATTTTACAAAATTTTGTGTTGGTTTTTACAGTAATATATTTCCCCACTTACCAAATCGGTTTTTACACGGCTAAAATTTCTTAGAGTTTTATTTTATTTTATTGAATATTACCAGTAATCTAAATAAAACTTTTACATATGTATAGTGTTCTATCAATTCTTCATTTTGTCATTTTACTACTGAAACCTACAATTACCATCTTGAAGACTTTTCTTTCTCGTTTTCGGTATCAGATGACAGTGCTGGCAACTTCTGCAGCATCTGCTCGGTTCAAAGTTCACACATGCCGACCGTTTGGCTGTTAGAAAAATCTCATTTCACGTTGTCTGATTTGCGATTTGTCCGGGAATATTAACGGTAAAGCGCGCGTTAATAAGCGTAATGAGGTGCGCGACGCGAAGCCTCTGCGTTTCACTCGCCATTTTAATTAATGTGCTATACCATTTATTTGTGCAATATGCCGAAGGTTTCCGTATTTGCAAACAATTCGTGATGTTTATGAAGCTGCTATAAAAGATTATGAGAAGATAAACAGGAACAAACGATCGATATTATTACTAAGATGTACACATAATTGTTTGAACGAAAGGGCTTCGGTAAATACAGGTAAATTCAAGATTGTACAATACATACAATCCTGTTCAATCAAAAAAGGTTCGTACTGTTCATTAACTTCTATTTTTGTAAAAAAAAAACATGTTTGTTACGCTATCAATTATAAATTTGGTTTTTCTTGGTCTTCGTTGTTTGTCAACTTTCATTTTGATTCAACATTCTTTAATGAATATCGAAGACTTTATCTAAACTTTTGTCAAGGGATTCTTAAAGAATTTAATATTTTTTATTTATAGGTAACTATAATGTAACCCATATAGTGCCAATTTTTACCTTCCGTCACGTTTAGGTAAGGAAGATATTGGGTAGAATTCAGCATCCTAATGAAGCTTATCTAAAAATAAGAAAATAAAGAGAGACATTAATAAGAAGATACAAGCTGTTTTTATAGTTATATAGTTATACTAGAGACGATCACTATACGCATGAAGAGTACAGAATAAGCCGTTTTCACAATTTTTAAAGACTACTTTTATTGAAAGTTTATACAGTACTTCTCACAGTAATAACAAAAATAATAACAATTTAGTGTTATTTTCGTAAATAATTAAACGTAACATTCTGTTTCAGATCACGTAACTTTTTCAAAATATTACACAAATTTCAATATTTAATTGTAAAATATCTAATGGATATTTTGTGATATTTTCACATTTGAGGCTCTTTAAAGAACACCCATATTCGGCCCATTGTTTTCGGACAAAAACTTCGGTGGTGGGTTTTTAATGAATACGCACATTTTAAGGACCCTAGTATCCGATTTTACAAGTTTTACGATGATGTCTGTAAGTGTGGGTCTCTCTCTCTTTCTCTCTCTCTCTCGCGCGCGCGTGTGTGTGTGTGTGTGTGTGTGTGTGTGTGTGTTTATGTGTGTGACAAAAATTTCTCCTACAATAACTCCAATACTACAATTCCATAGTTTATATTTTTTTCGTATTCTTCTTCTTTACATCCACATTAAGAGTTGATTAGAAATTGGTTATAATTGGTCACGCGTAACTTCCCTTATTTGAAGTTCTTAACAGTTTTTCTTGAAAAAACTCAGTTAAATATCATTTTTGGACATTTTATATTATTATCAATATAAAAAAGTATATCTTATTGTCTATACGGTTAGATTATACAATTTCCTTCACATCCGATAGATATAGAGTTAAAGAATTATAAAGAGATTAACTTTGATAAATCAGCCGGCTTTGCTATACTACTTCGGTAATACTACTCGTATCTCTTTTCGTCGCGGAATTTCAAGATGAGAACAAAATCATTCTGGTATCGAAAATTGAAGAAAATTTCTAAATAAGATCAGCATCATCTTATATTTCAAATTTTCTGCTATAATACACGTTACAGAAAAACTTCATGGCTAAAAAGGAAACGGCCCTACCTATTAACTGTAAAGCAATAAAACAGAAGTTCAGTTAGATGCAAATAATTATAGTTATCCAAGTTGTAATTATTAATCTATACTTTGTAAAAGAAAATAACTGTACTCAGTACTTCTGAATTAATAGCTTAGTAATTGTTTCCAGCTTTTTATTGTCCTTCGCGCGTAGGCTCTCTTAAGGTCAGTGGCATAACGCTATTTGTCAAACCCAACACTAGGAATTCACCCACACATGCCTTAATATATGATTGATCACAACGTCATCATTTGTATGTTTTTATTTATGTTAATTACCCGAAACTTAGACAAAAAGACAAATTAAAATAACGGTGAGACTGCTGTAAATATGAATCACTGAACTGAATTTTTCTTCAAACGAAAAAAGGTTCAATAAAAGAATAACAGCTGTGTTGCTATGGTTATACGTACGTCAGATTCACAACGCTTTAATGTCACGTGGAGGCAACGAAGATAATGTCGATGGATGAAACTGAATTTACGTAGTATTGACGTCAACAAAATGAACAAGTTACGTAAAGTGGTATGGATGTTTTTAATGGAACGTTGTAACCAGAACTTCCACTCATTTAACATTGGATATACAAGGAAGACATAATATTGTTATGAAGATGGAAGTTCTGCTGATATTTTTAAACCCAGTAACTTTTGTTGTTGATAAATTCATTTATTAATTATTATTTACCGACACAACCATCCATCTGGAGTATGATCATAAAATAACGTTAATTTTTATTTGTTTCAAAGAGTAATAATTTATTTTTATCAATGTTAATATTATTCCTTGTAAAATATTCCCCATTAGATATATCTATATCTATGGGTAATGCACTTATTCCAAAGTTATTTCCAATTACTATTACAAAAATAAGGCTATTATGAAGTGCGTTTTTACGTTATATTCTTATGAGATTAAACGTCACTATACACTAACATAATCTATTAATAAACGGTCAACGGAATAGTTATTTACGATGCAAATACGTAAAGCTAGTCTTAAGTCACGATAGGGTCAATTAAAACACGAGCATAGCGAGGGTTTTAAGACCCGAGATGTGTATAGTACAATATTTGATCTACGATAGAATCTAATAACCCAATAAATAAAAAAATACTTTCATTTATGAATTACGATCACAATATTAAATGAGAAGCTTGCCATGATAATAAAATATTTACAAATATTTGCAAATTCAGTTTTGCCATAGATAAAAATAATTAAAAGAAGCCACAAAAGAAAAGAACAAAAGTAAACGAACTAAAGATGAGCTGATTTTGCACGACAACGTATCTATGTATATAAAATAGTACAATAGCAACGCTATAGTCAGAAAAATTGACTCTCTCGGGTCCAATAATAAAACTATAAATATCGTTATTATGACAAAACGGCATATCGCTTACGGTTTGCTTTATAATATTGGATACAAAACAGGCCATTATTTGCGTAGCAGCGTAGCTAGATTGAAATGAAGACATGCATCACCTGGTACTTCCATTGCTCTGAGTGTTCTGTATAGTAAAATAATCTTTCTATTCCTTTCACATAAATGCTATTTTTGTTTGAAATAATTTTTGGAATTACAGTTTTCACTTTCATAAAAAATTATTTCAAACAAAAATAGCATTTATGTTAAAGAAACTTTAAGATTAATTACTATATTTTACTATACAGAGCATGTCTTTATTTCTACAGAGCGGCACAAATAATGTCCCGTTGACACCCAGTATTATAATGCAAGTAGTAAGAGATATGCCGCTTTGTCATTAGTACGATATAATTTTTGGAATTACAGTTTTCACTTTCATAAAAAATTATTTCAAACAAAAATAGCATTTATGTTAAAGAAACTTTAAGATTAATTACTATATTTTACTATACAGAGCATGTCTTTATTTCTACAGAGCGGCACAAATAATGTCCCGATGACACCCAGTATTATAATGCAAGTAGTAAGAGATATGCCGCTTTGTCATTAGTACGATATTTATAGTTTTATTGCTGCACCTGACAAAGTATATTTTCCTGACTATATATTCTCTTTGCGACCTGTCTTAGTCCGACTTATTATTCCCAAACTCAAAATGAAAATCACATTTGAGGGAAAAAAAGATGTAATTAAAATTATTTTAAAATAAGACAGAAATACCGAAAGAGACCAGAGTACAAATATTTAAGAAAGTAGTGACACCTATACTCATACACGGAGCTGAAACATGGACATTAACGCAAAGACAAAAAGAAAAAATTACGGCTATCGAAATGAGATTCTTGAGAAAAATAGAGGGGAAAACAAGACTGGACAGAATTGAAAACACAACCCACAGACAAAACTTAAAAGTAAAAGCAATAGAAGATAAGATAGCAGAAGGACAGATGAGATGGTATGGGCATGTAGAAAGGATGGGAGAAGAGAGAATAGTTAAAAAAGTGTTTGAAGCAAAAATTGGAAGAAAGAAACCACGAGGACGACCAAGAAGAACGTGGCTGGAAGAAGTAAAGGAGGCAGCGCAAAGAAGAGGTTTAACTTAGGAAGAAACGAAGACAGTAACACAAGATAGAGCAGAGTGGAAAGAAATATGGAGAAGACCAACGAACCAGAACTCACCCCCCCCCCCGCAAGCCGGGGGAACGCCTTACACCCGTGAGGGTAGAAAGGTGCAGGATTAAGTAAGTTAAAATAAAAACAAAACATTTTTATTATCCTCAAATATGTAGGAGTTTAAAGCAAGCAAAAATATTAAAGGTCACATTCTCTACAAAACTGTAAGCCTTCCAAATCTAGACCTGTAAATAATGAACAAAATCGCAACGAAAGTTGTCATCTTTGTGTATAATTTCATAGTAATTTACAGAAATAGATTTGTTTTTGATAGTTTTCTTTTTTAATTTACAGATCTGTAAGCCTTGCAGTTATGTACAAAATACAGCAGTAAAAATCTAAAACATTCGTGATTATAATAGCTTCAGTGAAATTATCTGTCATCATATTATTCAACTTCTATCTCCATTCGACCGTGAAGCAAATTATTCATTCACATTTCAAAACTTGTCATTTCCGAAACAAATGCCTTTCTTCCGGTATCTTGACGGATAATTGAAACATAAGATATGTTTGTTCTATTGCGTAGGCCTAGACAAGCTAGTCAAATTCCTATCTATGACCTTCCAGCGTTTACTATTTTGGTTGAACGTCAATTTAAACTACACAGCTGTTTTATGCCTTTTTAATTGGGTTTCACAATAAGCATTGGAAAAGTGAAATTTCGTGAAGTATCGATAGATTTTCTTTTAGGTTCAATTTTGTGTAATTGGTTGTTTCATAACATGTAGTATGCTTCAGTTAACATTTTAATTAGATAGCGAGTATATCAATTTGCTTTATTACTTAGAAATCATGTTATCATGTTCGAATAGTTTAATCAGTTTATCTATATTAGTTACAAATTAAAGTTTAACTTTAATTGCTACATATGATATTATAGTAAACTATTTATCATTTTGTTGAGAACTAGTAACAAAAACAGTAATTATTGTCATATATTTTCAGGCATTTTCAAAAATGCCTACTACAATTAAATTTACTATAGTATTCAATATTTAATTGGAAATTAATCTAAAATCATATTTTATAATTAATTAATTTTATCTAGATTAAACTCAACAATTACGTATATCATTACATTTAATATATTATTAAATAGAACAAATTAAATAGTATGTTACGTATAAAGTCTGAGAAATGTCCTTTTTCTAAAAAATGCATTCTCGAAAACTGCACCTAGGTCTCTTGATACGTAAAAAACAATTTAATTTGATAATTATTTATTTTGTAATTTTTTCAAATCGCATATTAATGAAATAAATATACCTACCGATCTTCTTTTACTTTTGTATATAACATATTCAAGATGGTAATCATTTTATTTCCATTTTGAAAATAAAGAAATATCAACTTTTCTTCCTTTGTCTAGTAATGAGACGCTGACAAAACAAAATCTAAACTGCTAAACATTTGAGAATATAAAGCTTCTTACAACAAACAAGAAAATGCTGAAAAAGCTCCCTCGGTTTACATTTAAAAGCACAAAGCTTTTAAATCCACTAGAAGTATCTTCTCTAATTGCTCTTTAAAGTTCAATGTCTCTAACATTGCAAGTCTTGAAGTCTACCGATTCTAGAGAAAGTTATTTTTGACTGATAATTCGTTTTGCATAAGATATAATGATATAATTTCAATGTTGGGAGTAATTCTTGGAGCTTGAGTTAAATGATCATTTGATGATAATATAATGATGAAGAAAGTGTACGGAGATAAAATAAAAATGTGTAAATACAAGTTCGCTATTTAACATGATGCTTGCATTGCTAAACGGAAAATTAAATGATATATTATTTGCACTTTGCTTTTGGCAAGAAACAAGATCTATTATTTTAAAGAAATTCAATTGTTACCGCAACACTTCCGGATTTCCAATTACTTGCTTGCTCTCTTCAATATCCTGAAATTTGTATGATGATATATTTATTTATATAATAGTAAACTTATACGAGCTCAAACTCATAAAAATTTTGTCGATTTACATTTTCAACAAATTGTAATACTTGCACAAATGGTGACTAATTTCTACAAATTTATTTCAGCTACTTTAAATATAGACTTTGAAAATTGTGGGCCAAATATTTGGTGTAAATAGTCTGACCGGCATTTGAAGGGTAATCTTCTGGTCCAGATTGAGCTTCTATCGAGGCCCTTTCCTTTTAGCATAACGAAAAGCAACTTCGTAAAAACCACTGAATAAAGTAAATTCTACCTTGTAAGACATATTGGACAATATTTCCAAGAAAATGTGCAGTGATACAGTAGCTTCTAGAATTAAAGCTGATATTACTAATAAAGGCAATATAACTCAATATAATAATAACTTTTGGCACAATGAAAAACAACTTCGTAAAAATCCAGTACGGAAAGCAAAACCTATCTTGAAAGATACATGGGACAATTAAAAAAAAAAAAAAAAATGTACTGGGCTTAGCGATACAATGCCTAATAGAATTAAAGCTGGTATTACTGTAAGCGGAATCGTATAATTTGTGTACAAAATGTGATGTAACTAAAAGAAATAATTACATTCCTTATAAAATTAATAAAATTCTGCAACAGCACTTGCTAATTGTTGTTTTAAAGGATTACGAAACCTTATGTCAGGTGATGGAAGCAATTTTGTCGGCAGTTGAATGTTGATGCTTATGGTGACACGATCGTAGTGACTGTGATTTGGATATACTGAGTTAAAGTGTGTTTTTGCGCAGGATTATTCGTCTTTTCTGGTGAGGATTCTGAACTCTATTTACTTTCAGGTTATATTGACATTCTTTTCCAGCATTAAACTATGACGTTGCGTTACAATATGTGTTTAGTGTGAGACCTCGAAGGTCTCGGGGATCATGCGGATCCTCATAAGATCATGCGGGACTTACGTTGAGTTACACTGTGCGTTTAATGTGACGATCAAGGGGATCCCTATAACGTCATGCGGACTATTCGTTACCAAGGGACCCCGAAACTCACGCACTTCGCTTGAAGCTGGCCTGATAACAAATAGTGGCTGGAGTTAAGTTTAACAAGGATTGTAGAAATTGCAATTTATTTGTTGTAATGTGTTCTTTTAGTTAAAATATAATTAGAAAAGACAGAATGAGAGTGCGGAAACAGGTATTTATATAATTTTTTGTAAAAATAAAGTCTAATTTTACCTATAATAAAGTTGTGTTTTTTGTAATGAAATGAACACTGGATATGCTTGTTATTAAGACACAGTACACTTTTCAGTAAAATACCACATGAAAACACAAAAGTGGGGTAGAAAAGTAATTATTAATAGATATTTAAGAGAACAATGCAACTTAACCTAAAATGATATGAAAACGTAAGAATACGAACATCGTTCAAATTGAAAGTCGGTAATAAAAAAAATTCTGACGAAAACAATACCTAACGCACACTCATTTCCTAATTATTTTTTTTTAAATCCTGACAAGAACAATACCTAACGCACACTCATGTTTTAAGAAATGTTTTAAAAATTCTAACAAAAACAATACCTAACGCACTCATTTTAAAAAAAATCCTAACAAAAACAATACCTAATAAAACGAAGGAAAATAAGGGAAAATAAGGGAAAAAAGACAAAATTCTGCAAATATACATTAATTGAAACACTATTATTCGTATGGAAGCGTAAGTACGTACTTTTTTTTTCAGAAAAAATGCCAAAATCGCTATAAATATTGCTTTCCGCACCCAAATTTTTGTGGTATTTAACGTTTTTAATGGTTTAGCAACTATATATAACCATGAATATAAATTTCTACAATCCTTGTTAAACTTAACTTTAGGCCAAATAGTGTTTTCAGCAACGTTAAGTAAGATTCTTACTGAATAATATGGATATGGGTTATCGTCGTTTTGGGTTGGACGAGAGGTTGTCGCGCCATGGGGCAGATATTGTGTTAATACTACTTATAAAGACTATGTAACCCAATATTAAATGGCGGAACACTGGGGGTATCATCATATTCAGTTTTTGTAAGTTTAAAATTTATATTGTAAACTTGTCGACAGAAATTTATAGAAATTTCTCACCATTTGAGCAGGTTTTATAATTTGCTTTATGAAAATGTAAACTGACCGAACTATTAGGAGTCTGGGCTCATGTGTTGTCTATATTGTTTCACTATCTATTGAGGAATTGAAATGAAATCATTTTCAATTCTCTGTAATATCATACTCTTCTATCAATTGTTATTATACTTACGTACAAGTGATTGAATCAACGGCTGATAGAATGTTAGCTAATTTATATGATAGTAATTGTTACGTTGGTGAAACGTTTGGCGTACTTGTTCTCGTATGATAGTTTTGACGGACGAGGCAGATTGATGCCGATACAGAGGCAAGTGTAGTCGACTGGAACAGTTTCACAAAACGATAACAATCACATGTCCAGCAAAGCAACAATGGCCATTGCCGACATGAAGAAAGAGGAAGAATGAATCATTTACATATAGAAACTGACGCCATTTTACACAATTTTGATAGGACAATACAAGCATACTGAAGAAATACAAACATTTTTTTTTTTTAATCAATTCAGACAAAAATGAAAATGATTCTATTTATAAATTTGATTGAGAAAGCTGTAGGCTCTCGGTGAAACTTTTTTGAAATAAGGTTTTAAAAAATCTGATGTAGCCAGCACTTTACCGACCGTCAATTCTTTGTATTTTGTACAAATCCCATACCAAAAGTTCCTTGGAAAAAAATCCATATATCCAATAAAACTGCAACACGAACATATAATATTTTCTACAAATTCCATACCGAAAGTTCCTTGGAAAAGATTCTATAAATAGCAAAGCTGGCTGCATGATTTTTGAAAGTTACTCTCTTTATAATTCTTTAACTCTATATCTATGGAATATGAAGGAAATTGTATAATCAAACCGTATAGAATAGATAATAAAATATTCTTCCATATTATAATCACATAAAATGTCAAAAAATAATATGTGACTACGTTTTTTCAAGAAAAACTGTTAAGTACTTCAAATAAGAGAACTTCCGGTTGATCAATTATAACCAAAATCTAAGCAGCTCTTCATACGGATGTAAAGCAGAGGAATACGAAAGAATTATAATTTTTAGAAATGTAGTTTTTGAGTTATCGTCGGAGAAATTTTTGTCACACACACGGACACACAGACATATACAAGCATCAAAGTAGAATTAGTAAAATCGTATTCTAGGGACCCTAAAACGTGCTTATTCATTAAAAACTTAACACCGATTTTTTTGACCAAAGACAATACCTTCCTTAGATAAAAAAAAACACTCGCTGAAGTTTTATAAAATTAAATTTTATTCTTGACTGCCGTTTCAGCTATTAGGGCATGATAACTGAACTGAAATTCATGAATATGATTAACATAGAAAAAGAAAACATTATAACTGACACTACTAGATTAAAAATAAAGAACTACTATAAATATTTTAGTTCAGAAGAAAAATCCAAAATTTGCGAAGCATATGGAAATGAGTTTCCAGTAATGATCTACAAAATCTAAAAATTAGATTTAACTAAAAAGTTATTGTTAGTATACTCATATTGACAACAAATAAAAGTTGTAGGTAGTATTTGGTAAAGAAAAGAAAGTAATTCTTAAATGGTATTCAGCAATTATTTTCTCGAGCAATGCCATAATGTCAATTAATAAAAATAAATCACATTTCTAAATAAGCCAGCAGTGTAGATGAAATATTACAACCAGTTAGAAAATGACACTGGAATACAAGAATGAAGAAACTGTAACAGCTAAATACAGCAACTTTAAAAAGAAAATGACATTTTTGCAAACTGCAATGTCTTTATCTCCACTAAAGAGAAACGTTTAATTCTTATTTATTATCTCGAAAATGAAAACATCAACTGGTCATATTTTTGTAAGAAAAAACCAGGAGAGATTTCTGAATCAAATTTCCAAGGCAGGCGGCTTCTTTTGTATTGACAGAGGTGAGAAATATGATATTGCTTAAATTCGTGAGTCAGGAACACGAACAAATTAAAGATATTTATTTTCAGCGCGCGACCTTCTCAGTAGAAATGCTAATCCGAAACCGAAATTGGTTAGAAGATTTAGTGAGGTTATTTAAATAAGAAGCGTTTTTTGACACCGGGAATCTGGGATGAAAAATGAAAGTTAGAAAAAACAGAATAATCATACACTTTATAAACAAATGTTTATTGAAGATTATAAATTTGGAAATAAGTATTGAAAGTAAATTATCAGATAAAGCTACTTCACACATCAAATTCAGAAATTGTGAAAAGATCATATCAGCCACCAGAAGCCTTTACTTTGATGGAGTAACGCTCTGCTCTAACCATCTGAGCTTTAGTGATGGCTGAAATAATCTTCCTGCTCAATCATTCAATTGAGAATATTTTTATTTTTCACGTTATTAGAAGAGGGGTTGGATTACCACTGCATTTAAACATCTTGAAAATAAGTAATAATTTACTTAGTTAACGATGACAACGATCAAAGCTTACTTCGATAACAATATTTTTTTAATATGTCAAAATGATTTTCAAATCTTTTTACCTCTAAGAGAAGTATTGGATTCATGTTAAAAATCAGATATCCAGGTTTTATTGAATAAGCACGTTTCAAGGTACCTAGAGTCCGATTATAACATTTTTACGATGATGTCTCTCTCTCTCTCTGTATGTGTGTGTGTGTGTGTATATATGTATGTGTGTGCGTGTACGTGTGCGTATGTGTGTGCGTGTGTGTGTGTGTGTGTGTGTGTGTGTGTGTGGATGTTGGAAGGACGATCCTTCAAAAATTATAATACTTAAGACCTGCTTAAATCTGTATTTTTCAATTTGACATTAATGGGAAGAGCTGAAAAGGTTTTGATAACAACTGGAAAACTGAAAGTAGTAGTTTCTTGATAAATTCTTCTAAATATTATTTTTCGAATATTTTTATTACAAATATTGAAGACCATAAAATTCTCCATTTAATACACTTACTGCCCGATTCACAAAAAAGTTTAAGCTAATCCTCATTTTTAGATTAACGAATTCTACTCTAATTTTGACAGTTTATATCTTAAAATATAGTCTAATCTATTCTTAGTATCTACCTTTATTGATAATATCATGAAAATTAAATTTTAAATACCGGAATAGAATCGAATTCACTAATCCAAAAATGAGGATTAGCTTAAACTTTTTTGTGACTACGGCTGTTAAATTTTTTATTATATCTTTTATATATTTAGAGATAAATGAAATATAAAATATATAATAATCTGTTGCAATAAATCGCACAGTCCAGACTTCACTCAGAAAACCAGTTGTCAAATCCAAATGTTTCAAATTGACAGATAAATGTCGGTGTCAAAAATCAACAATTTTACTGACTTTACTGAAAACTTTTTCTGGGAAGTACATTTAATATTTCTTGTTGCATTATTAATTAAATTAATTAAAAATTGTAGGTAGGTATGAAGGTATATTAATAGTATTATCACATATATCCTTAAGAAATACCGCCAGTCTCGTCAATGAAATAAAACCATCTTGAACATTTTTGAAGAATAAGACAGGATTCATTATAGAATGAAAGAATAGATATAATTAGAATTATTATGAGGTACAGTGTTGGCCACACTAGATTTTTTAATTTTGTTATTACGTCTATCGTTCAAAAAACGTAATAAGCATTGCGGCCAGTAAGTGCTCTCATACCGATATAGGATATGTTGAAGATTCCGCTTCATCTCGATTTCCAAAATCATTATTAACCAGTAGGTTGCACTAACTACCCTTTATACTTAAATAACTGTACTGTGACCACCAAAAACTGTCTACCAATAGAAAAACTACATTAAAAATTTGCTTAAAAGAGGCGAAGTAATATATTTAATGTGTGAACCACTTGTCACGTTTTTTAAACGATTATACCTGCTTATCATTTGGAAGATCTCAACTGTTTATCTTGCTGAGCTACTTAACCTGACACCTATACACAATTAAAATATTTTCACTGAATTTTTCCGAAATATCTGCTGACCTACGGAATTTACAATAAATTTCTAAATAGTGAAAACAGTCGTACCAATTTTCACCTACAATACTAACAAGCCTTTGATTTATTGCACTTATCATCCGAAGAGACGTGTACGACACTAACAACAATTATAAGAAAATTTATTATCCTTTAATGATAAGACGGAAAACAGTTGCAGTCCAGTAAGCAGAATCATTATTCAAAAGTTTAAAGATGTTAAATATACAGAATGTCCCTGAAATAGTGGGACATGGTTTAACCATAGATTCCTGGGCGCAAAATAAGACGATATAAGCAAACCTTCCTGTATCCAAATGTGTATCGTTAGGCAATATTCTGCTTCAAATTTTTTATAACAACGGAATCCTTTGTTGGACTTGAATGAAATTTGGTGACTATCCATATGGATATAGTTCATCTTTTAAGATGATATTTGTTATTATTAGTGAACCACTAGTGTATGAAACTTAGGTGTAACGACCATGATTAGTCCATAACTTTTTAATGCCAATAAAATAAACATTTTGTTTTCAGAAAGATACATTCAATAGTAAACTTTTCTTTCTTTGCGCAAGTTGTGATATCTGTAACGAATTAAATAGAAAAAATAAATTGTGATTGAGTAGGCCGTGTAATTTATCTCTGTGAGGATTCGACAAAACTTGGATCCGAGTACCCGGATTTCAAAATATTGAAGCGGATATCAGTAAATTTAATTCGGATCTCGACCCGGATCCTGATTTGAATTCGGATGTTGATTTGGGTTCGGATCCCAGTCCAGATCCGGATCCGGATTCGATGCTTTGTTTACAGATTCGGAATCCGACCCGGATCCTGATTTGAATTCGGATGCTGATTTGGGTCCGGATCCCAGTCCAGATCCGGATCCGGATTCGATGCTTTGTCTACAGATTCGGATCAGAATTTTAATCAAATTCAAACTGTTACAGTGGGCCTGTTTATCTCTACAGCGGTCTGTAAACAGCATTAAATTTTATAACATCTCTCTAAAATAGCCACGTAGTTAGTGCAAATATAAAGAAAAATGGAATTTATGATAAGATTAAATTTGAGAAATAATGATCATAGATTCATTGCAGGTGGCAAAATACCTATTGCACGTGTTTCACATAAAAGAGATTGTTTTTGTTAGGTACCTTCTTATAGTTCTGTGGAATCGAGGAATTTACTTCTTAGCGGATGATAAAAGTTGTCCAACAGAAATTTAAACATCAGAAATATGCCGACTATTAACTTCATCAAACAAAAATGTATAGTGGATTATTTCATAATCAGATTTATTTGGTTTTGAGACTCCATGATAATATATATTCAAATATTATCATCGGATTCAATAATGAGAATATTCGAATTTGACATCCGATACTCATACTCATATTCGGATTCGGATAGTTCAACACTCAATTATCCAGATATCCGAATATTTTTATATATGAACCGAAACTATCCGGATCCGGATCCCACCACTATTATCTACACGTCTAGCCAAATATCAAACAACTAATTTTAATGATACGAATTGTTTCAAACAACTAATTTTAATGATACGAACTGTTTATGGGTTACCAAAAATTTTCTTCGTAATAATCTAAAACTAGTAATATTTTCGTTTGTTCGGCCTATCATTTTACTGCCATTACTATAAGTCTATTAAATAACGTTAGCGTAATCCTAAACAACTGTTCATTAAAAATATCTAAGTTGTTTTCGGATATAGATAGGTATAGTTAAATCGTCTTATTTTGGTACCAGGAATCTGTGGTTAAGTGTTGTCAAGTCCTCCTATTGTTTCAGAGACAATATTTAAAGTATACAAAAAAATATTCGATTAATAAATTTAATACGAAAAGAAAAACAAGAATCAAATATTAACTTTGTATCCTTAGAGTTTTGGCTTGAAGCCGTCGATATTTATTTATTGTTTGTAACTGTTCAGTCTGTGAAGGAAGTTACGAGGATCACGGTTTTATTCTTGTATTAATAGTAAATCGTGTCGAACGCTATCACACAAATTATTTATCAGCTCTGACAGACAGTCAGCAATCTGTAATTTGATCGAATATTTTGAGTGTTGTGTGGTGCTTTCACCGTTGTATGCCTCACGTACTTACATATTTACAAACCAGCACCGACAATACATGGGAGGAAATACTTTCAGCCTTATAAGACACTGACAATGTAAATGATAAATTTATAATTGTTTTAGCAACTATCCATATGCGGAAACAAACCGTTACAGATTTAACATTTCCTTATCTTGTAAGTTATTTTTTCGCGATCGACCAGAAAATAAACTGTTTCTCATCACTTTTTAGACCGGTAATTTTACTTTACTGAGCTCAGAACTCAGAAAATTGTCTAAAAGGAATCAATAAGTAACTTTCCGATCCCGGATCTGAATGTTTCCATTGCGATTAGTTATCTATTTATTTATATCATATATCCTCGCAGTAAAAAATAAAATAATTCTTAACCTACATATTTTTATTTATTCATTTCTTCAGGTCCACGAAGAAAATATTGTACCCAACATAACCTAAAAGTGTCTTTATGGACTTACAAGCTTCCAGAGCAAGCCGTATGTTTGCTGACTCAGTAAAGGATCACTTTCAGGTCTTGCTACGTAACTTACTAATACGATTTTGTCCACTATTCTAAAGCATGTTATTAATATATTGTTTAATGGCACTTCTTAAGCAACCATAATAAATTAGGATTAATTCTGACATTATGTAGAACTTCTTGTTTTAACAAAGCGTGGTTATATAGAGTTTAAAAAATATCCTAACTCGGTGTAGTCTATGAACAGAGAACGGTATATCTTAATTCGATGCCCGTAATCACCAACATCAAATAAATCTTCGAATAGCTTATTCTTTGAATAAGAGAAAAATATCGCATCAAAATATGACAGCTAGAATAAATACCTTCATTTACGTTATGGTATCGATGCGATATTTTTCTCTTATTCAATGAATAAGCTATTCGGAGATTTATTTGATGTTGGTGAATACGGGCATGAAAGTATTTAATTAAATGTCAATTTGACAGGAGAATTGTCAAAAATGTTAAGTAAAGAAATCAAATATTTTCTTTGAAATTTTATTTTAGAAATGGAAATAAATTAAAAAACGGCAAATAGCAACATTCTTTTCTTACCTGTTACAATGAATTTCACGAAAATTACATTTCATGATCAATTTTGACAACTTGACTTTTGAACTGCATAATAATCAGACATACGAAACATTTCTCTGTTATGTATTTATTTCCACACACTGTTCTTGGAAAGCTTAATAAATTGGAATGGAAATTACAAGGAAGAAATTAGAAGCAATTGCACAGGAAAAGTCAGCATACAATAAAATAAAGATTTGTTAACAGCTATATTCCGAAAAAGATTTGCACATTGTCTTATATGGTGTACTAAATGGCTGCGAAACGAGGGCCTTACGGAAGAAAGAAAAAAAATACTTCAAAAGTTATGTGGTTGTGGTGTCGGTTAGAGAAGATTAGGTTGAAAGAGAGAGTCAGGAACGAGGAAGTGCTGACAAGGATTGGAGAAGAAAGAATTTTGAAAGAAGTAAGAAAGAGGAAAGCTAACTGATTGGACATATTTTAAGGAGAGAGAGAAAAAATTATAATTGAAGGGAAATATAGGAGTGAAAGGAAAGAGGACGAAGAAAATTTGGAATGCTTACTGAATTAATTAAAGAAGGTCAGAATTACGAGAGGCTGAAGAGAACGGAGCACAGCACAACATTTATACTGAGACTTGTTCAAGGACAGTCTGAACAAAAAGTAAAATTCGAAATGGTTTATATCTGGATATGGGTGTACTAGAATTTTTTTCTTGTCTTGATACATTCCCCTAATACCTATTGCCTTATATTTTCCGAACACATAATTGCAATTTTCACGAGCGCATCTAGCGGCAAAGAATAGAACTAAACGTTGCTATGGTTACCACTTCCAAACAAAGATCTGTCATCAGTGCCAGTTTTGCGTAAACCTCTACACCCCAGCCATCATTTTAGTTGAATAATGATTCTCAATATTATCAAACAAATAAAGTTGCCCCAGGGACATTTTTCTGGTTTTAAACTCATTTTCATTAAACACAACGGACAAATCACAATAAAAAAATAGGTTAACACTGAATGACAACGACTGATGTAAACATAATCACAGATAGGATCAGTAAACGGGACGTAAGACAACGAGGGGAGGTTTGTTTGGAACTTGATATTCTATCTCTCTCTTGCATGTGACGTCAATTTTGTGTCTATTAGGAGATACCAAGTAGAACTCACTTTATGCTAATGCGGTCAAAAACTTACTTTCCCTATGCCGAGAGCTAAAAAGCAGTACCTCATATGTTACAATTTTGTCGAAAACTAGATATCATAGCCAATCTACGTCAAACTTCAAACTCTACCTATTTGTGATCAAATCAATTTTACAATCCTCATGATAATGCAGTACTTAAAAAAAAAACAGTAACTCGTAAGGAACACAGACTTATTTGATAGAGGTGTCCTCTAAAATTTATATTTTGCAACATACGAGGTACTCCCTTTTAGCCCTCCATATGTTAGCTTTATCACCATTGTTCTTTGTTGCTACTCTTTCAGCAAAGAATTATTTCTGACAAAAGTACCAGCAAGTCGGTAAATGCAGTTAGGCGAAACCGGTAAGTCTACGTAAAGTGTTTGCTGTCATCACAAGCTTATGAAGAATTATGCATAAATTCTTGGTAAATGTAGATGCTTATATGGAAGCTGAAGAATATAAAATTTAACTTGTCAGACAATTCAAAGTAAATTTAAATGTACTACAGTTATATTATAGATACGATAGTAATATAAACGAAAATAATAAGAACAACCTTTGAACAATGCATTCGTTACAAAATAGATATAAATCTCAATCCAAATAAACAATTTTGGGATATTTTGTTGCGAAAGTCAAAACAGCAAAATATTACTTCAAAAGATTAAAAAATAAAAAATTCTGCAATATTATTGGAATATGAGCAAAATTTCGGTGAATAAGAGAACAAAAAGCACTCATTAAAATCATGTCAGCGTAATTCTTCAGCATTGCGGAAGTTAAAATCGTTAATGATAATGGTATGCAAAAGTTTGAAGGTTGGAGTTAATAATAGGAACGCCCTAAATAATTGCTGTATTAAACAAATACAAACGGATTTGTCAGAAAATTAATTGTTAATTACAGTAACATATCCTGAAAGATAGATTAAAAAAACCATAGACCACACCTTCTCTAAGCAATTACTTATTTTTCAGATACATTGAGGTTGAGATATACTTATACTAGTATGTTGTCAGTTATTTGATTTTACCTTACGAAAAATATTTATAAATCAAATAATGTATAATGAATTATATTTTATATCGTCTCTCATTCCAAACCTTGTCTTCTTTCATATTCTACAGATTAAGAATTAATTTCTTTCAATGTCTGTGTTGTCAGTTTTCTGTATAAAGTTTATATACCACGATACAACGTATTGACAATTTGTTGCCGTTAACGGCAATAGATGCCTGTATGTGCGACAATTCATCGTGTGCTAGGCAACTTTTTCAATATCGGCAATTTTCTTGGAGCAACTCATTTGAACGCATGCACTAGATCACAGAAGTAACCAAAAATAACTAAGGTCGACTGCGCATTTATGTCAAACTCTTACAGCCCGATTCTCAAAAAAAGTTTAAGCTAATCCTCATTTTTGGATTAGTGAATTCTATTCTATTCCAGTATTTAAAAGTTAATTTTACATGATATTATCAATAAAGGTAGATACTAGGAATAGATTAGACTATATTTTAAGTTATAAACTGTCAAAATTAGAGCAGAATTCGCTAATCCAAAAATGAGGATTAGCTTAAACCTTTTTGTGATTACTGGTATGATAAACGTTATTTTGTATATTCTTGACATTTTTTGTTTACGCACAAGTTTAAAAACAAATAAGTAAATGTTATTTTCCACATCATAGGCTTCAAATAACAAAAAAAAAATATTTCGTTATTCTAGAATCTAGATTTTAAAGCAACGTTACACCCGTGGGATAGAATAATCGTCATCTTACCAATATAGACAACCAACAGTTGCTCGCATTTTTCATTGCGGAATACGGCTTTAAAAACAAAAGTTATTCAGAATTAAAAACTATATTTAATGAGCTCAAAATTATTGGTATATCTAATGAGAAAAGCTAAATAACTTTAACAAATTGTAAGTAATTTTCAGTATGCCAAACAAATTAAAACATCAATATAGTGTTATGGAGTCTAATGCTAATATAGGTAATTAATAATAAAATTAAAAATTACCCCTAACCTTAAAATTAAATGAAAAATAAGCTAGATACGTATTTTGAGGGAGAGTAGGATTACTCAACATGTAAATCATGCTAGAGGTCCTAAGAATTCTCATCAGTTTTATTATTAAATTAAAACATTGAACGATTTTAGAGTTTTCGGACTCATTTTTGTAAAATTAGAATGATTAAAGTATTGTTTCGATTTGAGAATTATGGAAAGATATCTAACCAATAATTTTGAGCACACAGCACACTATATACGTACACAGTTTATTTCTGAAATACTATTGTCCTTGCACTTTTTGCTCCAAAATTAAAGGGTACAGAGATAGCTCAAATTTAAAATTTTAATATCGTATTACCTATATTGCAAAAAAAGATAGACACCCGGTTTAATTAATTCCAAGTTATGTAGTCAATGGAAAATAAACAATTTCTTAAACGAATTATTTCATTTAATGCCACTTTCGTATCTCACATCTCGCCTAATCAACAACAAGACGTCAATTTGTCGCTGGTGGCAGATCGTTAGTAAGGATTGCCATTTTTCTACTGTCATCGCGTTTATTAATTGAATAATACACGATGAAGGCTTGTCAACTTGCTTAGGATTTCATATAAGATTTCTTTAGCTTTGTTAAATGGAAACGCTCAAGTATGTAAATACAAGGCGTATGCTTATTGCTTATACAGTGGCGGAGAAGGCTCGTATTTTAGTCGGGAAAGCAATTTCGCATTAATTTTAATTTTATTACAAGAACAAACATTTTTTTATATTTTGAACTAATAGCAACTGTCTATCAGTTTAGATAAATATTTACGACATAGATCGGTTAACAACATTTTTTTTTGTTTTGAGGTAAAAATTTGAATCTTGTAAATATTTGTAAACAATAAAATACATTCAATTATTCAATATTAAGTATATAAATGTACATTTTACCCTCGATTTTATCATTACACCTGCAAAGGTAGAAGGGCTCGAGATTAAGTAAGTAATTTACACCATTGACTTTAACGTTAAGGAATTTAGATATTTAAAATTACAAAAGTTTATCTAAAAATATTTATGTCAAAACAGTTATTGGAAATATCTCTAAAAGAATCGCGAATTTAAATTCTTAAGTTTTAAAAAGGAAGAATTAAAATCCCACTATCTGAAATGGATATCTCCGTTTTGCAAATTAGCATAAAAACTATATAATCCCGTTGGTTTGTAAATTTGACTATTATAAATTCTACACGTTCGATGATTTACACTCTATTTGGGTTGTAAATAAAAACGCAGTTTTATGTAGGTTTTAATAATCATCAAAATTGTTTCCCAAATCCTACACGGAAAGAAAAGGATGATTTGCTGCCTACACAACAAGAGATCATAAATGGTCATACAAAAATTACCAGCGTATAATTCATATCATTAATAAGATGAGAAATTTTATAAATATTATTAGATAGTACCAAATTCGGAATGTCATAAAATATTTACAATGTACGGATTTACAGTTAGTGAAAAAAATCTGTAGAATGAAATTGATGACATTTTTTTATTCTTCTTTTATCACGACTTTTGTTTTTTACTTGCGTTGTAGATTGACCCACCCACATTTATTTTTAGCGTACTGAAAAAAATCATAATGATTTGAAAATATTTACATTAGATATCACGTAGATATTTTATCATCTTCTGTTTTAAATGTTGTCATATTTATGTTTCAATAAAAGTCACTGAATTTTTAAGATACTGGAAGGCCGCAAGCCACAAGAACTAAAAGCAAAAAACGGAGATTGTGCACAGCAGGCCCTCTCCAGAATCAATTCACTACTGAAGGCAGTTTTTATAGAGACGGAAGGTATCACACCAATTCTTTTTGGGAATGGAATCAAAATTAAAAATGACAATTGCGAATGTCATTTAGTGGTCACCAATCCATCTGTTTTCAACACCTTCTCATCTCTGATTCTCTCTACCGAAGTATTTTTTCTCCATTTTTCAGGTCCATGTTTCGCATCCACACACAATACTCCATGTAAAGTATGCTGGAAATCTTTTTCGCATTTGTATATTAATGCGCCCTGCTGTTAACAGTTCCTGTATTTTACTGTATGTTGCCTTTCCCAGAGCAATTCTGCTCCTAATTTCTACCTTACAGTTGCTATTCCAAGTTATTATGCTTCCTAGATATTTGAAGGAATTTACTTGATTCTTCTCTCCATTTTACCATAGGAACCTAAACTCATAATACTTCGACCGGCTTATATTTTCATCAAATTATAACATATTTAAATTTTCTAGTCCAGATTTTTCTTCTACTGAGATCCTTTCATTTTGGCAAAATATGAAAAACTTCGTAAAAATCCAGTCGTGGCTTATGAATATGTTATCGCAAAACCCAATTTCGGAATAAACTAGTTTGGCGTAAAGCAATCTGGTTCCTAATAAATTAAATCAATCATAAGTTTCTTGCGTTAGGTAAGGTTTTGTTAGGGTATATATAATTTAAAATTAAAGCAATTATGAATATATTATTTATTTTCTAAACACATTCAACGTACAAATCTTATGGCTGATTTATCCTATTAGGAACTAGTTTGGCCTGGGCCAAACTAGTTGCCCTGAAATCGGGTTTGACCGGTGGCAGATTTAATAGAATTAAAACTGTTATTACTGATAAAGAAGATGTAATCCAATATTAAACGATAGATTACTTGAATAACACATTCAGTTTTTTTAAAACTAAACTGTATACAGAAGGTCATGTAAGTAACACTTAACCCATGGTAGAACTGACCCCCTAGATTGTAAAAAAGTAAAAATCAATGTATTCTCTGGAAAAAATGTCATACCTATCACAAATGACATATAAGATCATTGACATCGCAGCATATTTCAGATTTTCATAATGAAAAACTACATGTTTATGAGCACTGATTATAAGTATAAATGGGGAAGTTTAGCGATTTTTTTTTATTTTTTTATTTCATGAGAAACGACTTGAAAAATGATGTAACATGTTTTATTTTTTTCAAAAATGCCCAGATTTTTTGGAGAAGCCGATTTTAAGCTTTGATGACGTCGGTAGAGGCTTGGCGCAACGTATATCGACGTATACACTGACGGACGCGATTGCGGTTACCAGTGAAGCGCTTTTACGCTTTGTTACGACCTACGTTCAAGTGGTTCGATTTCACAGTTCTGTCTGAGTTTGCGCATAACTGACTTGTGACGTACTTAAAGTTTATCCAAAAAATATTAATTATAAATAAATGGAGCAATAATTTTAATTTTTAATATCAATTTCAGCAGTCATTTGTGAGAAAACAGTATGTTATGTAGAATTTTTACCATGCTAAACTTCCCCATTACACTACCAAATAAATGAAATAGATGAGTACAAAATAATTTTTATTATTGAAATGTCTAGAAAACATACATGCATACATAACGCATATTCAACTTTGTGAGTTAGCTTACTTGTCTATTACTTAAATTGGGATTTTAAAGAATCAATTCCAAAATTTCTTCATCACGATCAACAGGGTTGGCATCAGAATTCCTACCAAGATCCTAAGGGTTTGGCTGGAAGGTTATAAATTCGCGATGATGAGTTCGGATAAAAACAGAATGATGCGCTATACGTCTATATGGAAATAACACTCTGTACCGTCTTGCAGCAGCACGACTATTTTGTAATGTCTCGCTATAAGCCATATGCACGTCTCCATACTCTTGATTGGTGAAGGTAATTGCATTTTCAGAATATCAAACAAAAAAAAAAACAATATAAATTGTACGTCTATGCAAAAAAAAACATTTAACGTCAGTTTTGACAATCAATATTTTTTTTAGAGAACACATTGATTTTTATTTTTTTACAAAATTTTGAACTATGACGTGATTGACCGGTTTTAAAGGCCCCCAGTTCTTGTAGAAAGAGTGCTAAAATGGATTAAGCGTTGTACACTTATACTTACTTGCATAAGACCCTGTATTTTAAACTTGAAATTTCTCACTATTTTTATCTCCCGCTACCCTTGGTAAGGGAGGTATAGGGATCGTGCTAAAAAACACATATCGAGATTTTAGTAAATGACCACGTTTTAAGGTCCCTAGAATCCAATTTTAACATTTTCACAATGATGTCTGTATGTGTGTATGTATGTGTGTGTATGTATGTGTGTGTGTGCATGTGTACGAATTTTGTCTTCGCTCTAACTCAAATACTATCATTCAGAAAATTCTGAAACCTTGTATTTCTACCCTATTCTAATACAAAAAGAAGCCATTAGATTTTGGTGTAAATCGCATAAACGGAAATGGCACTTTACTTGAAGCTAATAATTGTTTTTCCTCAAAAAATAACATTAAATGCCATTTTTCGCATTTTATGTCATTGGAAAATTATAGATTATTGAATTTTGTTCAAGTATACATGATTACTTTTTCTATATATTTTACAGATAAATTTAAAAATCATTTTTCTTCTTTTAATCCCGAAGCCTAAGATAAACAGAATTCCTTTGTTACACAGTTTATTTTTCAAATGAATGTAACGTCATTGTCAAAAATTAATCACTTCAAATTAATAATAGTGACATATTAAATAATAAAGAAAATCGTAAATAAAGCAATAGTTATATTCAGTAGAATATATTATAGTTTGCAGCATTAGTAACTTAAGTATGTTTTAATAAAAATTAAATAGCGGGAGGTTTTGTGTTGGCCACATCAGATTTTTACATCTTATTTGCTTGTTTTTTGAAAATGTAATGGTTATTTATGATATAAGTGTTAAAAGTGACATTTTATGAGTGAGTGGGGAAGTTTGTGAAACGAGGCAAAGCCGAGTAAAACAAACCCCACGAACGAATATCATACACTATTTTTCCTACGGCCTTATATAGTTATGTTTTAGTAAAAACTAAAAATTAAGAATGACATTTACCTAACCTCTACTTCCAACAAAATTCTAACCTCTACTTCCAACAATACTGTTTTAAATTCCAATTCTTCAAGCGCTTTTCAAGGAATTACTATAAACAATTGTAATAATTGTACTATAACAATAAACGTTCCATAATAATGTGTACTCCCATCAGTTTTCTGTACATATAGATAAATCTCCCGGCGCCTATGTGCTAGAAGATAATTTAATTATCTCGTTTCTTGTAGGTGCAGGGTGTATTGCAGGTGTCTGCTTAGCAAACAAAACACTTCTGGTATATGTTAACATTAGATTAGAATAGACGCTTAACATTTACTTCAAACTTCCACATCTTACATTATGTTTCGCTGATTAAATCCATTACAATATTACAAAAATATCCTTTTGCTAGAACGGTTAATCAAACAATTCACTATACATTTCCTTTCGTTTTAAATTCAATTTCTCCCACAATTTAACAATTACATAAACAGTTTACCTTCAAAATATTACCGTAGATAATCATGACATATCGAATTGCAAAAAAATGTAAGTTCTCTTACATATGTAATGATGCTAGTGAAATTGATCGAGAAACAATTTCACGGAGTGATTGAAAGTAATAGTACATAAATATTTACAACCGGAAATGAAATTTGAACCTTACAAGCGTTTTAAATCAATTAGACGTAAATGTCAAGACATATATCACGAATTTTTGAAGTCATTTGTAAATAATTGTTTTGCAGGATTGAAAATGAATGAAAAATTGATGGATTTGTTGAATAAAACTTGGATAATTAATTGTAATTTTATTCAAATTGGAGATAATCCAATTTTGCTCAATAAATGTGGGTAGAAAATCAGTTTAAACTGACAGATATATGACATTATTAGGTTAAGCTCAACATAGTAGCTAAAAATGATTTAAGGTGATTTGCATTACACAATGTATACGAAAATTATACCGGGTGTTTTTATGTATGCGCAAGAGTTTTTCAAATTTTATGATTATCATAAAGTGCACATTTGTTTTTTAACGTTTTCGGACTCAACATTTTTCAAATAAGGCATTTTTAATTATTAATCAATTTAAAATATCAAATACTATACGAATGTTATCACCGTTTGCGTTTTTTAGAGGGTTCTTAATTTGAAATTATTTATTCTCAATTTGAAATTGTTTATTCTCAATTTGAAATTGTTTATTCTCAATTTGAAATTGTTTAGATTTAATTTGAAAATGTTTAGTCTGAATTTGAAGTTGTTAGTCTCAATTTGATGTTGTTTAGTCTCAATTTGAAGTTGTTTAGTCTCAATTTGAAGTCGAGAAGGTATAGTGCAGCATATAATATTAGACATTTTATCTGTCAGAATTCGTCAGCTAAATGTTTTTTTGTGTTATTTTCTTTTTAATATTTTCTAACAGAATAGAAATAGAAAATGCTTGATAAAAATAAAATTATAACATAATAAAATTTGTCCACATAATGTTTACAACGAATTTTGACACATAAAATGAAAACATTTGTTCATCATTTCTATTGCTATTAATACGAAATTAAATAAATCTAATAAACATGTATTGGGTGTCATTTGATGTAGAATATTTTTATCTTTCTGTAAACATTGTTGTCAAACATCTTTAAAAACCTGGTAAAAGTAAAAAAATCTGAAAAGTAAATTAGATTATGTTTGATCAAAACGAAAAAATTTATTTTAATTTCGCGAGTTTTTCGTTTTTTATCTCGTTGGTACCACGATTTGTGAAGTGTATGCAGTTTAAATTCTTGTTTGTTACAATGTAAAACAAAACAATCAAATATGGAACTACCATTACCATTATCGTTTCGTGCTAAACACTTTTTGAATAACTATAAAAGTGTCACTTAATTCCCTCTTAATTTACTTATTTAATGTTGTGAGTGTATGTTTGTGCTTGCAATGCATCAAACGAAGTCGGTGTTCATCTTAACACTTACCGAGACTTCCGCGTGCATGCTGGTATACGTAGTGAATACAAGGAACTCACCTGAAACAAGAAAGAAAAATGAGGATTCATCATCATAAATAAGGGACGCATAAAGTATGATAAATGGCGTGTGTGCTTTACAGGTGTGGTATCGTACCAACAACAGCATGAATTTAAAATTAAATCTGATAAACTTGGATAATAAGATATTCGCAGAAAGTGTAAAATTTGTTTTTTCATAGTGTTCCCATGTTAAACTACTCGCCTTTACAATAATTATCAAAAGGTAGGTAATGGCTTTATACCGAATCACAGAAAGGTAGAAAGACTTCAGGGTTACGTAAGTAATGCATAAGGCAATGTTTAAACAGTTTGTTTTATATCTGTAAAAGTCACGCATTTTTTACCTTCCATCACCTTTAGGTAAGGAAGGTATTGTCTTTGATCAAAAAAATCAGTGGTGAGTTCTTAATGAATAAGCAAGTTTTAGGGTACCTACTATACGAATTTACTATTTTTAAGATTATGTCTGTATGTGTGTTTGTGTGTGTGTGAAGGTGTGTGGGTGTGGGTGTGGGTGTGTGTGTGTGTGTGTGTGTCTGTCCGTGTGTGACAAATTTTTCTCCGACGATAACTCCAATACTACATCCATATGAAGAGGTGATTAGATTTTGGTTATAATTGATCCACCGGAACCGGAAGTACCCTTATTTGAAGTTTTTCACTGTTTTTCTTGAAAAAAAAAACGCAGTTAAATATTATTTTTTGACATATTATGTTTTTATAAATATTAAAGAAAATGCTCTTCTCTATACGGTTTGATTAGTATACATTGTCATTCATATTCAATAGATATAGAGTTAAAGCATTATCAAAAATCAGTCAGCTGCTATTTATCATGGAAACAGCTGATATATTCAAAAAATGCTAATTGACAGATATCAGTGTCAAGTGCAAAATCAAAAATGAAAAGTATAGGACCGTAAAGTGGTATGTCATAACGTCTGTTCGTTTGTATGACACTAACTTGTACAAAATGTACCGAGAATACGTCACAGTGTAGTTTAGTGCAACGTAGTACAGACTTGTTTTCGAAATTCAAACTAACACTAATTAGACAAGTTGGTGCAGATTGTAGGTTAACTAGCAACGCCATTTATAAATATGTATAATTATGATGATTTTTCCATTTAGTTAAAATTTATTGCAATTCTTTCAATATGAAAAATCCATTATTGCTTATTTTTTGTACTAAATGTGAATTACACATATCTATATCGATTTTAATAGTTTTCAGTTAAATTAAAACTTTTTTTAATAAATATTTTGTATGCAGTGATATATTACTTATTTTTCCATTTTATTTCTTTGGTATTCTTAAAACATATTTCATTTGATTCATTTTTAGAATATAGAAACGATTTTGCAGATTAATGAAAAAATTATAGTTACAAGTACACAACAACAACAACCTATTTGACAAATTGTGACGTCGTAATAAACACTGCGCTCTGCACTAAGTGTACTAGCTCGGGAGGTAGTACAGTTAAGACAAGTTAGTGCAACATGCACGACTACAAACGAACACAGTGCAGTCAACTTCGAACACACAAACGAACATATTTTTCAAAAAATTACAAGTTAGTGCAGCTAGAACCATACAAACGAGCAGACCTATAGTGTTCTTCGCAAGTGACATGCAGTTGCAGCCTCGCATCATGATTGGAATTTTCAATGTGGGCTCACCCTGCAATATGCTTGTTCAACCAGTAAAGTATCACTTTCATGTCTTGTTACGTAAATTACTGTATTAATTCTTTGTTAAAATGGCAATATTTTCCTGTTTTCTTCAAAAAATTCCCGAACGTGCTCAACCGGAAATCCATGATGTTGAGCTTATTTTTAGTTTTATACAATTCTTTAACAAGACGCGAATTATTATTATTTTTTAATCTTGTAGGTATAGTGCAATACACCGCGCCGAAGCAAACAAAGTCCCTGAAGGGGCGTAACCTGAAGTCGCTACACACACTCGTATGTTTCTACGATACATTAAAAGTAAAAAGTAATTTGGCGACAAATTTAAAAATGTTATAAATAGTGAAAATTTCATGTTTCAGAGGTTTTTATTGAACTGCAAATTTTTCTACTCTCGGTGACGAAATATATCCAAAAAATAAAATTGCTGCCAACGCAGTGTTCAACTGTTTCTTTAATATTAAACTTACTTTTATCGGTAGAAAAAGCACTATAGATATCATAATTTAAATAGCTATAGGAGTATATTAGAAAATACAGACTATACCTTCTTGATGTTATTTGCTTAAGGAATGTATTTGCATAGATCTATTTATAAATATATGAAGTAAGCGATGCAATGATAATTGCTGCATGTCATGAAATTGCAATGCATATGTAATGAATTTCAGATGCTGCATTGTGTTATATTTACATGTGTGGGCGCCATCTAAACATAGATAATATTCCTTTTACATCATTCCGTTCTACTTCGTAATAAATAGACTTTATATGCCGCATAAGCATAAGCAATAACACTAGGTATTCAAAGAGAAAATAACAACAAACAACAATACTATACTTATTTACTTACATAAACAGAAAGTTTAGATTATCTCGACAAAAATTTAAATTCAATTTTTTTAAAAATATTTTTAATTTATTAATAAAAATTATATATTATTTTGATATCAAAGAAATATTTCCAATTTTAAATGGCACAAAAGTGACCCCTATGGTGCACTCTCCACACCAGCTATGAGTGCCCGTGAGGTGACGCCTGGTAAGCGCCCACACGGTAAAATATATCGTCATCATTACCGATGTCTACATGTGTTCTAGATACTGGCACACCCAGAAATGGGTAATATGCCGTGATGATATATTTATTTATTTTATTTATATCAAAGAAATTGAATTTAGGCTCTGTCATGTAAGTGTAAATTATAATAATCTAGCTCCTGGTTTTATAAAGGGCAGAATAAATTTACTTCGGTAGTAAATTTATTCAAACTAACAAATTCGAATCAATTTTATTCATTTTATGGCAAAAGTTCGACTGTTATTTGAAGGAATAAATTTTATTTACTTTGGAAGTAAATTTATCTGTCGTTTATAAAACCGGCCACCAGTGTTGCCAACTCTTAGAAATAGTACTACACCAAAATTCACAATTAAAAACACCAGAATTACACCAGATAATTATAATAATTTAATTTGAAGCTCAAGTTGTTTGTAAAAAAAGGTTAGGTATTCAGCGTCATAATGTCCATACATCGCCCTGTTCATTTCGTGTTTCTTTCAGTTTCATAACGTTCAAATTTTACCCATTAAGTTGGCGCAAATGAATATCGCGCTCGCAATTTAAACAGTACACTCCGCAGTTCAAATTATAAAAAAAATACTACCAATAACACAACCTATTCCGATTCAATACATTGTGTATAATTTGTACTCCGGTGTGTACTTTTTAAAATGTGAGCGTGCGAACTTTATCTGCGCCAACTTCATGATCAAGATTTGAACGTTATGAACTAATGAAACAATAAATGAACCGAACGCAAACGATTAAAAACTAACTGGAATTAAATTATTACAATAAAAATACGTTTATATCAAAACGAACATACACCAGATAAAATTAACTTCACTAGATTTTACGCCATACTCCAAATGAATTATTTTTTACACCAAAACCTTGTAAAAAACACCAAATCTGGTGTAAAATTCACCAAGTTGGCAACACTGCCGGCCACTATGTTTCTTGGGAAACACTGACTGTTTGTTTAGGTTGCTTTTATGCCTTTCAACAATGCTTTTAAATAGAGCACTACGTCTTAAATTGACAATTCGTTTTTCCATATTTTTTGGTAGAACTATATCAACGTTACCATTTTCTATTTCATTTATTAGGGTTAAATCTGAGAGAGAAATGCTCTTTCGACGTTTACAATCTGAAAGTACTGTTTCTATATTCGGTGTTAAATTATCAATGTTTGATATATCTTCATGCGAAATACTATAAGTTTTATGTGACATACTTTTGGGTATTGTTGTACTTTTGAATAAAGGACTATGTCTTAAATTGGCAATTCGTTTTTCCATATTTTTTGATAGAGCTATATCAACGTTATCATTTTCAAATTATTTCAGTTTAAAAATTAATTAAACGTTTATTAAGAGAAAATTATTACATTTGTTTCATTCCTGATTACCGTATTTTAAATCTACCATATTGTTATTTATGAATCTTTTGAATCTTACAATAATTCCAATCCAACCGGTTATTGAATATTTCCTTAATCGGTTAATTGGTGCGTCAGTTGAGTTTGATTTACATTAATATCAATAAAAGCTCTTGTACAGGAAAACTAAATAACACTAATTACATATCTCAGCTTCATTTGAAACCAGCATGCAGTTGAAGCCTCGCATCTGCATTCGTCCTCTTATCTCATTATGTTATTGCTTCGCTTATTCTGTGTGACGTCATTTGCATGAATCTGACCTTCACAGATGACAGAAGAGGAATATGGGTCAAGATTAAGAAGAGTTAGATAAGACAATGACATAAAGAAGAAGAAAATCAGATGGAAAAATAAAGATGCAATACATAAATATGTGTTCCTCGTTATCACTGAATTTTCAATATTTTGACAAGTAACGTCATTTAACGTTTTACAATAATACAATTCTTATGATTTTGGGGGTATCAAGATCAAAATTGTCGCACATTTACTTCAATGGGTTCTTTAGAATAGAAATAAATTACAATAATTATTGAAAGCAATTTTCAACAAACTGTCAACAAATTTCTGCTGTGTACAGGAGCGGATCGTTAATGAGACCGCATGGCCCCGCACCCCCTCCAGAAAAAGATAAAAATCACTTCTTATTTGGTATAATAAATTAGAAATATAATTTGTATTACGGCTCGCGTTGCTATTACAACGTGGCGTCTTGTTTGTGGGACTAGACATGGCTTGTAACCGCTGTGTAGCTACACTTATTTTACGGCAGTAAATAAAAACGAACTTTAATAGACTTCCTTTAGAAGATAAATTAAAAATTAGAGAATTAGGTGGACCATTGCCTGATTTAAAATTAACACAAAGTAGTGAGAGAAAAGCCCATTTTCAAGGGATATCTCGTAATAATTGGTATGTGGAAGAGAAGTATCAAAATTATTGTATTGTTTTTCGTGCATATTATTTTACAACCCTACGGACAGGAACCAAATTGGGATAGGCAAGGCATATAAAAAAATATACAAGGTGTCTCATTTTTGATAGAGCAAAATCGTTTGTACATTCTAGGATCAACTTTTTGAGAGAAGTTTAATAGGCCCCACATGAATTTTCCATCTTCTTTTATTTCTGAACTACAGGCAAAAACTTATTTCTCGCTCATTTCGAAAATATCTAATAACTTATTTATAATGGTAGAAAAATTGTTCAGACAAATTTTGTACCATTTTTTAGGTAAAATAAAATGAGGTAATTAGATTTTTTGAAAACTTTATAATTCTCGAGATATAACACAAATTTGTCAAATGGCAACCTACGTTGAAAATAATATAATCTTTTTGCTTATTTTATAAGCTTTTCAATAGTATATAAGAAGTCTACATTCTTTTGTTTTACACATGAACAAAAGATGAATTAATAATTTTTTGGAGTGAAAAAAAATGAAAATGAAAAAAACTATCATAGTTCATCATTTTTTTATTTTGATTCCATATCTATTAATTAGGTTCTCAAAATTATTTTAAACCAACTATTTTCGGATTAGTTAAATTACTATTTAACAACGTCACAGTTGGCTTTGACACAATTCGAAAAAAGAGACTATTTTCAACATTTAAAAAATCATAAATCATCTATAATTATGAAATTTTCAAAAAATTTAATTACGCCATTTTATTTTACCTAAAAAGCGGTACAAAAATTGTTTAGACAATTTTTCTCTAACTACCATAATAAATAACTTATGAGATATTTTCGAAATGAGCAAAAAACAAGTTTTTACCTGTAGCTCAGAAACAAAAGAAGATCGAAAATTCCTGTGGTGACTACTAAACTTGTCTCAAAAAGTTGACTATGGCATGTGCAAACAATTTTGCGCTATAAGTAATATTTCCCGAGATACCCTAAAAAAACATCGAAAATGAGACACCTGTACATCACCTTTCTGCTAAAATAAAAAGCATGAATTATCTTATTTTTTTAATTACTGCGCCCCTCCGATTGAAAAGTTACAAGCCGCCACTGCTTATATCTGAAAATAAACCCTTGGACGAATGATTTGTTAAACGAAATCTTTCAATGTATGATGCATACATCCGACATTTATGATATAAGAAATCTAGTGTCCCACGTCTCATGGTAAACCCTAATGGCGTCTGTAAGTAGCATAATAACTCATAAGAGCTACCTTTACTTTTTCTCTATTCATTACATAACTTGTTTGTATTTTAACACTACTTCTACTTTCCGTTTTACATCTAGCCGCTGGATTATGATGGGTTGATTATTCCACGATGTTTGGATTTGAATTTTAAATAGCGTTGCTTCATGCTGCGAGGGACTGAGGGAACCCTAGTAGCTTTTTATTTAAATAAAAGAATTACCACTCTTTATTGAGACGTCGGCTTGTATTAGACATAGATTTATTTGATATACTTTGCATGTTTAAAAAGTAATTGCTTCAGGTTTTATTTTACTAAGATTCACTTTCTAATGTATACATATACATCACTTGTCAGGAATGTGGAGTAAGATTAATAAATATTTGTCATACTGACGTCTTGGTTAATATCAATATTTGAATAATTTTAGGAAGAATTGTTACATAATTTTCAAATAATGATTTATTATAATGAGAAAGGTTTCTTAATCAGATTCATAGAAAAATTATGAAGTTAGGTGTTAGGTACATTTTCAATGGAGAAAATAATCATTATTTCTTTTAATGCACTAATCAGAATATTTTTAATAAAATAAATATGCAAAAAATGACATTTCAAAAAGCTATTATGTTCACTAAAATAGTTACATCACCAAAACTTTGCAATGTAAAACTAAATTTAATGAAAAAATACGTAATGTGGATTATTTAGTTTGGGGTTACGAAACGATAGTATAATTATTTTGTAACTCGTTACAATAGCTATTATTACCCCGGATTATTACAACCCTTGCTCACTCCTCGTGTTGTAAACATTAACTTTATCCTCGATAATAGCAGCATTCATTATAGAATCGTTGCGTAATATACTAAATGCACATTGTCATAACAATAATATTTTAATTAATAATGCATTGTAAATATGTACTCCATTTATATGATATCTAATCAGTAAGTAAATAATTGCTATTATGAAATACGAGTAATTTAGTAAATACTAATTAATAATGCATTTTATAATGCAGTATTGCAACTTTAAATATTTTAGTATAACAATTATCTGTTTATGTATAATGAACTATTTTAATTTGTATAGAAAGGAATACACGTAAAGACATATAGGTCAAGAATAGATATTAATAAAATAAAAACAGTTACTTTTCTATTACTTATAGAATATTTATGGTTCTTTAATGTTTATGTTGTTATATTTAGAGTATTACACATTCGTATCTTTATGATTACATAACATTATCAAGATTACCGCGGAAAAGTAAGAGATTCAAGGCTTTGGATTTAATTGCAGAGGTGTGATATAAATTTTAGAATGGACAGGATACATTATTGAGTAATGCGTTTTAAAATAAATAATAATTAATATTGTCAACATGTGTAAATAGAAACCGTTGTGATTTATTTGCTATGAAATTTATTGTACCTTCACTTTCTGCTCGCATGGATTTTGAAATTGCGAGAATAAAGATAAAGATTCATTTTTTGCATACTATTGTCACGTTATCCGTTTAATGTGGGACTAAAATTTAAGTGTCTATTTACATAATTTAACACACTAATATTTACGCATAATACACTACCAAAATATTAGCGCCATCTGACTATCACCAATTTTAACTGAAGACTTTCTTGTCGCATTCACTTCCCAGATTATACATATATCCCGCCGATCTGGAACATTCTGCAGTATTCTAGCTGTATACTAATTATTACCGATTTAATATTCCTATTGTACTCGGTTGGTAATTTACTACCCTTGTCTTTTTGTCCGCTTATTTTCTGGCACAGTCTAGTCAAATAGAGTATCCCTTTAATAGTATACATTGTTTCATATTTATTTATTTATTTATTTACTTATTTATGGTACAACTGCGCAAAGGCATGCTAATGCTGAATAATTAAAGGAATTAATTAAAAAAAAAAAAAAACAGATCACTGTAATAATTAAATAAGGGTAATTTCTTGGCTGTAGTTATGGTCTTCACAATTTCACAAAATCTTAATCAAAGCGCATTTATTCTTACAACACCTTACAAAATATTTACATCATGTATACAAAATACATTCGTTCTTAACATTCAGTTGTACATATTGTTATTTTTTGTTAATACGACCTACGAAGTCGTTTAATTAGACAAAAGTTTTCTTATAATGCCATTTTAGCAATGCATTCTTTATTCTTTTTTCGATTGCGTGGCGGTCCAGTGTGTAAGTGGATGGATGTGATTGGTAGTGTTTTGAAGGAGCGTAAGTTTCCGAGTGGATAGAGAAGAAGAGCATGTATGAATACGATTATGAATGTGGCTGAGGCGAAAGAAGTTTGCCAGGATAGGAATGTGTGGCGAAGGATGATTGTTTCGTAATTATTGTGGTGTGAAGATGTATGGTTAGTAAGAATGTTTGGTGAGAATGGAGAGACAGCTGAACTTTTATGTGGACGAGAAGAATGAAGTATGTTTGTACAGGAATGTGTAGCGAAAGATGATTTTTGTGTAACTATTATTGTGGTCCGGATGCGGTTATTCGCTACCGAAAATCGGTCACTTTAATATGTTATTATGTATGAATACGTTTATGAATGTGGCTGAGGTGAAAGAAGTGTGCATGGATAGGAATGTGTTGCGAAGGATGATTGTTGCGTAACTATTATTGTTGTCCGGATGCGGTTATTCGCTACCGAAAATCGGTCACAATAATATGTTCTTTGTATGAATGTTATGATGATTTTGGGCAAGGCGAAAGAAGAATGTTTTTAAAGAGTTAAGTGATTCAGTGGAGCTCTTACTTTCATCCCTTTTCTTATTATTTTCGGGTTTTTGCTAACCCACTAAGTGGCAAACGCGTGATTTTATGTATGTATGTATGTATGTATGTATGTATGTATGTATGTATGTATGTATGTATGTATGTATGTATGTATTCTTTATTCAGAAGAAATGCACGAGGCACTACATACCGACAAATATGTAAATGTCGGTGTTGAAAGAATAAATGCTGTTTGATTGAGGTTTCGAATAATTGTTAAAACCTTGATAATTAAAGTTTCTGGTTTAATAAAATTACAATTTTTGTTATTTTCTCATTAAAATCACCCGGATGTCCATTTTCCCCTCGGTTCTACATAAAAGCACATTAAACCCTATCTCCCATTAAATACTGCAAAACTCATTTCGTTTTCGTAATTCTCTCTACTCTTCGAGCCACCTATTTCTTTCTTTGCTTTATTTGATTTTTCTTTCTCTCTTATTCTCGTTCGGGGAATCGGTTAATTGAGGGACGAACACAGCCCACTGAAGACTGGACCACCCGTCAGCAACGGAATATTAACGTGGTCTGGGAATTCGCTTTTTCAACTAACAGAACAGAACCTCTTGAACTGCAGAGGATTTTAAAGATTACCGATGATGCTGCGTGATACAGATCGAGGTAGCGTGACCGAAATCATTGTTTGGTTGTTTATTTGTTTAAAAACCATGGGTGGTGATTTGAATTTTGTTCAGTTTAGGTAGAAACAAAAAAAAAAATAGTAGTTCATAATTGAAGACAATGTTTTCAAAGTGATCTAAGTGCTAAAAATATAATATACTCCTACTATGTTTACATGAAAACGTACGACCCAAAGCCAATATTTGTCAAAAATTATAATGAGCTGTTTTGAAACTTTACGAGTGTTTATGAATATCGGCATTAGTGACATAAAATTTCAGATGCAGCTGAAAAGTAACTAGGTTTTCTTTTTCAAGGTACAACGATTCATAAAATTCGAATAATGCCTAATGTACTCCCTGTATACAACATAGGCATTCTTTAAGCAAAATTTTGTTTTGATTGACAGCTAAGCATCGCCTTTCTTGATTTACTGTATTTAGGAGTAAAATAGGGCCTACGATTCCAGCTTTCTGATTGGTTTAAAGGCGAAACAAGTTTACAATAGCGAAAATTTTAGAACAAAACGTTTCAGTCGTCTGTCAGAGTTTTAGTCAGTGCGAACCTCGTAACAGATATTAAAGACAGAAATATACAAGACAAGCAATATCTAAGTTCAATAGTATTCTGTGGCATCAGACAATATAAAAACATAAAAATGTTTGTCTCACACGAAACAAAACTAATTCAAAGATTTATGGGTGTAAACCAGGTTGGATTCACAGTGCCACCTAAACTATTCTTATCTGGAATACAGTAGGTATAGATACGTAGATATATGGTAAAAATGAATAGGGAGAAGACGCACGTCATTAAATAATATAATTAATGACGTCATATACTGCTACGTTTACATGAAATATTAATTAAGAACACGCGAACAGTCATGTCACTTTGTTAGCCTTGACAAGCAGATATGGGGGCCCGTGTCAGAAGTCAAAATGACAACTAGTAATTATGTATATAGATATCAAATGTAATGTCATCATTTTTCATTCCAAATTTCATTATTTTAAAATTCCATGTGGTTTATCATGATGATGTATTTTGAAATATGTATGTATTTGTTAATCTATTCGCATTGCCAATTTTTTTGACGTACTATAAACATTATAAAAATGTAAAATAATAAAATAAATAAATCCTAAAAATACCATTTAACTCGACAAGTAAAGTCCACACTTTTAGTGACAAATAAACCACGAGAACTTAGAAAATCTTAAAATTTTGAATGAAAAATTATGATATTTGTAAGTTGTGTACATAATTAATAGCTGTTATTCTGACACGCGCCCTATTCTATGCCTGTTCCAACTTTTCCCGAAATCTTGCTCACAACTGATTTACAATTTGCAGGGCATCTGTGGCTTTCTAAAAATACATAACTCAATTAAAGTTTGATACCTTTTAACGAAACTGGCCCACCGTTGACCAATTCCCGTTATAAATAAATCACGACATTTATTGTTAGATTCTGAAATTGCTTTCAATGTTTAGAAATTGGTCAAGTAAATTGAACTCAAATTTCTAGACATTCATTTACATTTATCATTTTTTTTTTCACATTAAAATATCAAAAGTTATTGACATGTAATGAAAATGGTATGAGTTTGTTGAATATTTTGATATCTGTAACGAAAAAATAGTAAGTTAAAAGTAACTTTAATGCATAAATTGGCACTCAAGTCCCTTTAAATTTAAATATTTCAATTATAATATAGAAACAAGTAAAAAACTATGACAGGTATTTAAACAAAAGCAATTCCAAGAACCTTGTTATTAGTTTTGACGAATAGTTCCCTACCCAAATCAAGCAAAATGGCAATGACAAACGTCAAAGTCACCCCGTGGCATGATTGGGGCAGACTCCCTACGGAGCACCTCAAGGAGACTGCGATATGAGAAACTATAAAACGTCAAATAGACTCCCATAACATCAAGAGGGACTGCCACAGATTATTTTTTTACCTGTTCTCTTAGACAGACAAAACAAGGGACAATTACTTCTGACAAGAAAATTGCATATTAGAAAGAATAGAATGTGTTTGTATAGCTGCTAATAAAATATTTGTTTTATGGTAGTAGTAAACAATTATATGTTCACACATTGTAAATCATATAAGTAGGTAACATTGAGTTTGTATATTAAATTTCTGCAATTTTCTGCTAATTATAAAACTATAATATACATTTTATATGGCAATTCTATTAATAATATTTCATTAAATAACAATATGAGTATAACAATCTGTATGTTTACTTAGAAATAAGTATTAATGCAAGGCCTTTGTTAAAGTTATAAATCGTGACTGTTTGTTGTAAAAAGTAAGACTTGATTGCCAGTATTCTAAACTTATTATTACGATAAAAATAGCAAATAAATGCACGCTTGTACAATATATTATTGTTGCGTAAAACACAATTTTTAGCAAAAGTAAAAAATCTTACATAATAAATTTAAAAAAATTCCAGTACAATCTACGATTTTGAGTGGCTAAAATACAACCATTTTACATCCAGATAGAAATAAATTTTCTCATATAGTCACAAAGAAAAAAAAATCATCTACGGTTCTAAGATAAATATTCTTCGAAGTTCATTATCTAATGCACTAGTTCATCTAGTTTCAGAACCTGGTGTCTAATATATAACGTAAATATGACCACGTGTTTACTAAGTCAATAAGCACACAGTATACGTACCTAAAATGAGTTCTCCTACATATGTACACACATACAAACCAGAAAGCTTTTTTTTTATATCTAGAAAGATTTTTCTTTTAATAAAAGAGTGTTACAGCACGTATACATCGTTTCAGTTCAGAATAGAGACGAATAATTTATTAATATAGCATTAGTATGTACTCTTCATAGTTTACAAAATGTGAGAGTTATAATAAGCTTATTGCATGAAGAATTGTTTAGTATCATCTTTTGTATAAATAAATGCAAATATAAAGAAATACACGAAATTATATTATACTGATAAGTAAACCATTGTCTACTCAACAATTTATAAAATGGAATCTTGAGATAACACTGGAAATAGATAGAATCTAAAAGTATTTTCTAAAGAAAATGTCTGATATCTGTCTAATTTAAAATAAAAGTATAATAGACAAGTTACGTACTTAAAGTACTTTTATCGCATGTCCTACTTAGAAAATGGGATTATATTTGATTTCTTTATTATTATGCATAATATGAGAATAAATATGTTAATCTACATTTACATTTGTGTTGGGTAAAAAAAAACTCCTTGTATTTAATACATCGGTCACTAAGAATCTGTAAATGTGTAAATTTTAAGATATTGTCCTAAGTGAATCCTCCCAACTCGTTAGCTGAATTTCACTTCAGCTGATCCAGTTTGTACCTGAACCTTAAATTTTTAAAAACTAGGTATATCTTGCTCACAGAGGGAGGTTAGGTTATAGAAGTAGAATAATTATTTTAATCTTATTTATCAGTGTCATTTTAAATTACTAGTCCAGGCTCTAGTTCGCCGTTTACATTTTCCACAAATTAATTGTAAAATCTACATAAATGGTGGAATTTCTTTCATCTAGTTTAAAATATATATTTTGCTATTTCGGTATTCATATGAAAATGCACTGAAAACACGTAGTTAAGAAGATCTATAAACTACTATTTTTTATATTTTTTATTTTCTAGAGATGGTATGGCTGCTTTCAAAACTGAGAAATCTTAGAGTATAGAATAGGACTAGAGAGAGCGTAAAGTACAGATGTTGACAGAGTTTTTGTCGCCATGAGAAGGAAGGGGGGGGGGAATCTCGTGGCCGCCATCTTGGGACGATCAACGTTATAATGTATTTAAGCGCGCTTTCTTCAGTTTTGTTACAAAAATACAATAACGTAACAGAAATTGAAGCTATTTGTAATTAGCAAGCTTTAATTCAGTAAGAAATGTATTAAAATTAATTAAATTTAAATTTGAAAGAACCAAAAATTGTAAAAATCTTCAATTTGAAGTGTATTGCGATTAAACTTTAATAAAATATTTTTTATAGAAATTAAACTGTTCGAATTTTATGACAATTGTAATGATTGAGATAGAAACTTACAAAAACTACTTACCGAATAGGCAAATAATTTGAGGCTAGAAATTTCATATAAAAATATATATTTATGATGTTTACAATACAAATAAATACGAAGTACAAACATATTTATTACAAAAAATAAGTTAATATTTTTACATGAAATATGTAAAAAAATACAATAAATTATATGAACTAAACATTAATAATATGTATAAGTAAAATAATACTTACTTGTGAATTGTCATCGCTTTTTCCTTTTCTTTTTCTTGTTTTAAAGTTTTTACGGACATTCGGTTATTACAACCGAAGGCACAAGTCGTTGACATGTAATTACAAACGTTTCACATTCAAATAACACAAATTAAAATCGATTATTAACGTAAAATAATCAAATAACCAGAGAACGCTTATATACACTTGATCTTCCCAAGATGGCCGCCGTACAAACACAAGCTTACCCCGCATGACATCAGCTTTGAGTGTTTAGGCGCCCTCTATGTGTATATATATTTTATAACTCTATGTGAGAAATAAATGACATAACCTCAATTTGCTATCAGTCAACAATGAATTTTTATCTGTGAATATAGCAGGAACGGCATGAACATAATTAATATAAAATACCCAGGCATATATTTGACAAGTCGCATTTAATTAAAATAAAAAATTTAAAATATTATTATTATTATTATTATTATTATTCAAATGTTTTAATAATTTATTTATTGATAACTTGACAATTGTACACTATAATTTACATGTATTTAACAAATAAATAATTTTTTGTTAGCTTGAAAATGGTTCTAAACAGAACCGAAACGTCACAGTTGTAAAATTTGTAAATTTTGACTATGTTGAAATAAATGAAGCATTCATCCAAAATCCTCTTCATATAGAAAATCTTTTTAATTGCTTCCAAAAACTGAATCAAACTTATTTTATTTTATTTACTAACTATTAATATCGAAAGATTCACGATAGTAATTTTTAATAATAATGAGCACTGCTTGATTGTTCATTTGTAAATTGGTTAGTATACTTCCGGTTTTGACTCACAACACGATACGCAACATAAAGGAGCTCTTTTGACTCTGCCTGTCTATACCTACATTGAATTTTTACGAAGTTTTTCATATTGTATCAATATTAAAGGATCTCGGTAGAAAATCTGGACTAGAATATGATTCTATAAATGCCAGTCGAACTCCTATCACCCGTCATTCCGACCACAGTATTTGCAAGTTTTAAGTCTATGTTTAAAGTAGTTAATTTTTTTTGTAGGTTTTAGAATTTGCTGATAATATAAGCTGGCCGAATTATTATGAACGTAGGATCGTATAAAACAAAGTAAGTGATAAAAAAATCTCTTATCCTCTTGTTGATAAAAAATGTAGTTATCATTTCTATTATAAATAATGTGTAATCTTGATCACATTGTTGCAAATTATTTCTGGACGATTTTTTTTTTATGGTAACGTATATTTAACCAATCATCGCTTTGTAGGATACAAAACGATACGGGGTGGTCCTCCGACAATAAATGATTCTTCTTGATGAAGTTTTAATGAAAACAAATTATATGCAATTAAGAACTGCACTGGTTTAATTGTGCGAATTAGCATACAACTATAAATTAAATTATTTTTGCAAATAAAGTTATCAGAAAATGATGAAAGTGATTTTGCCAAAAAGTAAAAATGTATCGTGATTACACAGTCTCCAAACCAGAAAGTCAGGTGCAATTTACGATCAATAATATTTATTTACTGCGGAATATCTTAATAACTGAGTATAAATCACCGGCAGTGATTATCACTATAATTGAACGCCGAATTTAATAGGGAGAGAAAGTCAAGAATTCTTCTCGACTACGAATGGCTAACCAACCGTGATAACAATTAGATTTAAATTAATAAATATTAGTTTATTAGATACCACCCAGTTTTCCGGTAATCTTATCGGGAGAACTTTACGACATCGTAAACTAGAGCGCTCTGTCATTATTATCTCAGACTTGCAGGTTGCTTTATGTTTGTTTTGTAATCCAATGATGTGAAAATAAAGCCATAAACTTACTTTTTATTAGCTGACGTTTCTAACTCGTAAATTTACAGAGTTTTTCTTAATTTAAATGTAAATTAACATTGTATCTCAGAACATACTCTTAAAAATACATAAGGTGAAGAAGAAAGAATTGTTTGGATCTCCAATCATTAACCAAATGAGAGAAGTGCAAAAAATATTTTATTTATTTTAAGAAGTGATTGTTATGAAACTGCATTCTTCGTGATCAATCATATTTGACACTTCAGGTACTTGCTCTAAATACAATTACAGAATATGTAACAAATGATGTAACTTTTATAAATAGAATGAAGTCATATATGTAACAAATACCACGAATCTACTTTCCAAATCATACATTTTATCTGTCATCTCATAATATTTGACACATGCAAATAAACAAACAGAAGTTAATTTAGTTTTATGACTAATAAAAAAACAATTTAGAATGAATGAATGTAATATTAGACATTCGTCATTTTCAAGAAAGTTAAATTGCAACCTTTAATTAAAAAATCTGATGCGGCCAGCACAATAACCCCCGTCATTTAATTTTTATTAATTTAAATACAATTTTATGTCTTATTGTCCGAAGAAGACGAATTAATACAGAACTATTATTACTACAGTTATTAACAAAACATTTTTTTGATCATAAAGCTTTCCATTCGCAATTTAAATTAAAAAACGAAGTAAAATTATCCGAAAAATATAACCAGTCAAATCTTATTCTGTTTATACCAAACTAGAAAATTAAATCCCTACAATCTGACGTTATGAATAGACACTATATAGCGACAGTCTCTAGTCTCAGTGAATTAGAATCGTCCCCTGAACTGTGTGTAACCAAGGAATTGTGTTTAAAGCGTAGGCTCCGGGATTTAAATTATAAATTACCTATTTTATAAATTTATCCATAAAATATATAGAAAAAGTATTAACCCAAACTTGTAGAAAATTTAATATTCTTTAATTCTGCAACATAAACTGCAAAAATATTATTTAAAAGTATTTTTTTAAGAAAAACTATTTTGATCTTCAAGTAAAGTGCCAATTCCAGTTATCCGATTTACACGAAAAACTAATGGCTTTCGTATTAGAATAAGTTAAAAATACTTGGTTATACACACACACACACACACACACACACACACATTATCGCAAAACATTAAAATCGGATTCTAGAGACCTTAACACGGGGTCATTTATCAAAATCTCGATAAGCGATTTTTGGCATGAGGTAAAAACTTTAAAAATCAAGCCAAACCAAGTTTTAGTTTCGTCAATTCCAAGCTAAGGCAATTATTTCAATCCAAGCCAATGAAAATTTGTTACATTGTTAAATGATTTCCAAATGAATAAATATATCATCATATAATTAGCAATTGCTGGGTGTGCCAAGTCTGCGTTGTACACAGATATCGCTAATGATGAAATGCGAGGGTGTTCCCAAAAACAACCGGATTTGTTTTCGAAAAAAATCACACTAACCGCTTGCATGACTCCCCAAGGATGATGCTTGGGCTTGTGAAACAGATAAAAAGGGTATCTAGTTAGCGGAGAAGTTGGAATTAGCGCCCTACCACGAGCCAGACAATATATCCCATTACTTTTGAGTAGGTACCCCTTTTTACATTCATGTTTGTACTGACTCCATATGAGGCTGAGCCTTGAAGAAGACTGTCGTACAGTCGAAACGTCAGCCAGGAAATTAATAATTTATATAAAACTGCGTGTCTGACTATTTCTTATTCTTATAGTTTCTTATTTTCTGTATCTTTAATATGTCAAAGTCATTAAGATGTCAATTGGTAATTCACTACTAATATCTTGTTAATAATGACTTATTCTATGGTTTAGCCATTTTTGTAATTCCTATCGAACATAAATAACAAGTAATTCTAACCTTTCTCACGATAGCAATAACAATCACATTCTTTCACACTTACAATGAACTAATTACGCATTAATCATTTGGCCTACGATAGCTTATAAATAACTGCAGCCCTGACATATTTTCTTCCAACCTAATTCTCCACAAATCAACACTCGTACTCGGCCATTCCCACAATGCTCGCACTGTCCGCGAGATCAGATATGTAACAATGCGTTTGTTGTTGAAGAAATGCATATTCTTTAATTTCCAACTAGCTAACTAACAGTTGAGAACTGAGAAGTTGAATTATATTGTAACTGTAAATTTAATGGTATAGTTATTAATATTGTATTATGTTAAATTGTAATTTATTGCTAGCACTTAACAAGTGGAATGTAGAATAACAATCATTTACGAGTCTTGGAAACGAATTAATATGTAAGATACGTGTGAGTGAATTAAATATTAAATGGATATTTATTATTTCGAGGTTATGTACCAAATATTAATATATGAGGGCTGCTGGAAAAGTTTCTGAAATTTAGTAGGTCTAGAAGTGACAGCGATTTCTACTGTCATTTTCATAAATTATGACATTTTTTATATACGGTTCAATTATCAATTCATACTTATATTAATTCGTTTTGCTTAGACGGCATTTTTAAAAAGCCCATTTTGCGAAAATAAGGAAATTTCGGCTGAAAATTTTCGTGCCATGATTTCATATTACGTATTCTGACATCGGAACAGTGCATCAATCGGTCAATAATACATCAATAATGATACTCGTCACAATCTTGATAAACAAAATTGAAGACCCTGGTGCAAAATGGAGACAAGTTTTGTTCTAGGTCCAAAGAAAGTATTTTTTTCAATTTTTGATGTTTTTATTGCAAATTTGATGTATTCGTACTAATATGCTGTTGATTTTTTTATTATAAACTTATTTTTAACTATATTTTGCGATTTTAATACAGGGAATTTATTTTAACATGCAACATATGGTCATTCATTTCCATGGTTACTCACTATTGTCAAAAAATATTTGTCCATTTTAAAATGCAACATACAAAATTGGTAGTTTTGTATTATCAAAACTAATTTACACTAAATTAGCCTACATACGATTAACAAGAAATCAAAACATGAATGTTGCACATCTTAACAAACTGTAGCTTACAAAAATTTATTTCATGTAATAAATGTTAAGAAAATACCCCCATTCACACTGAGGCAATATCCTAGTCGGTTGTAATAAGAATTAATACCATTTGTGATGTGTTCTGAAGGTATCTCCTGTGCTGCAATACTATTTATAATGTTGCATTTTAAAATGGACAAATATTACATTGCTGCCAGTTTTTGACAATAGAGAGTAACCATGGAAATGATGAACCATAATGTTGCATTTTAAAATAAATTCTCTGTATTTCGGCGCATGAAGGGGATTTGTGCAGTAAAATTTTGTCTGTAAAAAAGAATATAAGTGCAAGAACGGGATATGTGAAAAAACGTATCCCGTTCTTGCACCTAAACTACAAACGGGATATGTTTCCTAACGTTGTAGTTCTCGTATGCGACACAATACATACACCGTTCTTGCATAATAGACGCAGACACTGCTTTAGATCAGATTTCTACACAAATCTCTATTTTTCAAAAAATGTAACTTATCCTCTTTTTGCACCAGTGTCTTCAATTAGTAATTTGTGCACTTTGAGCATATACTGACTAGACAAGTAACTCCCTATGCCAACGCATATCAAATGATCGGAAGAGTTGCGGCAGGGGGGATTTACGGGGCTGGAAGTCATGGTGTATTGCGGGCAGCGTTTTGTTGTGTTATACGACGCCACTACTTGTCATTTTACTATAACCTGACCCCATTTCTGCCTGTAGTTTGTGATAGGCAGAAAGTCATGGTGTATTACGGCCAGCGTTTTGTTGTGTTATACGTCACTACTTGTCATTTTACACCTAACCTATTTTTGCGTGTAGTTTGTGAGTGTATCTCGAAATACATATTTATTTTGTGATTTTGTGTATCTTTTTTTTTTCATATTGCAATATGGTTTTATATTGTGTAGTGTTAAATTTCAATGAAAAATACAAAGTAAGTATGGAAATTTCGTTTCGTGTGTAAGTAATTGGGATTTAAGAGAAAAGAAAGTGAAATTTATTGAAAATAATTTACATATTTCAAAAGCAACAACTAGGTATTACTTCGTAAAAAAGTAGTACAAATATTACAATAATACGCAGCCCGCAATACCCCATGGCTTCCATCCCCGCAAATCTCCCCTTCCGCATATCTTCCGGTCACAACAAACACCGTAAGGCGGCCTCTAGTCAGTATATTCTCGAAGTTTGTACTGGTTTCCATGGCGCTAATTGATCAAACAAGTAAAAAAAAATACTGTTTCCTACAACTGTGCGTCAAGTACATACTTTACGCACTCTTTACAATGTGTAAAGTGTAACTTTTCAAATACTGGTGCGTGAAAAGTAAATAATTTACTTATCAACTAATACTAACAATATTTGAAGATGCCTGTACACTCATACTCAGTATTATGAGAAATAGCATTAACATTTCGGTTGCAGGAAAGATATTGTATCCAACTCGAGTGCTAATTTCCGCATAAGACGCAGCCGAATGCGTAAAACATCGCATTCGACCTAAAAGTTCTACTTTACTACTCACTTGTTACATAAATAACTATTTTACACACGTGTTGCATACAATATTTTTCCTACAGCCGAAATTTCGCATAATACGCTAATTTGCTTTTCACGCACTAGTGTTTAAAAAGTACTTTTCACGCACGAGTGCTTGAAAAGTGATTCGTTACACCTAAAGAGTGCTCAAAGTATGTACCATATGCACGGTTGTAGGGAAACATTTTAATCACGAGTTGAAAATTGTGGTTTCGATTGGACACGGGGTAAAGCTACCAATCACTATAATCTTATTGATTAAGCTTGGGCTGAAGTTAGCTGATATGGCATCCTGTAAAAATAAGTATCCTATAGATTGTGTGTCTTTATTTTTGCTGTCTTAATTTGTAGTCGTAGAAAAAGTATAGTATGTTACTTGTTATATAAACTCTTAAAAATATTATTTACACCATAATGAAACATCTTTTCTTTACCATATTTATTGTTATTCTCTATGTATAACAACAACTTATTGACCGAGTGCAAAGTAGCGTTATGCTATTTTTCACCCGTTGGATTGACACTGATTATAATTAAAATGTACCTTTATTCCACATAATATCCTTTCACGCCACGTAATACTTGTTGCAAGGCGGAAGATTGCCAATAATTGCTAGCAATTTTTCCCTCATACTTCTTACTGCGATGTGTACTACTGTGTCGAGTGCTACATATAAAATGCTTGCAGTAAATTATTAGTTAGTCACGTCAGTCATTCGATCGTATTAGATGCTATAATTTTCAATTTGTATTTATTAAGAACGTAACACATGAATATTTATTATCTATGATGTTTGGAGGATACGAGTTAAGGAATTAGTTATTAATTACGATTAATTACGGCTATGATATTTATATTTAACTAGGAAAGGTGTTAATAGTTTTTGCACGATGGCTTATTTTACTGTTTGTCTTGCGACATTTTCTATTTGTAATAAGTAATAAATAAACATATTATCGCACCTTTAGTTACGGTGACACAGATTGCTGGAACTGATTAAAATATTATTATGTGGAGAGGAAGTGTAGGATTACAAAAACTATTGTAAATTAATTAGATATTACTTAGTAGTATGACGTAGTATGTATGACGCAGTAGGTATTTAAAAAGTCGAAAGGATTTACAAGAGGTTGTCAAAAAATGACTGAATAAAATTTCCATATACAGTTCAATTTTTTCAAAGAGTTGATATAAATTAGCCCGGAATTTTACATTCCTTTTCTTATTTGTCCTTAAATTTCTTTTCCCAAAGTTGTTTTTTATTAATTTTGGGAGAAATAATAAGAAAACCGGAACAGGGGACCCCCAAATATGTAAAACAACAATAAACAATAACCTGACCAAATGCTCAAAACTCGGCCCTTTAGTTACGGTTTAAGTTTTCCAAACGTCAGGATTTTTTATAAGGTTAGGTAATGTTGAGGTGTGAGAGAAGTTGCATCTGGATTTTTTTGCATGATCGATATTGTTTAATGTTTACCGATTCAATTTCCGAGGGTCAAAGGCACTATGTCATTTTTACATATCACTGATCAGAAAGTAATTGTCATTACTTACCGATTTGGAGGCAAGACGGTAAGAAAATGTTCAGTGATTACCTTAAAAATAATAATCTATTTTTATTTCTCGCTAAGAGAGGTATTGGATTTATGCTAAAAATCGCATACCCAGATTTTAGTGAATAAGGACGTTTTAAGGTCCATAGAATCCGATTATAACATTTTCACGATGGCTGTGTATTTGTGTGTGCGTATATGTATGTATGTATGTATGTATGTATGTATGTATGTATGTGTGTGTGTGTGTGTGTGTGTGTGTGTGTGTGTGTGTGTGTGTGTGTGTGTGTGTGTGTGTGTGTGTGGATCTGTGTCTGGATGTTGGAAACACGATTCCTCAAAAACTATAATTCTTAAGACCTATTTAACTACGTATTCCTTAATCAGACATTAAAGGAAAAAGCTGAAAAGGTTTTAATACCAATTGAATAATCGGAAGTAGTAGTTTCTTAAAAAAATCTTTTAAATATTATATTTTGAAAAAATTTATTATTACAAATATTAAAAAAACATAAAATTATACATACTTCTAATACACTTAATAATTTTATTATATCTTCTATAGATTTAGTGAAAAAAATATAATATGTATAGAGAATAAACTGTTGCAATATATTGTACAGTCCAAACTACACGTAGGAAACCAATTATCAAATTCAAATGTTTGTAATTGACAGATACTGTCAGTGCAGTGTCACAAATCAACAGTTTTACTGATATTACTGAAAGCTTTTTCTGGGTAGTACATATAATATTTCTTAATGAATTATTAATTAAATATTTAAAATTGTAGGTAGATATGTATATCAATAGCAATAGTACATATCGTCACCTCAAGATCATAAGGCCGTATGTGCCATTTTACTGATTTTAGGTTTTTAATACTGTCATGTAATTCTTAACGCTCCACGTACTGAGAAAACGTCGTACGTATTTGAAACAGAAATTCCCGTCAAATGTCAATTTTACAAATCTCGTGTTACATTTGCTGTGAAGGAAAACTTTAAAATGTTAAATGATTATTATTATTATTATTATTATTATTATTATTATTTAAAACTGTTTCTTATATATGTATAACATAGATCTATTCATAATAATTTTAATAATTCATATTTTTGCCTTTTTCTCAAAACTCTATTTTTTGTTTCTATTTTTGCATACAAGAAATGTTAAATTCGATACTTATGTAACAAAACGGAAACGGCGAGAGCGCGAGAAGTATTATTGCGGCCACAACAAATTTATATATTTTTTAATATCAAAATAAATTTTATATATTATTAATTTTATTAATGTGTCGATTGTGCAAAAAAGTAATAATCATTGCGGTCAGTACGTGCTCTTCTACCGGTATCAGATCGGAAGTATTGGAAATCTCGACCTCGTCTTGATCACCAAAGTCATCCTCATCCGGTTATGAGTACTTATTACCCTTATATGAATATTTACATACGATTGTGCGGTCTGGATAATCACTTTTTTATTTGAAACATTAAAGAAAAACAATGCTTTTTGCTTAGGGCAACATCAAATTAAATGAGGAAATTAAATTAACTAATTCGTAGTAGACTTCTTAGTCTCTAGACACGCACTTCTGTTTGTACATTAAATAACGAGTCACATAATGACTCAATTACTAAATCAAATCAGAGTAGTATGCCACTACTGGCAATTACCGAATTTCCTTTTACTTCTAATGGCCTGAAGAGAAACGATAACAATTAAAATCAACCAGATATTAATTTCTAACATCCTTTTTACGAAAATAAGAGTTTCATATAAAATATCTTCCTACTCTGCGGAGGTTAATTAATAGGCGGAAAAGATTAGGGTGTTTCTAAAACGTTTTCATAATTAATTTTTTATGGTTTTAGTGAATTGAAAAGGTTTCCTCGTTTTGCTGTAACAGTTTTAGTGAGAAGTAGGTGGGCTAGTAAGCCAGAAATATGATATGGATATTAGATGAAGTTTTTTACAAACGCTTGAATAGATTTCGAAGACTTGACTATTATACGGAAGATTAGAACATACAATAGATAGACAAGGTTAGTGAAATTTTCTATAGAAAATTATCTATTACTCATTGTTAACAAGATGTAAAAAAACGTTCTTGTCTCTTCACTTTTAACACACTATTTCTTTTTATGTTCGTACAAAAAATAGGTCTGCAGAACAATGGAAGTGATTAGTGAAAAACAAATTGTACAAGAATTTTGACGCTCGTGCATGAATTATTACATTCGAATATATATTTTCTTTTTGATAATGTCATGGGTACAGTAATAATCAAAAGTTGTTGAAAAAATAAAAGCAAATAAAATCTGAATCAAAAAATTCGTTGGTGAGTTTTTAATGAATAAGCACGTTTTAGGGCCCCTAGAATACGAATTTACTATTTTTAAGATGATGTCTGTATGTGTGTGTGTGTGTGTGTGTGTGTGTGTGTGTGTGCATCCGTGTGTGTGTGCATCCGTGTGAGTCCGTGTGTGACAAATTTTTCTCCGACGATAACTCCAATAATACAATTCTAAAAATTATAATTCTTTCGTATTCATCTTCTTTACATCCATATGAAGAGTTGATTAGATTTTGGCTATAATTGATCCACCGGAAGTACCCTTATTTGAAGTTTTTAACAGTTTTTCTTGAAAAACGCAGTTAAATATTATTTTTCGACATTTTGTGATTATCAATATGAAAGAATATCTTATTCTCTATACGGTTTGATTATACAGTTTCGTTCATATTCAATAGATATAGAGTTATAGAGACATTAAGAGAGATTAACTTTCAAAAATTAGTCAGCTTTGCTAAAATTATGGAAACAGCAGATATATTCAAAAAAATTTAATTGACAGATGTCAGTGTCAAATGCAAAACCAAAGTTGAAAGTATAGGGTCAGAAAGTTATGTGTGAATGTAATAGAGTGTCCTTCCAAAGAGATGAGGATGGAAGGACTGTGTAGCAGAAGATTTGAGAGAGGAATGATTAAAAGAGAAGAGTAAGAAACAGCGACCCCTAATAAAATAGGGAAAGGAACTTTCGGTATAAAATTTGTAAAAAATAGTGTGTTCGTGTTACAATTTTACAGGGTATACAGAATCTTTTTCAAGGAACTTTTGGTATGGGATATATACAAAATACATCGAATTGACGGAAGGTTTTGTGCTGACCACAACAGTTTTTTTTTTTTTAGTATTCAAAACAATTCTATCCTGTAGATTAACTTAAAAACTATCGTCTAGAAAATTATATACAATCTTTGTTGGTATTCTATTCTATTCTATTATGGAAAGAATACATTAGATTTTGGTGTAAATCGAACAACTGCAAGTGACACCGGGTGGTAGCATGAATGGTGATTAGGAGATCACTAAGGAGGAGATGACTAGCAGTGTTTTAGCGCCGTCAATCATAAATGAAAGATTTTAGAGAAAAACACTTCAAATAAAAGTTGCGTACAATTAATTTTTCTATAATTGTTATTTGAAGTATTTTTCTCTAAAATAACCCATAAACGATTGAGAGCGCTAAAACACTGCTAGTCATCTCCTAGGTAATCACACTTAATCACTTGTTCATGCTACCACCCACTATCTTTAATTATGAAGGAAAGAAAATTACTGGATTTCAGTCAAATATTACATATATTTTCCGCCTCTACCGGTTTCGACACATATTTAATATTTGACTGAAATCCAGTAATTTTCTTTCCTTCATCACCTTTCCAGTCAAGAAGTTCTTGCAGTCATCTTTAATTATGTTTATTTGTGTTTTGTTGTTACTAAATTAAATATTACTAATTTTTGCCTTCCGTCACCTGTAGGTAAGGAAGGTATTTGTCTTCAAAAAATTCGAAGTTTTTAATAAATTAACATGTTTTTGGGTCCCTAGAATACCATTTTACTAATTTTACGATGATGTCTGTATGTATGTATGTATGTATGTATGTATGTGTGTGTGTGTGTGTGTGTGTGTGTGTGTGTGTGTGTGTGTGTGTACTTATGACTGTGTGTCCGTGTGTGTGTGACAAATTTTCTCCGACGATAACTCCATAACTACAATTTTAAAATTATGATTCTTTCGTATTCCTCTTCTTTATATTCACATAAAGAGCTTATTAGATTTTGTTTATAATTGGTCAACCGGAAGTTCCCTTATTTGAAGTTCTTAATAGTTTTTCGTGAAAAAACGCAGTTAAATATCATTTTTCGACATTTTATGTGATTATCAATATGAAAGAATATCTTACTCTCTATAAGGTTTGAATATACATTTTCCTTCATATTCAGTAGATATAGAGTTATAGTATTTTAAAAAGAGATTAACTTTCAAAAATCAATCAGCTTTGCTTAAATCATGAAAATAGCTGATATATTCAAAAAAATTTGATTGACGGATGTCAATGTCAAGTGCGAAATCAAAGATGAAAAGCATAGGATTAGAAAGTGGTATAAGTGTCCCTCTCAAGTGACTTGCAGCCTCGCCTCAAGATTCGAACTTTCAATACCGGGAGTACGAGGAAGACCAAAGAGAAGACGGAAGAACAGTGTAACAAAAGATTTGAGACAGGAAGAACTGTGTGTAAAAGATGCTTTGGACAGGAATGAGTAGAAGAGAAGAGTAAAGGCGGATTTATGCAGCCATTTTCATTTACATTTAATTTAATTTTCATTTAAAAGATAAATGTATGTAAACCTATGTAGCCATGCATACACCATTTTCATTTACGTTTTCATTTATCTCTCATTCTCATTTATTTTTAAAGATGGCCAACTTTTATCTAATAGATGAAAATTATAAATGGCGCATGCGTGTACGACATGACAGGGACAAGAATTTGAGTTGATCAGCTGGTTGTCATTATGTATCTCCGATATCGTTTCTTTTTACGGTATTTTATTGCAATAACACGTTTAAAACTAAACTCATAACTTCTTCGCTGTCACTATTGTTGAATATTTTTATTAATAAATTTTATTCCAATGAAAGTCGGGTTATAACGTTTATCATCTGTCAGCGTATTTTTATATGTGCGTATGCGTTCATTTTCATTTATTTTTGTTATATATTTTTGTATGAATAGGTACATTTAAAAATTATAAATGAGAATTAAATGAAAATTAAATTAAAAAGTAAATGTAAATGAAAATGGCTGCATAAATCCGCCTTAGGAAACAGCGACCCCTAATAAAATAAAAAAATCTGTTGTGGCCAGCACAAAACCTTCCGTCAATTCGATGTATTTTGTACATATCCTATACCAAAATTTCCTTGAAAAAGATTCTATATATCCTGTATAGTTGTAACAAGAACACACTATTTTTTACATATCCATACTGAAAGTTCCTTTGAAAATATTATAAAATCTAATAAAATTTTAATACGAATACGACGTACATTATGTATTGCAGTTAACACTTCCTCCTGCTTCAACTTTGCCCTATTTTATTAGAAGTCGCTGTTTCTTACTCTTCTCTTCTACTCATTCCTGTCCAAAGCACATTCGTGACACAGTTCTTCCTCTCTCAAATCTTCTGCTATACAGTCCTTCCATCTTTTCTTCCCACTGGCGAAGGACACTCTGTCACTTATATCACTTTCAGATCATATATTTTCCACTTTGGTTTTGCACTTGCCACTGACATGTGTCAATTAGATTTTTTTGAATATGTGTATCTGTTGTTTTCATAATTTTTGCAATGCTGACTGATTTTCGAAAGTTAATCTCTCTTAATCTCTCTATGACTCTATATCTATTGAATATGAAGGAAAATGTATAATCGAACCGTATAGAGAATAAGATATTCTTTCTATTGATAATCACATAAAATGTCGAAAATGATATTTAACTGCGATTTTTCAAGAAAAACTGTTAAGAACTTCAAATAAGGGTACTTCCGGTTGACCAATTATAACCAAAATCTAATCAGCTCTTCATATGGTTGTAAAGAAGAGGAATATGAAAGAATCATAATTTTTAGAATTGTAGTTTTGGAGTTATCGTCGGAGAAAAATTCGTCACACACACACACACACACGGACACACACACAGACACACACACAGACACACACACAGACACACACACAGACACACACACGGACACACACACACACATACAGACATCATCTTAAAAATAGTACATTCGTATTGTAGGGACCCTAAAACGTGCTTATTCATTAAAAACTCACCACCGAATTTTTTGACCAAAAACAATACCTTCCTTTTAACGGAAGGTAAAAAAGTGCAATTTACATAATGTACGTTCATGTTATAATTTTATTGGATTTATAGAATCTTTTCAAAACAACTTTCGGTATGGAATTTGTAAAATATAGTGTGTTCGTGTTTTTACAGGATATATAGAATATTTTTCAAGGAACTTTTGGTATGGGATTTGTACAAAATACATCGAATTGACGGAGGTTTTGTACTGGCCACAATAGATTTTTTTATATGTTTACAATGGTATTTGCCCCAATACTGTAACAAAGTGTCTAAATCTTAACTCCCACCAACGTTGCTCTAGCAAATAACCAAAATAATTGCAAACAGTGAATGTTAGATTAAAAAACTGGCTTTATATCTGTTTCTATTGGTTACAATAATTTTAGTGATGTTGCTAATATTTAACAACTTTTTTACAGAATTTTTGTCTACTATTTAAAAAATATATAATAATTGAATATTTTTTTTTCAAAAAGAATCAGTGCTATAAATATACTTGTATTTTTAAGAGGCTTTAATTATAATATTTAAGTTGTCACCGAAAACAAATTTGGGAAAGTGAGAAAATAATTTGATTTATAATATTATAAATCAAAACAGTTATGTCATCGACCTATAGAAAATTCCAAACACCAAAGTTCACAATACCATATTTGTAGAAGAAACAAAATACGTTCATTATTTTAGTTAATATTTCTGTTTTCTTCTTTTCCAATTAATTAATTGACTAATTCCAACTACTCATTTTAGTGAAAAATCTTTCAGAGTTGTTAATGATTTGTCTGAAACCTGAGCTTCAGCTAATTATTAATTAAAAATGGTTGCTTCTAGTTGAAGAGGAATCTGCAAGTGATTATAATTTCGTGGTCATCTCGCGCTTATGATTAGTGTGTAATTCAAGGTCAAACAAAAACAGGTCGCGTGCTACATTCATAACATCTGAGAATCGCCGCACTGGACACGGACGGAGACCAATCAACGAGTTTGAAAGATCACTAACATAAGAAGAACAAAAATTGTTCAATATTTTGTTATATGCTATAAAACAAATTTATTTTAATAACACAATATGTATATGTATTTATACATAATTATTTTTTTACGTGTTAAAACAGTGCACGTTATTTCATGAAAATAGCATGTCTTTTTTAAAAACATAAAAGTATGATAAAATGCACTTTATTAGCGCAAATGGGTGAAAAAAGGAAACGCAATGGCACTTTTTCACACTTTCATTGCAAACGTAAAATAAATGTATAAAACTCGAGTAAAAAGTGTCTTACTAGGTACATTCATATGATTTGACGAACTCGCATAAGAGTCTTTCGGTCAAAATATCCTATTCGTGAATTAAGACTACTTTGTACCTCCCGCTACCTTTGGTAAGGGAGGTATAGGGATCGTGTTTAAAATCGCATATCAAGATTTTAGTAAATGAACACGTTTTAGGGTCCCTAGAATCCAATTTTAACATTTTCACGATGTTTATATATACAGAGTGTTGTAAACTTACACGTCTGCACGCTTACCAGAATTTGCTAAGGTTCCTATATCATCTCAGGATTCTTCGGTTGCTTAGCTGAAATTGTAGGTTCGAACAAGCAAAGATTTGTTATTATTAAATAGTGTAGGTTTATTATATTATCGAGGATCTACATGAAGTCTTAGTTCTACGTCTTATACAACTTTACGAGTTGACGATGTTGTTACAACTCTATTCGAGTTGGCGATCTGCTTTCAACTCTATTCGAGTTGACGATCTGCTTTCAACTCTATTCGAGTTGACGATCTGCTTTCAACTCACTAACATATATTATATTCAAAATTGAACATAGTTCTCTCCGTCTGCCGTCGCTCATCCCCGCGTCCATACTATCAAGGCGTGGAAGGGAAAAAATGATGATTTAGGGCTTTTAGCGAGAGAACAAAGAAAGTCCCCTGTAAGTCATTTGAAATAAACAATTCTAAGAACGGATGTAGCGAATGCAGATTGAGCATGAACTAAGAACTTAAGGAGTGTAAAATGCTGAATTACGTCTGAAAGAATAGTGAAAAACAATCCTAAGAATTATAAAAGTCAAATACAAGGTGTTCTCACCCTTGCAACAAAGAAAGGTTAAAATATAATGATGTCATAAGCACGAGTGCAACTGTACTTAGAAATTTAGATTCATATGAATGACAAATAACTAATACTCGGGATTTACATTATATTCAGCACTTTAAACTACTTTTACAACAAATAAAATACATAGTAACTTATCATAACTAAAATTGATTACATATATTGATTATTGATTAATGAATATTGATTGATCTTAAATTATAAAAGGATGGACTTTACTACACCTCCCCACTAAGAACGAAAATTATAGCGAGGATTGCTATGATTTTCAGGTCTGATAACCATCTCCTCATCAACTATTAAGACTCGATTTCTAGTATCATTTCTGGGTGGTACTATAGGAGTGTTACATCTCCTTAGCTCTAAAGAAGAATCATTTTGATTTTCATTTATCGTACTTGCAGTTTGTCGTTCAATTGTTTCAGTTAAATCGATTTCAGGATTCGTAACTTGTCGACGAATTAAATTTGGAAAATAATATTTTAAAACAAAATAAATTGAAAAGCAAAAAATAATAAACAAAATTGTAGTAATTGTTGTTAATGAAATATGTAAAACTTTATGATTAGTATCTTCATCTATAAAATCGTTTTTCTCTTCATCTTGTAATTTGTCCAAATCGATACTTATTTTATCGAACAAATGATTTTCGCTTACTGTAATTATTTTATTATTGTTATAAGAAGGAAGAATTTTGGAGGTTGTGATTGTTGTCAAATTAAATATATTTGGAAAAGTTAATTGCGGAGTAAAGTCCATACTTATCATACTATTATTTCTAGAACTTATAGTGTTTATAATAACATTATTAGTAACTGCTGTGCATCCACTTTTAAGTGTAAATTTTCCAGTACCAAAAAGCTTGGCATTGGTTCTTACATTGTTCTTACAGATTATATTTACATTTTCAGGCTCTGAATTTGTAAAAAGCCATGAGTTTACAGCAATCATTTGTATCCAAACGGTTTTATGTAAGGTCATTACCCTTTTATTACATGATTCTGGAAATAGTTTTGGTTCAATTAATAATTTTGCTTCACAGTTTCCATGACTGTGTACCATAGAAATAGGTTGTCCTTGTTTACATATATAATAATTTGATTTTAAAATAAATAGTTTGCATTGATGTTCTAAATATGTATCATCGCCCAAAAAGAAATGTTCTCTAATAGCATCTATAATTAAAAATGGTTTTTCAGGATAAATAAAAACGAAAGTATTTGTATTATTTAAAGAAATAGGTAAACTCGTTAATTTAATAACATCATATATTTTACCAGATACCAAAGGTATGTTTAAAATGAAATTTATTTTGTTATCAAAATAATAAATTGTTGGATCAATTAATGTATAGTAATGTTGCATATTTTCTTTAACTAATGGCATAGGAAAACTTGATCCATCTGGCAAATGACTTTGTACGTTCTTTAATTCATTAAATAATGTTATTGGGTCAAATACGTATGGATGTAATATGCCCTTTTGTGCTGAAGTAATTATGTCAACTAATTGAATCTGATGAATAGCGAACTGATCTATTAATAGTGTAATTAGGTTTAATATTTCATTTACCTTTTCAAATAATGTCCCTCTCTTCACATTATTAATTATTGTAAGTTCTAATTTCTTCATATATATTGAGGCTTGATTTAATTTATAAGTGACATTAGAAATATAATTTTGAAGATTATTAATTGATGACGAACTAACGTTTATTACTGATTTGATGATTGATGACTGTTCCTCAATGAGATGAATAAGATTCTTATCATCTTTTTCTAATTTAGAAATTTTGTTATTATAATATATTGCATCATCATCATCCAAAGTACCAAACAAACTTTTTGAAATTTTTCCTATCGCATCGAATAATGATCGTTTTTGTCTTTTATTGAAATTTTGATTTATGATATTATTTCGTTGCATTAATTCTCTGTAGATCGAATCATAATTATTTAAAAATAGTTTACAATTTTGTAATTCGTTCGCTTCGATTGAAAAATTCTTAAATGTAGCACAAATATTTTGTAAGTCATTTAAATGATTTTGCACTTGTATACCTTGTTCTTCGTACGATTTTATATTTAGAAAAATTATAAATTGCCAATTATCGTTTGTTAGTTTTACCTGACCAAAGTTTTCGTAATATATACCAAGACCATTGTCGATTTTGGTAACATTATATAGTTTATGTGAGTTTCCGATGTAGAAGTTGGATAAGAATAAGAGAATGCTTACTATTAAGCAAAACCTGTAATTAATTAATTGATATTAATAATAGTATAAGTAGAATACAGCTTGTGGAATTTCGTTAAAAGAATGAAATCAAAATTTTAACTTGTAAAGTTTAAACGCAATGAATGTTACTTCTTACGTTTCCATCAAACATATGCCATGCTAGAAAAACATCAATGTGAACTATAATTTAAGTATGACTATATATTAGAAGGAATAATTGTAAGTTTTAATCAAAGTACTATGCAATACAAAATTGGAAAAGTATTATAATAGAATACAAAAATCAAAATATTAGGTAATAGGAATAAGTAGTAATAATATTACTAAAATAATAGAAAATGTAATGAATTGTATTGGTAATTATTCTAATATTAAAATATTGAATAATAATAAGTAATAATACTTTTTGTTAAGAATAAGAAAATGTAATGTAATGAATATATATATATTTTTTTTGTATTTTTAATAATAAAATATTGAATAATAATAAGTAGTAGTAATAAGCAATATTAATAATATGTAATAATAATAAAAACGTTAATAATGGATAATAATAATAAATGATAATAATAAATGATAATAAAAGCAATAATAATAAGCGATGGTATCCAATAATACCAATTAACAATGTTGTGGTATAGTTGTGCTATTATTGAACAACTTAAAAAGAAGAGTATGGAGAAGGTTGGTAAATTAAGCAATAAATGCTTCCTATTTATAAACCCGGTCATAATGTTGGTATGACTTAATAAGTTGGAAAAATGGAATAAAATAAAATGGTTTAGGCCACGGTTTAAATCCGTAGTATGACATGCTATCATAAACCAGAATATGACCCATATGAAGAAAGATGCCCAAAACAAAAGTGTTGAGTTCCATAAAACTCTCAAGTACAAATTTATCTTATGCCTTTATAAAAGAATATAGCACAGAGGCTATTTAACGACAATAAAATTGTCATTCAAGTAGAAATTTATCTTATGCCTTTGTAAAAGGATATAGCACAGAGGCTATTTAGTGACAATAAAATTGTCATTCAAGTTGAAATTTATCTTATGCCTTTATAAAGCAGGTGGTGTAGAGGGTATATATATTATTTTTTTTCACAACAAAATTTTTACTCAAGTAGAATTTCAAAATGTGAGAAATTGGTGGAGAAGCGCTTTTAATAACAAAATTGTTACTCAAGTGGAATTTCAAAGCGTGAGAAATTGGTGGAGAAGCGCTTTTAATAACAAAATTATTACTCAAGTGGAATTTCAAAGCGTGAGAAATTGGTGGAAAAGTGGAAAAATGGAAAAAATAAGAAAAATACCGATTTTTCGGCGTAGGGCCCTAGTACCTTCCGCCCAGGACCCTATATTCACGGAGTTGTCACCCTCGTGCCCCGCGGCAGATTTTAATCACGGCCTGCCGGGATGAGACTAGCATTTCCTCTATCTCGATGGTATGGTTATACCGCCATTAGTCGGATAAAACAAAACGAAATAATAAAAAAATATAAAATATTGATGATATAAAATATTAAATAAAATTTTGTAAAGTTAAAATTTTCAGTAATATATTTCATTTTACTCATGGTATAATTTCAATCGGTTATTGTGAATTTTGACTGGTTTATTTCTAATTAGAATTACTGAATTCACCCCTTCAAGTTCAATGACCTCATAAGGACCGTTCCATATTGTTGATAGTTTTTTAGATCTACCCTTTTTGAAATCTTCTCTCCGTACTAAAACCTTATCTCCAACTTTAAATTTGACATCGTTTACATTTTTATCATAATAATCTTTTGACTTCTCTTTCCTTTCTAATAGTTTATCTCTAGCAATTTTATGACTATGTTGTAATCTAGCTTTTAATTCATTTGAATAGTGTTCATAATTATACATTAATTCAGGCTCTCTTTTTACTGAGCTAGGTAATTCTGCTTTATATCCGTATATTAATTCAAATGGTGTGTAACCTGTACTTGTATGTGGTGTAGTATTATAACAAAATGTAGCATAAGGTAACCAAATGTCCCATTGATTTGGATCTTTATCTATAAAAGTTCTTAAATATTCTCCTAATGATCTATGATATCTTTCAATTTGCCCATTAGATTGTGGGTGATGAGCAGTAGTTTGAATTTTCTTAATGTTTAACAATTTGCAAACTGACTTAAATACTTCGCTTAATAAATTTGCGCCTTGATCTGTTAAAATAGTTTTAGGCGTACCATGTAAACATATAATTTTAGTTACTAAATTTTCTGCAATCGTATTTGCTTCTTGATTAGGTATAGGTATCGCATGTGTAAATTTTGTTAGATCATCTTGTAAAGTTAATATATATTTATTTCCGTTTTCCGTTACGGGTTGTATCGGACCGACAATGTCTAAAGATAATTTTTCAAAAGGTTTGGAAGATGTAGTTGTAATTATCATAGGTGCTTTAATCTTTTTACTAATTTTTTGTTTCTGACAGGTGGGACAACTTTTTACGTAAGCTTTAATATCATTAAATATACCAGGCCAATTGTAATTTGATCTAATTCGTTTAAATGTTCTGTTAACCCCCTGATGACCTCCTATCGGAGTATCATGATATTCCTTAATTATTTTTATAATGTCATCTCGCGACAAACTTTCCTGAATACCTCTCTGTGTATATACGCTTATCATAATTTCAGTACCTTTAAAGATATAACGTAACATCATTCTAACATTTTCCCATTTTAGTCTATCTAATCCACATCCTATCATAGGAATAGCTAATTTAGTTATATTATTTAAAATACAAAATTCTTTCAAGTTTAATAAGGTAAAATAAATATCTTTATAGGTCGGTTTGTCATAATAATTTTCCTTCGTAATTAAATATAGTATATAACGTTCATCTTCTTTGACATATAAAATTTTAAATAATTCAGGTCCTTGACCTCTTAATTCCTCTACATTATTAAATTTTTCCTTGAAATCTTTCGCTATACCTGCACTCATTTCTAAATCTTTACTAACACAATGAGCTAATGAAAAATCTTGTGGTGTATTAAATAAATTATCATTTAATTCGGTTAAATTTGGATTAGTTATTATTGAATTTTCTCTATCATATAAATATTTTTCGTATAAAGTCTCATAATTTTCGTAATTAATATTAACCAAACAAATCCTACTTAAAGCGTCGGCATTTGCATTTGCCTTTCCTGATTTATGAACAATTTTAAATTCGAATTCTTCTAATTTCAATCTCCATCGCATTAATCTAGAACCAGGATCTTTCATATTAAATAACCAAATAAGAGGTTTATGATCTGTCACAATTGTAAATTTACGTCCATAAAGATAACACCGAAAATGTTTTACTCCCCAAACTATAGCACATAATTCCTTTTCAATTGTAGAATAATTAATTTCCGCATTATTAAAACATTTACTAGCATACGCTATTGGTAAATCTTTGCCAATTTCTCCCTGTGATAAAACTGATCCCATCGAATATTGACTTGCATCGGTCGTTAAAATAAATTCCTTTTCAAAATTTGGGAATTGTAAAATAGGTGGATTAATAATTTTTTCTTTTAATAAATTAAATGCTTCGTTGCATTGTGCTGTCCAAACAAACTCTTCTGTTCTTTTTAATAAATTTGTTAACGGCTTTGCTATTTTCGAAAATTCAGGTATAAATCGTCTATAATATCCTACTAAACCAAGAAATGACTTGATATCCTTTTGACAATTTGGAATTTTGACATTTTGAACACTCGAAACTTTACTCGGATCGGGTTTGATACCGTCTTCTGTAATTATATGGCCTAAATAAATTATCTCTTTTCTCAAGAATTCACATTTATCTGGTTGCAATTTTAATTTATGTTCTCGCAATCTTTTAAATACTTCTAATAATTTTGCATTATGATCCTCTAGACTTTTACCGTAAATTACTATGTCATCTAAATATACTAAACATTTAATTCCTTGTAATCCTGTTAAAACATGGTTCATTAATCTTTGAAAACTTGCAGGAGCTCCTTTTAAACCCATTGGCATCCTTTTATACTGATAATGTCCCGTCGCGGTACTAAACGCTGTTTTCTCTTTATCTTCTTCCGATAATAATAATTGATGAAAACCACTTGACAAATCTAAGGTGGTAAATACTTTTGAACTTCCTAATTGATCTAATATATCGGTTATATTTGGTAACGGGAAAGCATCGCCTACGGTTAAATCATTTAATTTTCTGAAATCTACTACTACGCGCCATTTTTGTTTCCCGCTTGAATCAATCTTTTTCGGTACAATTAGCAAAGGGGCATTCCAAGGACTTACTGAAGGTTCAATAATATCGTCTTTTAACATTTCATTAATTTGTTTATTCACTTCTTCCTTTTGTTTTTCGGGTAATCTATAAGGTTTAACTTGAATAGGCGGTGTATTTAATACTGTTGGAATATTATGCTTTATCGTATCTGTATACGTCAACTTATCAAATTCTGGCATGTGAAATATATCATTATACTTTTTACAAATATCAATTATTGACTCACTTTCCTCTTTATTTAAATGATCTATTTGTATCTTGTCTACTAAACTCTTTAATCTTTCATAAGAACAATTATTATCAATATTAACAATCTCGTAATCACATAAATCTTCAAAAATAACATCATCATGATTAAATTCAACATTTTCTTCATTATTATTTAAAACATTTATATAGACGCTTCCATTATTTGGCCTCACTAAACAATTACTTATATAAACTCCGTTATCTAATTCTCTTGATAAACATATCGCGTCATTTATTTTATTTGTACCCACTTTCAATAATACTTCACTACGCGGTGGTAAAATCGACACATTATTACTTGCAAAAAACTGCCATTGTATAAATTCATTATCAATATAAAAACTCAATTCTTTATTACCATAATCTACATTTACTTTAAACTGATCCATAAAATCTTTTCCTAAAATTCCATCATTCTTTATAGGAAAACTACTTGGTACAACATGAAATTGATGTGAAATAATAAAATCATTTACTTTAATCTTTAACTCGCATACGCCTAATGAAAAAGTATTTCCCTCTGTAACTCCTCTTATCTCAGCTTTAAAATCTCTATTTATAAAAACATCACTTCTTAAACATTCATCTTTAATTATACATACATCTGCACCTGTATCAATTAATAAATTTGTAAGCTCATTTTTCGTATCTAAACTCTTTACGTATACGCTATCTGGACTTAAATCTTCTTGCATTGAGATAGTATAAATTTTCTTCAAGTTTTCATTTTGTGAGAGCGGATAATTTAAATCTGCCCGTCGGGTGACGCTCCGCTGATAGACGCCCCCTGGGTATTCTCGTTTTTTGGATTTTGAGATAACATACGCACATTAGCCTTATGCTGACTATTCAAATTTTGATTGTTTCGATTTTGATAGTTATTTAAATTGGAAAATTTATTAGGGTTTGAATTGTGATTAGAATAATTTGGGTTACGATTTGTATTTTGAGAATAAGTCACGTTCCTATTCGTGTTTACATATCTCGACTGATTGTTTTGTATATTTGAATTATATCTCTGATTTCTTTGTTCGATATTTTGCTTTTTAAAACAACTATTAATTTGATGTCCTATTTTATGACAAAATGAACATGTAATGACATTTACATTTCTATTTGGAATATTTGGGAAAAATGATTGATTTTGTCTACATTTATTAGCTGTATGACCCAGTTTCTTACATTTGTAACATCGATTACTTGAATTTTGCTGAAAATTACTATTAGATTTTTGTAAACGCTTATTTTTCAAAATTCTCTCCTCCTCAATAGCACATTCAACAGCATCGTTGAAATTATTGAATCGACTCGCTTTTACTATTGTTTTTATTGGTTCAAATAAACCTTCTTGGAAAGCTTTTAAACATAATTTTGAATTTAAACTAGTTATTACATTCGTGGCTCCTTGACCTTCGCTGGCAATAGACGCGTCAGTGAGATCGGAAGTTAATCGTTCTAATCTATTGGCATATTCTCTGATTGGTTCATTATAATTAATTTTACTATTAATTAATTCTGATTGTATTTGTGCTATCGTTCTTTTTTCTAAAAATTGATTTTGTAATTCTGTTTTTAAATTAACCCATTCATTAAATTCTTTATATTTAATTATGTTATAAGCCAGACCTGTTAACTTTGTTTTTACAATATCTAAAAATTGAACTGCTTGAACATTAGTTGTAGCTGTTGCTCTAACAATATCACAGCAAGTTAAAAACCTGTGTAAATTTTGACGGTTCCCGTCGAATTCGGGAATCATTCTTAAAGCGTTTTCAACTGTAAAACTCATTGCTTCTCTATAAATTAAATTAATATATTCCTCAAAATCAGTACCAAAAATATGAAAAATATCACCAGACATAAAAATATCTTAAAATTACTTACATTTGCACTAGTTTCACTTTGCACTTTCACTTATCACTGATCACTCTGCAACTGATGATTGATGAAACTTGAAATTCACGACGATCTCTGAAGAATTGGAGTTGTTTTCGACGACTCAGGAACTTATGTTGGTCTCACACGACACTCTGGAACCTGGAACTGCTGATCATCTCTGGATACTGGACCCCAAAATTGTAGAATATCTCGAAACTCAAGAGTTTATAACTCAAAAGTTTAGATGTTGTGAGTTGTGGTTTAACACTTTAATTTTAAAACCAAACACTGATTTATTTAACGTTCATCCGCACGGTAGAATTTATAATCTTGCCGCAATAACGAATGTCTTGCTTGAATCAATACCGACACACCTGACACCAAATTTATCTGTTGTAAACTTACACGTCTGCACGCTTACCAGAATTTGCTAAGGTTCCTATATCATCTCAGGATTCTTCGGTTGCTTAGCTGAAATTGTAGGTTCGAACAAGCAAAGATTTGTTATTATTAAATAGTGTAGGTTTATTATATTATCGAGGATCTACATGAAGTCTTAGTTCTACGTCTTATACAACTTTACGAGTTGACGATGTTGTTACAACTCTATTCGAGTTGGCGATCTGCTTTCAACTCTATTCGAGTTGACGATCTGCTTTCAACTCTATTCGAGTTGACGATCTGCTTTCAACTCACTAACATATATTATATTCAAAATTGAACATAGTTCTCTCCGTCTGCCGTCGCTCATCCCCGCGTCCATACTATCAAGGCGTGGAAGGGAAAAAATGATGATTTAGGGCTTTTAGCGAGAGAACAAAGAAAGTCCCCTGTAAGTCATTTGAAATAAACAATTCTAAGAACGGATGTAGCGAATGCAGATTGAGCATGAACTAAGAACTTAAGGAGTGTAAAATGCTGAATTACGTCTGAAAGAATAGTGAAAAACAATCCTAAGAATTATAAAAGTCAAATACAAGGTGTTCTCACCCTTGCAACAAAGAAAGGTTAAAATATAATGATGTCATAAGCACGAGTGCAACTGTACTTAGAAATTTAGATTCATATGAATGACAAATAACTAATACTCGGGATTTACATTATATTCAGCACTTTAAACTACTTTTACAACAAATAAAATACATAGTAACTTATCACAACTAAAATTGATTACATATATTGATTATTGATTAATGAATATTGATTGATCTTAAATTATAAAAGGATGGACTTTACTACAAGAGTGTCTCTTAAATAGGGGGACATGCCTTAACCACAGATTCCTGAGGCTAAAATAAGACGATTTAACCAAACTTGCTTCTACCGGAAAGTGTACCATTTAGCCAGAAATCTACTTCAAAGTTCTTCGAAAAAAAATTAATTTTGCTTATAATATTCGGACGCTTTATTCGATTTGGATGAAATTTGGTATGGCAGTTTATATGGTTATAAGCCATCTTTTAAGGTGATACTTGTTCTTATAAGTGAACCACTAGTGTATGAAACTTAGGTGTCCCAACATTAATTAGACCGTAACTTTTTAATGGCAATGCAGAAAATGTGAAATTATTTTTCTTCAGAAAGATACATTCAATAGTAAACTTTTGTCTCTCTGTGTAATTTGTGATATCTGTTACGGTTCACACAGAAAAAAATAAAATCTGAGTGTCTGCACTGCTAAAATTTTTAAAATAAATTTAATCTAGCAGTCTATCCAAATGTCAAACAAGTAATTTTTAATGACAGTAACGAGTTGTCAATCTTCACAACTTGTTTAGGAGTAAGCTAAGATATGTAATCGTCTTATTTATAATAATGGTAGTAAAATACTATTAGGCCGAACACACGGATGTTACTAATTTTAGAATATTGCGAAGAAAATTTTTGACAACCCGTAAAACAATTGTTACTGTCATCAAAAATTACTTGTTTGACATTTGGATAGACTGCTAGATTAAATTTATTTTAAAAATTTAACAGTGCAGACACTCAGATATTATTTTTTTCTGTGTGAACCGTAACAGATATCACAAATTACACAGAGAGATAAAAGTTTACTATTGAATGCATCTTTCTGAAGAAAAATAATTTCACGTTTTCGGCATTGCCATTAAAAAGTTACGGTCTAATTAATGTTGGGAGACCTAAGTTTCATACACTAGTGGTTCACTAATAATAACAAGTATCATCTTAAAAGATGACCTATAACCATATAAACAGTCATACCAAATTTCATCCAAATCGAATAAAGCGTCCGATTATTAGAAGCAAAATTAATTTTTTTTCGAAGAACTTTGAAGCAGATTTCTGGCTAAATGGTACACTTTCCGGTAGAAGCAAGTTTGGTTAAATCGTCTTATTTTAGCCTCAGGAATCTGTGGTTAAGCCATGTCCCCCTATTTAAGAGACACCCTGTATATATATATATATATATATATATATATATATATGTGTGTGTGTGTATGTGTATGAATTTTGTCTTCGCTCTAACTCAATCAAGATTTTAGTAAATGAACACGTTTTAGGGTCCCTAGAATCCAATTTTAACATTTTCACGATGTCTATATATATATATATATATATATATATATATATATATATATATATATATGTGTGTGTGTGTGTGTGTGTGTGTGTGTGTGTGTATGAATTTTGTCTTCGCTCTAACTCAAATCATTGAGAATATTTTGAAACGTTGTGTTACTACCCTATTCTAATGTGGAAAAAAACCAATAGATTTTGCTGTAAATCGGATAACCGCAAATGGCACATTACTTGAAGCTCATAATGGTTTTTCTTCAAAAAATATCATTAAATGCCATTTTTCGCATTTTATGTCATTATGAAAATTAAAGATTATTGATAGTGATTCGGTAGAGACTCGTCTCGTAAAATATTTTTTGCATTTCTGTCTGTGTCAAAAAACTAATCATTTTAAAAAGAAAATAGTACATAAAACAATAGTTATATGCAATGGAACATAATATAGTTTACAGCATTAGTAAATAAGTAGTTATATATTTATACCAATAAAAATTAAATAGCGGGTGGTCACATCAGATTTTTAGTCTTGTTCCATAATATTTTGAGCGAACAAGCCATAGCCGAGTTCGTCAAATTCTACACTTCTTGCACACAATTTATTTACGTCAGCATTAAAAGTATAAAAAAAGGCCATAACGTTTCATTATTTCACTCGTTTGCGTTAAAAAAGCACTTTCTTCACACTTTTATAGTGTTAAAATAAAGAATACTTTATAAACACATTTTAATGAAAGTCGTGTACTTTTTTTATCAGACTTAAAAAAATAACAATTATTGCGTTGCCCGTACTGTATATTTTAATATTCTGCAATTTTTTGTCGATTTTTAAGTTGAACCAAATTGTATATTCAAAGAACTGTTATTAGTTCACAGATTGATTATTCATAACCGCCATTAGCTAATAACATTAAAACATCAGATTTAAATGACTGGATAACAAGATTTTCGAATTAAGATCACATTCCAAATTACATGTAGGTATTCAAAACTTACTTATCAGTTCATCAATCTGCAAATCCATTCTCTTACTAAAGTTTGACATCTTGGACGTCTCATATACACTTCATAACTAAATCAAACGACTCATTAGTTCGCCGAAGAGAGAACCATAACCAGTAGCAAAAAACAAAGCGACATTCGTAAGGATGCGATACAAATCAAAAACAGGTTCTATTTTAACAATTAAAATATCTCTATGTCAATTCTGACATGGTTGTGATCGAATTACGAGAAATTAGAACAAAGTTAATAGAATATTACGGACTGGTTTCCCGGCAACTTTCATTGTTACGTGCGATTTGTCTTCATTCTACTCACTATAGAATGCCGACCTGAAGAAGAGAAGTACAGTAGCGTAGAAGAACGAAGAAAAGATTAATTTTTCTACTGTTGTGCAGTTACGTGTTTAACAAATATTCGAAATCTTAGTCACAGAGCATATATCCTCACCTCACCTGTTTCAAAGAAAATGTAAAAAAAATAAGTGCATATAGTACTGGCAAAAATGAGTAAGAAAAGCTTAATCAACATATGTCTGATCTTCAACTGTTTCCGAGATAAATGAAAAATCGAAGTAAAACTGACAATGATAGTGATCGAACAAAATTTTTCTATATCAATAAATAGACTAAAACAATAAAATTTATATGAAACAACATTTTCTCAATTTCTAATATACCTAAACTGTCAAAAAGTGTATAGCCTTATATAATTATTATTAAGATGAATAGTAGTGTTCATTACTTATTGTATATGACATGAATAATATATAAATAATGTACATCTACTTCATATTATTCGTTTATTTGTTACTATAGTTGGCAACATTGACAATTTGTATGTTCATACTGTCAAAGTTATTATATGACAATTTGAGAAATATTTGAATCGTGTTTGAAACATTTTTGTGCGTTGTAAATGCCTATTTATAATAAAGTAACGTTAAACGCAACGCAACGACGCAACGTGACCGTTAACGCAAACACAAAATCTGAGATTTATAATAAACGCCAAAAATTCGGTATATTTCTTTGAAATTCGGCTCACTTTTATTTATTGTCTTTATATAGCATGCATAAGTATAAATAAGGTTAGTATTATAAAATAATTTAAATAGATATGGACAGTGACGAAAGTATAGTATTTATTTTGTAGATGTGACAGTTCATGAACATGTCGATAATACAGATTGCAATCTGTATAACTCTTTTCATAATTATTCTAAAACCTCTGTAAACGTACCAGTACATAACGTGACACATCTAGTTACGTTTATTCAATTTTTATTAATGACGTGGATCGGCTGCTTGACCGATTTGGGTATAGTTGGTTATATGAAAATTAAATATTGGTCGCCACAACATATAACTTAGAACAATTATTTGATTAAAAAAAAGAACATATAAGATGACCTGTGAAAGGTAAACAAAAAGTCTTATTTAATTAAAGTCGTAACTCATAGTTTTCAAGAACTTATTTTTCACTGCCTGATATCTCGAAAACTATTGAAGATCGGACCCATATTGATTAAGTTTTTTTACTCAATTTGGTCAGTACTATATACTCTTAATTTTTTTTACACTTTTACTACTTTACACTGATAGCAACAAATTTATTTTTTCTCAATATTTCAAGTTCAAATTGGATCACCCATTACTAGGGCAAAAAATAGTTATTATCAATTTTGCAGACGACAAAATTCTCTACAACTTTTATCTAAACATTAATTTCCTTCCCTCGAATAACAAAAATATGATGCCATTCAACAGTTGAAACTACACTACTCAATCCTCCATATTACACAATCTTGTTTACCTCTTGTTTTTCCGCGTTGTGTGATAGCGTTTACACCGCCAAACTTTATGGCTTCTATAAAACCAGAATGCTTCATATAAAGAGTAGCCGACGAATTGAAGTCAAGTACAGGGCAGGACTTACCCATTAGCGAAATGAACCTCAAGAAAAAAGGTAATAGAAAGATTTTATTAGTCAAGTCAGCAAGAATAATGCAAGCACATTACATTTTTATATTAGCTATAAAAGAAGTAAAAAACGAATTAGCAAATGGACAGTAAATTTTTTACTGTATAACAAAGTACATATAGTATTCAGCTTAAAATCAGCTCCTGAAATACAGGGTTGGCAGAAAGGACGAACGTTTTTTAAAACGTCACAAAATTGATTCTTTTTTTTTAAGAACAAATTTATTTCTTTCTTCTTTCTGTTTTTCCAATGTAATACGTACATTCGGACTCAAACCTAGCTCATTGGAAGAACTGAAAGAAGCTATTAGCGTAAAAGTTGCCCAAATTGACAGAGCGTTGTTGGAAAGAGTGTTTGCAAACTTCGAACAACGCCTGCAGAACTGCATTAATGGTAACGGACACCACATGCAAGATGTTGTTTTCCACACTTGATTTTGTCAAATGCTATATCAATACGACCTCAAATCTACCAATAATTTTTACTTCTCGCTAAGAGAGGTATTGGAATCATGCTAAAAATCACATATCCAGATTTTAATGAATAAGCTCGTTTCAAGGTCACTAGAATCCGAATTTAACGTTTTTACAATGATGCCTGTGTGTGTGTGTGTGTGTGTGTGTATGTGTGGGTATGTGTGGGTATGTATGTGTGTGTTACGTATGTGTGTATGGCTGGATGTTGGAGGGACGATTCCTCAAAAACTATAAGACTTAACACCGATTTAACTATGAATTCCTCAATCTGACATTCCTGGGAAGAGCTGAAAAGGTTTTGGTAACAATTGAACATCTGGAAGTAGTAGTTTTTTTATAAAAAATCTTCTAAATATTATTTTTTGAAAATTTTTGATATTACTAATTTTGAAGAACATGAAATTTTACATCCGATACATTTCAATTTTTTATTATATCTCCTATAAATTTAGAGATAAAGACACTATAATACATAGAATATCGGGATATAATAAGTCGAGTAGGCGAAACTACACTAAGGAAACCAGTTGACAAATTCATATGTTTGTAAAATAATTTGTAATTGACGGATGCCAGTGTCAAAAATCAAAAGTTTTATTTACATTCTGAAGGCTTTTTCTGGAAAGTACATTTAATCATTCTTATGGTTTTAATAATTAAATATTTAAAATTATAGGTAACCTGCATATATCCATTAGAAATGAATGCTAATGAATTGGAAGAATCTCTGACAATTAAGAACTTCCTCATAAAATGAAAAATAGATATTATTAGAATTGTATGTAAAAACAATATTTTGGTAAAGTTCTGTAATTTTTTCTTACAAAACGACGGTTCGATAGCGAAGTGCATTACACTACTTATATAACATAAAATGGAAATTGCGAGAGGTCTTGTGCTGGCCACAAGAGATTTTTTTCTCAAGCAAAAAGTATCATTTTGTGACGTTTCAAAAAACGTTCGTCCGTTCTATTCAACCCTGAATCTCTACAGATATACACGGAATCCGATACTTTGGGCATGCGTCAAATTGAAACCACACGCTGTTGAGAATGCGCCAATTCAAAGTAAAAATTACAAAGTAGAAATTCAAATTGGAAAATGAAATTATTTGGCTCTGAATGCAGCTAACACTGTATACTCATTTACAAAATTACAAAATTTTGGCTTCGATTATTTTTATATTATAAACCAATAAACAAAATTCGTCCTTTTACGAAATCTTCCTTACTGTTTCCCTGTCTTTATTCCTCCGTGATCGATCGGGGGTATTGTCCTGCATCCTCCCTCGACAGCAAGCAGGTACCATGTGGTGCGTTGCATGTCCGGAAACTCCGGAGTTATCCATTTCTTGCCCCGTCTTGGCTCCAAGATCCAGGTCGGCTATGATGGACTAGGTAAACGCTTTTTAATATCCCACAAAAGAAAAGAAGCCAACTTTAAAGTATGAGGATATTTCGTGAGGAGAAGTAATGAGGAGGGTTATCTATTTTTATTTTTAAAATGCAAATTATTGGGTAGTATAGATTTATCATTAAAATGGATAATAAATATGCAAATAGGTAGGTACATGAAAATGTAAAATGCAGATATTTTGTAGCATATTATTTTAAAAATATAAAAAAAATATTTGTATTTACGTTAACTTGTATTTTAATGTGCAATAACTTAAAATGAATTTTGATAATGTATTCGTGTTAAATAATGAATTAATTTCAAATAGAACTGGTCAGATTTTTATAACATTATCTAAATTATAAATAAATTTCGCGATCATGTAATTTTAATAGTTTAATATAATGTTATGTCATAGTGAAATTTATGCATTTTCTTTACTAGGTGGTCTTCTTTAAAACTCGCCATCAAAAACTTTCAAACGTCAGCCTTAATTGAATTAATTAAGAAATTTGTAACATTATTAATTGAAATATTTAATTTTTAGTCCATTAACCTTCATAAATATGCATAATGGCATTATTAATATAAAAGAAAATCAATAAGTTATATAATAACTTTTTTACTGATATAGATTCGGTGTTAACAGAAAGCTGGTTTCACATTTTAAATGAAAAAGTTTATGCAATATTTTTCATGGTAATGTAAGCACAAAATCTAATGCTGAAAAAACCAAATGTATAACGGCTCACAAAATTGTTCGTACACTTTACTTTTATCAGTAAAATGTAAAATAAAAAGGGTTTCCAAAAAAGAAATTCATTTAAAAAAGTCTGCTTTCGATATTTCAGAATCAAAAGATAGGTATCAAATTTAAAAAAATGTTAAATTTACTTTTTTTATGTCTGTTAAAAAAGTACACTTTTTCATTAAATGGATTTATAAAGCATGTTTTTTAAATAAGGTGCACTTGTTTTAACTCAAACGCGTGAAATAATGAAACGTTACGGCACTTTTTTCACACTTTTATTGCAGACGTAAAAAAAATTGTATGCAACTCGAGTAAAAAGTATTTTATTTCACTCATAGGATTTGACGAACTCGCTACGACTCGTTCGATCAAACTTTCCTATTCGTAAAATACGACTTTTTTTACACTTGCTGCATAAATAACTATTATATAGTAGTAATTATTTGTATGTCTATAATTATAAAATTATTTAACACATAATACTATACATTTTAATATTTAGTAGGATACCTACTGACTTTAATTAAAGTTTCCAGTAGCCTAGGCATGGATTTTATTAAATTATATGAAATGGAAAGTAGAATTTTTGCCCATTTTCAGTCAGATTCGACCGAAGTACCTAAACAGTGCATAATATTTTTTGCGGGGTCGCCAATCTAGTTCCGGCCAAAAATTCTCAATAAGGTTGAAATAAAGACACTAGGCAAGTGTTTTAATTTGTTTACATATTTTGTAGAACAGCTATTCCTTAACAATAAGTGCTGCATATTCAGGATCATTAACTTGCTGAAATATAGTCCCCTCCCGTTTATCCACAGAGGATTGCAAATTTGCTTTGAAGATTGATAAATACTTAATTATATTTATTCAAAGTTTCATTAATAAAACATAAATTCCCCAACCCGTCATCAGACATAAGCTCCAAACACAGTCGTGTTTTATCGGGACACACAAAATATTTGTATCTAGCATAGATTTCACGAAAAAATACGCCCTAAATTTCGGAATAGAGTTATTTTCTCCGAAAATACTAAATTTAATTTATTTGGATCAGATGATAGGCCCATATAGTTTGGAGAAATTAAATACCACGTATAGCATCAGCACTAACTATATTCGCATATGCATTTTTATAACAAAATTAGAGTAGTATCTTATGGACCCACATAAAAACTAATTAACGACAGCACTAAATTTGACAAAACGGGTAGAGCTAAAAATTCATACAATTCGAAGATTACCTTAATCAGACATCTTTAAAAAAAAAAATAAACTATACGCATATTGTTATCAAAATTTGTAAATTAAAATATATACTGACACACCCAGTAATTGGTAATATGTCATGCTAATATATATAATGTTACATAGATCGTATTGAATAATGAGTTCTATTATTCTTAACGTGTATAACTTCTTAGCAATTTTACCAATTAAAGAAAATTAAAATCATATTTTTCGTCCTTGGTATTTAAGTGAACAATATTTGTATTAATCACATTCGCCATAAATCAACAATAATTATTACCATAAACTTCTCGAAAGGCATTGATAGCAAAAATAGATGATGGATTAGACTTTTTCTTTTTGTGTGGTCTGAGAATTTCAGATCAGTCTATAATTATTATTTAGTTTCAGTAGCTAACCTTGATACAGACGCCAAAAAAATCTATTAAGAGTACAATAAACATTTGCAAATTAATTTAAGCTCTCACTGGCAGTTTTCACAAACTGGATTGTCTTGTCTTGTTTTGTTTTTGGAGAAGAAGAGAGGATGAAATGTATGTCGATATGACTTGTGTTTTCTGCTTCTCACTATGTGTAAAACGCAACACAATGAGCTATTCACAGTGCTGATTGGCTAGTTATTATTGGTATTATTGTTTTGTGAATAGTTTTCACTTGATTCGTAATTTATTGTTTGTAATTTGATTGATATCTTTATCAAGATGAATGAGGAATGAATATGTGTTTTTAATTTGTTTTCGTACTGAGGAGTGAATCTTACAATTAGAAAACAATAGGAATAATAATACAAACAATTTTGGGAAATATTTACGACTTAAAAGCGATTGTTTCTTTTTTAAACTGTTTTGGCTCTTTAGCACTTTTTGTCTAAGTATTTTAAAACATTGTACGGTACAAGCTGTTAATAATTACTCGAAATCTCAGTTGAACAGCACTTATTTTTATAACACCGACGTTTTGGGGTACACTTGCACCTTTTTCAATGTTAGTAATATCTTACAAAATATTACATACCATGTACACAATATGTGTTCGTACTTAACAATCAGTTTTAAATAATGTACAAAAAAATTCATAAAATGTACATACATCATCAATTTGCTCCCAAAAAACAACATTCTGTTGATATGAAATAAGTGAAACAAGGGCAACAGATCCAAAAGGATATCCAGTGAATGCACCTTATAGAGGAATAAGTTGGAGTTAGCGCTCTGTCATCCACCAGAAAATAATCCGGTTATTTTTTTTGGTACCTCCTCGTATCTGCCATATCAATAATTAATAAAGATAGCGATACTTTAGATATACTTGGCATCAAAATAACATTTCTATCCGCAAGAAAATGTCATATGTGTATGTTCCAATTGAATTTGTTTTATAATTTCATAGAAAATATTTCTTTAGAAATACAAGAGCTGGTACCTACTTATATTTTTCCAACAAATGTACCTATTGGCAGACTATTTCCTTTTTTGCCCTAGAAACTTTTCATATTTCAACACGCTGCCTATGGTAACCAGCACTTGAATATAAACTGACACTTACTGTAAATAAAGCAATGATATAATGTCATATTTTCATAGTAGATATGGCGAAAAAGACTATTATTTCTATAAAAACCAAATAATAGTACTCCTAAAACAATTTACAATTCTTTCCATTGTTGTTTGTTGTTGTACGTTACGATGTATCCCCAACCCATCTACAATTTGCTAGATTTGAGTTATGATCTCTTTGCATGCCACACGGTTTCGTTTAGTATTGATTGCTCACACATATTTGGTTAACCTCTCCTACTCTGTAATTATACCCAGTCGTGACCGTTGGTGTATTTATTACACTGTGCTCCAAGCTAACTAGTGTTTATTTCTATGAATTATCACACACTCTTGGATCTCTTCTACGACTTTCTTTTCGCAAACGGATAACGCCGATTTGGATCGATAAATCACTTGAAGATCTTGATCTGATTTGAATATAAGGATGGATGAAGTTATTAAGAAGGTGATAATTTCAAAGTTTGTTTATTTACCATGGAAGGAATAGATCAATGATAAAGATCTGGACAAATGGTGTGAAGATAAAAGTTTGATTATATAGATCATTTAGTTGAAGAAGATTTATTTGAGTAAATAAATACTGGTTAATTATTTTGAGTTACTGGAATCAAAAGGAAGAGGAAATATAAAAATATTTACTGGCATAAACGAAACCAGGTCAATAGCTGAAATTTTACGTTTTAGACTAAATACGTAGAAACAATTATAAAATTATGAGTTTAGCAAACTCCTTTCGCTTATTAAACATAATTTAATATTTTGATTCGTAGAGGCCGTATCCTACGATAAAAAAATACGAGCAATTTTACGTTGCCTTAAAACCTAGGGAATTACGATATTTAATCTTTCAACCACATATATCGAAATTTGATGATAAAAAAAAAAATGTCAAGAATACATAATATTTCGAATTTCAACCCACAAAAGTTCGACAGGGTTCACAGGAAGGAAAGATTAACAGTGGTAAACGTAAGATAAAATGTAATTTTTTGTAACTTTCATTAAGTATTACATGACTTTTAAATCAGAAGATGTACCTGTATATTTTAACGCTAAAGTATTTTTTCTTATTAACATTGTATGTCATTTTACAATAGTACCGGTTGGGCCAAATAAGACCTACCAATGCTAAACACAAATAACTTTTTTATTTTTTGATATAATTATTTTTTACCTTCCGTCACCTTTAGGTAAGGAAGGTATTGTCTTTGGTCAAAAAATTCGGTGGTGAGTTTTTTATGAATAAGCACGTTTTAGGGTCCCTACAATACGAATATACCATTTTTAAGATGATGTCTGTATGTGTGTGTGTCTGTGTGTGTGTCCGTGTGTGTGTCCGTGTGTGACAAATTTTTCTCCGACGATAACTCCAATACTACAATTCTAAAAATTATAATTCTTTCGTATTCCTCTTCTGTACAACCATATGAAGAGTTGATTAGATTTTGGTTATAATTACTCCACCGGAAGTACCCTTATTTGAAGTTTTTAACAGTTTTTCCTAAAAAAACGCAGTTAAATATTATTTTTTGACATTTTGTTATTATACATATTAAAGAAAATACTCTTCTCTATATGGTTTTATTATACATTTTCCTTCATAATCAATAGATGTAGATTTAAAGCGTTATAAAGAAATTAATTTTGAAAAATTAGTCTGCTTTGGTATTTATCATGGAAACAGATGATATATTAAAAAAATTTAATTGACAGATGTCATTTGGAAGTGCAAATCCAAATATAGAGTGTATAAGATCTAAAATTGATATGGCATAGTGTTTCTCGCAAGTGACACGCAGAGAAAGGCCAAAGAGAAGACGGAAGGACTGTATCGCAAAAGACTTGAGAAAGAAAGGACAGTGTGATGCGTTGGACAAGAATGAGTGGAAGAGAAGAGGAAACAGCGGCCCCTAATAAAATAGGGGAAAGAAGAAATGAAGGAAGTGTCTAGTGCATTTTACTTAGTGTATATTTATGTTATAATTTTATTGGATTTATAGAACCTTTTCGAATCAACTTTTGGTATAGAATTTGTAAAAAATAGTATGTGTTCGTGTTCGATTTTACATGATATTATATAGAATCTGTTCCAAGGACTTTTTGGTATGGGATTTGTACAAAATACATCGAATTGACGGAAGGTCTTGTGCTGGCCACAACAGATTTTTTCTTTTTGTAGGTTATAATTGAGTTCTTGGATATTTATTATGGAACCATACAGTACAAAACAACGCGTTAAAATTATCGAGTTTTTCTCTTCTTGTCAACGATCAATTGTTAGGGCGCAGCGTAAATATCGGCAATATTTTAATTCAAGATCAGCTCCCACAGCCTTCATGATTAGGAGTTTGATCGGTCTTTTCGAGGAAGTGTATGTTAATAAACCAGAGACTATTAGACAGCTGAAGCAGAATATTCGAGACGAAATACTGAGCCTTCAACCAGAAACATTACGTGGTGCAATGGAAAACACGTTAAAAAGAGCCAATCTCTGTATCGAAAAAAATGGTGGGCATTTGTCTGATGTCATAATTCATACATAATTTCCATAAAATATATTAAATGTATAAAAAAAAAATCTGTTGTGGCCAGCACAAAACCTTCCGTCAATTCGATGTATTTTGTATATATCCTATACCAAAAGTTCCTTGAAAAAGATTTTGTATATCCTATAAAATTGTAACACGAACACACTATTTTTTACAAATTCTATACCGAAAGTTCCTTTCCCTATTTTATTAGGGGTCGCTGTTTCTTACTTACTTCTCTTTTAATCATTCCTGTCCAACGCATCTTCTTCACACAATTCTTCCTCTCTCAAATCTTCTGCTACACAGTCCTTCCATCTTCTTCTCTTTGGAGGGACACTCTATCAGATTCACATATAACTTTCTGACCCTATACTTTCAACTTCGGTTTTGCATTTGACACTGACATCTGTCAATTAAATTTTTCTGAAAAAATTCTGTTGTTTCCATAATTTTAACAAAGCTGACTAATTTTTGAAAGTTAATCTCTCTTAATGTCTCTATAACTCTATATCTATTGAATATGAACGAAACTGTATAATCAAACCGTATAGAGAATAAGATATTCTTTCATATTGATAATCACAAAATGTCAAAAATTAATATTTAACTGCGTTTTTTTAAGAAAAACTGTTAAAAACTTCAAATAAGGGTACTTTCGGTGGATCAATTATAACCAAAATCTAATGAACTCTTCATATGGATGTACAGAAGAGGAATACGAAAGAATTATAATTTTTAGAATTGTAGTATTGGAGTTATCGTCGGAGAAAAATTTGTCACACACGGACACACACATACACACACACACACACACACACATACATACATACATACAGACATCATCTTAAAAATAGTAAATTCGTATTGTAGGGACCCTAAAACGTGCTTATTCATTCTCACCACCTAAAGGTGACGGAAGGTAAAAAATCAAAATAAATGATTATTACAAGAGTTATCCGTGTTTAAGATTTAGGTCTTATTTGGCCCACCCTGTATTATATTAAAAAACGAATGTCATAATTGTCATTTTATTTTGTCACCTTTAGGTAAGGAAGGTATTGTCTTTAGTCAAAAAATTCGGTGGTGAGTTTTTAATGAATAAGCACGTTTTAAGATCTCTAGAATACGATTTTACTAGTTTTACATTGATGTCTGTATGTGTGTGTGTGTGTGTGTCCGTGTGTGTGTGACAAATTTTTCTGCGACGATAACTCCAAAACTACAATTCTAAAAATTATGATTCTTTCGTATTCCTCTTCTTTACCTCCATATGAAGAGCTGATTAGATTCTGGTTATAATTGGTCAACCGAAAGTTCCCTTATTTGAAGTTCTTAACAGTTTTTCTTGAAAAAACGCAGTTAAATATCACTTTTCGACATTTTATGTGAATATTAATATGAAAGAATATCTTATTGTCTATACTGTTTGATTATACATTTTCCTCCATATTCAATAGATGAAGGGTTATACACTTATAAAGAGATTAACTTTCAACAATCAGTCAGCTTCACTAAAATTATGGAAACAGCTGATATATTCAAAAAATTCTAATTGACAGATGTCAGTGGTCAGTGTCAAGTGTAAAACCAAAGATGAAAAGTATAGGCTCAGAAAGTTGTATAACTGACAGAGTGTCCCTCGCAAGTAACTTGCAGTTGAAGCCTCGCCTGAAGATTGGAAATTACAATGCCGGAGGTACGAGGGAGGCCAAAGAGAAGAGAAGATTGAAGGACTGTGTAGCAGACGATTTGAGAGAGGAAGAACTGTGTGAAGAAGATTCGTTGGATAGGAATGAGTAGATGAGAAGAGTAAGAAACAGCGACCCCTAATAATATAGGGAAAACCTAAAGAAGAAAGAAGTGTCAAGTGCAATTTACATAATGTATGTTCATGAATCTTTTCAAAGGAACTTTTGTTATGGGATTTGTACGAAATACATCGAATTGATGGAAGGTCTTGTGTTGGCCACAACAGATTTTTTAAATAGAAAAAATAGTAGTAGTGTCAAAATTCTCTAACCTTATTTTATTTTTAACACCATAAGATATTTTCTATTTTTTCTAACTTTACTACTTTATTTCTTCTTATTCTTAGTTTTAAATTCAAAATTACATAAAAATAAAATTCTTAACAATCGTTTGTGTTCGTTTATTTAACCAGATTTGACATTTGATATTTTTGAAATTCTTAGCAACCAACCTTATAAAAATAAATTATATTTTCAAATTTCAAGTTTGCGGTTTGGTTGCAATCGAATATTCGAATCATAATGCACGCAGCTGGGCAACCTCAAATATTATTTAGCTGAATTGAAACTCAAACCACATATAATATTTCCTCTTTCCCATCCCAATGGATTTTAATCAAGGGTTGTCCCTCTGTTAAATAACATTTAAATTGAACACATCAGGGTTGTCCACTGCACGTGTCACTACCCTTCATGTTTTGTGCCTTACATACTGCATGTCAAAAGTTAATTTGCAGCTGAGTACATTGGGATTAAATTTAATTTAGTGATCTGTGGGTTAGCAGTAGATGAGTAGATTTATGTCAGTTTATCACATGAAATATCAGTGAAATAGGAATTATTTTTTCTTACATTTCCAAGTATTTTATGAGCCCAATTCAGTGATTTAGAAATAGTACATTTTGTTAACTTTAAAACGTAAAAAATAACTTGAACCCCTTTTGATTTTAAATACTTTAATTATTCTGACAATAAAAATTAAGTATGAACACTGTTGAATATATGAAGATATATGAATAGTATTCTTCACGTAGGTATGGCATTGCGTAATAACATTAGGCTTTATAGTCAAGGAAAAATTAAACCATAACCTTTATTTTTCGTTTTTTACCTTCCGTCACCTTTAGGTAAGGAAGGTATTGTCTTTGGTCAAAAAATTCGGTGGTGAGTTTTTAATGAATAAGCACGTTTTAGGGTCCCTACAATACGAATATACCATTTTTAAGATGATGTCTGTATGTGTGTGTGTGTGTGTCCGTGTGTGTGTGTGTGTGTGTGTGTCCGTGTGTGTGTGTGTCCGTGTGTGTGTGTCCGTGTGTGACAAATTTTTCTCCGACGATAACTCCAATACTACAATTGTAAAAATTATTATTATTGTATAATTCTTTCGTATTCCTCTTCTGTACGACCATATGAAGAGTTGATTAGATTTTGGTTATAATTGATCCACCGGAAGTACCCAAATTTGAAGTTTTTAACAGTTTTTCTTAAAAAAACGCAGTTAAATATTATTTTTTGACTTTTTGTTATTATACATATTAAAGATAATACTCTTCTCTATACGGTTTAATTATACATTTTCCTTCATATTCAATAGATGTAGATTTAAAGCGTTATAAAGAAATTAATTTTCAAAAATTAGTCAGCTTTGTTATTTATCATCTAAACAACTGATAGGTATATTCATAAAATTTTAATTGACAGATGTCAGTTGCAAGTGCAAAACCCATCGACCTTTAAACTAATGGACCAAGTGTTTCCTATTCTTTTATTGTTATAATAATGCTCCAACATAAAAGGATAGAAATATATATTCTGTCCTTCAACAATACGGAAGTTCTCAGTCTCTTAAAGTATACTGCGCATGCGTTCGTACTCATTGTACATTTTTTTCAGCCATATGTAAACCTCTATACATCGCTCTCTATCACTAAATAGTTGTCAAAATCTATTTGACGTTTCGTGACTGTGTATAATTTTACTTTTTTGGAGAACATTTACAATTATTTCTGTCAACATATACGAATATGTGTTGTGAGGTGCATATGCGACAAAATAATGGGGAAACGGTGTATTTTGTGCAGTCATCAGTGCGTACGCCGTTTAGCTGTGTCATTTCATATGTAAATTTTTATTAATTATTACTTGTTCCCTATAATATAATATGTGTATACAATATATTGTATTAAAAATATATAATGAAAGTAATTATGCACAAAAAAATTAAATATATACTCTTAGCGATTATGCACCAAGTACAACAAGTTAGGGACAAATCAAATTTTTATTTTGCCGCGTTTTCTTAACTTCCGTACTGTTGAAGGATAGAGATACTGTGTCCGCACCGTTATGGCGGGACAAGCGTTTTGCTCGTATGCTGCGTCTATTAGTTTAAAGGTCGATGGCAAAACCAAATATAGAAAGTAAAGGATCTAAAATTGGTATGTCATAGCGTTCCTCGCAAGTGACATCCAGAGAAAGGCCAAAGAGAAGATGGAAAGACTGTATTGCAGAAGACTTGAGAAAGAAAGGAATGTGTGAAGAAGATCCATTGAACAGGAATGAGTGGAAGAGAAGATGAAACAGCGACCCCTAATAAAATAGGGGAAAGTTGAAGAAGAAATGAAGGAAGTGTCAAGTGCATTTTACTTAGTGTGTGTTTATGTGATAATTTTATTGGATTTGTAGAACCTTTTCAAATGAACTTTTGGTATGGAATTTGTAAAAAATAGTATGTGTTCGTGTTCGATTTTACATGATATTATATATCTGTTTCAAGGATCTTTTGGTATGGGATTTGTACAAAATATAGCGAATTGACGGAAGGTCTTGTGCTGGCCACAACAGATTTTTTATCTTTATATTTAGACCAGAAATGTCCAATAACTATATATTTTGCTTTTTTTCATAGTTTAATCACATATGGGGTGATTCTGTGGGGACATGCATCTAATGCTAGTAAAGTTTTCATTATACAAAAGAATATAATAAGAATAATTGCTAAAGCCGCAAATCGCGAACACTGTAAGCCTTTTACAATACCTACATTATTATGCTGCTATAAGTGCTATATGTACGAAGTATTAGTTGAAACACATAAAAATATTAACAAATATACAAAAATAGGTGATACACATAATGATAAGACTAGGAGCAATGATATGCTTAGAACTAAACGATATAGATTTGCAACCACAAATAAAAATACTATTAATGTTAAACTATACAATCGCCTACCAGAATCGTTTAAAATGCTAAATTTAAAAGAATTTAAAATAAAATTAAAAAGTACTAATAAATTATTGTTTTCATTCAGTGGAAGAATATATAAATATTATAAATACTACAATATGTTGTGTATAGCTTCTTTCATGGTTTCTTACCACTAATTTTAGATGGAGTATATGAAGCACAGTCCTCTATTAATCTTTTTTTATATTAATGTATGACGTGTTATAAATGTTGCAATGTAACATAACATAACCAAACACAAAATTTCTATTTCTATATCGTTTGTAGGTAATTTGTTCTATAATCTGTGTTGACACTTATTAGGAAACTATATCTTTCTACATCAAAAAACGCGCATCGAAAAAAGACCGTTAATTTAGCCCTTTTTAATAGTTTTTTTTATCACATAAATCAACACAAGACACAAAAATGTTGAAATACATTTTATTGTTCACAAACTAGGTTGATAATTCCAAATTATTTCCTGAACAGAGTTACGACGTATGTCGCCGTATGAACAGATTCTATAACCTGTATATTAAAAATGAACTAGTACTTCAATTATGTATGTCCCCAAGAATCATATACTTTTTATTGCGCAATGCTAATCATAAGTGCAGAATACGTAACTTTAAAATTAATTGTTATGATGTTTTCAAAATCTACCTAAGTACAGGCCAACCCACCAACTACCTCGCCCCTCACCTGTAAACCCCGTGTAACTCAAGTGACAAGAAGGGTAGGCTCTTAAATTACAAGTATATATGGCTTATTCTGCACGTGATGAAAAAATTATTTTCTTTGCAAAACATAGTATAAGATAAACATCATCTCCGATAACTTTCTTCGCAAATGTATATGATTACTCATCTAACCCCACAAATGTAACATCTAATTACATATTCCCTTACATTTAAACTATATCATTAATAAGCATAATGACACAGACAATTGTGAGAACTGCTCTCTTGGTTTGCTTGCGATCTGTACTACTTTTACCTATCAGCGGGCAAGGCAAATGGCAATGGCAAGTGACATTTACATGGTCGACGCTAGCAATTACCATACAGCCAAATATGCTGCTCATTAGAATATCGTTCGTGTGGCGTCTGCCATACAACTCCACAAGACGGAAGGAATAGAAATTAGAAGGAAGTTTCAAAGGAGACAGGTGCAGACTGATACTATGGATTTGTCTATGGTTATTGGATAATAGGATAATGTGGATAGAGAAAAGCGTGTCTTAAAATTGGTTATTGCTATTGGTAATTTGATGTTTGCAGGATAATTTTTAAACACGCGATATGTTACTTTGTGACATTATTAGTTGGTGCAGTAATCTAATTTAGAAGTATTTTCGTGACTACTTATCTACAGTATTCAAATAATTTTTTAAACGACATTTTCATGTATACTTTGCAAATATCAATTTAAGAAATTACGTTTATTTTAATCCATTTTCTAATTAATATACAGGGTGAATTAGAAGGAAAGCGAGGTTTCATTTTTTCATTATTATATATTATTTATTATTATTATATATTGAAATTAAATACATAATATTTTTATATTTCATGGTCTTGAAATTTTAGATGAAAAATGAGAACTAAGGAGAATGAAAGAGAATTTCATGCTAAATTCAAATTTTTAAACCCCGTTGTTGTATCTGTAAGCGTGTTAGGTAGTGGAAGAATTTTTAGAAAAGCAGTGACAATTTTTTTTAATTTTTTTTTTATTATACACTTCTTTAATACATACGTATGTATTATAAGTGATGATTGTATGGGGATGAGACAGTTTTTCGTTGTAACATTTTATAACATTTCACTTATTACATGTCGTTGATGAGGATGAAATTATAAAAGGGACACATACAACAGCCATTCCTTACCCGGGATTTGAACCCGGGACACTTGGTGCGTGAAGCAAGCGCTATCGCTACTCCACCTGGATCGACAAAATTATTTACAAATCAATAACTTAATTTTCAATGCTACGACGAATGTAAACTGACAAATAGTAAAATATATTAGTCTAATGCCTATATTCATAAACACTCGTAAAGTTTCAAAACCGTTCGTTATAATTTTTGACAAATAGAATCAAACTTAACAAATAAAATTTCGATTTTTCTTTTAATGTCGACTGTTTTTATTGGATAAAAATTATAACGAACCGTTTAAAATTTTTACGAGTGTTTATGAATACGGGCATAAGAATAAAATACGTAATATTGTTTATTGTTTTTATAATTGTTATTGTGGTTAACTATTTTTTAATATAACTCTGTGACAGTTCATCTTAGGTAAAAAATATAAGATATTTTTTTATACAAAAAGTTACGCGCTTTAATTTGTATTCTTGTAAAATTTTTATATGGACTACAGTTTTCGAGAAAACGGCCAACTCAAGAATACTCATTTTGCACTTTTGGTCCAAGATAGCGGCTCACGCCGACCATCCCCAAGGTCAAGAATTTGAATTCTTCATCCCGTCCCGACCGAAACAACATACGTTAAAATTGTTTCTACCCCACCTTTTGTAGGGTAAAAACCTCTATTGACTGGAATGGATAAATTTATCCTACCTTTTCGCCATGCTCCTTAACTTCCCGGATCAATTCAGCAGCTGGAACACAAAACTCCTGCTCAAACTTTGCCAAATTCCCGAGAAATTCACACACTAATAAGTCCCGAGCTTGGCGCACTAACACTGGCCTAATTACCGAGAAGTTTGGATACAGATGCCCGAACAACCGGTCCACTAGGCTGGATACGTCGCCTTTACACTGAAAGAAACAATAACAAAATTAGTTAAAATATTTATAAAATTGATGTACAGAGTATATCAGGACTAGTGTAAAAAATAATAACGTATTCCTGAGTTCATTTTGAAAGAAAAGTGGCATATGACTATAATTCTTGTTCATTTTGGTTACGGAATAACAAGGAATCAATGTTTTATAATTAGCAGCAATTTAGAAAAAAGAATTTAACTCTAACTATTTTTAAAACAAACAATGTACAATGAAACAACAAAGCTAAATTAATCTGAAATTGACATTTTTTATCAGAGTTTATTTTAATTTATTGTAAATTGAATGAGGTTAGTGATACGAAATACAATTTATAGAAATAGCTTTTTGAACACTTATTAGATGAAAGAAAATAAATATATTTAAGGTTTCTATACTTTATACTTTTATTTTAAAAGTAGCTATCTCGTTTAATTTTTTTCTTAATTGCTGTTATTTATAAAATTTTGATCCCTTGTAATTCTATAACCAAAAAGCATATTTTACGCACTAGTCCTCCTATTACACCCTGTATAATGGGGTCCTCAACTATTTTTACCTTCCGTCACCTTTAGGTAGGGAAGGTAAAATTCGGTGGTGAGTTTTTAATGAATAAGCACGTTTTATGGTCCCTACAGTTCGAATTTACCATTTTTAAGATGATTTCTGTATGTGTGTGTCCGTGTGTGTGTGTGTGTATGTGTGTGTGTGTGTGTGTGTTTCCGTGTGTGTGTTCGTGTGTAACAAATTTTTCTCCAACGACAATTTCAATACTGCAATTCTAAAAATTATAATTCTTTCGTATTCCTCTTCTTTACATCCATATGAAGAGCTGATTAGATTTTGGTTATAATACATTCATCGGAAGTACCCTAATTTGATGTTTTTAACAGTTTTTTTTTTAAATACACAGTTAAATATAATTTTTTGACATTTTATGTTATTATAAATATTAGAGAAAATGCTCTTCTCTTTACGATTTGATACTTTTGCCTTCATATTCAACAGATAGAGAGTTTAAGACTTATAAAGATATTAACTTTCACTTTATGGGGTCCTGTGGCCGCGTGCCTGAGTGTCTGGTCGCGAACCTGGGGGAACCGGGTTCGATCCCGACTGACGCCAAATATTTCCAATTTTAAATGGCACAAAAGTGACCCTTGTGGTGCACTCTCCACACCAGCTATGAGTGCCCGTGAGGTGACGCCTGGTAAGCGCCCACACGGTAAAATATATCGTCATCATTACCGATGTCTACATGTGTTGTAGATACTGGCACACCCAGAAATGGGTAATATGCCGTGATGATATATATAACTTTCAAAAATCAGTCAGCTTTGCTATTTGTCATGGAAACAGTTGATATATTCAAAAAATTCTAATTGACAGATGTCAGTGACAAGTGCAAAACCAAATATGGAAAGTATAGGTTCATAAAGTAGTGTAAGTCATATTATTCCTCGCAAGTGACATGCAATTGCAGCCTCGTCTCAATGCCAGGAGTACGAGGAAGGCCAAAGAGATGATGGAAGGACTGTATCGCAGAAGACTTGAGAGAGGAAGATCTGTGTGAAGAAGATGAGTTGGACAAGAAAGAGTAAGAAACAGCGACCCTTAATAAAATAGGAAAAAGCTGAAGAAGAAGTGTAAAGTGTACAATCATGTTATAATTTTATTGGATTTATAGAATATTTTCCAATGAACTTTTGGTTTCAGATTAGTACAAAATATATCGAATTGATGGAAGGTCTTGTGCTGGCCAAAACAGATTTTTTTTTAATATTCTTTGACAAATGTTAATCTCATTTAGTTTCCAAGTAATAATTGGAGTCACCATAATTGAACTATTTAAACACAAAAATTTACATATAAATATGTTTTAAATAACTATATTATAGACCAAGTTTTGATTAAATATCATTAACAAATAGCGCGTATGTCATTTACTTAACACATCTTTGATACTAATATAAGCGCAAGTGTTTCTATCTGGCTTGGCATCATAAATTCAAACAAGTATGTATTATTTGGTTTAATTTCGTTATTTTCTCGACAATTGAGTTCTAAAAAAAGTTACATAATTTGAAAATGAATAAGTTTTTTATAACTTTGATAATCCCTATCATGCAGTAGTAGTAGTTTTAATGACCTTTGTTCTAATTTGTAGTTTGTTAAGGGAGAATCCCAAAATAAAATAATTAAATGTTATGAAAAGTATGTTCTCGTTCTTTATGTGATTGCAATCTTCTTAAGAATTATTTTCAAATAAGATCAAGTGAGAGTGAATATATTAAGATTACATTATTTGACATTTTGACATTAATACGTATTATGTAATACTCATAACATATATCATTGATATTATAGGTAGTTAACTATAATACTACAACAAATATTGTATTTGACAATAGCTAATAAACAGTATCTAACAATCTAGATCCATGTCCAAATTTGACACTAGTTTTACTTATATGCTTATCGAGAAATCATAATATACTTTTTATATTATGTCTCAATTCGTAAAAGTTACATTAATTTTCAATCAACTGACTTGATCTTAAAGAAGATAAAATTAATTTGTTTACAGTGATGGCCAAATTGAAGATTACGTTTTATAACATAATTATATTACTTGGTTTCAAGTCTAACGTATGTTGTTGGTTGGTCCCCTTGAAGAAACTACAAGTCAGAATTTCTCTCCGAAAATAAAACAATTACACATATCATCCTCTCAGTTTGACGCACCCTGTTCATTCAATATTCATGGGAACAGGCAAAATGCATCCAGTCACCCTATACAGCACTAGAGATTCTCCAACTGGCCTAACAATGCTCCCCTATGGAGTATTGGGTGACACTTGGTATAAAAACAAATCAGATGTTATGTTGGAATTTTTTCACAATATAATAGAATATTATGTAAGAAGTAGTTTTATAAACAGGTATCTAAATAGTTTACAAAAAGAGTTACATTCTATAATCCAGTCAATGGAGAGCAAAAAAGACTTTTGTTTTGCAAAAGATGATTTTTAAATCATTTTTATCAACTCTTTCTTATAAATTCATCCACCACTCTGATCCGGTTAAAGATACGATAACGCGGATAAATTTGAATTCAGCATCATTACACGATTTTTTCCGATGATCAGTTCCTATAAAATTATAAAAATTTGCAAATGGGCTTAGTTCTCAATTTTCATCTGAAATTTCGACACGTATTAAATACGTAATATTGTTTATTTTCGCGTCGTGTTCCAAACTTTTTTCTCACAAAATAAAATCAATTTCAACACGTATAATTCACAGAATACACACTATTTTTTCTTCAAACATATCTTTTTCATTTAAATTTGTGAATTTGTTGTTCCATTCGTCATTACCAAGGTAACTAATTCACTTTTAACATTGGTGCAAGGAGAAACCATTGGTGTTAAAAGTAACAATGGGCGCATTCAACAGATATGTGGTCGCTGAACATGTTCACCATTTTTCTGCTGAATGCACTGTTCACTGATCGGTCACATACCAGCTGACCGTAAAAAAAGTACGGTCAGATGTTCCTGGTCACATGTTTACGCGCGCAATATTTAAATTCATTGGATTTTCTTCTGCTAGGAGAAATAATCTAATGTCATCCATTATCTATGCAGTAAAACAAAATAGCATTTATTTACATGTCCAGCACGAAAAATAAATTATTTGTTGTCAAATATTATAGATATATCAATAAGTAAATTGATTGAAAAGTTAAATAACTACAACTTATTGTCAAATTATTAAAATTTTCTTATATTGCAATATTTTATTTGTTTAACACATAGCATAAAGGTTATTATAAAATTAAGTTTACAATTATTTGACGTTTGAACTTTTAACAATGTTGCCATAGAATTACATTTTTTAACACTAAAAACAAACATTAAGACGCCTAGTTTTAATATATGTAGAATAAAGAAATTGTGATTATGTTGTGTAGTTTTTAAATCTGAATAAGTATTGTATTAACAATTTTCTGTAAAATGAATTGACAAAGAAATATAACAAAATTTAAAAAAAAAATATAGTATTCCCTATACGTAAAACAGACTTCAAGTAGACAGCAACACGTTAGAGTAAACTAACTCTAGTATTTACAAAAATCTATTGTAAATAATATGGTATAACACAAATTGTTAATTATTTAAAATTATATATCCAAAATGATCAATTGACGAAAATAAATTGATTAACAATTTATGAAATTGTGTGTATACTATTTCTTTCAATATTGATAGAAGATATATCTGTGGGAACCTCCCATCAATAACAATTCAATTTAAACTTCAATTTTATTTTTATATTCACATAACCCTGAAATAAATATAAATCATTTTCCTCCATAAATAACCAAAACTATCAACTCATCTTCCCCTTTTGTCCACCCAATATAAACCACACAAGTTCGAAATTAAATATTTAACCATTTAATCCTGCGTCACGATTTATGACATAAAAATAAACAGCAACGCGTAATAAATAACCATTAACCATTTACGTATTTAATAAGTGTTATTGTCATCGTGTACTATGGTCGTGCTGCTTGATTTATCTATTTGCACTCTTGTGAATAGATAGGGGTAAAAAAAAAGTAGTTAGGGGAAGGGTAGGATCTAGTTTTACTAACCCGTACATCTAAAAACATAAAATTTTGGCCCTAAAATACAAGAAGAAATATATTTGTAGATTCAGATACTTATTATTTTTATAGAAATGTAAGTACCCTTTAAGAAAAGATGAATAATTTGGAAGATAAAGAATCTCATGTGTACGGTTGTTGCGTTGGTGTTCATTGAGCATGAGTTTGGGATCAACGGCCTATATAAATATGTAAATCAGATTATGTCCGAGAGTCACAGTGATATAGAGCAGTGGACCGAGTCTACGTGCCTTGTTGCGCTTATGTATAGCTTTGAGCACTTCACTAAATAAATCCGACCAGATACACACATACACACCGTGTGAAATTTACTTTTATTTTACCGCCAACGAAATGTTTCACAATCTGTTTTTAAAGTTTATCATAGGAAAGAAAATTATCATTAACTTACACATTTACATTTACCCTACTTCGCGTCGTGTTTTAGTCTTATATAGTTTAGTTTTTAATTCCAAACAAGTTTATAATTTTCCTTTAAAATTAGAAATGAAGCACGTATGTGTAATATATACAAGCCCAAACTCATAATAATTCGGCCGGTTTACTTTTTTAACAAATTATATAAACTACACAAATAGAAATGTCTACGAAATTCTTTCGGTTACTTTCAATATAAACTAAAAATTTAGAAATACTGTGAGCCAAATGACTGGAGATAATAGGTCAACCGGTATTTTAAGGATCATCTTCTAGTCCAGATTTAGCTTTTACCGAGGCTACTACCGAGACTCTTTACGTTTGGCATAAAGAAAAACAACTTCGTAAAAACCTTTGCGTATAGTAAATTCTACCTTGTAAGACATATAAAACAATACCCATAGGAAAATGTGCAGGGTTTAGGGATTCAATGCCTTAGGTTTCTAGAAGAGAAGATATTACTAATAAAAGTAATGTAACCTAATATTAAATGGCAGAATATTTGAATAAAATATTCAGTTTTTGTAAGTTTAATATCTAAACTTCTCACCTTTTTACCTCTCGCTAAAAGAGGTACTGGATTCATGCTAAAAATCGCATGTCCAGATTTTATTGAATAAGCACTAGAATCCAATTTTAACATTTTAACAATGATGTGTGTGTGTGTGTGTGTGTGTGCGCGCGCGCGCGTTTTTGTGTGTGTGTGTGTGTATGTGTGTATGTCTGGATGTTGGAGGGACGGTTTCTCAAATTCTATTAGACTAAAGACCAAATTAACTTCGTATTCCTTAAACTGACATTAATGGAAAGACATGAAAAGTATTTGGTAATAATTGCACAACCGGAAGTAATAGTTTCTTAAAAAAAACCTTCTAAATATTACTTTTTAGAAATTTATGTTATTATAAATATTAAAGAATACAAAATTCTCTATTCAGTACATTAAATATTTTTATTATATCTTCTATAGATTTAGAGATAGAGATAAATATATAAAATAATCCATTGTTCCATCAAACAGCCCATGGAAACCAGTTGAAAAATTAAAATGTTTGTAATTGACATAAATGTTAGTGTCAAAAATCCTGAGGCATTACTAAAGGCTTTTTTCTGGGAAGTACATTTAATATTTCTTATTTTATCATTAATTAAATATTTAAAATTATAGATAGCTGCCGCACGTTAGGCTGACACTGTCCTTGAATGCTGAAAACCTAAAATTCGTACTTGGATAATTCGGGATATAATAGTAATGGGGTCCTATACCATAGTCATATTTCAACTATCTTAAATAAGAAGACGAAAATATACATAAATTAATGAGTATTAGTGAAAAAATTTTCTTTAAATATTGACTAGGTCACAAACTAGAAGCGATTGAAGCTGATTACTAATTGGGTATGACGCGTTAGGTACTAAGAATTTGATTGGTCGCCTGATTTTAAAAAGGAGATTCGCGCGTCTGTAGCGGTCACGTTTAAAGGTTTATGAAATGTTATGTTGTTCTATGACCTAACAAAACATTTTACAATTTTGTGTTTCATGAATTTGTTTAATTATAACATCTAGTAATATTAACAATAATAATATCTTTATAATTAAATCAAATTAATAATAATATTAATTAAATTAATATTGAAACTTCAAAACAGCCAGCACTAGCGCCATCCGTCGTCATACTTTGTGTAATAATATTGTCAAACTGTTTCAATGTTCTATAATTTATTAGGAAAAAAATGCTTATTATTTACGTCATTTATACTTAATAATAATTTCTTCTTGAATATAACGTATAAGTTTTTATATACAAACATTTCAGCTATGCAAACCTGAAAAAAATTGTTCCCTCTATAACTAACAGTTTATCCCATTGTTTGTCGATCACTCGTTAGTATCTCCTATGTCACGCACAAATTCTTAAACTTTAAAAATTCATATCTCGCTTATTACGTAAAATTTTTAAGTCGCGTTTGCACTAAAATTCTTATTTTATCCTGTTCTTACAGAAAAAAAAAAAAATAAAAGAAAAATGGTATAGGACCCCATTATAATACGCTACTGTTATAACGAGGAAAAGACTCCGTCAACATCTAAAATTGGTATATAAAGAAAGGGGATTCATTTATAAGTGAAACAGTATCAGTGTCAACTAAACTGCTTACTATACAGATATTTCATCATATATCCTTCAAAAATATCGCCAATCTTGTCAATGAATTGAAAGAATCTCGAACATTTAGAAGAGTAGGAGAAAACTTGTTCATAGAATGAATTGAAAAATAAAGAATAGATATAATTAGAACTTTTTGTGTGTATTAAAAGTGTTAAATACAATAGATACTTGTATAGCCTAATATGAAAATGGCGAGCGGTATTGTGCTGACCATAACAGATTTTTTGCATAGGTTTTATAATTTGTTAGTTGAAAGTTCACTAAACTCACTTGTACTTTTTTAATTTTTAAAATTTAAGAATATTCCAGAGTTCCTTGAAGAGTCCCATTTACGTCTTTATAAATTTTATTAAAAATCTATTAGATTTATCACATTCTAATACGTACAACAATAATCTTTATACGCTTTCTACTTTTTGTAATGCTTAACAAATCCAGCAGTTCTAAAAAATGTTTTAATTATCTCTTAAATCGTATCATTGGTATCTAACGATTGCATCAGCATTGAAGCAAAACAATACCGGCCGCAAATCAGCTACCCTTTCTTGAATGTAGTTCTGTGGGTCACGCTCCCTCATAAGGGCATAACCAATGATTAGAATGATTTAATTTCTGTGAAACAATGGTCCGGTATTATCATATTGTTCCCATAAAACGCTAGCGGATCGAGGAACTCATATGCCCTAACGGGACTGTGTGTATATGGTATCATGTTCTGTTTCTACAAGATTTAGATCCAGATACACGAAGCTTGTAAGACGCACGCACACAATCATTCATTATTTATACATTTTTACAGCTAATACAGACGATTTACTATTCGAGATGAGATTTAATTGTATCCTCTTTGCTAATGATACAAAGGCTTCGTTAAGCAATAGGCAATCAAACAACTAATAAAGTACCAAAGAACGGAGAAAATGTGACATTCCATCCTACATCACTTGTTAACAAGTTGACTGCTTTCAAATATTACCATTTACAAATTCAGTTCAACATGTATAAAACATATAAATAAATATATTAGTACCTATATACACGTATAACCTAGAGATTTATTTTAATATAAATTGGACTATTCCTTGTCTTCATTAATTTCGTATTCTCAATGGATCCTGGAGAAAATAAGACCTCATATTTTATGTTTACATTTAATTGGGTAACTTAATAAAGACAAATGGAGTACATTGCTTTAATCTTTTCCTTCAAAATTCTGCTAAAGTTTGTAATCAAATTTCCAGACAAATTTATGAGTGTTATTTTGCACAGAACATAGATTCATTATAATAGAAACTAAGAAAAATATGATATAATAAAAACAAATATACTCTTGATTTATCGTCCGAAAGGACGAAACGATCGTCACAGAATTTTTAATAAAGTGGATAAATAAAGAGTATATTTTTTTTATTATAACTTATTAGAAATGTTCCACCAAGTACCGACTACAAATTCTCTCTCAATTATTAAGAAAAATATACTCGTACTAAGGAAACAAAAAATTTTTAAAACGAAATGGTAATAATTAAAGCCTATTTTTTCTATTTCGGTATCTTTATGAGCAGTATCAGTCTATGAACGAACTGAAAGTACGTCATTAAAAAGTTCTATAAACTCACTGTTTTTGACGCTTTTCATTTTCTAGAGATAGCATGACTGCTTTCAAAATTAGCAGATAAATGACATATATTTTAAAAATATTAACGGGAAGAGCTAAAACATCAAGTTATATTTCACATTTGAAAAAATTACCCCAATAGAAAAAATATTTTAAAAACAAGTTTCATAAGGCCTGTTATCGCACTCGTCATTTGTAAAACTTGGACTCGTACGTTAAAAGATTAAAACTGATGTTATTGATGTTATAATAGACCAATAAATATTATATTCAAACAACCAAAGTCATACTAGAGGAACCAAGAAACAAGAAAATGCTTATTGCGATAATAACCAATGTAGACTTGTCGATAAATTATTGAAGGAATTTAGTTCTATCGACATTTTAAATGAGAAAATTAGTTGACATTTATAATCAATATTATTGACATTAAATATTTCTTATTGATTTTTTTTATATCTTTCACTAAAAAGTATAAAGTATTGATATTGATTGTTTTTACATTAAGGCAAAATTCTTTCATTGAAAATCTTTTATATTACTCTAAGGTCCGGTTTTTCAATCGCTGGTTAAAATTTTAAATTCTAGTTAAGCAAACAATATTGCATCGTTTTATTGCCGGCAATTATAAATCTGTCATTTGACAGTTAATTTCGTTTCAATTTTATTTATTTACCTCTAAGATAAAATTTTAACCAGATATTGAAACACCGGCCATAAATTCTACTAAAGTTATATTTGGTTACATTTGCGCCATATATCTTTTAGATATCTATGTAGATAACACTTTCGAAATTTCTTCCAAATTAAGATAAGTGAACTTCCCCATAAAATAAATCATCTTTAGGCCTGTTTGCAATTTTTTAGCCACCCTTCAAATTCGCATATTTTACTATAAATCCCCAAATACGAAAGTACAAGAGAACAAGGAAATTTTCTCTCCTCAATTTCGTGTGGAGCTGATTGCTCGCGGCAGGCTATAAACCAGCTCCCTGCTGCCCCCTTTAATACTACGCCACTGGATCATCCGGACTTCCGTTTAACCAATATTGCACACCCGTAACGTAATACAGCAAAGGGATGAAGACACCCCATGTGAGTTATTTGTATTAGGGAAGAAAGTTTAGCGGGAAATTTGAACAGGGTGGGTCTTTTATCTTATGAAAGGGTGCTGATTTACGTGTTTCAAGTGGTTTAAATGGATTGAAATTTTATACTTTGTTTAATTCTATACTGATTGATGAATATTTCATACACTGGCTACAGGAAGTCTCTCATCAAAGATTTAATTAAGTACTACCTTCAATGGTTCTAGAACTCTATTATCAAAAATAATAGTTTTCCTCTGTTTTCGAATAATAACGACATATTCTAAAATATGTAACAAGTTTTGAAACAATAAAAATATTACAGTATAAGTACGTAATAGTTGTTTTATAAATATACCATGTTAAAATATCCAGAAAAAGTTTTGTAAGATTTTGTACGTAATTAAAATTCGCTAATCTATCTCTAGGTTAGTTGGGCAGATAGATAGTAGAAACGTGAAATAGTTAACGTTTTTGTTGATCAAAATATTGGACAGCCGACTATTTACCGAACTATACGGGGATGTAAAGAAAGTGTAGTGTGTATTAATTTACTAAATAGTGGGCGACCCGAACTTTCACCTCCAAATCGAATAAGCAAATTAACCCTCGAGCGGGCGCACCAATATTCATAACATGACCAGGCGCGGGGCGCACGGAGTGCGCCAGACAAAAGAAAGGAATATTATGACTATTTGGAACAACATAATATATCTTTACACATTGGAATTTAAAGTAGTATACATTGTTAAACTATATTCAATTTTTTTCTTTGAAGAAATAGCGTACAAAACTAGAAATAATAAAAAATAAACAAAAATATTATAATTCGATTTTATTCGTCCTATAATTGCACTTCGCAATTTTGATATAAAATATTGTTAATTGTGTGTGATTTGCAAACAAAGTATTATAAAGATGAACAAAATAAAAATTTAGATAGAAACAAAAATATTCAAACGAGTATATTTCTAAAATACTATTTGTCTACCTCCAACCCCAACGAATAAATTGTCGTTTCTATTACACCAACTGTAATGAAACTAAAAACAATGGTAACATATTGTGACCAAAGGTCCAAACAAGGAATAGCGTTAGTGACGAAACATACCTTCGTCCAATAACAATTTCATGACATTTTTGTTGAACTTGGCGCACTCAGTGAGCCTGCGCGCCCTCTCGAGGGTTAAATCGACAATTTAGAATTTTAAAAATAATTGTTAGCAGAACTTTTGTCAGAAATGATTTAGAAATATTTAAAATTTCAAAAGGAGATAATTTAATCAAGCAGATAGCGGTCCAGCTTGTCCAAATCTTTGGATGCTGCAAAGCATTGTAGAAGCCAAGATATTATAGAAAACAGATAGTATAATCCCCCACATTTTTGTCAATGGCGACTTACATCGCCCAGAGATAAATAGGACAAGGTTTTTTCTTAAAAAATGCGTGGCATTAAAGATAATGGTTTCCTACAGGTGTTATAAAATTAAATTTCTTATCTTTTTAGTTTATAGGAACTACACCATAACTCAACATTTCAATAAACAATTCTTTCTACTTGTTGAATAGGTCTAACTTTTCCTTAAAGGTTTTGTTACATACGTCAGATAGAGCTTACTTTTTCAAATAATAATAACATTTTTTTTTAGCCAAGACTGTACCTACATTGGCCTTTTTTATTAAATGTTCTATTCCTAATAATATCAATTAAAGCTAATTTATAATCCCCTAAGGAAACTACTCCCATTCATCCACTATCTCCACAAATCGTCATCATTAAAAATAAGAGCCTGTAATTCAAGGCCACGTCTAATCGCTAAGCACAATTGCATCTAATTTTGTAAAGCAATAGTTTGAGCTGATCTCATCAGGGTAGCTATGGTCTAGTTGAGTGTGTTTTGTCTGGATGACCGGATGCATACGTACTTCAGTTGTTACGATGCATCGTAAATTCAACAGTAGAAAACATAATGCACAGTAGGAAATCCGCCATTGGATGAATGGTAATCAACAGGGTGAGGTTATGACGATAAAAAGAATCAGAATGTTTTGCTTTTAGGTTAGAGAATTTTTTATGATATAAATTTTAAAATATTTCTCTATATGTATTCAAAAGTTTCCTCTTCGTTTTCGCAGTCAATAAAAACTGTTAGATCAATCTGACATATGAAACCTTATCGAGTCTGATTAGTCCAGTATAAAAATTAGGCTTTAATCCACAAAAGGTCGGGTATTTTTGATATTTGGATATGTTTTATATTTAAAGAGCTAATAAAAAAATTCAAGTTTTTGATATTGGTGCTCGTCCAAAAGCACCGCCATCTTGAAAAAAATAGGTATTAGGGTAATAAAAGTTATTACCGGTTATGTAGAACTTACAACTTTAATCTAAAACATTTTTTTCTATAACCAATAGACAGCGTTTAAAATCATTAGATTTTGTCAACATTTATTGAATTCAATTTTTGCAAGTAACATCTACCTATCCAACAATATTGAATTTAGATTTGTATTTGTACATCTCTACGGAATTTTTTTATTTTGTTTAAATGATGTATCATTTGTACATGTTCCTTTGTTTTTAAACAGTAGGAGTACAACATTAATTATTGTTACCTTATTAACGTACTAATAGCTGTTTAAAACAAGAGAACCTAGGCAAATTATTTCTGACTTTCATGTTATCCAAAATCTAACAGTGATAAAAAAAAAACATATTGAGCATCGCCATTTTAAAGAAAATAAAACGAAAGATATTTGTAAAAATGAGATTGGCAACCAGACATTAGACGCACACGGCCACTCGACCCCATACATTTTTATTGAAAATAAAAATAGCCGACTGCTGTTTTTTTTATAAAAGTAGTGTCATTTTACTGGCTGTGGTTGGCAATTTTTAGAACAAAACATAGACTCTAAATTTTGTAAAATGACTTTCTGATAACAGAAGTTATAAATTAAATTCTTTGTTTAAAAACAAGCCATAATAAAGCTTGACATATTTCGCACTGCTCTAAATCTTGTTAAAAATAATTACAAGTTTATCCTACCACGCCTTATGTTATATAAACACAATAAAAAACCGTCCATACATCCCGAATGTACCCCCTGTTATTATAATAGCACACGAGTACAAAATACTATCCACTGATGCATTTTCCCCTAGTCCAAACTATTATACACGTACTATTCGTATTCATGTGTGTGTGTCATTTATTTGTACACGCGTAGTCTAGAATACGCACGCTAGAGTAGAGCACTCTGGTCGACCAACCGTGTCATTTAGTTAAACGCTGGCAAATCGCTGGAAACTGTTTCATTGTAGAGTCACTAATCTTCAGTGTACATGGGGTACAACGAGTAGCTAATAAAATTATGTTAATTATAAGGGAGGTATGTTTTATACAAAGATGAAATGATGAAAATAATTAAGATGAAAATTAGATTTGGTTCTACAATTCTTGCAGTTAAAAATGTTCCAAAATTGAAAGAACGTAAAGTACAGACCAAAGAAATGAAAATAATATATTATAAATGGGTCCGCAAAATAACTATTTCAGATATATGAGCTATTTTCTATTATTAAATAGTTATTTATGCAACAAAAGTAAAAGTATAGGGGAGAAGGGGGTACATTCACCCACTTTTTGATTTAATCCAAATATCTTTAATTTGGTAAATATTTATTACAGTTTTAAAGTTCTAATAATTAGCTTAGACTGTATGCAACCGATTTACCGTTTGAAAACAAAGAATAAAAAATATTTAATTACAGTTATGATTGTTTTTAGAAAAGCCTGTAAATGGAAGAATGTACACCACCGGTAATAAAATATATACATATATGAAGATTTTTACAATTTATTGGTATAAAAAATATAAAATAATAACACACTTTGTGTTTTGTGCAAAATATAAACAAAAAATACTTTGTTTTATTTCATATTAATAAAATAGAAATTTATATTAAATTTATAGACGGAGGATGTTCTGGTAGTTCGATTTTCTTCGTAATCAAGCTTCTGTAGTTTTGAAACATGTCGGACTTATTAACAATCGAAATGTTTTCTACTTGCGAAAATGTAAATGTTGTATTTGATTCAAGTTTTCTCAAAAAACTTATTTCGTATTCTTCATCGTTCAATTCATTCATTACTCGAACAATATAATGCACAAGTGTTTTTTTTTTCTCACAACTACAAAATCATCCCCCCGCTCCCCTAGTCTTATTTCACGAATAGCAACATTTGATCTTTAGAGTGAAATAAGACACTTTTTACTCGAGTTGCATACAATTTCTTTTTACGTCTGTAATAAAAGTTTGCTAAAAAGTGCCATAACGTTTCATTATTTCACTCTTTTGTGTTAAAAAGGGCCCGTTTTTCTTACTTTTATTGGTTTAAAAAGACATACTTTATAAACCCATTTTATTGAAAAAAGTGTACTTTTTTAACAGACGTAAAAAATAATTATGTACCAAACTACCTCTGGAGAAAACGGAAGACTATATATAAATTTAGGCTATTTTCGACTTAGAACATACAATATTTAATAAGCACAACAAATGCGTTAATTTTTAACTGAATTTGTTTACAAGATTGTATTATTTATTATTTGTTGTTTTTTGCAGTTATAAATAATAGCAATCTTGATAAAACGTTAATAAATTCTGAAAAATACAATTGTAAATATTGAAAATAGCTCATATCTCTGAAATAAGCAATTTACGATTATAACTAAAGAAAAAAACCCCTTAACCTTAACAATAAATTTAAAAACTATATACGTATTTCGAGAACTAAATTCTCATCATCAGTAATTTAAAATTATAGATAAACTAGTCCATAAATTTAAAAATCGTCAATCCGTATTAGATTTCACAACTTTAACGCCAACTAATAATAAAAATAATAATAAATATATAACATTATCATATGATAATGCCACCAAAGGTTTAAATAAAAATTTTAAAAATCAAAATTTAACGGTAACTTATAAATCAAATAACACCATTATATTTTCTAAGAAATTAGGCCGTGTGCCTGAGTGTGTGATCCTTGTGGTGTACTCTCCACGCCAGTAATGAGTGTGGGCCGTGTGCATCGAAATCTGTGTACAAAACTAACTGACACACGCAGCAATGCTTAATATGCCGTAATGATACATTTATTTATTTATTTATGTATTTACTTAAAAAAATTATATATCCTTAAAATATGTCAATATTTTAAAATTATTTTAGTCATTTGACTTACACAAATCTCACAATTAAATTTTATTTCTTCAAAAATTGTTATAAATCATTTTGTTAACTTGTTAATTAAAATTACTTTAAGGCTTTATTTTAATGCTTAAGTACTCGCTAAAAAGTGCTAAAGGGATATTACGAAAACGAATACAACTTTAATGTTAATTTATAGTGTTAAAGTGAAGATAAAGTCCAAAGTATAATATGAAAAAGGCCAAAAGAAAGTAAGTCTTGTCTATTGTTGTATTTTTATTGGATAGTTATTTTATTATAAGACATGTTCAGTAATGTTTACAATACCGACAGCGAAAGCAGACTGTTAATAAAAATAAATTACCAAGACCAAATCCTTTGACTAAAAGGAAGTTAATAATATTTATCTGGGTATTTAAAGTGTATAATTATTGAAATATATCTTTATGCTTTTATTCCTCTTTCCGCATTTATTATTTGTTCGTATATCTCTATTTTCATTGCCCATAAAATTAGCAACGTAGTAATTTGGAAGGAATTAATATGTATTTACATTGCTTGCATTCACCATTGACTCTATCCTTTCTATCTCTGGTTATAAAATGAAAAATATATTCAAAGGTATGTTAAAGACAGTAAATTCTTTCCACTTTATTACTTGTGGGTGAAAATAAATTATTTTTGTGTAGGAAAAGAAATTTGATATTGGAAATTTTCTAAAATAAATGAAGAGAAAACTATTGATAATTAATAGTTAGATCCTATACAACAATTTAATTATTTTAAGATTCTAATACAACTTTTTCTTTCTACGGAGATTACAATAAATTAATTTATAGTTTGATGCCTCCTGCAGTAGGTATAAAATAAGAATGATTGTAAACATGAAATATAAGGTTTAATTAATCTTCAGTGTTTACTAAATTTTTCTTTAATGAATTGCTTAATAGAAAACATAAATGTTAGTAATTACATGCACTGCGAAAGATCCAGTAGTCCTATACAAGAATTTTTTTTGTTATAATGAAAATGAAAGCTTTGATTTTATACTATACATATACGAGGGGGTACTCAAAAATAACCGGATTTATTTTCTGGTGGGTGATTGGGCGCTAATTCCAACTTCTCCCGCTAAGTATCATTCCCAAGTGTCATTCTTGGGGATACATCTCAGCAGTCATTGTGATTTTTTTCATAAGCGCTCTGTGACTTGTTTGGCGATTTTGCAATGGCGGACATTAACGAGCAATGGAAATCAGAAGCAATGCTTGCGAGAGCTAATAAAAGATCTGGATCGATTTCTGCCTGTTCTTTCAATTCCTGGTACACATTCAAATAGTTGGATCTCGGGTCGTCGGAAAGCACACGTGGAACTAATTTCGCTGCAACACTTTTCATCTTCAAATTTGTAGACAAAATTCGTTGGCACATATTCCAGGATATTTCTGTGAGTTTTTCCTATTCTTCGATTCTTCTACGACATTTAGACATGATCATATCAAGGATTTTTCAATGCTTTCATCCATTTTGGAGGTCGAGAGCCATCCTGATCCAGGTTCATCTTTAAATGAAATTCAACAATAATATTTCTTGAGCGCAAAATTTGTAAACAATTCTTTTTTCCTAAGGTTATCGCTCAATTGCAGTTATATACAAGTGTTTCGCTTTTCGTATATTTACTTTGGGGTCCAAGTAACGGGTCTGGTGGGTGGTTATAAATCACCGCCGCTATAACGTATTTATCCACAAAGGGTGTGGAAATACTGACCGAGGCAACAAAGGTGTTTTGACTGCTTACTAGTGCTGTTACACTTTGTCGGTTTTTTTTTATTACTACCTCTAATTAATGTCCACCTATTAACTATTATGTACTGATGAACTCTAATAATAGCGAAGCACATGTCTATAGATGCAATTGAGCGATAACCCTAGGAAAAAAGAATTGTTTATAACATCTAACGTTTCGCCCAACATTTAATTGTCATTTTTCAAGTGAAAGTTAATTTTTGAATGTAAACACTATGAAAACCTCTGATGATGCCTGACACATTGTTGGGCTAAACGTTAGGTGTTATACCTACCTAGAAGACCATGGCCCAGAAACCCGAAAAAGTTCCAGCCTATGATAAATGCCGGCCATGAAAGCCTTAGTAATTACTTATCCATGAATTGTACTTTCTAGGATATTATGCTATATAATTTGTTATAATAATTAATTCAATTATTATTGTTATATAAAATACTGTCAAGTGTCAACTTGAAAATTTATTTAAATTAAATATTATTCAAACTGTTCTTCTGCATCTATTTATTTCTACAAACCCTTGCTTGTCTTAAAGCTTCCTTCTCATAAACCATCCGAAGCAATGAACCAGTTTCAGCTGCTGATTTCCATAACAGGAAACAAAACTCCAATGTCTGCTATTGCATAAATCGCTGAACACGTCAAAAAGCGCTTACAAAAAAATTTCACTGACCATGCAGATGTATCCCTAAGGATGACGCTTGGAAAACAGATCCATAAGGGTATCTAGACAGGACACCTACCAGGAGAAGTTGGGATTAGCGCGTCACAAGAGTGATAAACAAAGCAAATACACGTCAGATTGCTCTCAAATTTGATAATAGAATTCTAATCGTATGCATGTAAACGCACTTTAGTAAAATATGTAAAGATCGAAAATAAATTTATTTATAGTAAGCTATAACCTTCGTTCACAAATCATATGTAAATAAAATGAATACATTAAAATGTAAGTAACAAATATATTTTACAATTCATATTTCAATCATTTATCTATTCGTGTCATTATATCTAAAATCAATTGATCCTTACTGCTTCCTTAACTGCTGAATATCCAATAAACTTGTTCATCCACGTCTCATAATGCATAACTGCTTGAGATAATCTGCACTTGTCTACTTAAACTGAGGAACAAGTCGTTCGACATTACACCGGCCAGGTTAGCACAGAGCAGCACGGAGTAATTTATATTGATGTGCAGTGCATTTCGTTTAACAATGACCATAGGCGACGCGATGTGAAATTTAGTACAGCCATAGACGTTCGTCTGCTGGTGTAATGGGACATAAACGAACTTTACGTCATACGGTTTATGTCTGACACGTTATTGGAGCATGGGCGTACGTCACGAGAAGGATAATTGAAGAGAAATAAATGTTAGAAAACGAATTGGATTTACTCTTAATTAAGAATGTCGAACCACAATTGTAAAATTCAATTTATATAATTGTTTCGTCTTTGATTGCTTTCGTAATGTATAGTTATTAAAATAATTTCGAAATATCTCGGCGTTAATGTTATTACTACCAATATCGATAATATATTTTCGTTTCGTAAAATTTATGGTGCCAATAATTTTATTTTGGTTTCCCCGTCCATGAGTGCACCTTGACCTGCGGTCGAGGTCAGGCGGGCAGACAGCAGTGACCACTACACGCCAACTTGCTGTACAACAACCGAAATCAGAAAGAAAACCACTCTCGACTTCACTATAGGAACAATAACAATGACCAGAAACGGTTCACCTTATCTTTAATCCAACAGATATGCTATTAGATATAATTAACTAAATTTGATCAGATTCATAAATTATTCTTGCTGTATAATAGGTTATTGGGCATTTATTTATATAGATAGATGCACTTTACATAGTTATTAATAGTTGCACTAAAATAAATTTTGAAGGAAGAGGAAAAAATATATATATAAAAAAAAAGAATAAAAAAAAACGGTAAAATATATCGTCATCATTACCGATGTCTACATGTGTTGTAGATACTGGCACACCCAGAAATGGGTAATATGCCGTGATGATATATATATATATATATATATATATATATATATATATATATATATATTTTAGGAAGAATAGAATAATACAATGGCATCGGTGACCAAAAATTTGGTAGATTCAATGGCTCGTCACTTACTGATGGGAGAGCCAAAGGAAACCCATCAATATATTATATTTCATTGTAAAACATAAGTAAATGGTTTATTATTTTAATCTTCTAGTTATCGTACGGAGACTTTTTTGTCATGAAATTATGAATACTTTCAAAGTTTATTCCATGAAATATATAAAATAATTACGAGTAGGTATATTATTTGTTTATTTTTACCTTTCGTAAGGAATGTATTGTCTTTGGTCAAAAAATTTGGTGGCAGTTTTTAATGAATAAGCACGTTGTAGGGTCCATAGAATACGATTTTAATAATTTTACGATAATGTCTGCATGTCTCTCTCTCTCTCTCTCTCTCTCTCTGTGTGTGTGTGTGTGTGTGTGTGTGTGTGTGTGTGTGTGTGTGTCCGTTGTTACAAATTTTCTCCAACGATAACTCCAATACCATAATTCTAAAAATTATATTCGTTCGTATTCCTCTTCTTTACATACATTTAAAAAGCTGATTTGATTTTGGTTATAAATGGTCAACCGGAAGTTCCCTTATTTGAAGTTCTTAACAGTTTATCATTTTTTCACATTTTATGTAATTGTCAATATGAAAGAATATCTTATTATCTATACGGCGTGATTATACATTTTCCTTCATACTCAATTGATGTAGAATTAAAGAATTATATAGAGATTAACTTTCATAAATCATCCAGCTTTGCTATAATCATAGAAATAGCTGATATATTCAAATAATTCTATTTGACAGATGTCAGTGTCAAGTGCAATTTACATAGTGTATGTTCATGTTATAATTTTATTGAATTTATAAAGTCTTTTCCAAGCAGCTTTTGGTATGGAATTTGTAGAAATTAGTATATGTCCGTGTTAAAATTTTACTGCATATATAGAATCTTTTCCAAGGAACTTTTGGTATGCGATTTATACAAAATATATATGTAGAATTGATGGAAGGTAATGTGCTGGCCACATCAGATTTCTTATATGTGATAACGAAACGTATTACTTTTCATTTTGGGTTAGACAAAAATTAAATACATTGTGCTTTAGACTGCTCTTTTTCCTAAAATAGATTGAAACTATTGTCACACCGAGACTTTTTCGTACCACTGTTATGTACTTAATACAAAATAACTCTACTATTTTGCTATTGTGCATAACATTACCCATGTTAGTGTAATTTTATATGGATGCTCAAAATTCATGCGTGATATTCATCAAAGAATATATTACGTACATAAAAACCTGAAAGAATTTACAGAAATAAGTAGGTATATGTACTACCAATAGCTGTAAGGTTTGTGAGAACATAGACAAAATTCTTGTATCATGTCAAACTAGTAGCTATTGACGAGAAACAAGTATAACAGTAAAAATAGTTGCGCAGTCAATAAGTTCAGTTACTTTTTATGGTAGTTACTATTTTATACTTCGTTCTTATAGTAAAGAGCAAATTCAAATTTCTCTAGCACCATCATATTTACATCAAAACAGAAACCAACATTATTAAACGTCGCCTCTATTGTCATAATATTAACCAATCAGCCGAACATTGCAAATTAAAGGATAAAATTTACCAAACAATTTAACTACAGGGTTGCCAACTTAAATTTCAAACAATTAAACCCATTATTTCGTATAATTTGATATAATTTTCACCATCTCGATAACAAAGAACATAATTAAAACTTTGTGCAACCAGTTTCTAACTAGAACAAATGATTACAAAGCTGTGTAATGGCAGTGATTACAGCTATGTAAGTGAATTACAACACAATGGCCCTATCAGTCAGCCATCTTACCGATGTGTATCTGTTTCTGCAGTATGCCGTGCACGCTCGCTAGATTCCTTGGGGTGCACTTGCACTAGCATTAACAAAAGAATAGAATTAGAAATTAGGGTGGCCTTAGAAATATATGGGAGAATTATTTTTTATTATTTTACATGTTAAAATAGCACTGAGGAGATAGTAGCATTCTCTCCTTTATACCCGAATTCAGACATTGTCTACAAAATTTGCACAAAACTAGTTCTGAACACTTGAAAATTCCCAATTCCAAATTTTACCGGGAGAAAAACAATTGCTCGGACTTGCAGTCAAAAATGAAATTTATGAACGCCGACGATTCGACTATACAACAGTCTTCTTCAACTTGACTACTCTAGGCCTGAAAAAGACTATTGCATAGTCGAAACGTAGGCGTTTTTTTTTTCATTTTTCGTTGTCATTTTGTTATTCAAATCATATGGCTCGTACCACGATCACGGTTTAAACAAAAACGCTGTGTTAAATTCAAATTTTAAAATGTAATTTCACCCTTATGTTAGAAGATCGATTTATTTAAAAATATTTGTTTAAATACAAACTATGTTCTGCTTTAAAATCATATTTTAATAAATTTTATAGTAGGTATTTATTATTATCATTAAATAATGAAATTTGACATTTCTTAAAACAGTGTTTTGAATTCGCAACTTGAAAATATTTATTTATTTAAGTATTTATGTTATTTAATTATACATAATGGAAATATTGATCATTTATCTTTAGAATTTTCAAGCTTTTTTTTCCAAAAGAAGTAATGTACAATAACTTAATGCTATTAAATTAATCTTTATGTAATTACTGTTTCCACGAGAACAATTTGAACCGAGTAAATCATGTAAAGGATTTAGGAGTTATCTTAGATAGCAAATTAATCTTTGATTTGCACATTGATCATGTTGTTAAAAAATCATATAAAATTCTAGGTTTTATTTTAAGAATTAGGGATAAATTCAAAAGTAGTGGAACTTTCATATTATTATACTACTCACTTGTTCGTTCACATCTTGAATTTGCCGCTATTTGTTGGTCACCTTTTTATCAAATATACACTAATAGAATTGAAGGAATCCAAAGAAATTTTTTTGTACATTTTAAGTAACTCTATTGTGTTAACATCTCTACAAAAGCGTCGAACAATGATGGATCTAACCTTTTTATTTAAATTGTTAAACAATATCATTGACAGTCCAGCATTACTTAATAAAATATCATTCAGAATACCATCATATTCTACCAGATTACGAAATTTATTTGCTGTTTGAAGCTGTAGAACTAACTCAGCCGTCAATGTTCCACTTCTTAGAATGATATCCACATTTAATAACTTGTCAGTGATGTCTAATTTTCCTGACATATACAACTGTTCATTAAGAACTTTTAGGTCTTTTATCTTTAAGCACTGTATTTAAAAAAGTATTTTCTGTAAATTTAAAATGCTTTTTTTGTTGTTATTTTTCACTCTAACTTTATTTAACTTAATTTGATTTAATTATGCACCTATGTATATAAATATGTTTATTTGTATTTGTTTTGGCAATGATGTAGTAATTTTTGTATGTTATTAGTGCTGCACAGTTATTGGTACTTGTCCTGTTGTGCGGCATCCTTCTTATAAATACTTAAATTATTAACAACAAACTGTTGAAAAACTACAAGAGTAGGTAAAACAAACATCAAACAGACATATTGAAATTAGGCAGAATCATAAGCTAAAACGCAGTATCTGATTTGTAGTAATAAGCAAGAACGCAGTAACTACATGTAGTTATAGTGTTTTGGTTTAAAATGTAAAAGAGACTGCGTTTTTATTTATGAATGAGGCCAACTATGTAGATAAAAAATGCAGAGGGTTTTCTTGTTGTAACTGCATTTTTGCCTAAAAATTCAGAATCTGCAACACCTACAGATTAAAAACAGATCAAAAAATTAAATAGGATATTTTGCACTTACTTCATTCTTGTCTACGAGGGCAGTGCAAGTCCGAGCAATTGTTTTTCTTGCCGTTTGCATCTCCAATTCTAGTACTGGTTAGATTAGGTTATGTTACGGTTTGTTTAAAAAAAAAACAAACATCAGTCTTTATAAGTTTAGATAAATTCACAAGGCGTTGTGATTGTTTTTCGGGATAGGAAATTTTCAGGAATACAATTTGGTCAATGCTCGAATTCTGGTATGGAGTGCAACATTTTTTTTTTGCGTGGAGGTGATTAACAAAACAATTTCATTTTTAAAATATAACTAAAATTACGTAGAAATTTTTAGATAAACAATAGGATGCATATCTCTCTAATACACCGAAGCAGGTACATTAAGATTTTGTTCTCTCCGTGGGACTTTTTCTCCATTTGACGTGAATAAATCATCGTGTATCAGAGATATGCATCTCGATCTCCAAACCTTTAATCTAATGGCTTTCTTCTGTGAGATTTCGACGCGGAAATATATGGCAGTCGAACAGTCGAACTTGAAAGTAAAAACAATGGGACGTCGTACAATATGAGCGTTATTAAATCGCCAGGGAACGTACTGTACTCGTACCGTGGGCTAAAGACAAGATTAGTGTTACAATAACTTGCCCGCCAGCACTCACGATGGCTTCATGTTGCTGGCATTTTGCAATTTATTGTTGCTCTCAATGCATAATATTAGCAATACAACGCAAATTTGCTCTTGATTAAGATTTAATCACAATGATGTCGGAGTTGGTTCACAATCGTTAAACAGGAATTTAAACGTTTTGGCAATTTTCGTTTCTTGAGATACTTTCAGTTGGTGTTACAAATCGGCTGGAATTATTGCGAAGAATGATTCAATAACTGCATTTGCATTTCATTTTCTGATGAATTGTTCCGTAAAATTTACAATGTTTCAGCTTCCATTTCTCTCATAGTAAAGTTTAATGCCCAGTTGCACCGCTAACACTTAAAATTTAAACTTTGTTTTATTCAGTTAGCCAATTCAATTTTATACTATAATTAAAAAATTATTCGACAGGAATTAACATTAATTTATTTGGTTAACTGAATAAAACCATGTTTAAATTTTAAGTGTTAGCGGTGCAACTGGGCATAAGTATTTTTATTATATGTAGGAAAAATTTCCACGGTATTTTGATTAGAATATTTTTGGCAGAACTTAAGTATATAATAATAAAACTTAATTGGAGTCTAAGTTTAGTTAAGGTTTAGGGATTATTTAATTAATAATAATAATAATAATAATAATAATAATAATAATAATAATGATAATAATAATAATAATAATTTATTTGGCTAAAGCGATCCATACAGCAGATATGTAGCAAGTCAATAAATAAAATACATCAATAAAATACATCAATAAAATACAGTGACGAAATTAAACAGTATCATACATATATTCGTTCACACTATAATATGTTCTATCAATTAAAAACTGTTTTAGTCTAAATTTAAACAAATTGTTTGACTCAATAATTTTTATGGAATGAGGGAGTTTGTTAAAAAATTTAATACCCATTGAGAGAGGGTTGTTGGAAACTAATTTCAACTTATGTTTTGGAGTAATAAAATTCGATTTGTTTCTTGTGTTGTAGCTATGTATGTCTTCATGTGTTAATATTTTACTAGAATTTTTGCGTGTAAATAATATTACTGAAAAAATATACATACAAGGTACAGTTAATATTCCTTGACTTCTGAAAGTATCTCTACATGATTCACGATACTTCAGATGAAACATATTTCTTACAGCGACTTTTTGAAGTTTAAAAATTCGTAATGCTGCTGGCATTAATAAGAACTTAAGTAAAGTTTTCCATAACTTTGTAAGTATGAGCCAAGAATAGTTATTGTTTGCTGCTTCAGTAATATTGATTGTTTATGAAGTTATTTTCGATACAATAAACTGTTGAAATTAGTTCATATAATCATAATATTATTATCAATCTAAAACCACTTGGTTACAAAAAAAAATACAAACAAATTTACTAATTTTAGCATTAATAATGTCTGTTTCTCAAAAATATTTACAAACAAAATAACATACAATGTAAATAAATTAGTTTTACTGCTATCTGTATATTAAGCAGACTGACACACCAAGCAATGGGTAACTTATCGTGATGATATACGAGTATACTTATTTAATTTAGTTTACTGGTTTTACAGAAATAATGTAATTTTAAAATGTATACTGTTTCTTATAAAGTTAATAAATAAAATTAGTCTTCTCAATACCTACCTACTACATTTGTCATTCGCTTACTTACTGTGTCTACACTGAGAAGTTAGAAGACTAGTTATTAAAATCTAAAAAATATAAAAGTACGTATCATTAAAAAGAGATATTTTTCATTACTTTTTTCTTGTAATTCTCTGTAACTAAGGAGCCTGGACGAAAAAGAGTATACAAAAAACTCCACCAATTTTCTTTCGATACATAATATTCATTTTTCTTTTGACTAGAGAAAAAAAATCTTTTGATGTTCATATTGATTTTATATAATAATTAAAAGGAAAAGACATTTATATTGTAGAAAACAGGGCAAATCTTGCAAAAAAAAGTTTGCTGAATCATTTTGTGTAACTAAAAAAACTTTAGGCTAATTTTGTTGAATAATTTTAAATAAATAAATCGGAATTTTTCCAAATACACATCTTTACTTAACCTAACGCACAAAACTCACTTGAAAAACTCTGACCGAGTTTTCTGTCTTAAATTAGGTTATTGTTGTTTTATTTAGAGAAATATTCAAACTAAGTAAGCTATTCAACAACGGTCCTGCGTTTGAGTTTTCTGTTATTTTGCATAAGTCCCGGACGTTACTAATACCACGTCTCATTTGGGATTTTTTAAACAATCTCGAGTTTGGGACTGTAGCTGCGTGCTAAAAATATAAATCGAAATTCTCTTATTCAACTATATGAGAAATGGCATGATTATACACATTTTATATGTAAATCCCTACAGTCAAAAAATATGTATCATACATTCAACTTTGAAAACCCGCTGACATAAACAGTTTGCATACACGACACCAACATATCACTACTCGTAGTTGCTCACTGTTCAAATATTAGTTCCACAAGTGTCACTTCTATTCCTCCACAGCTAATACAAATCTAGTGTAGGTTTTTTATTTTCACCATGTATGATATATTGCATATCGACAACTCAACATGCATGTAAGCCTCAGCATTATTTATCGAGTGGCTTAAGCTATATCGATTTACATGGAATTTTTATAGCTGTTGGTAGTGATCGGTGATCATGCGATTGGTCGCCCTTTGCATTTTTGACTCTAGATTAAAAGAGTAAGAAGAAAGTTTTATAAAATTAAATGTTGCACTACTGATTTTGAGATGCTTTTGTACTGAAATACAACAAAATTATAAATGGAAACGTCAAAAATTTGGAAAAGAACCCATAACTTACAACCAGAAATGCAAGAAAGAATAAGAACAATTCCGAAGTAAAATTAGGGAGACAATGCTTTATGCTCACATTAATCACACCAAAAAAATTCTAAAATAAAATAAAAAATCCGAAAAACTATCCGAGATATGGAATTCAATTGATCTCTTTAAACTCGTCTTCGCATTTGCAAAGAATTTATAAAAGCAATTCAGACAAAATGATTAGTGCTACAAATTATAACAAATATAAAATTTATTAATAAATATTTCTAATAGTTTAAAATTTAGCATTTTTTAAAATTTTAAAACCGTACGGTGGCAAACAATATCTATACCTACTACCACTAAATCAGTACAACAGAAGAGCGAATTCGCGGGTCTAGAATAACAAGGTTCTAAATGCAAGATAGTAAAATAGATAAAAATTATTTGAAATATTAATTCGCTCTTATTAAATACATTATTGTTACCGAATTACTATTTTTTAACTCTAATAATTGACAAATTCTTTGTTGTATTCTTGTATTCAACTATTACAACTTATTACAATTTAATGATGGGGGTGATTCATTTTTGTTCATATTTTATAACTTTGTCGTAGCATACTTTGCGTTGATGGAGATGAGATGATGAAAGGACACACACAAACATCCATACCTTACCGGGATTCGAACCAGGGGCCCTTGAATCGTGAGTAGGCTACGTTGCCTACTACATCAACGGGGTCGGTTAACATTACTAATTGTTTAATTCTGTTATAAGAAAAATGGAAGAAAAATTACAATCGTATGCGTTACCGAAAAAATATTAGAAAAATACGCAGTTAGAAATATAAACCTCAATTTATTTTTTTACATCTTTCATGGGATCAATGTTATGTCTGCCCATATTTAAACAAAGAACTCTCAATACGACGTAGAAAATTATTTATTTTTATTAATAAAACATTCATAAATTTATGCGCTAAAAATAATAGTAATAACAATAATAAAACAAATTTAAAAATAATGAATTTCTCATTGGAAAAATATCTAAATTCATTTTAATATTGTTTTATACCATATTTCGTTTTGCTCCATCATTACAGCCATCATTGTTTTCAAATCATTTCGCTTCTCGACGCTAATTTTTTAATCTCTTTACCTTCTTAGGTTCAGAAAATATATTTTTTAAAGTACTTCTATCTGTTCTATGTTGCAGATAGATCTGCGTCACTACACGTTTGATTCAATTTTTGGCAGAAAGAACATTGTTTCTGTATCTCGAAAAAAGGCAGCAATGTATAATCTGATATGAGAGAGAGAATATGGCAGATATAAGCTAGTTATGCAAAAATCTCATTTCCAAAATTTTGCAGTTGCAATCTTGTTATTCTAGATACACGAATTTATTGAATTTGTAATTTATGTCACGGAAACCATTTTCTCTGATCTTAAATCAATTAATCAATTATTAAATCAATGGCATCCGCTGGGAGCGATTTTCGATGCCCACACTAAGCAAATAAACTATTCCTAATACTGCTTTCTCTAAACTAGATGGGTATCGTCTTCTGACCACCTTCAACAAAACCAAATTTAATTATTTCCTATTTTAATTACTCGATTTACTATTTTAATGGGGGTCATTTGTCATTCGCTTACATACTGTGTCTACACTGAGAAGTTAGAAGAGTAGGTAGTTATTAAATTCTTAAAAATATGTTGTGGCCAGCACAAGATTTCTCGCCATTTCCATATTAAGCTATATAAGTATTGCACATGTTTGACATTTCTGATACTCACAAAGACACATTTCTTCTTTATATATTTTTTAATTCATTCTATTCACTCTTATTCTTCTAATGTTCGTGATTCTTCCAATTCATTGATGAGATTGACGGTATTTCTGAAGAGTATATGTAATATATGTATCTATGATTATAAATATTTAATTAATAATAAAATAAGAAATATTAAATGCACTTCCCAGAAAAAGTCTTCAGTAATGTCTCTGGCTTTTTGACACTCACATGTATCTGTCAATTACAAACATTTTAATTTTTCCACTTGTTTTCCATGGGCTGCGAGCTGCGAGATACATTTACAACTTATTATTTTATATCTTTAATTCCATAGAAGATATAATAAAATTTTTAAATGTATCGGATAAAAATTTTTACATTCTTTAATATTAGTGAAAAAAAATTTCAGAAAATAATATTTAGAAGATTTTTTTAAAGAAACTATTACTTCCGGTTGTCCAATTGATACCAAAATCTATTCAGCTCTTCCCAGGAATGTCAGATTGAGAAAACTGCAGTTAAATATTTTTTAAGTCTTATAGTATTTGAGAAACCGTGGTTCCAACATCCACACACACATACACACACAAGGCCATCATCGTAAAAATGTTATAAATGGATTCTAGGGACCTTAAAACGTGCTTATCTACTAAAATCTGGATATGCGATTTTTAGTATGATTCCAATACCTCTCTTAACGAGAGATAAATATATAAAAGATATTTACATGAAATCGTTCTTTGAATTAATAATAATGTTTTAGAATTAATTTCGCTGAAATGTAAAACTAAAGATGGAAATAATTTTATGAGCAAATGTTTAAGAAAACAAATACAGTTATGCACTAAAATTATTTAATTTATGTGGCGAAGGGTCACAAATGTTAAGCATAAACATATTTCAAGAAATTAAGAAACAATATTAATCGTAGAAAAAGTTGCAACTCTCATTATTGTTTTGCGCAAAACACTTTTTGTTGAATAACTGTAAAACATTTATATTCTTCATTTATTTATTTGTTTACTATTGCGTTTCTTTCTTCATTAAAATTACTTGTTCTTTTCTGGGTCACATTTTCCAAACCTATTTCATTAAAACAAACAGCGATTATGAAAAATGCTCTCTTATATTTCATTGTAACATGTTATTGTGTATACTCTTATGAAAGATGGACTCAATTTTTAACCGAAAATATAATAACAGGCCAGTAACCTAGAAACAATAAGTGCCGGTAATTTAATGCATTGTCAATATATGCAAACTGCTTTTGTGTGCCCAGAGGAATATCTTTATTACGATATTATAAAGAGAAATTTGTTCAGTTGGCAGTTGCATTACGTCGATCTGATGATTCATAATTAAATCATCTCACATTCGACAGCAATCAAATTAGGAAGGAATTCCGTGTTGCTTAACCCACATATAAAAAAGATACATACAAATATCATCCATTAAAGCTGGGCAGTGCTTAAGTACATTTATAGGCCATCCAGCGAATCAAGCGGTTTACGTCATCGTTTAGGGATTTTTGAAATTTTCTTTATTTTTTTAAATATATTTTATTAACGGTATTTTATTGATTTTTTTATTATTATCATGTATTTGACACCTTTAATAGAAATAATTATATTTGGATATATTATTATTAAGTAAAATTTTGTAAATTTTTGCAAAATGACGTTTGGTTATATTTTTTTAATATTGGTAATTCTGAACATGTATATTACTAAATATTATATGTCTATATTATACTTTTCAACGTGTATTGTGATTTCATTTTGTTTTTGGTTTCGTTGTTGATTGTCAAAATGTCAAATGCTCTGTCATGTCAAATTCAAGAGCTTGTAGTTAATTTATTGACTTATTTTGAAAATGAAAAATAGATTGGTGGGTTTTTACTTTCACTGAAATCTAATATTGAGGTAATATTTGGTTCTATTTGTTAGTAATAATTTGAAAATTAAATCTTTATATGTACAACGTGTGGCAAACGCTATACGCAATGTACAGAAACAGTGAGAAATTGTATGATATGCAGTATTCTGTATTTTTTTAAGGATCTCACATAATACTAGATAGTTTGTTGCATATACTACAAGAATGAAGTATTTATAACGGCGTAAGCAGTATCGTTCGGAATATTTTAAATAAAATTGGATTTCGCTGGAAAAATATTATACCAGATGTGTTTTTAAGAAAAATTTGGGTTTATGAAGGCAACCCATAGATTTTAATCCGTTTTACATGCTCATGTAAACTTTTTAACATATGACGTCATTGTTTCTAGTGATATTGTATTTATGACGTAAACCGCTTGATTCGCTGGATGGCCTATATATGTATAAGTAAGAGAGATCAGGGCTAGTTGTCACAATTATTGCTATTTAATTTTTTATTAGGCAGGGTTTACAGTTACACTTTTTATCGTTTCATAGTGTGTATCCTTAGCTAATTTTTATATGAGAAATGTAAAATTCACAAGGTTTTTTAATGTTTTATTAAACGAATTTAGAATATGAAGAATAATGGATCTTATGCTGCAAATTCTTTTATAATAGCAGTGGAAAATTTAATTTTATAGTGTTAAATAAAACAATGGCAGTTAAAACAAAAAATATATCAGCATAAGCAATGAGTATCCCTCCAGATAAAAAAGTACCACCAGGTAATAACAAGAAATGTCCCAATTAGAAAAGTTTAAGTCGCCTTCAAAGTCAAGTAGAAAAATGTGGAGTAAACATGTACAATTGGGGGTACCAAATAGAATCCACTTTATGTTATTGTGGTCAAGAACAAAAAAAAATCTGATGTGGCCAACACAAAACCTCCCGCTATTTAATTTTTATTAATTTAAATACATACCTACGTATTTAGTAATGCTTCAAACTATATTTTCCATTGCATATAACCATTGCTTTATTTACGATTTTTATTATTATTTAATATGTCACTATTATTAATTTGAAGTGATTAGTTTTTTGACGTTTAACTGTGTAACAAAGGAAATGTGTTTATCTTAGGCTTCGGGATTAAAAAAAGAAAAATGATTTTTAAATTTATCTGTAAAATATATAGAAAAAGTATTAACGTATACCTGTACAAAATTCAATAATCTATAATTTTCATAATGACAAAATGCGAACAAATGGCATTTAATGGTATTTTTTGAAGAAAAACCATTATGAGCTTCAAGTAAAGTGCCATTTCTGTTTATCCGATTTACAGAAAAATCTAATGGCTTCTTTTCGTATTAGAATAGGGTAGAAATACAAGGTTTCAGAATTTTCTGAATGATAGTATTTGAGTTAGAACGAAGACAAAATTCCTACACATACACACATACACGCACACACACACACACACATACACACACATACACACACATACACACATACAGACATTATCATGAAAATGTTAAAAATGGATTCTAGGGACCTTAAAACGTGGTCATTTACTAAAATCTCGATATGTGATTTTTAGCATGATCCCTATACCTCCCTTACCAAGGGTAGCGGGAGGTAAAAAAAAGGCCCATCTACTCATATGCGCCAACTTAGAAGTATGTATGCACGACAGAAGATCTAGGTAAAAAGGTAAAATAACACCAGCTGCTCTAAACTTTGCAATTTTCTGGATGACTTCCATTTAACTAGACCACTTCTCTGTCAGTTTTTGCAGACGGTTTTTCCCCTGGCATGAAGGAGAGAATCTCCGCAGAAGATGCATCCTCGCCGTCCTATAGTTCCGCCTCGTGATGCATCAGACGTAGTAAATTATATAAATACCAAATTTGATGATGTTTATATGAGTTTAATTTGTACGCATACATACTTACATAACTAACATAAACCAGAAATTAATAACAAAAACAACAAGAGCTCAGCTGACTCACTCCATTTTCATAAATGCGATCCGGTATTTCACTACTGAAAATCAGTCACTTTAATTTGTCAGGAACGAGAAATATTTCTAGAATGGTTAGTAAGACTGTTGATATATGTTATATAATATGTATTTCAAATAAATTAAATATATGTATAATGTATATGGTTTGGACACGAAATAGTAATTAAGGTACCAAGGGTTGTTATAAGGGCAATAATGCCTTCGGTCAACGTACTCGCCTCGGGCCAGAGGCCCTCGACAGTACACTGTTGACCTCAGGCATTATTGTCGTTTAACACCCGTGGTGCCTTCAGCGTTTTATGTCTTACTAGAAATTCATAATAAACATTTTATCTGCCTAGAATTTATCAAACAAAAATAATAAATCACAAACAACTTACACACAACTTACAAAGTAGTCTGTGAATGCGGTATCTAGGAACATTTTGTTTCTGTAAACAAAGCATTTTTTCAAACAAAAAATATATTTCTTGTGGTATTTTTCTGTCAATATGGACGAGCAATGTTATTGCTAAGAATAAGAAGTATGCCGGTTTGTATTTGTGATGAAACAAATATGATTATAAACGACTACAATTCATAATGCTTCTTAACCTTAACTGCACTATATGTATCAGTATTATTAATCTCAGTTTGTTGTCAACATTACCATAGCAACTTAATACGCCCTAGGGCATTATTTACTCAATAACGGACCTAATGTTGAGGTTGTTATAAAACAATAACATACTAGTAAGACATTAAATAATAAATAGCTGTAAAAATTACACATGTCAATTTTTTTTTATGCAACAGCTTTCTTATAACTGACCGTAAAGCATCAATTGTATATTTTGACATAATTTCTCAGTTAATTTCATGGATAAATTTATTGAATTACTCGTATTTACAAATGTGTAGAGTTCAGTGACATACTCTTCATTATCGGTTGTCGTTTCGATTTCCCATGAATTCAAACTTCTTGCCATCTCGTACAATTCCTCATAATTTTCTCATAACATACTTCCTGGTAAAAATCCCCATTTCTCTGTATGTATTGACCGTCGAGGTAGTATTTCATTCACATTTCCATATTTTGCACGGTTTGCAAATAATCTTTGTTAGGATCGTGCGCGGAGCATAGACCACGGCAAATGTCTCTGTCTCTGTCTCTGAGAATTTCTCCGACTTCAGGTCCGTTTGTAATTTACGATTGCGAATCAGGTCAGTGCGATTTACAGTGCATAATCCTGCTTATCTCACTCCTGCTTCTGTTATGCCTAACCCGCACGCAGGAGAAACACGCGACGGTATTTTTAACTGCAGGAAATTGATTTAAATATTGGGTCATGAGTTGATTAAATTTAGGAAATGGCAGGAATATTGGAATGCTTTGGAATTTAATGGAATTGCTTGGGATCGTGATGGATTTATAAATATTTGTGAAGCAAATTGAAATACTTTTCCAATTATTAAATTTTGGAAACCTCAGGATTAATTCTTAATCTACGTCCGATGTCGCATTCTGGCATTTAGGATTTAGGTCTACTTCCGAATATAATTACGAGTGTTACACTACTGATATAGGCATAATGATTTGTTTGGGAACACTTTTTAACAACGAAAGTGAATTATAGAATTCGATTTAATTTGATGCTTCAGATCAAATATTAATATTATATTTCACAAAATAGAAGCTAAGAAGCTATTCCTTGACAGTATATTTGATAGTTTGCTCAAATTATAGCAACGAACATGATTTTTTACTTCCTTGTACGAAGTAAAGGAAGTATTGTAATCGCAAAAAAAAATCGGTTTCCAGATTTCAACGGAAATATCCATTTTGACCATCCCTGAATCCATTTTGACTAATTTCGTCGTGACGTCTGTACGTATGTACGTATCTCGCATAACTGAAAAACGGGAAGCCGTAGAAAGTTAAAATTTTGTATTTATGACTGTTATAACATCTAGTTGTGCACCTCCCTTTTTGGTCATTATATAACTTTCGGAAGTGGTACTTTACTTGAAGCCTATAATAGATTTTAATGAAAAACTATATTAAAATATAATCCAAAACGTTTCAAATTTGGTGTATAATACTTTTATATCAATGGGAATAACATAATAGATTTTGATTAAAATAGTTCAACAGGAAGTGATACTTTATTTGAAGCTGTTATCAGTTTTTCTTGAAAAAAATGATATTTTAATTTTAGATATAAATGCTTCAAATAAACGTTTTAGAGAATTGAATTCTGCGTCGAAAACATCAAGTATGATTAAATTAGCTCTTTGTATAAGCGAGATATGTAAATTTAAAAATTATGTACTTTTTGGTTTCTGAGTTTTTAATGTCAATGTCAAATAATGTCAAATACGTGCAAGTTTATGATTGGGTCTGTTATAATAAATATTTTAATTAACAAAATATGTATAGTTTAACAGGCGTACAAGGAAGTCATATGGTGTCCACATCAGATTTTTTAATTACTACGCGTCAACTTCAATGCTTAGTGTACTCCTACAAAACCCTAAAATCTAATGCTTTTAATAATGTCGTCATTTAGGGTATATAAATTCAGGATTTAGATATTAGGGTCATAAAAGTGAAATATCGGACACAGCCTTACGCACAATGGTTACTTCATTAATAAACTAGAATAAAACTAGAATTATTAAAAATTAAACAAATGGTTCACATTTTTTAGAATTTTATTTTAAATATATTCAAAGTAGTTGCCTTCAACAATATCATAGTTTCCCATTCTTTCCTTCCACTTCTTAAAAGCTCTCAATCATTTTTTTTTTTCACTACGTAGTATCAATAAAATGTCATCCTAATTCCGAAAAAGAGAAAACTACTACTACTGGAACTATTTTTTTAACAAACAGTTGTGTAAGTAAAAACTACATGTAAAATATTTTGACCCATACTTCGAAGGTCGTTGATATTGTATTTGACCAAAATGGATAAGAATATTAATAAAAGAAGAAATTGCAGCAACCGTTATTATGTCATTCATTATATATTTTATATTTTCAGATACTCTTTTAGACTAGGCGTAGGGTGAAGTTACAATTGTGCAGATTCAAAATTGAAAATAACCTGTTACAATATACTCAGTCACACGATTCAATAAATTTTCTTTCTATTAACTAATGCCATATTGTCTACATAATTTGATTTCATATATCAAAAGTTTTTCAAACGTACCATGTATAGTTTGTGTCAAGATAAATGCACACTGACTTTTCCGCCCATTTCAGCATTCATTAGGTTAAACGATTTGCAAGGGTAATAGGACAGAGAGATATTCACAATTTTTCCCAATTGTCAAATTTAAAACTGTAAGTACAAATTAGGTATTAAAATTCAAAATAAAGTTACTACAATATGTATATTACAATAAAATGTTTATATTTTGTTGTTTACAAATCAACAACTTAAACAAGAATAACGTAAAATAAAGTTTTGTGAAATTTATATAAACGAAATCCGCTCCTGGCCCTCGATGTAAGCAAATATCCCGGGGTGTGGGTTAGACAAGCTTAATAAGTTGAAGTCAATGTGCATTTATCTTGACACAAACTGTACGAACGCATTGTGACCATAACTTGTTAAAATTCATTCCCAGTCTTTGAGTCATTCGATCTTCCCTAGCTTATTCAATTTCAAACCAAATACATTCCTAATATGTCCAATAAATATAACGGTACTACGGCCCAATTACTGCAAATAACAGATGCCCATATACATTACAAGTTCGCATACATTTCTTCTATTTATAATTAATTCCATTTCTGGTAGCGAAAAAATTATTTCCAACCAAGTTGCAGATGATGCAGAAAGTACTAACCAAATAATATTGCTTTTTCTTTTCCAATATCAAATATCACGTCATCAATCAGTAATTTCTCCATTCATCTTTCTCCAATTTATAATAAAAATCTCGCTATTGTCCTCGATCAGTGAAAAATCAACTGCAATGTGATAATTTCACTTTCCAAACTTGCATTTGTGTGGCTCGTTACAATACGTTACTCAAACCTTATAAATACGCGGTGAAATGTGATACTTTATCCATTAACATCGAAAATTTACATTTGTAATATGGGTTTAGTAATTAACATTTGTGCAATGTACTTCCTATATGTTGAAACTGACAGAGATTTAAATGATACAAAGTTTAGCTTGGTTACGACGTAAAATATTAGACCATTTTTGTATGCATTCAATACTTCAGTAAATCTTTCTATATATAGTAGCATTTCATATTATGTTACTGAATAAATCTAAAATCTGATCCTCTACTAAACTATAGTAAAGAAAAGCGAAATATACAAATTTTCTTAGACTAAACGTAGTATGACCAATAAAGTATTTCATAATAAATTATATCTTCACTTTAACACTTCAAATTAAAATTAAAGTTGTGTTCGTTTTCATAATATAACTTTAACTAATAAGCAAGCACTGTAGTATTACTTTAAAATGAAAATAAATCCTTAAAGTAATTTTAGTTAAAGTTTAAAGTGCGCTAGATTATGAAAACGGTCCTTACTGCATTAGTAACAAAAAAATAATTCTTTAATGAAAAATGTTTCAAATTACAATTAAAGTTGGCATTGTTTTCAAATGGTCTTTACAGAGTACGATCACGTCACGTTAACATCCATGTCAAAATCAGCTGAATGGAAGTAAACATCTGCTAGTAAGTAATAATTTTAAATTTTGTCTGAAAGTGAATCTGCAGGATCTGTATTTGACAAGTGATATGTTTCTGACGTTTCGTTATAGTCATTTCTGTGTAAATAATACATTAAATAACAAATGTGTTATATTAAAATCGTATAGTACCTTGTGTATTTGAAATGACCTCAATATAATATAATAAATTACTTCAAATATCACCCGTGGCCGGGTGCCTGAGTGTCTGGTCGCGAACCTGGGGGAACCGGGTTCGATCCCAACAGACGCCAAATATTTCCAATTTTAAATGGCACAAAAGTGACCCCTGTGGTGCACTCTCCACGCCAGCTATGAGTGCCCGTGAAGCGACGCCTGGTAAGCGCCCACACGGTAAAATATATCGTCATCATTACCGATGTCTACACTGAAAGAAATTTTTACTTTATTTTCAAAATAGTATGTTTTCATTTCTAAAATCTGCAAAAATCAAAAGTTTTGCTATAGTTTTAAAAAAATTGCAGGTAAAATTAAAAACTTTCGAGAACATGTACTTTTGAAAAAAGATTTTAATTCAAAAAATTGGATAATTTCAAATTAAAATATTTTTATAATCATTTCTAATGTAAGTGATATTCACTTATAAATTTATTATTTTAAACTGAAAGTTTACTTTCAATTTGTAGTACACGTACTTAAAATAAATAATATTTTCATTAGTTTAAAAGTCATATACAATTATTTCAAAATATTTTACTTTACATTTAAACAGCAATTTTTTCTGCGTCGCTGTTTTTATTTTAATAATTTTACTTTTGATTCAAAAAATCAATATTTTGAATTACAAATTATGGCATTTGAAACGAATAAAAAATATTACATTTAAAAGCATTATTTTTGGTGTCAAAACATTTTACTTTTGTACCAACATTTTTAATTTCAAATCAAAAGTATATGCTTTTGACGTGTGTTGACACGATACGAGCCCCGTATTACGAGATGCGCATATTCTTTGTGTGTTTGGATCATTATATTCGACGTGGACACGTGACTTAATATTCTTATTTTAATGGATGACACTGAAATTAAGGAATTGCAATATCCAGAAGAAGATAAAATAGTTCTGAATATTCAAGATCCATACCCATCGCTGGATTTCAACTCTATGCATAGCGTTGACTATAATAATTCAATATCGTTAAGAAGAATAATCTTTATAACTTATCAAAGTACTATGAACATAATAATTTAGAATTGTATAAAATTCTGAACTTTATATTGAGTAACGAAAGTGAAATATATTTAATTGTTACTCAAATTCAAATTATTTGCAGTAATGAACATTTCCAGTGTTTAACACTAATTGTATTTCCATAAAACTTATCAGTTTTTTCACTAGTCCGTCTATTTATATTTATAAAGTAGCACAAGTATGTCATCACTATCAGAAATAAATTTCTATAAGGAAATATCCTTATAAAAAATCATAATTATCATAATTTATGTACATGTTAATAATGTTTATTTTTTTTAAACGATTTACAATAAAAATATGTAAAACAAGATGTTCTAATTTTTTTTTAAAAATCCTATTTCATAATCCATACTAATATAATAAATGCGAAAGTAACTCTGTCTGTCTGTCTTTTTGTCTGTCTGTCTGTCTGTCTGTTACGTTTTCACGCGAAAATAAACTTTGAAGGGGTGAAATAGGGGATGAAAGTTTGAATGTAAAACCCATCATTTCTTCCGCTGAACCAATTTTGATGAATTTTGGTATAGAGATAGATTGAACCGTAGAGAAGGACATAGGCTACCTTTTATCGCGAAAATAATACTTGAATGGGGTGAAATAGGGGATGAAAGTTTGTATGGAGAACCCATCATTTCTTCAGTTGAACCAATTTTGATGAATTTTGGTATAGAGCTAAATTGGACATTGGAGGACATAGGTTACCTTTTGACTCGACAATAAAACTTGAAGGGGGTGAAATAGGGGATGAAAATTTGTATGAAGAATCCATCATTTCTCCCGCTGAACCAATTTTGATGAATTTTGGTATAGAGATAGATTAGACTTTGAGAAGCACATAGGCTACTTTTTGTCGCAAAAATAAAACTTGAAGGGGGTGAAATAGGGGATGAAAATTTGTATGAAGAATCCATCATTTCTCCCGCTGAACCAATTTTGATGAATTTTGGTATAGAGATAGATTAGACTTTGAGAAGCACATAGGCTACTTTTTGTCGCAAAAATAAAACTTGAAGGGGGTGAGTAGAGGTTCAAAATTTATATGGAGAACCCACCATTTCTCAAGTTAGGGATATACAAATTCTTACTTATGCTTTTGGTAAGAAATAAAGAATGTTTTAGCGGCTTTGAAAAATAATCCTTCAAGGCGGTACAATAGAGGATGATTTCAATTTTTTTTTTTTTTATCTTCATATCTATAGTTAAGTTATAACCGTTAGCAGATATTTCGATATTTGTCGGAGAGATATCTTGCATCATATGTACATAAGCAAAAGTACCCGAGACATGTTTAGTAAAGGGCCATGTTAGGTGCGGTGCGAGGATCGGGAGGGCAGTAGGTGGAGCCTGTTACATGTACGATGCGAGGCAGGTTGCCGGCTCCCCACGTAGCGCATGTTTCCGAAGGAAAATGTGAAAAATTACTGGTAGACGTATATAATCGTTATTCTAGTTTTACGGGTCAGCTAGTGTACCTATAAAAATAGTATAAAAAAAATCCAAATTATTTTTGCTTTCTATTTAACAGTATATACTTTAGAAAAAAAATATATACTATTGTTTTAAGAATTTAGGAACATTGTACCAAAAAATTTTAATAATCAAACCAAAAGAAAAAATATTCAATTCAAAAGTAACATAATTTTAAATCTAGGGTTTTTGACCTTTCACTTAAAAGTAAATAAATTAGTAACAAAAGAATTATAAATTCATATCAAAAACTTTGATTTTATTTGTAAAATTTAATGGCTTTTGATTTAAAAACTGTGTTTTCAAATTGAATATAAAGTAATTAATGACATAATACATTTAATTTAACAGTAATGATTTTCGTTTGAAAGATCAAAAACAGAAGTAATTTCAAAACAAATAAAAATTTTGTTGGATCAAAGTTGAATGCAAAATATTTTGATTTTACCTACATTTTTTTCATAATTAAAGCAAATTTTTTTTGAGTGATACATGTGTTGTAGATACTGCCACACTTAGAAATGGGTAATATGCCGTGATTATATATTTATTTTATTTTATATTTAAATATCAAAAAGTCGAAAACATGTCACATGTCAATCACGTACTATAATTCATTTCAAAGAAGATGGCGCTTGAGAGCTGACCGTTTTTACATGCAATAAATAAATAATTTAAATTCGTTATACCAAACTTTATCAATACTAAAGATTTTTATCTATAAAAACAATGCCTGAATATTAAAAATTACAAAGTCGAAAGCCTCGGTGGCCGAGTCACCGCTCGGCTCTGGGGTCGTGGGTTCGATTCCCACCAGGAGCTTGGATGTTGTGTGTCTTCTTCTTCTTCCTTGCGTTAATCCCGCGATGATGCAGGGTCCGCTTGTTTGCAAGTTAAACTTTGCTTGATTAATGCGACGTAAAAATTACTCCAACCGGTGTGTCGCTTCACCTGTCGCTGCAGTTGCTTGGGCTTTATTCGTTTGAATTTTAATCTGAATGTGATTTTAAATTAAACGTCTTAGTTTAACGTTTATTCTTTTAAAAGTTACACTCTACCCCTGATCACATATCTAGTTAGTTATATGATCAGGGACTCTACCAAGTGAATATTTGTTTAACAATGACAATTATTCAAGAAAAAATCGCATAATGACAACAAATACATAGTTTAGGTGAAAAGGCAATTTAGAGTAGAATACCATAGTGTTCATGGAAACAGATTCTGTGAAAAGAAAAATAAATCATCGGGAAGACTCGGGACATTTAATGAGACAGTTGCATTCATTGATCCTCAATGCATCTAAAGCCCAAAGACATTGAAACTTCGTTTTTAAAAGGAATTAAAATAAATCATAACAATAATTGAATTGGTTGATTACGATGATCTACTGATTTCAGAATGTAAAATTGGAAAATAATCAGACATGCAGTCTTATATAAATTATTTATTTCCTGGCCGACGTTTCGACTTTAACAAAAGTCTTCTACAGGGCTAGAAATAGTCAAATATGTAAATTAGCAAGTGGATCCCCTATACGACCCATTGGAAATGTCCAGGTGAAATTAAATAAAATAAATAAATAAATAAATAAATAAATAAATAAATAAATATGTTGTAACAGGTCAATTTTTTAAAAAAATAAATTAAGCTGGAGCGTCACGAACCACATCAAATTTGTAAAATCAAAAAACTTTTGAAAATTGTAAAACAAAACGTGTATCACCACAAGTAAAAAAATTTTCTTATTTACCATTTCCAAGGGGTCGTATAGAGGATCCACTTGCTAATTTACATATTTGACTATATCTAACCCTGAAGAAGACTTTTGTTAAAGTCGAAACGTCGGCCAGGAAATAAATAATTTATATATGACTGCATGTCTGATTATTTTCCAATTTTACAATAATTGAATTATTCCTTAGTAAATCCCAAGCAATATTTCTCGGAATTCTTGTATTAGGTACCATACTATCTTTTTCAAATCTCAAAATACTGGCATATTACACTTTAAAAGTCATTTTTAATTGCAAAAAATATCTTCTGATCATCTACACATGAAGACTATACTCCGCATCTTATTTTAAATGTTATTGTAATTCTGTAATGCTCTTGTTTCTTATGACAAAATGGGTTTTCGTTCATGCAAATAAGGTTCCTACACTTTCATTTCGTTAAGCGCAAATTTCTTCGAGTACCAAACAAAATAACAACGAATTGAAATCGAATTCATCTTCATCTTATTAATCACCATTGGAATTAAAGTCGTGAAATCAATGATCTCAAAAAACCACTGTGTTTAATACGAGAACCAGATGAGATTTTACAGTACCAAAATAATGATTAATACTTTTCTTCTGTTCGATTGACAGTGAGAACGGTGTCGGAAGTCATGTCTTCTTACAAAAGTGTAATATAATTAATTTCATATAATTAATAAATATCATTATACGCAGTGGGGATCATAAAGTAGGCCGATTTCAGCCATTTATTTATCTAGTTGTTAAATTTGAACATTAAAATCATTGTTTAGAAGGAGTAAAAAAATAAGAACAAAAGTATAACCTGTTTAAGATCATTATCTGAATCCTCAATCGAATTCGAAGCACCCAAACCTACAATTAAATATCTCAACGCATTTAAAACTTTCCATGCGTAATCGGAGATTCAATCAATATTGTTTCTCTACCACTGTGTCACTAATTTCCATTCTTTACTCCAGCGTTGTGAGAAAGTCGGAGGCGGCTTGCTTCTTGCTGGTTGAGGTTGTTCCACGTCAACTAGGCAATGTCGTGCTTCAAAATATTTAAATATTTAACGCTGTATAATTGAAATAGTTCTCACAGAGATATAAACTACAGTTTGGGAAGATGTCCAAGATGTTCAAATGCTGGGATGAGATGGTTCTTAAATTATTTTTACGCAGAGGAAGTATTCAAAAATAAAGAAGAATTTTCATATTGAAATATTTATTGCGCTACTTAGTTTTTTAAAAATTGTGATAATACATCGCTTTTTAATTTTATTCACAAAATTTTAGTGAAATAGTAGTCGAATATTGTAGTATAAGTTTTACATCCATACTATAATATTCGACCACTAATAATTATTATCAACGTTTTAGTGAGGCTTAAATTATTCACCTTAACCATAAAATGTAGCGCAATTTGTGAATTGTGAAGGATTCATTCGCTTCGGTGAGATCTTGTAGCTCAATTGGTAGAGCATCGTACCGGCAATACTATAATTCTGGGTTCAAATATCAGTGAAGTTAATGAATTTATCCTAAATTCTTTCTTCGTTAATTATAATTCTCAATGCTCCGTAAGGCCTATTTCTACGATTTAAAAATAAATTTTAATTATTAAAGTTAAATTAATTCTTTATTAAACTGATTATCTAGCCACTTGAAGTTCAAGTTTTGTTCCATTCAAACAATCTAAATGCAAATCATTTCTTTGCAAACACTTCTATCTTCTAATTTCTAATGTTTTATTTTGACAACATCTAAAGATCTAAACAATTCTTTTTAGGTATCAAAACATCAGCAAGTGAATCTAAAATAAATCTTAACATTTGAAGAAGTAACCAGGTGATCGGTTTCTCCTTAGAAAAAGTTCTGTGGTGTCAGCATGTATCGCGATAGATGTGTCTATTGCTTCGCATTAATTGCTTACACATTTCCCTGGCATGATACGACACATTTCAGTGAGTGTGTCATTCTCACATTAACACACGCGCACTTTACTCGATAACATCAGCAATAGAAAACGAAGATGATAATGTTTTTGAATAGATGTCGCTACTATCAGAAAAATTAGTTGCAAATGGGTTGTAATAATAATTTTAATAAAAATATGAAAAGAGCTTATTACCCACTTCTGGGTCTACCAACAGTGGCGGATTTAACGATAAGCAAAGGAACACTTTCGCCCTAGGTCCTTGTTGGAAAGGGTCTCAGGCCCCCATAAAATTTACAAAATATTTTCAATAGACGAGCAAAATCAAAGTATCCAGGTAGATATTACTCACAGGCAGAATAATATTGATATAACTTCACTATAAATATATATTCTATACAGTGTCCCACACTCTATCTTCAGTGTGGCAGAGATAGCCAATGTTATTCTTATGGAGGTTTTCTGTACCATGTTGCCAATTTTTCAATGTAATGTAATATTGAAACATTCATAAATTTTCATTGCTATACCAAAATTAGTTAACACTGTACAATTTAAGTTTTATGAGCATCTCTTATTTACCAAAGGGCTTATTGTATACACCCAATATTTGTCTAAATAGTTTTATATACAGGGCTATTTGTACCTGTAATAAGTAATATTTCAATACAATATTTTAAAACCGCCCAGCATACTAATCTTGATTAAATGCATTAGAAATAAGAATTTTAAAATATTATAAATTCAAATTGGAGATTACAAAGAAAGAATAAAGACTAATGAACTATGTAAAATATATGCAGTATTTCTATCAAGCTTAAATATTAGTAAATTATCAAATAAGAAGATATAAATTAAATAAAAAATATGTATTATTAAACTGACCAGTGTGTTATTCAATTTCATTTTTTCTTCGCACCTATGCTATTTTACATCTATATTTTGTACTCATATATGTATTAATTTTATATCTTTTCGTAGAATGGAAATATGTAACATAGGGAATTTATATTGTTGACAACGATTGTAAAATGTCCAATTAAGTACAAAAATGTTTTATATTATTTACTTTAAATTGACTAGAGTTTATATGTAATTTCATTTCATTTACCTACGCTTGTTATAATTTTATATCATACTTACATTTTGTATTTGCAGTATTTTATATTTTTTGTAAATTATTAAACTGACCAGTTCATTATATAATTTAATTATTTTTCTTTTCACCCACCTGTTTAGATACACTGAAAGTACACCAGTCATATATACATTCAATGAAGTACCCAGAATATTTCATCTCTTTTTGGGCATCTATTTTGCTCTTTCTATCTTACAGATTTACAGCAGGTAAATATGGCAACATGGTACTCCATAAGACCCTATACTGAACATAGAGTATGGGACACTGTGTAGACACGAATGTGATATGTTTATTTTTGATTAAATATGCCACGTGTAGGGATATATTCAATCTTTAGCTTTGGCCCGGCCCGATTATGAGGCGATCATCTAATCGGGCATCGGGCCTAAGATTGTCTGTTTCGTTATTACTGATCTGTTTTGTTTGTGGGTATATCGTATTCTCGTGACACTAACCCAGAGCTCTAGTTGGTTGGCTGGCCACTGCGGCGCTAGTTGTGCAGGTCCAGGGGTCACTAGGATCATTCCACACCCGCTGTCACGAGTGATGTGCAAGCCTAACGGCACTAATGCACTTTCACCTTTGCACCAGTGACAGAAATAACCATGAGATGCCTATTTATTCCATACTATTATATTCTATTATAAATACACTTATAGCTATACAGATAATGGAGATTCTCTTGAGGAAACATTGTATTGAAGATAATAGAAATTACTTATATGAAAATCGTGGCTGTGCGATATAACTGACTATGGCCGGAGTTCGAATTCAAAATTTATTGTCAATTATAAAATACCTGAAAAGTGACTCTTTTCGAGTTTTACGAAAACGTGAGATGATGCGAGGTAACACTCTCCATTACTGAGTTTACAGACGCTATATGTACGGGGTCAAAACAGGTTTGAGATAACTGAAAACCGTTTTCACTGTATATATGGCGTTTTCAAAATTAAAAACGTTTTACAAACTGCATGTAAACTCAGTGAATCATATGAGTAATAAGCTGTTCATCGGAGATGGCGCCCACTCTAACAAATCCGACCAATTTTATAACATACTGTAATTTTTTGCTGGATTATTATTTAGAGAATTAAATTCTTATTTTCTTTATTTTTTATGTAAAATGTTAATTTTCATAAAAAAGGGTTCAATTTATCAACTCATACTATTATTTTGTAACAAAAATACCCCGGTAGTATTTTTTACATGAGTCTCTCAGATCCGGGGCAACCTCCTGTGTTATAGAAAAGGTCGCCACTTCAGAAGGGTTAAAACAGATGTATTTAACTGAAAGTTGGTCAAAATACGTAGTTTTCTTAATATAAAGCTAATATGGATTCCGACCATAATTTAAATTTTTTACTTTTCATTTCTAAATTTATGATTACGTTCTATAAAAACAGACATTCTTTGAAATAAAAGATAAAATATCCTGATGAAAATAATTTCTGTAAACTCAAGTGTAAAACCTGATACTTTCTGGAATATAATATTTAAATTTTAATTTCAAACAACTTCAACTTCTCGCAGTAGAATTCACTTGACAACAGAAAAGGAACTCCAAGAATTCAGTTATTACAGGACGTAAAGTTTTCATTTTGTTTCAATAAACAGAAATTCAGAAATATCGCTTTCTTCATAAGCTTCCAAATTTAACCTGAATTTATTTTGATATTAGAGATTAGAGGTAAGAAGTTTTGAGAACAAATTAGACTCCTCCTCAAATAGAAAGAATTTTTTTAAGTATTGAAACGTTGACACAAGGGGTTATAGTGATAAGAAATCTAATTTTGCAACACTGATAGGGGACCATTATCTTCAATGTCACTCATTTTTTTTAAAACTTGTCTCATTTGCCTTTGGCCGATGTGAACATCTACTTTCCAGGTCTTCTGAAATATTCTTGTGTGTAACTGTTGTTCATTTGGTCTTCCCAGCCATTATTACTTTTCTGCCAGAAGTGCCCAAATGTCTTCAATCAGTCGCGCCTAAGAAACATTTGGTGGATTATGGTATCTCCCTCTACTTTCCGTAAAATATGCCATTACTGCTTTAGTAACCATATGGAGATTCGCTCAAGATCGATCGCTTTCTGTTTAGACACAAAAGTTTTTTCATTTTTTCCCAATTTTAAATCATTTCTTACCAAATTCAGCTAACAGTCATGTGAGTCGACGAGCCAATTTGCGCGACTACGTTCTAATTTTGTCTTGAACACATTCAATTAGTTTATTCAATTTGGAGGAAAAAGATTGAATGGCTCAGTTTTAGGTAAATTAATGTATAATACACTTTCTTCACATTCCTGTATAGTTCGATAATTAGTCGTCTTTCCAATATTTTGATATCCAAAAACATTAACAATTTCACATTTTGGCATCGATCCAATTAATTTATACACGGATTTGCTTCTTCCAAGTTTGTATAACATCTTCCAAAACTTTTTCTGGCAAATTTAACATTGTAAATTATAAATCAACTATTGCATATTTATTATGTTCAATGACAACTAGATTAAACCTTAATTAGTAATTGTATTTAAACCGTATTTTTTAACTTTACAACATGTAAGTAAGTTTTGAAAAGCTATAGTGCTATGAACGATATTATTATAAGAATTCATTAATAGTACAGAATGTCAAGTTTCCCGGAAAGATTCTCCAGGTATTATTAACATAAACAGCTCAAAATTTCCACTATTTAAAAACCTGGTGGAAATCAGGTTGAACCAAAAAAGAAACATTTACGCAACATAGATGGCGCCGCTTTATTTCTTATCCGTCATGGAAATGAAATGGTAACGGTAGGAAATGCTATAAATCGTATTATTCAGTCATTCCGCATAATTCCACTTATTGTAATTCCAAAGGCTGTATTAGTGATTCCGCACCGCAAGTAGGCCATGTGGACTAAATGCTAAGTAATGTACTTGGATTCAATTATAAAACGTAAAACGCTAGGTAGGTGGTACGAACGGATTGTAATGAGTGTTACAAAATTAACCGTCGTATTTTATTTATATTATGGGAGAAACTTTCTAAGTAATTGTACATGGTTTTTAAATTTTTATTAATTATTTGTGCCCATATGTGGGTGCGAATAACTTATATATTATCTTGACAATAAAAATTGGACTTACGGTTGTTATTCTATGAGCATTTAAATAAAAATTATTTGCCGCATGTGAAACTGGATATGTATGTAGATATATAACATAACATTTAAATAAATAGCAATGAAACATTCTGTTTTGATAATGAATCCAGCTAATCTTTTTTTCCATTTTCGAAAACTTGGGCATGGAAGGTCAGTAATTGTTACAAATAACGAAACTGACAGCAATAATACGCTTATGGAAGTTAAACAAAAGTGCTCCCTTGTCGAAGGTTTGACGTTGGTGCATAACGCCATCTCTACGTAGGAAATATCTCAATTAAAAAAAAAAATTGAAAGATGTTATACTTGAAATATGTAAATCTTTAGATAGACAGATAGCCGAAACATGAAATTGTTAAAGGTTTTGGGGATGAACTTTCTTAGGTTCTCTAAAATTGATTCAGTTTTTATCAATTGCCTAAATGCACGATTTATGCTAGAAAGTGCCCAACTTTTCTTTAGAAATATTTCTGCAATTTTAGTTAGATTTTCTTAAGTGAGGTGCTATTATTAGAAGAAATCTTGAAATAATTGGACAAAGCTGATTATAAAATTATAAACGTATAACAGTAAATTTGAATGGAAAATTTAGAAATTTGCTATATACTCTTCAACCCTCTGTCAGCAAAGGATAAAAATTGAAGATTGATATCTCAATATAATACTCCGGAGTTATCGAGTTTCAAACAGGATTCGTTTTTTAATAGCCACCCGGTATTTTGGCTCTTTGTTCAGGTTAATAGGTGCACTAAATTATTAATGAATGCAAGAATTATTCCGAGACCTTATTCCGTGAACACTTCTAGTAAATTTCACAAACGTCATCAAGGCGTTTGATTGTTTAAGTTTTGTTCGTTTTCATACTATAAATTTTGCACTTTACCGAGCCCTGTAGTATTATTTTAAAATAAAGAAAGTCTTATGCTCGAATGCAGAAACGTTCATCAATTCCTTATTTAGTTAGCAAATCATCAAATGAACAAATTCGAATCAGTTTACTTGTTCTTATGACTTTTAAATCATTTCTGTTAAAAATCGTGCTGCTTTTGTTTGTTTTCATTAACCGTTGATTGATCAAGGAATTTATTAACGTTTCTACAACCGGGTATTAAAGTAATTTTTTATTATAGTCTTAATGAGAGTGATTTTGAAAACAGCTCTAAAAGGAAGAAAAAAATAATTTTCCTACCTCATTTTCGCTCTTCTTCTCTTCCTCTTCTTTGGACTCTTCCACCACATCTTGTTCTGATACCAAGGTGGGTAAAGAATCATTCAACCCTGCCTCCTCTATGGCACTTTCATCCACTAAAGTCTCTTCCGAAACATTCACGTCTCTGTTATGTACATAGTGCGGTCCAACTCTCTCGAACTCACAATCACTAAGCACTGTCTCGCCTTCTGCTAGAGTCTCACCGTCTTCATTGTCCACGTACCAGTAAGCGCACTGGGGAGAATCCACGGGGTTGGATTTATCCGGGGTTGGTTTTTGAGAGGAGCCTGCAAGAACGCTCTTGCATTTTTTGATATAGTTTTTAACGCGTTTAGTCTTGCTTTGACGTTCTTCGGATTGGCGGATGAGTTCTTCTGGTTTGAGGTCATCTTTTTCTTTATCTTTGTCTTTATCTTTGTTTTTGTCCTGAGTTTCATGATTGTCTTCAATGGCTTTCCAGGAGTCTTCGAAAGCTCGCACGGGGCGGCCTGTTGGCGTAACCTGAAAGAAGAAGAGAAGACATTAAATACTGAAAAGGTAGCAAAAAATTAAGACATAGGACACATAATAAATAGTACGCCCTGGCGATTATTCCGTAATTTATTGTTTTGGAATTTTTCCGTTAAATTTGTAGTTTTGAGTTATCTTTAGGTTATGTTCCAAGAAATATTTGTCCATTAGAAGGTATCCCTGTGAATACCAATAGTTTTTATGTTTTTTCTTTTCTTTAGAGAGCACATAGAGTTTTGACTCTTGTTTTAATTACTTTTTACTGTTTAGTTCCCTGACATTCGTACACCTATAGTCATATAAAATTATTTAACACATACTAAATTTTAATATTTACTGGAGTACTCATTGGCTTCAATTACACCTTCCAGTAGCCTAGGCATTGATTTTATTAAATCAGATCGTATGGAAGGTGGATTTTTTTCCCATTAGATTCGTCCAGAGTTTCTAAATGGTACATAATATTACACAAAGTGAACCCAACATTTTTTTTTTTAATTTGATGAATTTGATTTTGAAATAACAAAAGAAGACTATGATTATTTTTTTAAATGAATTTATTTTTTGGAAACCCGTTTTATTTTACATTTTACTGATAAAAGTAAAGTGTACAAATAATTTTGTGAGACAATGTATCTGTAAACTACTTATTATAACGAAATATCTGTACAACTAGAAACATTATTGATGGATTTTAATTATTGTTGAAAACACAAACATAAATATTTAAAACTGCAGTGTTTATTCATTTTTAAGTAATAATAATTCATTTAAATCCCTTTTGTAGTTTCAGTACTGCCCTAAATTTCTCTATACATTATTTTGTTTCTAAGAGTTTTTCATGTTTATGTAAAACACTATATTATTTTCCCCTTAACATTAAACACTTTGAACTATAGAAAAGACTTCACATTTGTATATGTAAATATAGAAGAACAGTTACCTTAGCAAAAACTAGGACAACAATTAACACTAAATACGATTTACGATAACCTGTGTGATTTTTCATCTATTAATATGTTTACAAGTTCGCGCAAATAAACACTATGTGCATATTTATTTTTGCTACTGTTTATAATAACTTATTGTTCTATTCTCGTGTGGCCTCATTTGCGTGTGTTTGTAAACAGACTGTTTCACATTGATATTTAAATTTTTCTTTCTCACACAATCTGTATTTGCAGAAGTGGACGAATGTGAGAACAATAACTTATTAATATAACTGTATTTTACACCTGTAACAGATTTACTCATTTGAAATTGTAAAACTATTTGTATTAGCAAGAATATCTATGTGTCAGAAACCAATTTATACATACATCTGTATAAAAATTGCGCAGTGATATTCTGGGTGATCATTTTTACGTAACCAACAATACATAACTGTATTTAATGCACGTGGCAAAATAAGATTCAAGCTCATAGCAGTTCAACCAGCTTCCATAAGAAAAAAAAAATTATAAAATCTAGGAATGGCGAGAAATTTCTACAAAATTCTTTTAAAAATTAAATTGAAAATAAATTTTGTTTATTTACGTCTGAGCCGTAAATATCTGTAACAGACACGGTAGTGATTTTTAAATCCTTCTGTTTTAAAACAAAAAGATGGTGACCGAGATGGGTAGGTTTCACAATACTTAGTAGTTTGTCAAGAAAAATGCACATTGACTTTTCCGTCCATTTCAGCATGTATTTGCTTAAGCGATTTGCAAGGTTTGGATAACGGATAGGAATTAACATTTTTTTCATATTATTAAATTTAAAACAGCACAAATTAGATATTATAATTCGTAATAAAGTTACTTCAATTTATTATCCAATAATATGTTCATATTTTTTACATTTTACAGATATTATTTACAAATAGATACATAAATTAACAATCGAAATGTAGGAAAGTTAATGAAATGCCTATTTAATAAACACCGTTTACCAAGACTGCAACTTCAATTATTTTCTCATCCCTAACGTCATTTTAAGAATCAAGTAATACCAATAAATTTAATAATGTTTCTGTCACATTTCTTTTACATTTTACAAATATCAAAAATATAATATTCATAAATTAACAATGGACAGTAATGCTTTCGTCACTTTTTTGCATTTTACAAATATTAAAAACATATACATAAATTAACAATCAACAATAATGCTTTGGTCACTTTCGCTATCGCTTTCTGATGTAAATAACTAACAGACGGAAGTGGTTTTTCTTCGTACATTCTGTAAACTTTCCGGCGGATAATATCACCTTAAAATTCACTGAACACTCGAAATTTACTGGCATCACTCCTACGTTTTCTTGGTGTACCTCCAGCGCTCAATGTAATAATTCTCTTAAAATACAATTATTTTCTTCATCAGAAAAATAACTCCATGGATACAATATATCACTTCATTGTTTCATGTTTACAAATGAACACCTGAAATAAGAATAACGTGAAACAAAGTTTTGCGAAATTTATATAGACGAATTACATTAAAAGATTTTAGCTGTATATTTTTCCCGGTTTGAACTGTAAATTTTGTAATCCGTTCCTGGCCTCTTAGATAAGGAAATATCCCGGGTTGATGGGTTAACCGAACTTAAGAAGTCGAAGTCAATGTGCTTTTCTCTTGACACAAACTATCCTGAATATTCGCTTTTCAGTATCTACACTGTAAATATGTCTTATAATATTTGTTCGTATGTGTGTTGTACTTGTACACCAGTAAAAGTGCATACCAATATAAAACTTAAAACTTACTCGTACAATATATCTGTCTTCTCGGAGTTATTGTCATTAATGTATAGTTATTCTGCATGTAATACGTTAATCCATGTTTTCTCCGTACTCGTATTAACGTCCTTGTGAAACGAAGAAGTAATAAATATATTTGCATTCCCTCTTACCTACATTACATTACAGCGCTTTGTTTCTCTATTATTTGAGAGAAAAATTTAAAATATATAACTACGGATACACGACTATTAAATATATTTTATGGCGTATTATTCTATTTCTCACGCACTTTATTGTTGAAATATATTATATTACAACTTATTTATTATATCAAGAATAATGTTTACGTAAACTACTTTTGCTACTCATTTTTGTTAGCAGTATCATTAAATAAATAATAAATACTATGAAACATATCATTTTAAGGTCATGAAAGGTCGTTAGAATAATATTTATCTGCAATTGTAATACAAAGCTATGTTCAATATACATATTTGAAATTACATAATTGGCTGTTAAGTTCGTCATACTTTGTTTCTTGCAGGAAATTAATTATTTTTTGTACATCCTAAATCAAATTCTACAGCTTTGGTGAAAACTAGTATTCTTACATCTGCTTCAAAGTGGAATGAATATATTTTTAAACTAACCAGCAACCGGAAAATAGTGCTTTATTTAACCCTAGGTATGCCAGTGAGTCATAGGTATATGTATATATACCGGAAAAATGTTGTAAATGTTAAGTGAAAAATGTATTACAAACCAAACATATTCAGTTTTGTCCGAGTCAGATTATAACCTTCAAAGCCCGACTACAATCAATGTCAACTTTAAAACCGCAGGTCGATATCTCTTTCATTCTCATTCGGGTTGCGTCAAAGTGTTCCCGGAATTGGCCAATAAAATTTTATTGAAAAAAGGTACAATATTTCTACATTGCATTTAAATACTTTTTCCACTTTTTGTACAACTGTTCAAAACACTCCTGGGAACCATTTTCTGAAAGTACCTTCTGCTGACTAGCCGTATTTTTCGTTTCTTTTGTTGGTTTAGCAATACATTGGTTCAATTTCAGTTTTAGAATAGAAGGGGTGTTTTTAGCAAGGTAATATTGACCCTCAGAGAAAGATGAACCGGAGCGTTATCATGCAGCAAAACCCAATCGTATCCTTCCTAATTTTCAGGACTTTTTGTCTGATTGGGTCTCGCAATCGTTGAAGGATATCCACTAAAGTTCCTTGTTTGCAGTTTGACTTTGAGGAATAAATTTGCGGTGAGTCACACACTGGTAATAAAAAAAGCTCCTTATCACTTTCCCCTTGCTTATATCCAAGCGAAATTTTTACTTGTGCCACTCATACACAGTTGATTTTTTTCATCACCTCATTTCCGTATGCTTTTTAGCATCTGAAAGGTCCCAAATCGTGATTATTCTAGCAGAACGCAGAAACTGATGTTTGCATACTACGAAAAAAATGCATTGTAAGAAACAATAAAATATTCATCTAGCGGTCACCTGCTTGGCTCTAGACAACGGTTCCGGATATTTTTGACATTGCTTTGTACATACTATTAAAAATTTATCCATTTATGGTTTATGAACTAAAAATTTGTAGAGATACAAGCCAATTTACTTAATTGTACGCATATTTTATTTGACACTAATGCGCTTATCTGTCAGTTTTACAAAATAAAAGTAAAATTGGCGGTATTTGGTTTTTCTTGGCACATTTCTAACAGTTCTCATTTTCAGTTTCATTTGATCTTCTAATTGAGAAAAGTGCAGCCACCAATGAAAAAGAAAAAAAGTCGTGCACTGTAGACTAGACTAGATAAGATAAATAAAGGTTAATGATATGCCCGGAGCTAGCAAGAGCACTATGGATTTACATGGAATGAGCCGCCTGCGATCTGCACTGTCTACGCCCACCAGCCGGGGAAATTGCCAAGAAAATCAACCACAGTTCTCACGCTAAGATACACTAAGATGCTACAAGATTCTCTATGTTGACTTGGTCAATCGCAAAATTAAAGTTGGTCATTAGAGGCCAATTTTAGTATAAGACACACGGTTGTACCCTTAAATACCCATTTCTAAACAATAATCCATAAATGAGTTTAGTTATGGAATGGATCGCTCTTTGGCCGGATTACCGGATCTCTGAATTCCGGCCTCTTATTTAACCGGATCGCCGGAATTTCGGCGGCCGAATCGTTCGTAATTTGTCTGGTAATATTGCATCTACTTCAAAGTCACATGAACAATCTAGCGGAGGAAAAGAAGAAAAGTTATCAACTCAAATAGATTCGTACGTTAATTTACCATTAATAAATAGAAAATCGGATCCAAATTTATTATGGAACGATCATGCCTCACTTTATCCCGAATTAAGTTTAATTGCTCGACGATTTTTAGTCCTGAAAACTTTGTCGAAGATAGGTCAAATATATGAAGATAGAAGATCTCGAATATTACACCAACTAATACGCAGAAATTATTATTCATCCACCATAATCTAGAAAAATGTAATTTTGAATATTATTTTTTTTTTTGTAAATATGCGTTTTTATTTGTTAATTTTGTATCTCACTTTGTGTGCTATATTATGTTTCATTTCAATTAATATAATAAATATGTTTTTGTTACTTACAAATAATAAAATAAAATGAATAAATAATATTCAAATATAGATAATATTTAATAAAACGAGCCGGATGAATTTTCTATACGATCCGACTGGAACCGGAATTGCGGCCAAAAGGCCGGATCCGCCGGATTCGGTAACAAAGCCGGATTCGGTAACAAAGCCGGATTCGGTAACAGAGCCGGATTAGGTAACAAAGCAGGATTCTCGTTTCAACACTAAATGAGTTTAAATATTACTTTCGTAATGCGCGCAACTAGGCGGTAACTCTAGACGTGTTAGTCAATTTCCATGTCTGGGTGAGTACCAAAGTCGCGTGCATTTCGATGTACTTACTTTTTGTGTTCGTTTTATTCGAAACCGTTAAAGATTATGAAAAAAAAATAATATAAAACTTCTTTAATTCATTTACTACAACTTGACACTATCTCGTAAGGACAAATAGTTTCTCGCTTAGTGTTTCTAGTGCTGCAAATTCCAAAAGAAACGTGTTCGAATGCTAGTTTTTATTATTTTAGAAACAAATATGATTTTTTATTACATAAACACATTCTCAAAACATAAATAAATAACAATCTGAAAAAATCAGAACAATATTGGAAAAATACTACCTTTTTTGACATTAATTTTTTAATTAACAAAAATAATAAGTAACCAAGGTAACAAGAAATATTCATAAATGTTACCTTTTTTATGTATACAATTTTCTAGACAATATATGCATGCCCGGCAATAACAAGGACGGCGAACATGCATCTTCTCAGGAAAAAATCTCCTTTTGCCAGAGGAAAAACCGTCCCAAAAACTGGCAGAGAAGTGATCTGTACAATATCTTCAATAACTACAAAGATATAAGCAGTTAAAATTAAAAATTGTAAAAACATTTAATTGAGATGATTTTTTGAAAAATGTGAATTTTCAAATGTTCGCAATGCGATAGAACATTTCAAATACCACCATCAAATTTGTCGGAAAATTTCTTATAAGATCACGGAACTTTTAACTTTAAACTAGCTAAGAAGGTTTCAATCTCCAACTAAAATTGTGCCGAAATCCTCCAATATGGCAGCTATATAACAGCACGATAAGAGAGTCCTACACTCAGTACAATTTAATAGGTTATTTCACACAGAAATACGAAGCACAGTCTAAGTCAGAGAACTGAAAAAATATCCTAAGTCGTAAAACAACAAGAAGGAGTCAGAGTCAAAACTCTATCTACCTATATATTGGCAAGAGCCAACAAAGTGTCTGACATCTGGTGGCAAAATAAAACATATAAGTCGTAGGGAAAACGTTGTGGTGTCATATAGGGTTATTAAGTAAACAGCAACCAAAAATGACCAGCAAATCGAAGAAATATTGTTCTGTACAACGGTACAATAATTATGCAAGTGCTGATATATCCTTTCATTATTTCCCAAAAAGAGAAATATTAAAAAATAAGTGGAAAATCGCGTTAAAAATCGGAAAGGACATATCACCGTTCATGAACATTAGTTCACAACATTTTTTACCTAAGCGATTTTATTTCATGTAGGTATTTATAAAAATTTATGCTTTAAAACATTATTAGATTGTTTTTGTAGTTATTAAAAGACAAATATTAAAAAGAATGCTATACCAAGCCAAAAATTACCCAAAGAAAATTCACAAAACCCCTGCACAGAGAAGAAAAATAGAGAGACGTTACCTGTAAGTAGTAACTATTATTCTTTAATATTATATATTTATTTTAAATTGTTTATAGGGAAGATAGAGAAGAAGAAGAATCTATAAAAAGACCAGAAGTTGAGCAAGAGGAAGACGTGCATTTGTATTTAATGTTATTACGATTGAATGAGGAGCCCCTTTCAAATTAGATTTTTGAACACACAGTCCATTTATTTCTATATTATTCTGTTTATGTGTCTTATATCCGCACAAGTATGTCCAGCTAAAAATAATTAAATAAGTAGTTAACTTGCAGATAACTTCAATTTTGAATCTTATTTTACTTTTATATACTGCTTCTACTTCGACCATAGGCCGAACAGTATCATTTAAATAAATGTATATATCTGTTATTGTGATAAACATATTTAACTTCAGTTAAAAATAACAAAATATCCTGAAAACAAAGCATCAAAATACAACTAGCACAAACGTAAAATAGAATGCTTTCCCTATAAGTCGGTCATTAGTGCTGCCATCTCTAGGATGTGACTCTCCCGGATACTCTTTAAGGGAAGAAACCAGTGAATCTCAAACCCTTACTTTCCGGCTCATCTTATACTAAAAACTCGATACAAAACTATTAGTGTTCACTGAGACACCAACTACCGAACAATTCCTTCTTGGAACAAACAACTCTGCACAAAAGTCCTAACCTTAAATTTTTCTAACATCCGATTGGCCGAAACATAACTTTATCCGCTGTCTCATAATTATTTCAAACTACGAAAATACAGAACTACAATTTTAACGGAAATATACCAAATCTACAATTATGTAATAGTCGCCAGAGTAGACTATTACATGAATAAACTTTTCAAGGTCTTCAAACTTTTATTCATAGATATCGAATCAATTATCAAAAAATAGGTAATACAAATTGATAAACTTAGGTACATTAGAACGTCAACTTGAAATATTGAAGTTTTAATAACACTAATTACTATAAGGTTTATACACGTGTTAAAGGATCTCATGAATATAATATATTAAAATTTAAAAGTGAAAGAGTTCTATTCTATTAATATTAGCCTTCAAGGAAACAATGAAGTCAACTAGATCTTTAAAACCGTGTAACAGTACCTACCTATACGGTAAACCCATTATCTATAAATTAATTTAATTCCACAATACTTATTATCCCCGTCGTAAAAAATCAAATAGTTTATGATTTAAATTCATGCCATGATTGGCTTTTAATAGATCTAATAAATCCCAGCACCTTATATTATTTATTACATACAATGTGTTCACATTCTATCGAGACACGTGTATAAATATTTTTAACTTTCAAAAATACGAAAATATTTAATTAAAATCTCTGGAAGAAGTAGCAAATACTAGAGAGGAATAAATAATAATTAAATGGGGTAATTAAAAAAGTAATTTATTCGTCTTCGCCCACGAAGATAATGAGAAGATCTAGAGAAGCCGAAGGTTCGGTGATATATCGACATGCAAAGAAGTTTTCATCGGCTCCTCCTCGTTAATTATACGACTTCTGGAAGACACGAATATTTTAATTTACCGAAGGCTATACATTCTTTCTACTTGTAAAATTAATATTGTCAATTATGAAGAATATTGTACGATAAATTAGAAAATGATGGAGGTATTAATGTATTAATTCAAATACCTTTGGGAATTACAAATTGTTAACAATTTTTTACTCAATGAAAATTTCAGTTTAAAACTAATGCCCGTATTCATAAATACTCGTAAAAAATTTAAATGGTTCGTTATAATTTTTATCTAATAAAAACAGTCGACATTGAAAGAAAAATCGAAATTTTATTTGTCAAGTTTGATTCTATTTGTCAAAAATTATAGTGAACCGTTTTGAAACTTTACGAGTGTTTATGAATATGGACATAATAGATTTACAAATATGAGGTTCAGGTAAAATAAATATTGAGCCGGTTTCACATTTTTTAAAAATTATTTTCTTTTTTGATGAAAGTTTATGCGATATTTACCACAGTAATAACAAAAATAATAATAACAATTTATTGTCAATTTCGTAAATAATTATACATACAACACGTCATTCGTAGCCAATAGGAGAATAGTTTAAATTATTTATATAAATAAAAGCAGACCACAGTTTGTCATATATCAAACTGTGTATACTTTGACATCATATTCAGTTTCAGATCAGGTGACTTTTTTAAAATATTACACAAATTTCAATATTTAATTGTAACCTATCTATTTCGTGATATTTTCAAATTTGAGACTCTTTAAAGAACAATATCTTTTCAAATTTAATACTTAGAAGACATATCAAAATTCTTGGAACAGCCCTATTATTAAGTATATGAAAATCAGGTAGGCTCTGGAAAACATCAATTTTCTGATTTTCAAAAAGCGGAAAGAATTTGCCAAAAACACTAGGCGGACACCATTTTCTTTCAAAACTTGTGATAAATAACTAAATACGTATTCTATTTACTTACAGTACTTACAGTACTTACAGTAAAAATTTTGAAAGAAGTCCGACCAAGGTCATCTTAACGTGAACGAAACAAAATGACATACATCTCATTTGCTATGACTCGAAGCGTATGCGACAAGGATGGATATAACATGCTTGTCTTTCAAAAAGTCATGTTGTTTCGTCTAAGGACATCACATTTTATAACGATGCTCGTTTTTGACCGTTGACATTATTTTCTGTCAGTGTCGCTAATACTGACACTGTCTCATTTTTGATTTTACATTTGCTAAAACCTTACCAGTTTACTTAGTTTTGAATTTTGAATGCTTTTACTGTAATACACCTATTTTTATAATAGTAAAATAACAGTAGTATCTTAAGCACCCTCATAGAAATTAAATAAACGACACTACTGTATTTGACAGAATGGCCGGAGCTCAAATCTTAATTCAAACAATTAGTAGATGACTTTAATGAAACTTCATTAAAAAAAATTCTGTACATGCCAAGAAAGTCGAGTAAAGATCCATAAATGAATTTAAGAATAAGCAAAGACGAAGAAAAACTATAATTTACAAAATAAGTTGGTGACATAACTTTAGCTTTGTTAAAGATGAAAACGAAAATTATATCCAACGAATCTATGGAAGCAATAAATATAAATTGAAAACATATCAGCATATTCTGTTCTCGTTCTATTGTTAATTTCACTATCATTTACTTACCGTCATATTCCATTTCCGTTACAGATTTATCAAAAAGTTTCACTTCTAACAAGGAAACAATTCATAGTCCCATAAAACAATCGGTAAACGTCCATTCTCAATTAAAAATCATATCATAGCAGTCAGAATTTCTCTGCGCGACCATCAGATAGCCATACTGCAGCATTGTGCAACAACGCCGTACAAGGACATGGTGTTGTTGTGTAGTTATTGTCAAAGACGAGGGAAATGTCTACGTCTTTATGATGGAGCCGACCATTTCGACCTATTCGAGATCAGGCGATTGAGATGTCAAACATAGAATATAAATCGCCTAAGAGAAGAGTTCTCATCAAGAATTAATTTGAAATATATATTTTGTTCACAATTGGTTAGTAATATAGCGATTTCTGAATTGGGTAGTTATTGTTAACCTCGTTTTCCAAGATGGCGGGAAGTTATCACATCTCAACATCAGAGCTAATTCTTGCTCTGAGAGACCAGTTAATTTATTTATTTATTTATTTATTTATTTATTTTCTGTACAAGGAGAACCAACAGTCAATTGACCAATAACAGGTTCTCACGAACAATACATATAATTTTGCAAATAAATACATATATACATAAAAATATCAATTGCACGGAAAATAAGGTGATACAACATAAAAAAAAAGTAATGAAAAAAGGGAAATATTGTGCGTGTGCTTGTAATATTTATGAGATTTCATTTATAATGGCAGTTTTAAATTGCGGAAAAGAAAGGTGAAATATATCTATATGACTAAACAATGAATTATATGAATTAATAATTCTGTTGATTCCAGAGTGCTTTGAACTATTTGTGTTAGACTGTTGTATATGAAATAAAGATTGTTGTCTAGTATTTCTACTCGGAATATGGAAGTTAATCAGGCACAGTATATTTAATGTATCATACTTGTTATTTATAGTTTTGTATAAAAAGACCATATCGTTTACTAATCTTCTGTTTCTAAGTGATACAATACCGAAATATTGCAATCTCTCAGAATAACCTGGAATGTTGATATTAAATGTAATACACAACAGTCTAACAAATTTTTTTTGAATATTTTCCAGTAAGTTAATGGTGTTATTGTAATTCGGATTCCATACAATGCAACAAAGTTAAATTCTGAATATTTTAATTAATTTTTACCTCCCGCTACCCTAGGTAAAAGAGGTATAGGGATCGTGCTAAAAATCGCATATAGAGATTTTATTGAATAAACACGTTTTGATGTCCCCAGAATCCGATTTTAACATTTTTACAATGATGTCTGTAGGTATGTATGTATGTATGTATATGTATGTATGTGTGTATGTGTGTGTGTGTGTGTGTGTCTATGTGTCTGTGTGTGTGGATCTTGTGGACACGATTAGTCAAATACTATCAATCAGAAAAATTTGAAATTTTGTATACCCATTCCATACTAATATGGGAAGTGCTCATTAGTTTTTAGTGTATATTTGGTAACCGGAAGTATCATTTAAACAAGCTTTTAAAAATTTTTCTTGTAAAAAATTCATTGAATATAATTTATTAGCAACTTTTACTAATTAAAATTGAATATAATGATACAATCTTCAATTCTACGATAATAACATTTAGTAAATAACTCTAAATAACTTTAAATATGAATATATAATATAATTTATTTTCATGTATCACCTAGCCTATGCGTCAAACAAATACATAATTTTAATGACAGTTTTGACATATTTAATCAAATGTCACTGACAGGAAGCAATTGTATTAAAATTAATAATGAAACCGTGTTAAGGAGAATATAATAGTAAAATATTTAATTAAGGTTTGTAAAAATAATATATTTTCCATCATACATAAATGTTAGATATACAGGATGATCTGTTTTAAATTTGCTAATTGTTATTTTTGCAGTAGTATAAATTAATATTAATTTACAACTCCACATTTACGAAATGGATCATGTACGGCGAACAATTTACAAATATTGCGTTTTAGAGCACCTAGAAGATGATGCTGATTTTTATAAGAATGTACGTGTGTGACGATTTTTCGTTAAAGCCTATTAAAATATGATCCAAAACTTCTCAAATTTGGTATTTAAAATTCATATATAATTGGAAACAACATATTAGATTTTAACCATATATGATAAATCGGATGTAGGTACTTAATTTGGAGCTCTAACAGATTTTTGAGGAAAAACAATAAAACAATCCAAAATTTCGTATTACAGACTTTTCTATTTATTGGACAACAAATTAGATTTTATTTACAAACGATTAACCGGAAATGATACTTTACTTAAGGTGGGTTTATGCTGAAAAATTTAAGAATAGGAATAAAAATAAGAATAGTGTTAAGAATAATTTTAAACATAACGATAAGTGGTGTTTATGCTGCCAGTTATAAGAATAAGCGTAAGAATAAGAGTAGTGATATTAAAGTTTTTAGGTTAGTGAAAAGTAGTTACATTTATTATTCTCATAGTGGTAGCAGCGTTGATTTGACATTTATAAGATTTATAATTTTATTATTATTATTTTTTAATTTGTTAAAATGAAGTACAATCAAAATATTATTTTGTCTACACTAATTCAATTAATTGGGAAAGAAGAGAATCCATCACTAAATTTAACATAATTATGTTTCGCCAACACCGATTATTATGAATGAATAATGAATGACCATTGACGTATTATAACTAACGTTAGTTATAATACGTCAATGTGAATGACCAATTTTTTTGTTTGAAGTATTTGACAGTTGACACGCATGCGCTCTTCGCTTACAGGAATAAGAATAAGGCGTAAAGTTAAAAGTAAACGAACTTTGGCTTATTCCTTATTCTTATTTCTTATTCCTTATTCTTATTTCTGCAGCATAAACCGAGTCGTATGTTATAACTGTTTTAACTTTATCACTATTCTTATTCTTATTTTTATTCTTAAATTTTGCGAGCATAAACCCACCTTTACAGCTCACTGCTATTTTAACCTGGAATTGGCGGGAGGTCATCTGTTGGCCACATCAGATTTTTTTTAAAATACGAGGTGTTGCTATAAAATAACGGAATTGATCTTAGAACAATGACTATTCAAAAATATACACAAAACAAATATTGACACCCTCAATGTACTCTCCTTCCCGTACACCGCCCCACGCAAATATTCCATTGCTGGAAGCAATACCTGCAGACCTTTTTTGTTAATTTGTTTATAAGCTCTGCCGCTTTTCTATAAATGCATTTCAGTGCATTTCAGACACGAATTTGGTTCCTTTTTACGCAGATTTAAATTTTGGAAATAAAATAGTTACATGGCACTAGGTCAGGCGAGTATGGTTGAAATACAACACGGTGATTTTGTGTTTCGTCAAAAATATCTTGATAGACAAGGCGTTGTGTTCGGGCGCGTTGTCTTCATGGAGAATCCATGAATCATTTTTTCACATTTCAGCCATTTTTCTTCTCACCTATGCATGAAGGAATATCAAAACCTCCTTGTGGTATACCTGTTTAACGAACTGCCCTTCAGACTGGGTGTCACGTGAACAATCACTCGGATTTCGAAAAAAAAAAGTGCACGGCCGCGGCACTAATCGATTCCGATCTCTTTTCTTCCTTCTTTAAACTATCTAATCTGCTCGAAAACTTCAGTATAGATAGACAGTCATCATCATAAAAATTCTTCAACAGATCGTACCTTTCTCTAGCGGATTTCTCAAGTGTCACACAGATATTCATGATTCCTGCGGAGTACAAGAAAGCTGTTCACTTCAATCAAAGGTTACTGCTCAAAGATTTGCCTAATTATCTTGAAGTTGGATGAAGGGAAGATGAAAAATTATGACATACCCAGCAATGTGACCAAATTTACAGGAAAGCCGGCAATAAGTAAATCTCTTTATTTTATTGCCACAAAAATAGTGCTGTTATTTTACTTTGCAAGCATCTAGTAGTACGTAAAATTCGTTACAATGAATTGCCATATTCTCTATTTGTATTTGAATCTTTTCTTATTCCTCTATTACTTTTTTTTTGCTGTTGAAAACTAGGTCAACTGAACCCTCTCTATCCCAAAGTCCTTGTAGGTGTGAGGTATGCTGCGTAGGTGTCAGAATCCTCCAAGTCTTGTTTGCCCTGAAGGTTTAGATATGATTTCACCTAATGCATCATCGTTCTAGTAACAGCAATAGATTTAGTGGTGCGCCCGTACATTTTAATTAGAACGGTGGCGTGTGTACTTCACAAGAGAGTCTTGAATGATTTATGTAAGAGATGCCGACAATGATCAATAAGGAAGACGTTGAAATATGGACCACAAGATTCTTTGGGTAAATTAAGCAATAATATATGAAGTTATCGACTTGTTTTTCATTCATTGATTTGATACTAGCAAATTTCTATTTTAAGAGATAATTATTATTGATTCGGCCAGTTGAAGACAATGAGCCGATTTCACATTTTTCAATTGATCAATAAGGAAGACGTTGAAAAATGGACCACTAGATTCTTTGGGTAAATTAAGCAATAATATATGAAGTTATCGACTTGTTTTTCATTCATTGATTTGATACTAGCAAATTTCTATTTTAAGAGATAATTATTATTGATTCGGCCAGTTGAAGACAATGAGCCGATTTCACATTTTTCAATTGATCAATAAGGAAGACGTTGAAAAATGGACCACTAGATTCTTTGGGTAAATTAAGCAATAATATATGGATTCATCGACTCCTTTTTCATTCATAGTTTTGATTCTGGCAAATTTCTATTTTAAGAGATAATTATTATTGATTCAGCCCGTTGAAGACAATGAGCCGATTTCACATTTTTCAAAAAGCATTTTAAATAAAAGAAATAAGACTGCTTTTCGTTGCAATATAGCCAGAATAAATTATGAAACGAAATCACCATTATGGCAAATGTGTTCTATATTTAAAGAAATACCTAGCCAAATGGATGTATTTGCGCAGTCATTTCATGTATTTAGACGAGATTTGACCAAAAACTTTATATCGCTAGATACTTAATTTATCACTTGTTAGAAGTTATGAAAATGCTTTAATTAATGTTAAAAAATTCATTTCATTTAATATGAATGTAATTGTTTACTATATGTAGTTTGATTTAAGGTAATTTGTGTACTTTCTGCAGGGTATTTTTTCTGTATTTTTTTGTATATTCTTTTTATAACCGTCCTGTAATTGGAACTATATAGTTCTGTAGGATCGATTGTTGAATAAATAAATAAATAAAATAAATTCTTTTTCTGTGCGCTGCTCTGGTTCTAAAACTACAGAATTAATTTTGTGGTTCTTATTGTGGTAAATGAATTTTCTTGTAATATAAGGTTGTTATTTTTCTTTTGTAGTTCTCTATTCTAGACGAAATTTATGTAGTATATAATTTAAAACATCAAAAGAAAATTTTGTTTTCTTTGCCAAATTGCAAACGAGATTTCAAGTGGTGAAAATTGGATCCTCCGTTGTAGCTTGTTATTATATTTTCTCGTGTTACAATTTGTTCTTTTCTTACACAAATTATTATTTTTCTCCCGTATATTCCATTATAGGTTAACACATTTTCTATATGCAAACAAATGAACAGAAGTCCAGAGAAACTTTATACCCGAAATTCATAAAGAATAATGTAGGTATAAACTATTTTTTTAATAATAAATGTACAATAAAGTATAATACAAAATTGCAACTCTTGGTGAAACTGTTGTAAAATAACATTTAAAAACTAATACTTGTCATGGTTGGTTACGATGATCGACTGATTTCAGAATGTAAAAATGGAAAATAATCAGACATGCAGTCGTTTGTAAATAATTTATTTCCTGGCCGACGTTTCGATTTTAACAAAAGTCTTCTTCAGGGCTCTACAAAGTATACGTGGAGTCATTACAACATGAATTTTTACAATTATGATATAGGTACAAATATTTAATATATAAACATATAATACAAATAAATTAATTCTTTTTTACACATTACTTACAATTTTGACTATTTCTGTAAGTAATGTGTAAAAAAGAATTAATTTATTTGTATTATATGTTTATATATTAAATATTTGTACCTATATCATAATTGTAAAAATTCATGTTGTAATGACTCCACATATACTTTGTAGAGCCCTGAAGAAGACTTTTGTTAAAGTCGAAACGTCGGCCAGGAAATAAATAATTTACAAACGACTGCATGTCTGATTATTTTCCATTTTTACAATACTTGTCATGTTTCACAAGATTTCAGTATCTGAATCAACTTCTCGGTCATTTATCAGAGACTGGTCCACTCAACCAGAACCACAGACGCGTTTCGCTCTTATTAGAGATCATCAATTGCACTGCCTCTAAAAGGCAATGACTAGGTTGAGTGGTCGGGTGATAAACAATATCATGCCTTGAGAGGTAACTAACAACATGCAGAGCCATCTGTCGAGAACGAATTAATGTAAAATAAAGTACAAAACAAGTGCGCCACTTAGTGAAGCAGTGCTAATATAATATTTAAAAAAATAATACTCGACACGTTTCACAAGATTTCAATTATTATATTATTTTTTTTCTAATTTATCATATCTCTTTTGATGCTTTGGTCACTCTTTTACATATTATCTACATCTATTATATTATATGTAATTTAATATAAATCAATTATACATTTTTTTATAAGAAATTAATTTTACGCTTGTCCTCATAGTATTGCCATATTTGCAAATATGCATTTCCTGCACCAATTCATCAAACAAACACATGGTATACTAAAAATTGCTCTATTCTACTATTCCAAGTATTGTCGTGACTGAGTTACAGCTGCATCATTAGATATGGTTCTAATATAGTCCTACAAACAAGAGAGACTAGGTTTTTAAGTTAAGAAAATACAAAATAGCTGACAATTGTCACAGAAGTTTTAACTGTAGTTGTTCGTCTTTTATACTTTTTCATCCCACAAAACATTTTCTGCCATTCGTCGAAGCAGGCATAAGCACTTCATTATAACGTCTTATAGCTCTAGATACATTAAAGCCCGATATTTTCATCTCTGGTTAAACTGTCTGTTAAGTTAATTGTCAGTTAAATAAAATATAGGTTCGATATTATTAGCATAAACAAAACAATGTTTTTGACTAAAACAGAATTTTTTAACCGTGTATAATCAAAATAGGAAAAAAAACAATGTCTACCAAACGTTATAATCATCCTAAAATTATTTCAAATTTATTTGTATGTATGTACAAAGTATATCATTAATTATAATGACTGGTGTAATTTTAATAGACATTCTATATTATGTATACCTATTAATGACTAATAATTTACATGATTTGTGGGAGTGTATTATTTCCAAATAATTACGATGAATAATAATTAATATTTTATGTACGAACATTCATTTAAATTAGTCCAATATGAAATAATATTTAATGTTTATTTGTAATTAATTATATATAAGTTATGATATATTACATTTTGTATTAACATGGCAAATAATCACTTTGAAGTATGCGATTTGTTAAATGATCTTATTGATTGTACCGTATCAATAAATATGTTGTGCATATTAAAACAGTTCAAGGATACAGTTGCAAGTAATTTACTAGAAGTTATAAACAATATTTAATACGGAAATAAAAAAGATATGAGACGTCAATTTGAAACATTGATAACTTCATACCGGTAAAAGAGCACTTACTGTCCACAATGTTTATTACGTTTTTTTGCACGAACGACGCAGAAAATTTAAAAATATATACAGATTTGAAAATTATTTTAAAGCAAACTTTGATCGTTGATTTTATTTACTTACCGCCTCCTGATCAGAAGTGATTCACATCACTGACCAATTTTTTTAAAAAACTACAACTTCCGGTTGTTCAATTGTAACCAAAACCTTTTCAGCTCTTCCCAGGAATATCAGATTGAGGAATTCATAGTTAAACAGGTCTTATGTCTTATAGTTTTGAGGAATCGTCCGTCCAACATCCAGCCATACACACACACACAATCGTAATCGTTGTATCACTAGTGCAAATCAAAATCCAGCATTATTCCACACTTGGAAAATATTCGCAAAAATAAAAAATGTGTTGTAGCCAGCACAAGACCACTCGTCATTTCCATATTAGACTTTATAAGTGCATATTGTATTTAACATTTCTGGTAGACACAAAAAATTATAATTGTATATAGTATTAATTATTCACATATTTTTATATTTTTTAATTCATTCTATAAATAAGTTTCCCCCTACTGTTCTAAATGTCGGAGACCTTCAAATTCATTCATTACAAACATTTTAATCTATAGAAGATGCAAGGAAAATGTTAAATGTACCGGATAGAGAATTCTATATTCTTTAATCTTTCTAATAATATAAATTGCCAAAAGTAATATTTAGAAGATTTTTTTTAGAAACTACTACTTCAGGTTGTCTACCTGGTACCAAAACCTTTTTGGCTCTTTCCATTAATGTCATGTTAAGAAATACGTAGTTAAATTGGACTTTAGTCTTATAGAATTTGAGAAACCGTCCCTCCAACATTCACACACACACACACACACACACACACACATACACACACACACACACACATTGTAAAAATGTTAGAAGCAGATTCTAGTGACCTTAAAACGTGTTTATTCACTAAAATCTGGATATGCGATTTTTAGGATGAATTCAATACCTAAGTACCTCTCTTAGCGAGAGGTAAAATCTGCAAAATTTATATTTTTTTCCTATATCTAGTCAGTGTATTTTTTCTCAAATAACAAAACACTATTAAAATGATCTCCTAATGCGGCAACTTTTTTCTAAGTTAACAGACTTTTTTTCTCTTATAGTTCTCGAGATCCCCATGTTGGACATGTTATCCAGGACGTCCTGTATCAGTCGATTGTATGTCATACGGGACGAAGTTTATAGCTCATTTAATAAGGTTTATAGGAGGTCACTCATATATGGGTTTGTTCCGACTATAGCAATTTGTTTTAATTTAAATTCCTTTGCTTCTCCACCTCTATATATTTCCTTAGTATCAATAATGCAATGTTTATACCTCATGTAAGGTTGCAGCCCTGTGAATCTCGATGAATAATTCATTAATTAATCAAGATCCATCGCTTGGTTGCTGAACGTCAACGAACACCTTTGCGGAACTTGTACCATAGTCGTACCCCTGGTATAATAAAGGAAGTGTTGCATAAACGCTCCTTTCATCCCACGCTCAGTGTAGAATTTGGAAATTTGCATAAACACTTTAGGGCGATAAGAGAATTTTTGAAGTTGGCCAGGTATTTACTCAAGAGTACAGTGGGTTTTCAAGAAGATTTTAATCTGTTTAATTTTAATCTGAGGTGTAGAGCTAGTTTGCCTCCTCCAGATGCACCCTGGATAACGTTAAATAACTAGCACAAGTCGGCGACCAGACAATCCTCAAGGATCTGGGAGAATCTCCTGGTGAATTCATTCATCACAATGGCTCAAGAACAGTTGTAGGGACGCAGCAGTTTCACTAGTACTCTCCGGCAATCTAGGAAAAAAAAAAAAAAAACGAAACCATCTTCAACGGTATCTTCCACCATCTGGACCAACACAGTCTTTTCAAGTCTAGTACCGATCCCGTTGACCCTATTTCAACAAGCAGCAATTTCATCTGCAACCTCGTCCACCAATTTACTATATTTCTACATCTGATTGTGACAATGGGGTATTCCGGTGATATGGAATTAATGCAAAATAATAACTTTTGTCTATAGTTTCCATCTTCATATAGTAGAAAAATATAAAAAAAACATGTTTAATAAAAAGTTTTAATTCATAATTTAATATTACAAAATTTGAATTTTTACAGCTCTAGAAACGTCCTTGAAATTTGTGACGTCAAGTTGATAATCCATTGCTCATTTCAAAGTAAATATTTTCGTTTAAAAACTCAGATGGAGCCAGTAGTTAACACGCGCGGGTATATTTCTTATTTGACATTTCGTCCACTTTATAATTATTACTCCTATTTTTACCATAAACAAACACAGGACAAACACCGAAATACACGCTGCTACTAAAATCATATGTAAACAAGCAAATGGTTGTCATGAACATGTGGATTTTGGCGCTGAAGTTCGTTGCAGATGTCACCATCGAGTTGACGTCATAAGCGCGCCATGATAAGAAAATTTGAATTGCGATGAAATTTTTTAAAATTCATATCTCATGTGATGCATAGATTTTCTTACTCAAAGTTAGATATTCAGAGTCCTACTAGTCTGTACTAAAGTAAAAAAATATTTTTAAAAAATGTCGGAATACCCCATTGTATAGCCATACGCTACAAAAAAATCAGTTTAACCCGGCGTCAGTAAAGTGAAGATTTGTTATGTGAATGATACGGTGGGGTAAATGTAACCCCATTGTGATTTGCGATAAAGGATAGTACCTAATTTGTGGATGAAAATGAACACATAATTATATTTCTTATACATTTCATATTTTCAGCAATAAAATAATTAAACAGCATTTATAAAAAATGTTTATTTAAAAAAATATGATAAAATTACACAGAAAAAATAACCATCTAAATTGTAGTTAAATTAACTAAATAAATGTTTAATTTACTAATATGTTTCCATTAAATTATCTAAGTTGATTTAGTTAAATTTTCTAAATTTGTAATAACAAATTGTAGTAAAATTAAATATATTTAGTATTGAATTAAACATAAATAAATAAATTATATTTAAATTTTCTATTTACTTACCTAATTCATTAGATAAATTACCGAAAATTGTAGCACAAAAATAATGAACCCAAAATATAGTAAAATTAAATAAAATAAGTAATTAAAATAACTATTTGTATATTTAAATTAACGATTTTTTACAAAATATTTAGTATCTATTTTGGATTAATTAAAATGCTAAATTAAGATTTGTAAATTATACTAAATTATTAGACATATTGCCTAATAATATAATATCTAATTATAATTAGGCAAAATTTCAATTCTTTTTTTTCTATGTATACTCGCCGTCAAATAAACATAGACTGATGCTCAATTTTTTCCTCTTCTCTTTAACAACATTTTCAACATAACCAACGAAATTGGCAACAATGTAAAAAAATCCAGTCCATATTATTTCTTTGACGGCAAGTATAGTAATTGTTTAACATTTTCCGAAAACACTACTAGAAAAAAATCAAATAAATGTACCTCTATTATTATTTATATAAAACAATATAATATGAACTCGTTGACGTTAAGACAACAAAGTAAAACAAAAATGAATTTATTATCTATACCTGTACATATTTTACAAATCTTCGAATTTATGAGATGTAGAACTTACATATATTTTCTTGATAGATTTTACATACATACTAAGATTGCAAAATTTAAAAATATATGCCTTGCACACTAATGTCCGGTTTCACCAACATCAAATAAATTTTCAAATAGCTTTTTATTGAACCCTATAATATTTGGAATAAGAGAAAAATATCGAATCGAAACCATAACACAAATGACGGGATTTATTCTAGCCGTCATATTTTGATCCGATATTTTTCACTTATTTGACGAATAAGCTATTCGAAGATTTATTTGATGTTAGTGAAACCGGGCATAAGCAATATAAAATAAGCTGAGGACAACTTTGATTTCTGGTGCATCGACCTTGAATAGTTATTTGTGTACCATGCACATATTTGTCAATATTATCAATATCTTTCCAGAAAGCTAAGTTTTTTTCGTTATTGTTCGAATAATATATAAAAATAACCGTTAACTCTTATTTTATGTCTAATATTAACATTGTAACATATGCAAGAAATATTAAAAACAATAACATAAACCGTAAATATTACTCCAGGACATTTTTAACAAATGCTAGACTCACTAAATGGGATGTAAACATCTACTGACAACCCAGAAACATGTACACTAAAGTACTTGAAAGGTACAGGAATCTAGGAGCCAAAAAGTTTATAGTTAGAACAACCTTGGGGTAATATTTACCCTCACCTTACAGACGCCGGGCTAAGAACTTTAACATTCAAATTTCGGTTTAATTTAAACATATGAATAATGAAAAAGAATCTGACCTTGAACCCTACAATATTTCGAATGATAATTCCCATGCATTCACTATTTTCACTACTATTATCCTCTATTAAAATAAAATAGTTTTACTTTTCCTCGAAGAATAAGCTATTAGTGACAGCGTTTCAATCATTTCGTGTTGGCAAAAAACAAAACAATGGGGGCATTACCAAAACACTATCTCTGATTGCAGATTGCGAATTCAGAGACAGACAAATACCGATCGTCCTAGCGTCACGAATCGAAACATAGACAACGACTTTCCTTTTTAACGATTTACGCAAATAGCGACCTCAGGCGGATGGTTACACTGAAGAGATTGTATTGAGTATATTTATTAGAGGTTGTAAATTAAAATTTAGATATTTGTTAGTTTTAGGATGAATAAACTAATAAGAAGAAGTAAATGAATCAAATATTAGTAATTAAATTTATTTTAAAATCATTAACAATAGTGGCTTTTTATGAGTTCACCTGAATAGATGAGTTAGTTTATTTAATATTTGCCTTATTGATAATTAAAAATTTTAAGCTAATTTATTCACAAATTAATTTCAAAATATTGTCATAGCTTATCTAAAAATTTCACTTAGAGTTTGAGTATAGATAATTTAGTGAAAATAGCCTTTCTTTTTATTAACGAACTTTGATTACAACTAATAAATGAAATATAGAAAATTTAATTATAATAATGAAAGTGGATAATCACAATTGGTGGGCCACACGGCACAGGCTTTTTTTTCAGAAATAAGATATCCTAAAAGTTCAGAAGAAAAACCTACATAATGCAGAAGGGCGTACATGCATTTTTCTAGATTTGAGATATTTATATTTTTCTAAAAAGATGCTTGCCATGCCAGCATTTAATTATAGATTCATGCAAATGTGCTTACTTGTATAACTTTCTCACTACAATATAACGAACTTTTTAGACTAAAAATAACTACATTGATACTAAATAATGGAAACGAAAGTGCAAATACTTATTAAATGAAGTACAATTCAAAAATAATCTTATTTAATATATGAAAATATTCAATAGGCATCTTCCCCCTCGTCCTCTGTACATTTATTTTCTGTACTAATCGGAAGAGTTTTTTAAAATTTCATTCTGTGTTAAAGTCGTATGTGATTAGAATGTTATTAAGTTTATACCAAATTTCCTAAGTAATAATTCGTATATACAAATAAACGTAAGAAATGACTTTTTTATTTAGTAACTGTCATATACGTGTACGTATGCCTATTTTCAATAAGTAATAAAAACTATTAAATATCTTCAAAACTCATATTAATAATTGGAATTGTAATATATGTCTATAAACTTTTGAGAGTCACTGGATTCTTCTATTGTTAATTTAATTAAGTTTACTTGTGTCTTTTGTATTTCGGCTTTTAGCCAGTTAAAGTTTACCGGCCGTTCAGTTTGGGTTTAGCAATAAAGTTTATAATAAAATTTAAACAGAGTTACATTTACAACAAACATTACAGGAATAATCAGGGATTTACAGAATTCCATGTGTCTGCGAGAGTGTTTACATCGGCCAGACTGGTAGAACCAGCCTGGGAAATCGTGTGTTGCAGAGCATGCCTTGGAAGAATTCCACCAAATTAAATTTGAAGAAACTAAAATTATTGCTAGACCTACTCGACTTAACACCAGGTTAATTAGAGATACCATTGAGATTTATAAAACCAGAAATATCAATCTAAATCATTGTGATGGATTAAAATTTAGTCGCGCTTGGCTTCCAATATTAAATATGTTGTATTTGTAATATGTATACATTTTTTTCTAGACTTTTTGTAACTTCTCTTAATAAAGAGAACGGCTGCGGTATTTCGCAACTCATGAGTTGTACAGATCACTTCTCTGCGTGTTTTTGGGACGATGCAAAAGGAGAGTTTTCATGAGAAGATGCATGTTCGCAGTCCAAGTTATTGCCGGGCATGCATATATTGACTAGTAAATTGTATACATAAAAAAAGGTAACTACGTGCTTTTCATGTTACCTTGGTTAGTTGTTTTTTGTTTTTTATCACATTTTTATGCCAATTTCCCCTGAAGAAGGCACCAGTTTATGGTGCCGAAATGTTGGGTTTTAATAAAAAGAATATAGAACATAAACTAAAAAGGTAGTATTCCAAGTAATAAAACCATTTTCATATATTTTCAAGACTGATTTCTCCGTATCTCCCAGTATAAAAAATGTTTACAACACAAATTGTTTGTTTTTAGGATACACATCCAAAGATACCATAATGACCTAGGTTCCAATTTGAAATTCTGGGTGTAGTTACGCCTACTTCCGGTAAATTCCGGAAATCGAGATTACTACGATTAAACTCTTCAGATAGATTTATGTTATGCTAGTTTTTTCCTGAACCACTAGGACGTCGTACGAGTGGTCAGAAACACCTTGTATAATTATTTGATGAGAGCCCAAGAAAAATGTTATAGCTACGAAATCGGCGAATGAAAGCAGATTTGCAAATTCAGAAATGGATAATAATGGACGTATTTATATTTAGTTATTTTATTAATTATAATTTATGGCTTTACGAACACTTTGAGCAGTTAATAATCGAAAGGTCGTACTTTTCATTAATTTACCAGATCGTAAATCATCATTTTCAATATATACCTATGTCTATATCTTCGGGGTAACAGGTATAGATAAGTTCCTAGTATTATGTAGTGATTATATAATCAACATAAGTATGCAGACTAAAAATTAGAAATCGATAAAAGAGTATCAAATGTTAAAAACAAAAGGTGATTGATTTTCTATCGCACAATAATGAAATATAAATCATTTGTATGAACGTTAAATATTTATAAACATGGGCGTGCGTGAAAGAAATCAAAGGGGCGTTAAGGAAAAGTTAGAGTTAGGAGAGTCATTGAGACATTTACTTCCTTGAATTATGACAATGAGGAGAAAAATACAAGCATTGCAAAATAATTCTCAACTTCACAGAGATATCAATCAGACTATAATCTGTACAACTAATCTCAAACATGTACAATACAACACAATATATTCAATAAGATTTACTACAATTTACAGGATAGCTTAAATTGTATCATATAAGTACGAGTATATACAGAGGGCTCAATGTACATGTCATAATGAATCTCACAACCTACCCAACAGTGGAAAATTTAAATGAAAAATTAAAATGTTTGTAACTGACATATACCTAAAAGTCAGTGTCAAAAATCCAGAGACATTGTTTAAAGGTTTTTTTTTTTAGAAGTACGACTACATTTAATATTTCTTATTTTATTATTAATTAAACATTTATATTTAAAGACACATATATTCATATACCCTGCAGAAATACCGTCAATCTCATCAATGAATTGGAAGAATACCGAACATTTAGAAAAGTCAGAGGAAACTTCTTCATAGAGTGAATTAAAAAATAGTGTTGATGTGTGTACCAGAAATATTAAATATGTACAGTACTTATATAGCCTATTATGGAAATGGCGAGAAGTATTGTGCTGGCTACAACAGATTTTTACAATTCGTAATCGAGTAGACTCTCCTAATGGGAGTAGATGAAAACGTTCATAATATTTATTTATGCACGGACGTATCATAATTTGACAATTATACACGAATTTCTTTGACATAAACATCATTTTATAGCCCGCGGGCATCATTATAGCCCGCCGGGCTATAATGAAACGACAAACCAAATTATAATCTACTATAAAAACAGGCAACATGAAAAGTTTTTATTACAAATCGAAAAATTTTATATTCTTTAATGAAAAATTAAAATTAATTTTGTGATATTTATATGGAAAGCACGGAGATACACAAAATAAAACTCAAATGACATAACTACTTTCATAGCAACACTAGATACTGGATGTACGAGGGCAAATTCTTTTCGATACAATTTTTCTAACACTCATAATTTGAAAATTTTCGTCCGTGCATAAAGTTTTGTATGTACCACGAGCGTAACTTGCTTTTATGGCCTTTGACGTGTTTTAATCCCTCGGCTTACGCCTCGGGCTCAAAATCTCGCCACAGGCCATACGCTCTTAATACATAAATAACTATTATGATCAAATGTAACTGTAATAGGTACAGGTATCGATCCCTCCGGATGTACGTTATATTCTTATTTTAGATTATTACCAGTACATTTTTGAAGTTATTTAGCTATGCAAATCGCAGAATTACCGTACTACATCACGTATTTATAGCTCTTCGAAAATTTATTTCCAACTCCTTTCAAAATTTCTTCTTCCAGTCACGTAGTTTAGATCGTTTCCCATACTTCAGCTTACCACGTTCGCCGTAACACGACTTTTCACATTCGTATGTGCGTAACGTTGCCTTATATATGTTTTTTTCTAAGTCTCATCAATATCTGAGCCCATGTGTATTACGTTATGTTTTTTTCTATGTTGAAAAAGAAAAGACCGCATGTGTAGAAAATTGCTTTATCATAAAGGTGCATGTTTTTATATTACATGGCGAAAGACTTTGGGAATTGAATTTCTAGAAGATGAATTCAGGTATTTGGTAAACAAATAATAAGGCTTAACACTTAATTATTTATAATATTATTGCTCGGATCAAGGACTATCAACTGCATTACATCTTTGCAAAAAAGTACAGATAGCTTAAAAATATATAAAAATGGCATTACGCAATAATATTTCGTTTATATATGTAGTTCAGATATATTTCAATTCGCTCTAAAATCTTTGCTGACACCTTCCAGGAATCTATCTTTTTCTGAATGAAAAACGCACATGTAGACAAGACTATTATTCTAGCCCTTTTCCACAGTTTTTGTCTGGCATTATAGGTAAATCACATAAATCAACACGAGAATCAAAAATTTTAAAACATACGCCAATGTATACCTACCGAACACTGTTGACAATTACAAATTATTTCCTGAGAAGAGTTACAACATACGTCGCTGTATAAACAGATTCTATTACCTTTGTGGCAAAAAAAAACTTCTTGAACTACGTATGTTTTCAAGAATCATTACATTTTTATTGCACAATGCCATTCTTACGTGGAGAATACTATATGAACTCAAACTCATAATAGTTTGGCCGGTTTACATTTTCAGCAAACAAACAATAAAACCTATGCAAATGGTGAGAAATTTGTACAAATTTCTTTCAACTAGTTTAAAATATATACGAGCCCTGTTGCACATCAGTTCGCCCACTAGTTAAAAATTCATTAATCACGACTTAACTAATAGAATTTGTAATAATAATTAAATAAATCTTTACTTTTTATTTAAAATGAAGATTTTTCAACATTATAACGTAATTTTAAATAAATTTTTAGGTAAAGGTTAAAACTTTAAAGGTATAACCGTAACAGAAATCCATATATTAATTTCATATTATTTATCAATATTGGGTAACATCGTTTTTTTTATTGTAAATTACTACGATAATACTTTTAGATATTTTTTTTAATAAAACCTCACAAACTTACGATTTAAATTCTTTTGATTTTTTTCAGTATTTCTTGAATTGCTAAAATTAAGTATTATTTCATTTTATAAAAAAATAATAAAATATTTAAGAAAACATATCTTGCTATATAGAACGTTAAGTTTAATAACTGTATTATTAATAAAAATTGGCGTCACCTCACGGTCACTCATTGCTGGCGTGGAGAGTGCACTACAGGGGTCACTTTTGGGCCATTTAAAATTCGAAATATTTGGCGTCGGTCAGGATCGAATCCGGTACCCCCAGGTTCGCGACCAGATACTCAGGCACGAGGCCACGGGACCCCATATATTAACTAAATAAAATGAAATTAAAGCAAGTGGGCGAACTGCTGTGCGGCAGAGCTTACAAAAATTGAATATGTTATTCAAGTTTTCTGCATTTACTTCACATTGCCTAATTGCCTTTAGTAGTAAAAACCGATTTAATTCTATCAGGAATTGTATCTCTAAACCCTGTACAATTTTTGTGAGTATTGTTCCATATATCTTGCAAGATAGATTTTACTGCATGCACTGGATATTTTCGAAGTTGTTTATCATTGTGCCAAAAGTAAATGGTCTTGGTAGAAGCTAAATCTGGACTAGAATACGATTCTTAAATTTTTTTGAAGTTTTAAGTCTATATTTAAAGTTGCCAAAAAAATTTTGTAGAAATTTCTAACCATTATTTCATAATTTGTTGAATTATTATGAGTTTAAGCTAGTATGTATGTATATTTCATAAATTTCAATAACAGAACACAGTGATAAAAGCGAAGACATCATCCTCTCTAAGTATAACATCTCCCTGTTCAATTATTCTTTTTGCTGTGCCATTTTGCATCGATCACCCTCCATATTTTCGTCTTTTCGTCGGCTCAGAGTTTTCCATTTTCTTCTACGATATTATTAATTTTGAATGAGAAGGATGACGTAATGTTGATTGATGTGTACTGGTATTATAGCAGATTCCGATCGTTTCTTACATGCCTCAGCAAGGGAGAATACGAACTTTGTCGAAAGTTAAGGGCTGGAGAAATTACGGATCGAGTTACGATGAGCTTGAATTACATAATTAAGTTGGAATCGTGAAGTTTTAGGAGAATTAATGAATTTATACGGAAAAGTTGGGCGGGCAAGATTTTTGCATTTAAATGAGCAATAAGTTTAGAAAATAAATTTAATGGAAATATGTAAAACTATTAACGGCGAATATCAGGTTTTATAACTGAATTTCATGTAATATTTACAAGAACGTACTATGGAAATGATACGAAATAAAAAATAGTATTACAAAGGACATATTTGATATCCGAAAGATACTCCTATCGTCTTCGTAAAGTCAAAACCTCGTATGTATAATATAATAGGGTTTTAGAGAACACAAAATCGTCTTTAATTAAAAAATGTTAGTTTGTAATATGTATATACCATTTAGGTCGTTAATACTTTTAGTAACAAAAGTAACTAATGAATAACCGGTAGACATGAGATAAAAGATTATCACATTAGATTTCCAATCATTTTCAGATGCGAGTATTTAATATTTACTTGGTACGCTTGTTTTTTTTTTTTCGAAACTTGGGTTTTGCGTTCGATGCGGAATTAGCTAACAAAACGAAGTATGTATCATGTAACTCAGAAATGTCAAAAATAGATACAAAACTTTGACTTTATAACGACAAGATATGTACTTAATATTCGTAAAAAAAAATATTAAACATTCGGTAGGTATCGCAAAATTTATAAAATTCTTTATTGCAATTTCGGTGTTGCTGCCATCATTAGAAGAGTTTTTTAGAATTTTATTTCAAAAATGTTATGTTCAGAATAGTTTTTTCAATAATAGTAGACTTCGCCATTCTTTCCATTTTATTTCTTAAAAACTCTAACCCATCTTCATTTGGAATGCTTTCAAAATTTATTTCTGAGTGAACTGTTAAAGTTGGTATTTTAAAACTGGTAAAATCGTTATGCTAATTACTACGGGACTTAAAAACTGGCAAATTAATTTCAGACTGACTTAAAAGCTGTCAAACTGTGAAATTACAAACCTTGATTCGAAAATAGTTTCTCTGATTAATTCCACATTTTCACTCAAAACCAAGCTATATAAACTAATTAAGTACTGGGAGACTTGAAAACTGTCAAACTAATTTCAAACTAATTTAAAAACTGTCAAAGCTTTGAAATTATAAATCATGATGCTAAAATGCTCTCTTTGATTAATTCAATATTTTCACAAACAACCATATTTAAAAAAAAAATGAATAATTAAGTTTAACATATCAACTGTTTAAAATGTTTTTTATTCCACACTTTAACTGATTCTAGCGTGGCTTTCGTAAAAAAATCCTGAAATATCGCTTTGGATTTAATTATTTTGATATGTAAGATATTTATAAGTAACACGACCTGTTTCACAATATTTCAGTCTCTGAATCAATCTCTCAGTCATTTATCAAAGACTTTCTCACTCAACCAGAACCACAAACGCGTTTCGCTCTTATTGGAGCCCTTCAGTGGTGTACTAACGCCACTTAGAAGTACTGAGTAAGGTTCAAGCCGATGATAAACATCACAAAAAGACTACAACACACTGAAGAGCTCCAATAAGAGCGAAACACGTCTGTGGTTCCGGTCGAGTGAGTCAGTCTCTGATAAATAACCGAGAGGTTAATTCAGAAACTAATCTTGTGAAACATGTCAAGTGTTATTTTTAAATATCTTATTAGAACAGTAAAGTATTTTACTGAGTTAACGCGAAGATAAAAATCAACATAATAATAAAAGAAAACCTTCCTTCACTACATATTTTTTAATTCAATATGTACATTTCAACTTCAATGTTTTTTGTACAACTGAAGATGACTACTTTTGCAGTTGAAATTGTACATATTGAATTAAAAAATATTTAGTGAAGAAACGTTTTCTATTATTGTTATTTTTATTAGAACAGTTTCACTAAGTGTCGCCATTATATTGTACTTTATTGTAGTTTTATTATTATTTTGATATGTGATTTCAGAACATAAACTTGACCTTAAACCCAACAGTTACAAAACATCTAAAACAAATAATAAAAAGTCAATACATTACCAACCTCCGATACCATCTGATTTCTAGAAGCTATTCCTATTCGTATGTATGATATCAACTATATTATTCCAAATTAAAATCTGTCCATCAACAATTGCAGAGGCGTCTCGTAGATGAAAGATATTTTTCTACTACTTCGAACAATTAAAAGAGAACTAATTAAAAATGATAAAAGGCCCGAACGACCTCGAGTGTCATCCCTCGGCTTTCATTCCAAGGTCGGGAATGAATTGAATATAAATTACCTTAGAAAGTTCGATTGCTCGGTTGCTATGTTAGGTCTTCGGATGAGTACAGCGACTGATCAGTAATTATAGATTAATAAGCACGGTGTTTGGTTACATAATACAGGAGTTTGGTCATTATCCCGATTAGCTGGGCAGCTAGGCTCTAGGTTTCCTACACATAATTGATGGAAGATACAGACCTTGTGGGATTTCTGCACGTGTTCAACATTTTAAATAATTCGCATGCCTAGTAGTTAATCAATAATTAATTTCTCATATTTCCTTCCTGATCTATTGAATATTTTAATATTAATAATTGATTTCTAATTTTCCGGAAACATAAACCAACAATTTTATATTTTTTTCCATTGTATTGGATTTTAAAATAAGAAATTTTCATTTCGAATTATTGGATATTTTCACTTATAAAATATACTAATAATTGGTTATTTACACATACAAGCTGACACTGAAAAACAAGCCACTCAATATAACATTATATTTATTTTTAAATTTTCTTTATATATTTGTTGTTAGGCTCACAAATCATGATATTTGGAATGATGGTAGCGCTTCCGGTTTAACCATAAGTGGCATTAACTTTCATATTTCAAATAGGACACCCTATATATTTTTATAAATTTGTAATAATTCGTAATTGTAAAATTACGAATTAGCATTATACATAACGGTGGCTGCAAGAACTTCTTGACTGGAAAGGTGATGAAATAAAATAAAAAATCTGTTGTGGCCAGCACAAGACCTCTCGCCATTTCCATATTAGGCTATATAATTATTGTATTGCACTTCACTTTCGAACCGTCGTTTTATAACAAAAAATTACAGAAATTTACTCAAATATTGTTTTTTATTGTATGAAGAAGTTTCTAAATGTCATTGATTATTCCAATTCGTTAACCAGACTGGCGGTATTTCTGATGGATATATGCATTTTACCACAATTTTACCTATAATTTCAAATATTTAATTAATAAAACAATAACAAAAGTTAAATATATTTCCCAGATAAAGCTATCAGAATGTCACTAAAACTGTTAATATTTGACAATGACATGTGTCATGTTATAAACATTGGAATTTGTCAACTGGTTTCCTTAGTGCCTTGGCCTCTGCGATTAGTTTACTCTATAAATTATAGTGTCTTTATCTCTAAATCTATACAAGATAGAATAAAAATTTTAAGTGTATTAGATGGAGAATTTTATGTTCTTCAATATTTAATAAAAAAAAACTCCCAAAAATTATATTTAGAAGAATTTTTTTAAGAAACTACTACTTCCGGTTGTTCAATTGTTACCAAAACCTTTTCAGCTCTTCCCAGGAATGTCAGATTGAAGAAACTGCAGTTATATATTTTTTAGTTTTTGAGGAATCGTCCCTCGAACATCCATACATACACACACACACACATACACACATCCACACACACACACACACACACACACACAGACATCATTTTAAAAATGTTATAATCGGATTCTAGGGACCTTAAATCGTGCTTATTCAATAAAATCTGGATATGCGAATTTTAGCATGAATCCAATACCTCTCTTAGCGAGAGGTAAAAATAAATATATCATCACGGCATATTACCCATTTCTGGGTGTGCCAGTATCTACAACACATGTAGACATCGGCAATGATGACGATATATTTTACCGTGTGGGCGCTTACCAGGCGTCACCTCACGGACACTCATAGCTGGTGTGGAGAGTGCACCACAGGGGTCAGTTTTGTGCCATTTAAAATTGGAAATATTTGGCGTCTGTCGGGATCGAACCCGGTTCCCCCAGGTTCGCGACCAGACACTCCGGCACGCGGCCACGGGACCCCATGAAAGGTGATGAAGGAAAGAAAATTACTGGATTTCGGTCAAATATTAAATATATTTTCCGCCTCTACCGGTTTCGATACCTCATGTGTCTTCTTCAGGAGGTGAAAATTTTTAGATTGTAAAACATGGATAAATACATAAGACAATAATAAATAACATATAATACATACAATGGTCGTCAAAATTTAAAAATATAAATAAATAAATAAATAAATACATTAAAAAACTCATGTAGTCGTCAATAAATTAAGATATACTTTTATAAACCTTGATTTAACAATGGCACTCTTTAACTGTTACAGTTACAGTTACAGAAGAAGACACATGAGGTATCGAAACCGGTAGAGGCGGAAAATATATTTAATATTTGACTGAAATCCAGTAATTTTCTTTCCTTCATTATACATAACCTTGATATGAGCATGTTACCACTTGAAATGGTTCAAAGGACCAATCTTCTCCATCCCCTATCATTTTTTTAAAATATAGGTTGAGGAACTAAATTCTTTGAACAAAGTTAACTTTAAAAGTGTTCACCCTTGAATAGTCTTTAAAAACCCTACATACTAATATTAATTCCCAAAGAAATTATTTAAAATGCAGTATCTCCAAAATTATGAATAAGAATTACATTTTGCCTCACTACGGATACAAAGAGATAAAAAGACCCCTAAACGCAACGAACGAGTTAAAAATACAAATCAATTATTAAGTGAAAGTAAAAGAAGAGATATTTTGTAGATTTTGTCTTAGTACATCATACATTAATTCGCCTTGTAAAGAGTATAATTCTAAATTAAAATTAATTGTGCAATTCCATACGAAAAAATATAGGAAGTATATGTTTATGATGTACCATTAATAGCTATGCGTTTTGTTTTCTATAACATATTTTTTCATGTATGTATTAAAATCAACTCGTAAACTTTCGGCAGTAGTACATGTATAGGAACATCATACAACTATGTATAGATATTGATAGGTACTCGTATATTAATATTCTAGAACAACACTGTGAATTCAGCTAAGTCATTCATATTTCAGAAAGTAATTACTACACGATAACTATACCTTATATCATTATAGTTGCCGTCCAATAAATATGGAATGGAGATTTCTACATTGTTGCCAATTCCATGGTGATGTTTACAATGCAAAGTTATAAAAAAGCGGCAACATCGCAGGACAAGGGACAGAAAGCGAAGAAGGAAAAAATTGAAGCATCAGTCCATACTTATTTGACGGCGACTATAGTAATTGCATTTCCTTTTTATCTTCCATTTCACGTTATAGTCGATTACCAGACTTATGGCCGATTGCGCCAACACAAATTAAATATTAAATATGGTTTAAATTGATAATATTACATCGAAATGACATGCCAAATGAGTTAAAATATATTGCTGTCAAAATATCGATATATATTTTTTTGTTTAAACGTAAATTAAAACTTAAGTTTTATTGGCGCACCTGGGCATTAGAATTTAAATGAATAATGATGAGTCTGGTTTGAATTCGGGAATAAAACAAGACAAAAAAAATATGTAATCCCAAGGGATAAATAAACCGACTAAAATCCTTTCCTATATTGGCTGCAGTTAACTGTTCTTGTCTTTCAGGATTTCCTGTTGAGGTTGAAGGACCTAGTTAGTGGTTGTTTCGTTCTCCAGAGATGAAATTATACCTCAGTTTGCTTGTCAGTTTGTGGAACAAAACTTTAGGTCCTACATATAACTTTGTTTAATTAGGGTTTTAGGCGGTTCGTTATACATGAACCAAATATGTTTCATGTATGATGTACTTCATAAAGTTCATTATTTAATTAAAATTAAATTAGTTTAATAAACAAGTGTATGAATTTGTGACGGTGCACACTTGCACCTACTTCGGGGTAGTGAGATTTTACCAAATATTACATTTCCTTACTACTCTGAAAAAGGTGTAGATGTGCACCGAAACGTCGATTTTTTAAGAATAAAAATAAAAAGAATACTTTATCCATACTACAGTCGGGAAATTTCCAACATATGGCAATAAATCATTTTAGCTAAAAATGAAAGATAGGTGGTATTACTAGTTCAAGAAACTTTTAAATTACAGACAATATAAATAGTGACGCAAAATCCAAATCTACCAATTACTTATTTTCGCTGAACATAGCTGGTAGGAGGTATTGCCTGGTCATTCACTATATAACATTTATCTATTGTCTCATTCTGTATTAATTTGTTTACCTCTCGTTAAAACAGGTACTGGAATCATGATTTTCAGATTTTAGTGAATAAGCACATTTAAGGACCCTAGGTTCCGATTATAACATTCTTACGATGTGTGTGTGTGGATGTGTGTGTGTGTGTGGATGTGTGTGTGTGTGTGTGTGTGTGTGTGTGTGTGTGTGTGTGTGTGTGTGTGGTGTGTATGGATGCTGGAAGGACGAAAACTATAATAATTAAGACTTGTTTAACTACGTATTCCTCAATCTGACATTAATGGGAAGAGATGAAAAGATTTTGATAACAATTTGACAACAAAAAGAAGTAGTTAAAAAAAATTCTGAATATTATTTTTTGAAAATTTTTGTTTGTTACATATTCTCCATCTAATACACTTTAAAAAATATTATATCTTCTATAGATTTAGAGATAAAGAAAATATTATATGTAGAATAATCTGTTGCCATAAATCGCACAGTCCAGACTACAAACTAGTTCTTGAAATAGTCATGACGGCGCTAATTAAATTGATACATTTAAATTTATCGACAATCATTTTAATGCATGTATCGTAGAATTAAACAAACAACTTAATTCAAGTATCACAGAAATAAACAATCGTTTTAATTCATGTGTCGTGATAATAAGGGTCAATTTAATTCATTCCTATAAATGTTACGTCATTTTTACGATACTTGACTTTTTACAATTATTGAAAAGATAGTTTTGTATTGACTGATGATTTAAAATGTTTGTTAGAAAATTTTGTAATTATATTATCAACAAACATTTTAATACAACAATCAATTTAAATCTTTCATTTTAGTAAGAGTTTATTTTAACGATACATGAATTTATATGACAGTGCCTTTTAAATTGTTTGTTATAAAATTATCAACAATCATATAAAATCATGTATCGTAGAATTAATCAGACAATTTAATTCAAGTATCACAGAAATAAACAATCGTTTTAATTCATGTGTCGTGAAAATACAGAGTCAGTTTAATTTATTCATATAAATGTTATTTCATTTCTATGATAGTTGAATTTTTACGTTTGTTTAGGGACTAACAACAATCATATAAATTGAATAAACATAAAATTAAACTAATGTTAAAATGAAGGTTGTGTGTTGACTATTGATTTAAAATGTTTGTTTAAAAAATTTGTAATTATATTATCAACAAACATTTTAATTCAACAATCAGTTTAAATCTTTCTTTTTAATGAGAGTTTATTTTTTCGATATATTAATTTGTATGACTGTTTTAAAATGTGGGAATAAATACTAAAACGGTATTCCATAGAAATCAGTTATTAAATTCAAATGTTTGTAATTGACAGATAAATGTCAGTGTCAAAAATCAACAGTTTTACTGATATCACGAAAGCTTTTTCTGGGAAGTACATTTAATATTTCTTATTGAATCTTTAATTAAATATTTAAAATTTTAGATATGTATATTAATAGTAATAGTACATTATGTCCTTAAGAAATACTGCCAATCCCGTCAACGTAATGGAATTATGCTGGCCACAACAGATTTTTTAACATTACATAAACTGCCCGAAATTTTAAAATTTATTTATTTTATTCCCAAGTTTCCCGCCCTTGTTTTCTGCTTCATCCACGTTAAGTACAAAGTTGTAAATGTGTAGTTATTACGTCCACCAATTTGTTATTCACCGGTCGTGTAGAGTACGGTATACACGGGACATACATCACATAGAGAGAGCTACCAACGGGGCCTCACAACAGCAACAGCACGTGTATAATTGACGGCGCCATTACAAAACAAATTTTTCTAAAGTTATTTATGGGTTCCTACTCTATGTTCTGTGTTCAATAATAGGTGGGGCGGGACGCTGCTACGTATTTACTTTCAGACGAATAATTATTGTTTGGAAGGATTTTTTAATGGAGAGTTAGTTAGGTATCACCAGAAATATCGTGGAAGATAATGTATATCTGAAAAACTGATTTAGAGTAGCGATTTTTATTCCTTTAATGGCCAATCAAATTGTACTAGACAAAATTTCGTATTTTTTACTTTCTTAATCACTAAAGCAAAATTCAACTACCGATATATTTTATGAATGGATTATATACTTATGAGTTTATATAATATTCCATGATCGATTAAAAGTTAGACGAATAGGTTATGTTAAAAATTAACGAACAAGTACTGCCAATATAGTAATTTTGATTTATGGAAAACGTTTTTACCTCCCGCTATCCTAGGTAAGGGAGGTATAGGGATCGTGCCAAAAATCGCATATAGAGATTTTAGTGAATAAGCAGGTTTTGATGTCCCCAGAATCCGATTTTAACAATTTTATAATGATGATTTTTACCTATTCTATACTAATGTGGGAAAAGGTGATTAGTTTTTAGTGTATATCGAATAATCGGAAGTATCATTTATACAAGCGTTTAACAGTTTTTTTTTTTGAAAAAAATACATTCAATATTATTTTTCAGCAACTTTTACTAATAAAAATTGAATACAATGTTACATTCTTCAATTCTACGGTGATAGCATTTAGTAAATTACTTTAAATATCTTTAAAAATAAGTTTATAAAATAATTTATTTTAATACATCATCTTGCCTATGCGTCAAACAAAAACATAATACTTTAATAACAATTTTGACATATTTAAACAACTGTCAATGTCAGGAAGCAATTACATTAAAATTAATAATGAAACCGTGGTAAGGTGGTAATATATTTGATTCTAATGAAATTAAGGTTTGTAAAAATAATATATATTCCATTATATATAAATATTAGATGTACAAGATGATCCGATTTAAGTTTGCTTTGTTTCCAGTATTATGAATCAAACAGCTGTCAATATGCATTTGTCAAATATTAGTTTCCTACTACACATTTACGAAATGGAAATGGATCATGTACAGCGAAGAATTTACACAGATTGCGTTTTAGAGCACCAAGAAATTGAACTCAGGCTATGTTAATATTTGTGAAATTTATTTTGTGTATGACATATTTGTTACATGTAAAATAAAGATTTTTAGTAGTGAATGTAAAAATATTTGAACATAATGATTGCTTTATTTATACTGCATGGTTAAACAGCGGGAGGGTATGTGCTGGCCACATCAGATTTTTTTTTTTTTTGTTATAAAATTATAATACATTTTGTATGAAACACTCTAATGACCTTCTATTCATACCTTCCACGTGTGAACCGAATAAATATTCTAATTTTATTAATTTTATGTCCATTTCGTCACACTTTTACCTCTTATAATGGCGCATATAAACACAGATAAAATTATATTAAGCACTAACTATTAACTTAACATCATTATCATAGCCTTATCCATATTATTAAATGTTAAAGTTTAATTGAATTAAGCCATGAAGCAACTCGATCCCGCGGTCTCTCATACCAGAAGTATAAAATTACGAGGTAACGAACTGGATTCTATTCCCTAATTTAAATTTATCTGGTCTTTATGACAGAGCATCGGTTATAATGTGATGTTTAATACGTATATTACTAGTGCATTAAATTTAAAACTTTAGTTTTATGAATATGACTGTGAAGATTCATTTTACGGACGACTTAACCTTCGGCATTACATGGAGATCTTCTCAATTCTGATATACAGGTTGTTAATTAAAGAACGGGCCATAAAGGTTTAACATGGGAAATCAGATTTTTCTTGCACAAAACTTTCCATGTAATTAATGTTTCAAATAAATTTTGTACCTAGAAAATTAAATTCTACACCTATATCCCTTATCAAATTTTATTTTGTATGAAAGTAAAGATGTACTCATGATTTCAGTCAGTGATAATAATTTTATTCTACAGCCAACGTTTCGCCCCCATTTGGAGCTTCATCAGGGCAAAGAACAAGTTAAAATTTTACAATACAAGAATGTCATAAATATATCTAGAAGATATCGTCAAATAAAAATGTAGCACGTCAGCCAAATCATATTACAAAAGCACACAAAATTTTACATGGTTTTATAAAATTGTGTGTGCTTTTGTAATATGATTTGGCTGACGTGCTACATTTTTATTTGACGATATCATCTAGATATATTTACGACATTCTTGTACTGTAAAATTTTAACTTGTTCTTTGCCCTGATGAAACTCCAAATGGGGGCGAAACGTTGGCTATAGAATAAAATTATTATCACTGACTGAAATCCTGAGTACATCTTTACTTTCATCCTTAGCACAGTCGTTTACTACTTCTTCATTTATTTTGTATGTTCATTAACCTGTAAAATCCAATTTTAAATTTTATAAATATTGCTGATTTGTAGTGGTGGCCATGAAATTTAAACAAAATTACAAAGAAATGCATATCGTTTGTATTATCAGACACTGAACTGTGCAGGTTACAACATAAAAAATAAATAAAATCTGTGCAAAGATTTAGATGTAGATTATGAAAAACTATTTCTAGCTATTTAGGTGTAGAATATACCTAATTATCTGCAATTTTTATTTGAAAAGCGAATTTCTGACAGTTCAAACGATATGCATTTCTTTGTAATTTTGTTAAATTCCACAGCTATCACTCCAAAAAAATGAGCAATATTTATAAAATTCCAAATTGGATTTTACAAGTTACTAAACAATGCAAAATAAAATATGATTAGTGATTTAGGTGTGGAATTTAATTCTCTACAATATTTATTTGAAATATTTTTCCCTTAAAATAAATGGAAAGTTCTGCGCAATGAAAAACTTGTTTCCCATGTTAAACGCCTATGGCCCGCTTTTTCATTAACATCCTGTACATCTTCAATACCGTAATGCAACAAAAATCACAAAAATTCAACGCATTCCTTTTTTAACATCTCATAGTTTTATTTAGTCTTTAATATTTGCTATAATCTTTAGTAATAAGTATTGAAATAAAAACAATTATTATTGATTTTCTTAAAATAAAATATTCACTTTTGGCAGGAGCTGAGATAAAGAAATGAGAGATAAAAGTGAACCAAGAAGTTATAGTCTTGAAGTATACCAAAATTGGTGAATGATTTTGCTTCATCTTAAATTAATACTAAAGTTTAAAAATTGTAACATCTAGCAATGCTGGCTACCTTTTGACGTACTTTTTCTTTTCTTCATTACTAATGTAGAATATTGAATCTCTTTGTGTAATTAACGAAGGTATTTATTAAACAAATAATTGAATTCTTTCACAAAGCCAAATTAAAAACCAGAGTAGCAGCAATAAAACGAAAAATTCCTCAAAATGTAATTTTATGTCGTGTCGGGTACTTAAGTTTTAATTTCCAGAAAGCTTTAGAAGTAATTAACTTGTCGTCTGCAAAGAACTTGTAATATTACCTTATCTGGAGGACATTGTCAACTGAAAATCAATATTCCATTATTCTTGGAAAATTTCGATCGTCGTTGACTCATCCAGAATATGAAAACTACTACAAGTAATTTTGGAAAACAATGAATAATAAGCAAATATTTTTAAAAATCATAAGTACTTGATCCATACTTTATTCTTAGGTCTTAAATACTAAAACATTTATTTCAAATCGTTACTAAAATGAACAAAAATCGTTATTAAAAGTTTAGAATAATAATAGATAATTTGGGTAGGTGTGCGATATACAATAGTAAATTTGTAAGGAAAATGACAAAAAAATTATGCAAGAAGAAGGAATTAAATAATGAAGAAATTTAAGATAATGAAACACATAATTTTGAGTGTTCCTAACTTCATGTCCGAAGAGTCGCAACATTGAACATAACTTCGTTTATTTGACTGACAGCAACTTGCAGATTTGTGAACATAACCTATAAAAAAATATTCCTGCCAATTTGGCAAATATTTGATTTCAAATAAAATTTAATGTGCACCTCGGCCTGAAGTTAATTTTTATCCCTCATATAATTTATTCCTCGGCCCTGCGGCATCGGCAACTAAATTCCATTTGTGATAAAAAATAGAACTTCAATACTTTCATACATAAATAACTATTATTTCTACTTCCAAGAAATTTCATTAGATGATTTATCTACTCCTTTTTAATTTGTTTTTGTGAAATTAATCTACTAAACAAACATTGAAACAATTCTACAAATTCTATTTCGTTCCCTAGTATATAACATTCAATTACAAATAACAATAACGTTCCCATACTTCTGCGAACAGCAATTATCTGATTAGTTAGAAACAAAGAGCCATAATGGAACTGGCTAGCAGAAGGTAAGAGTAAAACAGCGACTGGTAGTCGACTCCAGATGATAAAGCAATGTTAATTAACAGAGACAAAACGGAGGAGAAGAAGGAACAGGGAAGAAATTGGGAAATATGGAATGGGATTAAATTAAATTTGGGGAAGTTTAATTGTATCAGTATTGCAATTTAGGCAAAGTTTTATTATTAACTACTTTAAAATTTTCAGATGGTAGAATTATACTTACCTAAATTAATGGTAACGTATAGAAGATGCTATAACTCTCGAATTTAAGTAATGTTTTCAAAAAAATCTGTTGTGGCCATCACAATACCTTTTAATTCAATTTCATTTAAAGTCATGTAGGTATATGTTAGGCTCCAACACCCAAACCGCTAAATAAATAAAACACAAGTACAATGCATTGTGGGTAATATAAAAAGCACAAAGACCGAAATCACTATATATTTTTTGTGGTTATGTTAACCTATATTAAGAAAACTAACAAATACATACTGATCCAGCCGTGAGTTTTGTGCGTTAAGTTAGAGTATGTTACGGTTTGTTTATAGTTATTTACTAAGCATTTTCAGTCTTGTTACCTAACAAACGTATATAAAACTTCTTGCAAAGAGATATGTTTACAATTCCATTAAAAAATATTTTCTGATTGTATTACACATTTATTTTCAACAAAACGTATGTCGAATCATTCATGTCATGATTTATGACAATGGGCTACTTGCGTAGTACTGAAAATCCAATTTCTATCACTTAATACGTAATGTTATGTTGAAAACATGTATAAAAATATAAATTTTATTTTAATAAAAATATTTGTTTTTTAGTAAATTAAAAAAAAAAAATTCTGTGACGTCATTATATTGAACTGAAGAAGGGAATCATGTTTAAGAATGTAACTTATAGATGGCATTGCGTGCGAGAAAGTTTTAATTTGAATTTGACATTTTTCTCTCTCTGGGCTCTCAAATATATTAATTACTTCACAAATAAACACATAGGTAGTTACATGTAATTAAAATATCGATACGAAAAAAACAAACTAAAATACTAACCTCCAAACTATTGTTGAAACGTCAAACAGGAGATCTACATTCCCGTACAAACAAACGCTATGGCTTTACGACCACTCATTGGTGCGGCGTATTCTACGTCATACATGGTGGTAATTCAAATAATCACATTTCATTATTTTTTTCTGGCTAATTAATAAAAATTTTGTGAAAAGAAAAAATATGGGCAGCAAGTTTTTACCTGCTCTTCAAAAATATGAAATAAAAAAAGGTACACAAGTAGCCCACTGAGTGTTACAATTACAAAAATTTTAATTTTTCAACTAGTTTTGCTTGGATTATGGGCTGCGAGAATGAATTAGATATGTAAAGAATGTGGATATTTTACCTGAAAGATATCTTATAATTAATACGACTTGGAAGGAACGTTGAACTTACCTGAAAGGAAAATAATATATTAGAAAACATTATCAAAATAAGCCAAGTGTTCAAATCCTATAAAAATTAGATTTTAAAATTAGAATCGTGAAAGTTTTTGTGCTTTACAAATAATATCTTTTAAGGAAGGTAATCCCCATACACAAAGCGCAAGTTCACCTGTGAAAAATGTATGCCCTCAAAATATCATTTATAAAATAGACAATTCACCCTCTTCTCATGTTATTACATTCATCATCATCATCATTGCCCTCATTTTTCATGAATAAATATAGCATTCTAAAGAAGAAAAGATATTTTGACAATACCTTTTAACCTAGATTCTTACATTCTACATTTTCTTTTGTGCAGAAAATAACATAAATACAATAACACCGTAAGGTAAATAAGAAATTTTGAATCTAAAAGACAACACAATATTTATTACAGCATTACAGAAAACAATCTAAAATTATCAAAATCTGTAACATTATCATAACTCCAATACTACAATTCTAAATATTATAATTCTTTCATATTCCTCTTCTTTAAATCCATATGAAGAGCTGATTAGATTTTGGTTTTAATTGGCCAACCGGAAATTCCCTTATTTGAAGTTCTTAACAGTTTTTCTTGAAAAAACGCGGTTAAATATATTTTTTTGACATTTTGTGTATCAATATGAAAGAATATCTTATTGTCTATACGGTTTGATTATACAGTTTTCTACATATTCCATAGATATAGAGTTTGCTATAATCCTGGTATCAGCAATTGACAGATATCAGTGTTAAGTGCAATTAACATAGTGTATTTTCGTGTTATAATTTTCTTGAATTTATAGAATCTTTTCCAAGGAACTTTCGGTACGGAATTTGTAAAAAATAGTACATGTTCGTGTTACAATTTCACTGGATATATAAAATCTTATCCAAGGAAATTCTGGTATGGGATTTATATAAAATACATAGAATTGACGGAAGGTAATGTGCTGGCCACATCAGATTTTTTTATTATGGTATAATGGTAGGTGTCTGTACAACGAATGTAACTACATCATTAGTTTCCTCTTTTTAATTGAATACTCTTGTTCTATTTTTCCATCGATCATACAAACTCTGCTCACTCCTGCGATTAGCAGGTCATCATCCTGCCATCGATCGCTGTTCCCTTCACAGTCCTGCATCTCAGAACAACTCCTGCTGAGACATCAGCAGGAAAGACATGTTAAAAGGAAGGTATGGTTGGGTAGACACAGTGTTCTGCGCTGTGTTTACACAGGGCAGGAAAACAGGTACAGCTTGCAGGAGTCTGAAGGAAAATATCTAGGGGTGGTCTAATTGAATTGGAAATTGTAGGTAAACAACAATAGTGGCAAATGGGAAGACTTGTTGAAACTAAAATAATTATAGTTCTTATTCAAGTTATTGTTTGCAAAAATTTATTATGGATTTGGATAAAATATCGACCTAAATAGAAAACGTGCACTTCGCAGTTTAGAATTTTTTTAGGAACTACACCTCAGATTAAAATAAAATTTATGCTGTTCAAAAGATCATTTATTATGGGGGAGGTTACAGATTGCCAGGGTTGGCAAATATCATGATATTTATATAAATATCAAAATATCATAATATCGGATATATATCCGATATATATCAGGAATTTCGTTCTTAGGCTATATGCAAAAAAAAACATGAAACGTAAAATACCTTTATTTTGGTAAACAACAAAAATCAAACTTTAGTTTAAAATAACAAAAAACAAGACAAAAATTATTATTATTTAAGTAACAAAAAATAACATTTTTCCTAAATATATTATATAAATAGTAAATACCTAAATGAGTAAATACTATTGTAGTTTGACATAAATGATATAAAATATTCATATTTTTATTTAAGTAACAAAAAATAACATTTTCCTAAATATTTATATTACATAAATATCAAAATAACTTGTCGTTTGACATGTTTTTAAGTTTCGCACAACCGGGCCAAAGGAATATCATCATCATCATCATCATCATCATTATCTTCACGTAACACGACTTCATCACTTTTTGAGAAGACCCAGTCCAAGCTTTTGGCTTTTTTATCGGTATTTTGATTTAAACATTTAAAAACAAATACTAGTTTACTCGCTTTTTCGTTGCCCAGACGATTTCTTAATTTAGATTGAACTATTCCAAAGCTGTTGTGAATCTCCTAAACCAAAAGCAGGGAATCCCCGAATTGTAAGTTGTAACCGCAAAACGCACTGTTACCACGTTTTTATTTTTATTCAAAATATCAAGAATTTTTCACTCTGGGTATTTATTTTGTAAAAAATTAATAAGTGATATATATCATGATATATATCAATCAATAAATATCGGATATATATCAAGATATATATCATGATATATATCACTTGATATATATCTGCCAACCCTGCAGATTGCCGTTATTCTCTGCATTAATTTGCACATAATTCAGTTTCTACGTGTAAATGTTAATTTAAACTACGAAGTGGTCGATTTCTATGCACGTAAATGTGTACATGATTTCCTAAAAAGGTGGCTTGGATTTTAATAAGGAATATTGCAATAAAATGGCTTGTTAATTCTATGACTACGGCCCGGTTTTCCCATCTCTGCAAAAAGTGTAAATTAATTTAACTACCAGATGAAATGAAAATATCGCATCAATATTAGAGCGAAAATTAACAAAATTATACACATGTCAAGTATATGATGCGAAATTTTCTTTTACCTGTAGTGGTAGCACGCACTTTAGAATTCTATCAAAAGAGGCATTTGTTTTCGCTTTTCGTCATGAAGCGAAAATTTGGTTGCATGCGAGTATCAAAATATTCGCCTGTAAGCGTACGACTCGAGGCGAAAGTGTCAATGTAACGTCATTATTTTGCCACAATGCTATTCAAAGGCAATTTACATATAATTTATACATTTATTATATACAACTGTCATAATATTTTTTTTTTATTTTAATAGTATAAAATCCAATAATTTGCGAATCAAAAAATGAATATAGAATTCTAAAGTACCAAAATTCGTAAAAGTAAAATCGTATTCGCCTGATTTCTATTTATGATAGAATTCTAAAGTGCGTGCTATCACTACTGGCAGTTAAGTTAATTACACTTTATCCAGAGATGGAAAAACCGGGCCTTAATACGGAAAATATCTTGGCAACGGACAGAATAAAACATAAATCACTATTACCAAATATTTTACGAAAAAATTCACTTAACGAAAATCGTCAACTATTTTTATAAATAAGAACTCTTTTGCACGCGCACTCACTGCTACGCGCTCGTGTTCAAAATTCAAACTCGTGCTTGGAGAGGTAATTTATGTTTTAATATACTCTTGACAGAATAAATATGAAAGGTTAGCGTATAATTAAACAAAAAGAGGCAATTCTAAACCCTAGCTATTTTACTTAGAAATTTTAGATTGTGGTCCCAAATTTTTTAAAGTTTTTGAATCAATGCACAGTCAGTACCTTTCACAGAACTTCAATTAATATCTTTCTATGAGCAAAGTACTCGTAGAGAGAATATTTTCTTAATTGTGCAATAATTTTCAGCTGTTTTCTGATTCTCATCTATCTATTGTACTCTGCTTTCGTTGTGTGGGAATTGACAGTTGTGTTTCGTGCGTTATGAAGTGAGCATCGATCGTAGTCGACGCCAACTTCAACTGAGCAAGGGATGAAAGGTTCAGATTTAAGTAAAGATGAACATCTTGCTTCAATTTGCGAGATGCAGAGATTATGGTACATGGAGAAAAAATAAAAGGGAAACTGCAAATTTGATTACCAACAAAATAACAAAAAAGAGATTTTCTGAAATTCGGGGCTAGTATGAAAAGCATACGTAAAAAAAAAACATATACAACACATGTCGCAATAATACGTACAAATATATTTTACAAGAATGTGTTAATAGAGAATGACTAAACGACAAAATAAAGTAAACAAAAAAAATATTTGTACATATAAACCAAAGTGCAACGATTTAAAAATCTCAGCCAACGCTGTATTATATAAATATATTCTGTTCTTAACCTTGGAGCCTTGAACGGTGAATGCAGATGGACCTGAATAAGCCTATAATTATCAATTTCGTGAGAAGGCTTAGGAAAAACAATGCATTGTAATTACTTTGATTAGATTAAAGTTACCGACAGTCATTAAACATTGCCTATTGACAGCTATTTAACTGACTGCCAGATATTAAAAATTCTTTTCTTTTCGTCGTATTGTTACTTCATCAAAATTCGATGAAGAAGAGTCGAATAATAATTGCGAGTATTTCACATATGACATATCATAAATAAAATAAAATGCTCATTGACAGCTTTGAGTATTATGAGGTGACGGCTGAAAAGTGCCATTAACGGTACAAATATGTCATTACAGAACTATGCGAATAAAAGCAGAATGGCACACCCAGAAATGGGTTTATTTTTTTTTTACTAGAAATAGAAAAGCCTCAGAATCTATCATCTATTAAAAAAGTTCCTGAAAATGTGTATTTCAGTTTCAGTCTACAAAAAGCAAATAATTTTTATATTTTTTTCAAAACTGATGGAAAATTTCTGTACCAAATGTAAACTACAAAATTTTAATGAGTTAACTGATAAAGAAAACAATGAAACATTTCAAACAAAAGTGTAACAAAAAACAAACTTTTCAATGGAACAAAAACATTGCCGGTGTACACATTTTATCTCGCACACATATGTGTATAGTTTTTGATAAAATAAATAAAACACATTTGAGACCCTTGTGCAAAGTTTTAAATAAAATATTTTTTCTCTGAAATATTTTTAAAATACAAAATTCAGTATATTTTGAAAACATTTTTAAATTTTATAAACCTTAAAACAATTTTAGTAACGTGTGGTTTATTAAACCTTGTTATATTCTCTCCATATTTCTTAACTGTTCAATATTCCCAAATAAATTTCCATAAAATTCCTTTCAAAAATAAATCATACTTTTCTCTATTTTCGCAAACGCAAAAAAATCATAAACTCCAGAACAAAAAGTCTTTCTTTGCCTAGGGTGGTGATTTATTTTCCATCCCCTATTCTGTGAGTACAGTTACTTCATAACCTCCCCGTGGTAAGTGATAAACAACCAAGTCCACTGTCATTAGGCGTGGTCAGTGAGATTGATTCTTCCCTAAGGAATTAGGGATAAGGGAGTTAAATGCTGAACAAGTAGAATTTCATTACGTAATTGTAGGGATAACAAACAGCAAATTGGCGATTGGCAATGAATAATAACAAATATATTTTTTTCTTCAAACGTCATAAAAATGGCATCTTGTGTGACTTGATTCACAAGGTAGAAAAGAATTAAATAAATATCCATAGCAACTATATAAAATGAGCGAATAAGAAGTAACTTGTAAAATAGAAACCTGTCATGTCGCCCTAAGTTGCACTATACACTAGATAACCTAAGAATAAAGTTATTGAAAACCTCTAACAGCTGTCAAATTTAAATTGATAATCCTACAAATTGAAATATAAAATTTTTATATTTAACGAAATAACTTATTAAAAAATAGCAGACTTACATATTGGTAATTATGGTAAGAATACTTAGAATTAAAGTGATAATAAAAGTTCATATTGTTTTCATCGATTCCTCGACATATTATATCCTTCAACAATATTGTTGAACTTCCATCCAATAGAACAACTTCAAGGGCCGTACATGGCAATACTTCAAATTCTGATATAATAAACGTCAAAACGTGAACATTTTTACTTGAATGTTTATAACAAAAAGTGAACAAATACGAATGTATCCATAGCAACAGAGCAATTGAAATCAGCAAACGTCCTTTACGTAAAATACTTATAACTATTGTCAACGTCAAGTTGTAATTATTTTATTTAAATACGTGTGTTTGAAGAAAAAAAAAATGTGTCATTCGAAGCAAAAGTGTTATTGTGTGCCTAGCATGTAATTGTCAGACTCGCCACACAAAGATTCACTTTTACTCCTAATAACACAATACACAATTATTTTGGGTAGTATTTAATAAAATATCGAAAGTGAGGAAACACTAATTTATTTTTCTAAAATAATACAATTTGTGTAAGTGTTTCACACTATTAAATATTAACATATAAACGAATGACATAACTTACATATTCTTTTTCTTGGAATGAATAGTAATTACTCTTTAAACACGTGAAGGAGTATGGAATGTGCCGGGTCAGGGTTAATGTATTTCCAATGAATTTTCAACTAGCACATTCCGTATTGTGTTGCTACTGTAAGGAAATATTGATTCTTTATTTTTACTATATGGAAATTAGACTTTTGCTGCAGTAACCTGATTTTTAAACACGCTACATTTTTTTCAAATTGAAAAGGATATTTTATTTTCATTAAGGTTTTCGAGACAAATTAATTTAAACTATCCTCATTTTAACAATTACTGCAGTTGAAAGTTGCAAGAGGATAGTTACGTAAAGTCGAGGGTAAAGTCTATTAAAGTGTCTCTTAAATATTTATTCGCGAAGTTCGTTCAAATTGAAGTAACAACTTGGAGTGGTGCTATTACAAATAGGTACAGCGCTTTCTAGCATGTTTGTATTAAATTTCCCCATAGAATTGTTTATCAACATGAAATGAGGGAAACAACCAGTTGGAACATTTGTTTTAATTGAAGAGGAATACAAAATTAAAATATTTATGATTTTTTAAAATTATTTTATTTATAGGTATGCATTACAAAATAACATTATCTCGTTTTAGTCTCAATAAACTCGTAAATTTTGACATATCATAAAACATAAGACATTCAATAATTATATAGTAGCATAGCAATGTCTAATTTCCAACATTAGTGATATCTACCGTGAGTATTTTTTAACGTGAAACATTGGGTTTGCCATATCTATGGTTACGACATTTAAAATGAAACATAGGGAACGAATTTGACATTTGATAAGACGTCAATAGAGGTTAATTTTATTTAAATAATTATACCTGCATTCTAAATTAAAATTAGTTGTAGAAAAAATATAGTGTGCACCTTGTGTCCGAGTGGTTTTCTGACTCGGCTAAATTTCTTATAATATTCAAATATAATACTTCTGTCAAATTCATTCCCCATGTGCCATTTTAAATGAGACAGACAAATACATTGCTGTCAATCAAATGTCAAATCATAACTTATAGGGAAATTTAACGGTTATCTGTCATATTGACAAGATGTCATTAGAGGTTAATTTTGTTTAAATAATTATATCTGTTTTTTAAAAACTAAATTTAGATGTAGAAAAAATACTGTGTGCACCTTGTGCCCGAAATATGTTTAGTGCTCTCGAGTGGTTTTCTGACTACGCTAAATTTCTTAGAATATTTAAATATAATACTTCTGTCAGATTCGTTCCCCATGTTTCATTTTAAATGGAACGGGCAAATACATTGCTGTCAATCAAATATCAAGTCGTAACCATGGATATGACAAACCCAATGTTTCACGTTAAAAAATACTCACGGTATATAATTTTCAACAAATAACAAAAGATTGAGTCCATGGGTATATGTAAGTATGGGATTGAATTAAAATAGTGAATTACAAATTGTAACTCAACTATTTATTGATAGTAAAACACCATACAAACGTATTTAACATATGATCCTTTAGTTTTATTTTAATGAACAAGAAGTTTCATAAGACAATCTGTTAACGCACGATTCGAAGTTTTACAAGGAAGAGAGAATAGGTCGCATGAAACATGTTATTCACAGTATTTTTTCTATTGAGGTAATTTAATAATTTTAAAAAATGCAACTTGTCAAAAATATGACTTAGTATTTTTTATTAGTTATGTTGATATTGCTTCCCGCTAATTTGACAGTTAAAAATTCATTTTTGACTGACAGCAATTTGAGGTTATATATCATTTATATGTCACTTTTAAAGCAGTCATGCTGTCTCTAGAAAACGAAAAGCGCCAAAAACAGTGCGTATATATAGATCTTAATGACATGTTTTTAGTGTGTTTATAGACTCATAAGAACACCGAAATAGAAAATAAATAGTTAAATAATTTTATTTACAATCATTATATGCAGCAACATACCGATTCCTAACATTGTCATAGATCCCTAAAATTAAGTAGGCTAAACAAATTTTAAGAGGCTGCTAAAAATATTAATAAAATTAAAGGTTATAACTCATTGATTTATTTTAAAAATTATTGATTTATAATTAGGTTGATTATGAATAAAATAGTTTACATAACCTCGGTGGGAAATTCACCACTGCCTCACGCTTTATCTCACCTCGAGGCTTCTCCTCTCGGTAATATAAATAAGCCCTCGGCTGTAATGAAACATCTCCCACCTCGGATGTAATATACTATTCCTAGTTCGTGTTAACAAAGACAATTTTTTTTAGTCAAAAACAATGTACAAGGAATTATAAAGAATGTATAAGGGTTTTTTTATTTTTAAAGTTATCATTTTAGTTGTCATTTTTCATTCTTTTAATGCTAATTTTGAAATACAAATGAAAAGCGAAATAGGAAAATTAGTTTGAAAAATGGTTATTATTATAAGGAAAAATTCTTGTCTTTCAATATGTATATTATTACAAAATTTCTTAATTAAATAATTTCTTGAACAACGTTGGAAATTGATTACATAAAATATCCACCGCATGCATATCTATGTATTTATATCGAGTCCACCAAAATTATGTCAAATTCTTTTACTTACAAAGTATGATCAAGTTTATTATTCCACGTGTTTCTTGGTAAAGTGAATATACATTATGTACCTATATTACTAGTAATTTTCTCTGCTAATGCGGACAAGGTCACATTGTAGGGGGTTCCATTGATTTTTTGATTGAAAAGTCGATATGTAGAAGACAGCTAGTTACGTTAGTCATACGGTGGTAAAGGTTTTATTACTTTATACACGCGCGAGTTTATGCGTGAATATAGAGGGAAACATGTGAGATTCTAATGCGTTTTGCAAAGCAAATTGGTAAGATTTTATCGCGGAAATAAAAACAGAACGGTTTTGCAATGTTAATAAGTAACGCCCTTGAAAAAACTGTATGTGATGAAAAATCGACCTGGAGCTACTTTAAAATGCAACTGCAAATTGCACTACATTTTTCATTTGAAAACAATTTTTAGTAGTAGAGATTTTTACCTTTCGTAAGGTCGGGTAGTTTTGATTTTAAAATAGTTGTTTAGGTCGGGACCTTGGATCAAAGAAGCAAAAAATAAAGTTCTTTTGGGTCATTTTCTCGAAAACAGTGGCCCCTATCAAAATTTTACAAGAATTAAAGCTCGTAATTCTTTGTACAAGAAATGGTTCTTACATTTTTTTATCTAGGATGAATTCTCAAAAAGCCATGTTAAGAAATAGTTAACCAGAATAACAATTTATGAGAGAAATTTAAATTAGGCAGTTTGCGAACCTTAGTTACCTACGTATAACGTAACGTGACAAACAGTTGGATGTTGTCACGTTATACTAACTAGAAATAGTTTACGAAGCATATTTTGCTTCAAATAGTGACTTAAATCACTAGTAATACCCTTGATATATAGATTACATACCATAGAAACGTCAATAGAGAGTTACTGCAGCTTCAACGCAAAAATAACGTGCACTTTAAAGTCACGTGACAGCCCGAGTGCGCATGCGTACTAATAAGGTTCACGTTAAATGAAAAAGGAGACACGTTATATGCAATGGAATAGCGAGCGTTTAACGTCACAAGTTCTGTATCTTTTGAGGTTATGATTCGGTGAAAAGTGTGGATGTAACCTCGTTTGTGTTGCTTTTAGCGTTAACATTAGCGTGAATACACTAATTAAATGGGGTAAACAATGAAATTGAAAGTCCTTTATTTCTAAAATAAAGTATTTTCTACATAAGGTTAACGTTTATGTTCTTTCATCTTAGAAGTTGCAATAATTCCCTATTTTTTTAATTGTTACGTTATACGTAACTAAGGTTCGCAAACTGCCTATTAATACTAATAATATTCTTTATTGTATTCAAGATTTTACATATTACATTAATAGAGATGAGATGATGAAAGGGACGTACACAAACTTCCATCCCTTACCCGGGATTCGAACCAAGAACAGCTGGCACGTGAAGCTAGCACGCTAACATCAAGCCACCTCCGTTCCTCGAAAACAATATTACGTATTAATCACTTAGGGCCGGTTTTTCAATCTCTGGTTAAAATTTTAACTTCTAATTAAGTAAACAATATTGCATCATTTTGCTGACAGTAGTGACAAATCTATCATTTGACAGTTTATTCCGTTTCAATTTTATTTATTTAACTCTTAATTAAAATTTTAACCAGATATTGAAAAACTGGCAATTAGTCTAATAAGTTTTACTATTTATAATATAGTTTATAGTTTACATTCGTCGTGGCATCGAAAGAAATACATAAATTATCAATGATTTTTTAAATAATTTTGTCAACGCTTACCTACAAAATCAGCCACCATTCTTAAAGCAGCTTGAAGATATAATAACGCGATTTGAAAATTTTAATTCAGCATGAAATTCTCCATCATGTCATGTATTACCCGATTTTTGCTGATGAGCGGATCGCGAATTGTTAACTTAGTGCCGATTTTTCAATATCTGGCTAAAATTTTAAAGAGAGTTAAATAAACACAATGAGGTCATGCAAAAAAAAATAATTGTACCTTTTTACCTTCCGTAAAAGGAAGGTATTGTCTTTGGTCAAAAAATTCGTTGGTGAGTTTTTAATGAATAAGCACGTTTTAGGGCCCCTAGAATACGAATTTACTATTTTTAAGATGATGTCTGTATGTGTGTGTGTGTGTGTGTCCGTGTGTGTGTCCGTGTGTGTGTCCGTGTGTGTGTCCGTGTGTGACAAATTTTTCTCCGACGATAACTCCAATACTACAATTCTAAAAATTATAATTCTTTCGTATTCCTCTTCTTTACATCCATATGAAGAGCTGATTAGATTTTGGTTATAATTGATCCACCGGAAGTACCCTTATTTGAAGTTTTTAACAGTTTTTCTTGAAAAAACGCAGTTAAATATTATTTTTTGACATTTTGTTATTATATATATTAAAGAAAATACTCTTCTCTATACAGTTTGATTATACATTTTCCTTCATATTCAATAGATGTAAATTTAAAGCATTATAAAGAAATTAATTTTCAAAAATTAGTAAGCTTTGCTGTTTATCATGGAAACAGCTGACATAATTAATCAAAAAAATTTAATTGACAGATGTCAGTTGCAAGTGCAAAACCAAATATGGACAAAAAAAGTATAGGATCTAAAATTGGTATGTCATAGTGTTGCTCGCAAAGTGATACGCAGAGAAAGGCCAAAGAGAAGATGGAAGGACATTACTTAGTGTAGTTTATGTTATAATTTTATTGGATTTATAGAACCTTTTCAAATGAACTTTGGGTATGGAATTTGTAAAAAATAGTATGTGTTTTTACATGATATTATATAGAATCTGTTCCAAGGACCTTTTGGTATGGGATTTGTACAAAATCCATGGAATTGACGGAAGGTCTTGTGCTGGCCACAACAGATTTTTTCTGTTTAAATCGAAAAAGGATAGTCTTATTCATCGATCAGTATGATTAAATTATTTTTTATTTATATTTTTTGTTGTATAAAATCGTTTTAAAGTATGGTACTTTTAAAAAGTTGCAAAAACCAGCCATGTTTTGTCGTCACAACGTTACGAACGAAGTTCAGACTCATTTCAAACAGACATTTTATATGGACACATAATTTCTAAAAGAAAAATATATATAAACTATAAATTGAGGATTACATATCTAAATATGCTATTTTATATTAATATAATATCGTTCTATTTATTTTTATAAATATAATTTTCATTTGGCGTGAAATTATCTACGTTACATCAGATGTTTCTTTCACTTTTGAATCTTTGAATTAGACGGTAGGAGGTTATAAACGCATATGAGACATTGAATATATTGCAGAATATTATTTTATTCTTTATTTTGGCACGAAACAACGTTCCATCGACATGTTCACTTTCATAAATTTTAGGTTATCTTTAAATGTCACTTTGACGTTTAAGACAATGTGAAAATCAAAATGGTCGTGCTTCTCACTCTGTGACGTCATTGGACAAGAGACGAAGCGGGGGTCTTCAGCCGCATTTTAAAGAATGTCATTTTCAATTACAATTTTTTCATGATTAAAGATCGATTTGAGAAAAAATAAAAATACGGGTCTATTATTTTTCACTACTCTATCGATTAAAATTATAAAAAAAAAGTCGTGCATGACCTCATTGAAACGAAATGAAATGTCAAATGACGAGGCAATATTGTTTACTTAACTAGAAGTTAAAATTTTAACCAGAGGTTGAAAAGCCGGCCCTAAATGTTACACAAAATTCCTCTAAAATTTTAAACATCTGCAAATCGGCTTAGTTCTCCTTTTTTCATCTAAAATTTCGAAACGATTAAAGGTAAACAATATTCAATACCTTATTTTGTCTTTGTATTTGCGTGTGAGATTTATTGCAACAGCAAATTGATCGTACAATATTTTCTTTCAAATTATGGTTTCTATTTCTAATTCCTATTTCGTTACTTAGTAATTGAGAACGTATTATTCTCATCATTAACCAACAGACACGATAAGCATCATTCTAATTCCTTTTCTTGTTGAAGGCCAGTATTTCTTTAAATTTATCACCCAACCATTGACTCATTGACACTCAATTTTAAATCAAGTCAAGCGTAAATTACTCCATTTACGGTTTCACAATAATCGGAACATTTAACAAAAGACACAATTACAAAACTGGGTGAGTAATAAGTAATTTTATCTGAGAATATCTACAAGAGAACAAATACTGGTACGAGTACTAGATGGCGACATCGCAAAGGCAGGCAACCCATCTGACGGTAGAGTAGATGGTGAGTGATTGCAGGATTACAGCAGGAGGACAAACATATGTGCCCCAGTGAAATATTGCACATAAGTAATTTGTTCCTATTATAATACATGCAGGATATAATTTGTAATAATACATGTGAGTTAGATTTACTGTTTTGTGAAATATGAGACAAGTACCTATTAGTACAGTATTTGTAGTGTATAAGAGATATTAGGTTGAATTTAGAATTTTTATTTAATATACGGAATTTCTTAAAGTTGCTGTCCTAAACGACGAAAGAACATGTAAATACTATCAATAAACAGACTTCTAATACGGTATTATCGACCATTGCATTAAATCTAGCCATAACTTTAATGGGGTAATCCAAATTTTCCATACGGGCCAGAAGGGAATAAGGGCCATTTTCATAATCCAGCTCACTTTAAGACTTTAATTAAAATTACTTTAAGACTTTATCTTTCATTTAAAGTAATGCTAGATTGTCCGCTAAAGTCCTAAAGTTGTATTTTGAAAACGAACACAACTTTAATTTTAATTTAAAGTATTAAAGTGAAGATAAAATTTATTATGAAAATGGCCCTAAGAGCTGGTTTATGATGAATTTAATTCATAAATTTACATCTAGAAATTTTGAATTAAATTTACAATTTTCTTCGATTTTGAAATTCTGGATCTGCCCAATCAGTATCGATCACGTGACCTTTCACCAGTTATCAGTTCAGATATTAGGTCACAATTTTATTTTCATAGTCATGAATTTATTATAGACGCTAATGCACAAAATGATTTTTTAATAATATCAGGAATTTTTTTACTATTGTTGATTTGTATAATAAAGAAATAAAAACAAACACAAACTTAGAAAACGTAGATGGTCTATTAGGCCATGGTTAGGCCTATGAACACATTGATTTGTCAACGGGAAGTATCATAGTTTGTTTCTGAAAGTGAAATAACAAGGTCATGAAGAATTCTTCAAATGTACTCGTATGAGTGTACATGTATTTAATTCCTTGCTGTCCCGCGATGCATTGAAATTACGCAAACGTTTTTATTTTTGTACAATTCGTTTGTTTTATCGTACAAATTACGTTGTTCGCCAATTAGTCCAGTTATTAGGTAGATTTACCCTGCAAAAGGTCGGGTATTTTTGATTTTTGGATATGTTATATATTTAGAGGTCTCAACAAAAAATGCAAGTTTTCCCCCTCGGGGGCCTTCGGGAAGCACCGCCAACTTGAGAAAAAAGGCGCAAAATAGCGGTTTTTTCTAAATATCTCTTTACTTATTTGCATTAGGCAAAAATAGTTATTATCTGGTTTGTTGACTATAAAATTCTCTACAACTTTTATCTAAAACATTTTTTTCTATAATTAATAGATAGCGAGTTACAGTGCTTCAAACAGAGCAAATTTTTTGAAAATTACATGAATGCTTCATTTAAATCATATTTTATTATATTTTTTTTACGTTTTTTTGCAAATTACTTTTTGACAATCATTAATTATTATTATTTAACTAATATATATAAATATTAATCATTGTTTATAGTTTTTTTTTATTCTAAAGATTTTTTATAGTCCAGCAAATTTATGATTTTACCTTAAAGTAATTATAACAAAAGCTTTTTAACGGAATCCAGTCCCAGAAAAGTACGCTGAATAACATATCAATATTTTCCCGAAATCGGAGCATAGGAACCTCCCGCCAATTTGGACAAATGACGGCATATTCAGGTTTATGGCCATTTGCTTAAAACAATTATGAAAATATTTAAATTATTCAAAAAATCAAACAATATTACGTACTTGATACTTAGTCTAATAGGTTTCACTATTTACAACAGTTTACATTCAACGTGGCATCGAAAGAAGTAAGTTATCGATAACTGTTTTATAAAAATTGTTAACGTTTTCCTGCATTTTTTTAGTTTTTCATCCACCACTCTGATCTTGTTAAAGATATGATGACGCGGTTTTAAAATTTGAATTCAGCATGAAATTCTCTTTAATATAATGTATTACACGATTATTGCCGATGAACAATTGGCGAGTTACTAACAACTAAAGTCACATGAAATTCCTCTAAAATTTTAAACATCTGAAAATCGGCTCTTTTCTCAATTTCTTATCAACCACTTTGACACCTATTAAATACTTAATATTGGTTATCTGTAAGCCTGTTGAAATTTTGAATGAGAAAATGAAAAAAGATCCGATTTTCAGATGTTTAAAATTTTAGAGGGATTTCATATGAGTTTTAGTTGGCAGTAACTCGCCAATCGTTCACCGGCAAAAATAGTGTAATACACGATACGAAAGAGAATTTTATGCTGAATTCAAATTTTAAAACCGCATCATCGTATCTTTAACAAGATCAGAGTGGTGGATGAAAAACTAAAAAATTGCAGGAAAACGTTAACATATTTTTATAAAACAGTTATCGATAACTTACTTCTTTCGATGCCACATCGAATGTAAACTGTTGTAAATAGTGAAACCTATTAGACTAAGTATCAAGTACGTAATATTGTTTGTTTTTTTGAATAATTATATATTTTCATAATTGTTTTAATCAAATGGCCATGAAGCTGGATATGCCGCCATTTGTCCAAATTGCCGGGAGGTTCCCATGCTCCGATTTCGGGAAAATATTGATATGTTATTCAGCGCACTTTTCTGGGACTGGAGTCCGTTAAAAAGCTTTTGTTGTAATTACTTTAAGGTAAAATCATAAATTTGCTGGACTATAAAAAATCTTTAGAATGAAAAAAAAAAAACTATAAACAATAATTAATATTTATATATATTAATTAAATAATAATAATTAATGATTGTCAAAAAGTAATTTGTAAAAAAAACGTAAAAAAAATATAATAAAATATGATTTAAATGAAGCATTCACGTAATTTTCAAAAAAATTGCTCTGTTTGAAGCACTGTAGCTCGCTATCTATTAATTATAGAAAAAAATGTTTTAGATAAAAGTTGTAGAGAATTTTATAGTCAACAAATTAGATACTAACTATTTTTGCCTAATGCAAATCAGTGAAGAGATATTTAGAAAAAACCGCTTTTTTGCGCCTTTTTTCTCAAGTTGGCGGTGCTTCCCGAAGGCCCCCGAGGGGGAAAACTTGCATTTTTTATTAGGACCCCTAAATATACAATATATCCAAAAATCAAAAATACCCGACCTTTTGTGGAATAAACCCTTATTTTTCTACCAAATGACTGGACTAAATACTGTTTATTAACAAAAAGCAAAACATCAATTCGTTCCTGTGAATCCATCTTCAAAATGTCAACAATTCACAAACAGAAAAGGCAGCTAACGGATGAAGCAGAGTTATATCTATGTTTAATAGTTCTCTCTTGTGATTGGTCGAAATTAAAATTTACATTTGGAAATATAAAATATAATTAATTCCAAATTTCTAAATTTGGAAATCGTTCATAAACCATCGTATGAGTTTTAAGTGAGGTTATATTTCAAAATCTAAGGCTGAATTGCTTAGAAAATTTTAAAATAGAAAAGCGTCAATACCAACAAAAACATTAACAATGAAGAACTGTACTGTATTCTCAGTAACAATGAACTTGGTGGTCTTGCGGAGGCAGCCTATTTTACATACATAAAATTTATGAATTAGATTTGTTTCATGTAACACATACTTAACAGCTCGAAACGTCATTTATTTTTCGTTTGATAATGTCTGATCTCACAGAAAACTATGTAACATCGGTTATTGTTTTATTTAAAAAAAAAAAAACTTTCAACAGGATTAAATTCCAATTACAGAGTACGGTTACATATACAAACATCCATACATTAGTGAGATTCGAACCCAGAACCCCGAGCGCACTCATAACTAAGAGGCATTGCTCTAAACATTGAGCCGGCAAATTTCTCGTCTAATTTTTGCTACGACATTCGTACTAACCACAACCACAGTTGATAGCTGACAACTGACTGAAAATTTTTTTTACAGTATTTTCGCTACTGTTAACAAAGTTCGCGTTTAGACCAATCAGAAAGCTGGAATCGTAAGCCCTATTTTACTTCTAACTCCATTCTTACGGGGAATACAGTATACATATAACAGATTCACATTTATTAAACTCATAAATATCATGTTCACTCATTATAAGCCTGTAAGTCTGAAGATGTCCGAAAAGGCGAAACAATCGTCACATAGTAATTAATAAATTGCATAAGTCAACAGCTAATTTGTTTTTATTTTAATTTATTGGAAATATTCCACTAATTATAAATGCAAAGACTAGCGAATGTCAGTATAGCGAAGCAACTTTGTTTTACTCAAGGTCACCAAAATTTTTTTACTTAAAATAAAATTCCTTTTTTTTCTGAAACAGCCTGTTATATTATTGTTCACAGGATTATAATATAATATACATGTAATAACATAACATTTAATTACTATAATTACCTTTCTATTCCTTCGAATCATCCTCTTATTTGTAAACATCAACTATCAAAACATCACTATTCACCCTGTCTTTACCCTGACCTAAATACGGCTTTAACCCACTAACTCTTACTCTTCCTATAGTTCCTGCACTTTCTGAATTCCAAGCACCTTCTTGTCATCCCTTTCCTTCAATAAGATATCAACCGCAATGTCATCCTGCTGCACCAGGAGCAACTAGTCACAACTTGTCACTTGAGCACAGCCGTTGCGATGCACGCGTCGAAATGCATTAGAGTTAGGCGGGAAACGACGCTGAAGGCGCTGCCCGGACGCCAGCTGGGGAGACACTGACGCCCAGCGACGGCGAACGTGCGCGCGCAGGTGAAATGGTTGTCAAAATGTTGGCAGGAAAGCAACAGAAATGGAAGGAAATGGAGGGAAATTGAGGGAAAGGTGTGGTTTGTTTTGGTTTCAGCGAAGGTGTATGAAAGAGTAGTGAAGAACAATTAAGATCTTGGAGTAATTTTTTCAGCAGGATTACTATAAAACAAAATAAATTTATAAAAGTTATAAACAAACAACTTTTAAAGTTTCCATTGTGTGATGTGCTTATTTAAAAATCTATGTTTCAGCAGCATAAAGTACTGCCTTCTTCAAAGCAAAAACAAAAACTAACTAAGCTTACTAATTTGCAAAAAGTAGGTATCGATCACTGAATTTGTCAGCCGATAAAATGTGTTAGCCATAAAATTGATAAAAATCAGGCATTTAGTTACACAACACACATAGAAATAATTCCTGTTCCATGTCAAAATATATCTGAGAACTATTACTCGTAAAGTACTCGTAGTATATTTATCCAGAGTGTAACATAAATACATTAACAATATTTCTTAGTAACTTTTTTTGTAAACCTTCTAGATATTATGTTAAAAATCTTGTTCTGTAAAAAATTCCTTACCCTAAAAATAGTAAAAAATTGCGAATATTACTAAGAAATATTGTTGCTCTTGACAAGTTCTGTCAATGTCACTTACTTTTTTCTGTTTCGCCAGTATATGTCTCAAACTTTTTTCTGTTTCGCCAGTATATGTCTCAAAATTGGAAATATTTTTTTCCAAAAAATAAATTGTGATTTCGAAAAAGATACTAAGAAATAGTGTTGTTTTTGCCGAGTTCTAAAACTGGTTGTATTTATTTCAGTTACACGCTGAACATCAAGGGAGAAAAAGGCATATTTTTTCTTGCAGTTCAATTGTAAGCCCGAGAACTCAGCTTGAGGGCTACAAGCAAAGGACCGAATAAAAATAGCAATGAGTGTTCAACGAGGAGTAGCGCTACAAATCTAGCAAAAAGTTTTAGGGCCAATCTTACCATCTCTGATCTCTGGTTAAAATCAGAGCTGGAAATTTTCAAGTACCATTACATTACCATTACTCGGTACTTAAAAAAATTCATTACCAATACCATTACTCGGTAATTGTAATTAAAAATTCAATTACAATTACCAAGTAATGGTAATGGTATTTAAAATACCAGGAATTATGCGAAAGGAGTTGAATTGTAGTTTGTAAATTAATTACATTTAATTGTTTACAGCATTACTCACTTGCTACATATATAAACGCTTGCCACTAATATTTTTATTCTATTTTACGAGTTTCTATCGATTACAAGTGACACTGTGTGATTGTATTATTTTTTGCGAAGACAATATTTTTGTTATTATTTGCAGGTAGGTTAGGTTAAGTCTTTTCTTCTTATTTGTACTACGTAGGTACCTACAATAATTTATCCTACATCAAACTTCGACATTCTACTTACAAATGTCACTAAAAAATATAAATTTCCTATAGTTAACACATTGCATTTCTTGCGTTTAACTCATGGTAATTCAAGTACCATTATCATTACTTGGTAATTGTAATTGATTATTTAATTACAATTACCGTGTAATGGTAATGGTAATTAAAAATTTTAAATACTGAGTAATGGTAATGATACCGTAATTAATTACCAAAATTATTCATTACTTTACAGCTCTGGTTAAAATTACCAGTTAAATCAACAAAACCATGGGGTCCGGTGGCCGCGTATCTGAGTGTCTCTTCACGAACCTGGGGGAACCGGGTTCGATCCCGACAGACGCCAAATATTTCCAATTTTAAATGGCACAAAAAGTTATCCCTGTGGTGCACTCTCCACACCAGCTATGAGTGCCCGTGAGGTAACACCTAGTAAGCGCCCACACGGTAAAATATATCGTCATCATTACCGATGTCTACATGTGTTGTAGATACTGGCACACCCAGAAATGGGTAATATGCCGTGATGATATATTTATTTATTTATAAACAAAACCGAAACGAAATGAACTGTCAAAGGACAAATTTACAATTTCTGTCATTAATCCGATTTAATATTGTTTATTTAACTGGTAGTTAAATTTTTGAGCAGAGATGGTAAGATTGGGCTTTAGTCGTTAAAAGCTTCAATTTATGATCAATTTTTGTACCCAACAACAGCGCTATCTACATAGCGGAAAATATAGCGCTAAAACTACGCTATATTTTGCTCGAATAAGCCGGAAATAGATGATGCCTAGCTAGTCCAATTTTTTAAGAATTAAAATCTTCTGACAAATTTCATTTTCGAAAATCCAACGAATTTAAGAAATTAGTAGTCTTCGAAATTTTCAAATTAATAAAACTTTATTACACAGTTGAATCTTCTCAAATATCATTTCGAGGATTTTGAGTTCTACGTCATTTTTCGTAATATTCTAAAGAATAGATTCAAAACCACAAAAAGTTGTTGACACAGCTTCTGCGGTGCATTCAAACTTATTACCAACGAAATCTACAAAGTTGTACGATGTAGGCTACTCTATAACCTATACAGTCTTGTAAAATTGAAATAGTTTGTCCATTTAATCGTCTTTGTAGTTCTTATAGTCCTCGACATAGCAATGGTGGCCCATTTAAAATTAACACGCTGTATTTTTTATGTCAAACCAGTAGGTAATAATCAACCACTTTGTTCAGAATAGGCCTGCTTGTAATATTTACCAAAGTACAATTAATCCTTCATTTTTTGATACTTTTAATCTGCTTTCATGGCCTCCAGGTTACTAGCGTCTCAATTCAAGAGAATCTGGTCTGCAAGTCTTTTATAGATAAATGTAAGTTTTTCTTGTCCTTAGACCTTCATTTCTAGTTTTGCCGTCACTGTTTCTTATTCAAACATATATAAAATGACTGAAAAGTACTTGAATCGACATATTTCCATCTGACGTTAAGGTGTCACATATCTTTCACAAGGTAACAACACCGACATCAGATGGATCGATATCTGTTCACCCTCGTTTCATTTTACATAAATATCTAACAGCATTAATATTCCTGGGTAATTTGAAGTAAATCAAAAACAATATTCTACCCCGTGTTAAGCCCTCGACAATTCATTTTATATTCCTCGCAACCCTTTTCATCTTCAACAACCTTCGCGACGTCAATGTGGACACCGGACATAAATTCTCGTCCCATCGGAATTCAAATTTATTCGCGAACATTTTTCCAAACATCGGTTGTTGGCTGTTTGCTTGCTGGCTTAAATAAACGCAGGGTGAATCTGAAAATCAACCCCGAACAGTTTAATATCCTAAAGGGGACAAGTCGGTGATAACGAACTCCGGATATAGGTTGGCGTTGACGAAAAAATGAAGAAAAGATGGTAAATTTTGTTGAGGAAAGTTGGGAGTGTATGTTGTTTTGTTGTTTGGGTATTCATCTAATAATATTTATTGGTTAATTTTAAAATAATTTATTTGTGTTTATAAAATATTTTGCTAAAATTAAAAACATGTTTACTGTCGTCATATTATGCACGCATATTAATATCCTATAGTAGATTGATTAATTATAAATTTGTTCCAGTTATGTGTCCGTAACAACTTTGTCATTTGACACAAATTTTAATGCTATTTTTAAAATAGATGTTTTCAAAACTAATTTGAAGGTTCTTATATTTTTTTTTTGTATAAACTATTCAAGTGAGACCCATGCGTTTTTCACAAATCTTTCTTCGTTATTTAATAGTTATTATCGTTAGTTCGTCTTTTCATGTGGAATATGAAGATTGTTTATAACCACAATGAGTCATGATAAGGACCTTCAATGACGAGATAAGTATAAATTTTGTTTCTGAAATTATATAAGAATTCAAAATTCCTGAGTAGTACATAATAACCTATTTTCATTTAACAAGTAAATCACATTGAAAACTTAAGGAACTGTATTTAAAATTGTACAAGAATTAAAAAAAAGTATAACTGCACATCATTTATTTTAATTTTATAATTGTATTTCATATTAAAACGTAAAATGTGTTTTTGAAAATTAATATAGCAACATTTTACTTCCCTGCCTAAGCAGGGAAATTTAATTTCTCTGCCGATTTTGCGGCAGAGAAGTAGTAGATTACATGACGATGTTAATTAGTGACAGTACATCAATACATATTTTGATTTTATTTTCAATCAAATTTGTCATGTGGTATAAGATCTTGCTGTTTGAAGTTGAATCACCAAAATGTATGTTCCCATTAGCAACTGGAAAACGCTCATTGTGTTTATCTTATCCTAACTTTGGCAGACAATTTTACTCATGTTGCATAAATAACTATTATTATTAGTCCTATTTTATTGACAATATACTTTTTTCTTAATGTGCAAAAAACTGAATCCTATTGTAAACCTACATATATTATTCTTCTTATTCAATAAATATACTGCTGTAACAATAAGTAATCTTCTTTTCTCGTTTATAACATTATTGGAACAAATCGCAGTCGATAAAGAAAATAGTGAAAGACAGTTCGAAGGCATGTCGTGCAGAAAGACAATTCCAACAAATGCATTCAATCAGGAAACCTTCAGTCGACAGCAAATCTAAACGCATGACTGCAAATAAACAAGACGTTCCGGCGAACGTTCCGGGCTCGCGATAACGAAATCAAACATTTTACTCTAATTTTTCTTCCTGGCGATAACAAAAAGTCATACTCTTCCCCGCAAGAGGAAGAATACAAAAAGAGTGAATTAATTTGAGAGTAAAAAATAGATATCCTTGTTTGTTGGAGAGGTCTGTGAACCCTGCAATAAACGTTTATTGGAGACAAAAACTCTAGCCCTTTATTAAGTTAATGTGCTCTGTTCTGAACTTCTGTTTATTTTCGCTCTGAGAATAGTAAGGATTTTCTTATCTAAATAAAACTTTTAACAAGTTTGTTAATGGAATTCGCAGTATAACAACATAAACATTGAAAAAAACATTCATCTTTGCCTTCTTTGATCATGATACTAATACGATATAAGACTGCATAACATTCTGGGCGTGCCGATTTGTTTCTATTCGCAGTTTTTGATAATGACCATATTTTTTAAAAGTTACCTCGTGGTGTCGTGGAGAGAGTACCACAGTGGCAGTAGGAGTAAAGGTATGATAAATTTATTAAACAAAAAGTAGAGTAACTTGTATAAAGAATAATAATTTTAATGATTATTTTTGTCTGTTACTAATGCTGGGTTTATGCAGCATGTAAATTATAAAATTAAATTAAGCCACGAAATAAAAAACTAAATTAAAATAACGTAGTTTATATAGTAAATTCAAATTAAGAATTTTATGTTTGACTTTTCGTATAAACTAACTTCTATAGGCGAAATTGAGGCACGTCACATTTATTATATCTGATCTTAGTAGATATAGAAATTTTTGAATAAGTCGATGTCACTATTCTCTATAAACTTTGTTGTAATCGTATATTTTCATAGGTTAGGTTTGAAGGGTCATTTTCACGTGACACGGATTTTGATGTCATGATCATGTGATGTTTTCACGCAGGTAGTGTCATGAAATATTAGTTTATCTTCAACAGGGCGTCTATTTAAGAAATTTGAGAATATATCCGGGTTGTTAGTGAAATAGATTTTGAAAAGAATATCACCAATTCCTTTTTTGGTCCCGTAGCCACGTGTCTTGAGTGTCTGGGAAACTACGTTCGATCCCGACCGACGCCAAGTATTTCGAATTTATTTTAAATTGCACAAAAGTGATCGCTGTGGTGCAATCTCCATGCCAGCAATGAGGGCCCGTGACGTGACGCCGGGTAAACGCCCGCACGGTAAAAATATGTCATCATCTTTACCGATATCTGTGATAAAGCAGATTGGCACACCCAGAAATGGGTAATATGCCGTGATGATGTATTTGTCTATAAAATGCACATGTTTCTTATCCCATAGACATGGGCTTTTCTCATATTCGAAAATAACATTATATTAAAATATTTAATTTCTTCCTCCATGTTAACTAATACAAAGAAGCTAATCAAATTAAATACTGTTATGCCAATATGTTTTAGTTTTCACCGCGTAACCTACGTGACACTGTCGCACAAATGTCGCTAAAAATCAAAATGAATTTGATCGCGTGACACTGAAGTCGCGACACCAAATTCACAGTCGCGACAACGCGACTTTTAGTTTTCACGACAAAAGTCATTACATTTGTTGTCATGGAAGTAAAAGTCGCGATTTACTGTCATATGAATATGAGAATTTAATATATGACATGGTTACGCGATAGACACAGGCGCAAAAGTAAGAAATTATAAAATTAAACAGAAAGTTGAAAATAGCCAACTTTTTAATTTAATTTCATTAGTATAGTTTTTCAGTTTAGTTGCATAAACGTTGTATTCATAGCAAGTGTTTCAACTTGTTTCGTTTAGTTTTAAAATTTAATTTTTTATTTAATTTTCGTTGAACTGCTTATTTGTAGGTACTATTTAAGAGATCTTATTTAAACTATGCTCGTATGCATACTAGTCTCGCTAAAATTATTGACAATAAGAAAATCAGGTAGGCTGTTTAAAATAAAATTTGCATCATTTTAAAGATATTCATATTATATGACAGTTTTTAAGTCCCTAAGTAATTTGTTTGACTGTTTTGGCAGTTTTTAGGACACCAAAAATTAATTTGACAGCTTTCGCAGTTTTTAAAACTCCCAGATATTAATATGAAAGCATTCGAAAAGAATATTGATTATGAACTTTTAAGAAGTGGAAGAAAAGAATGATGAAATGTTATTATAGTTAAACGGAACAACTTTATTCATAATAAAATTATAAAAATATTAACCTTGCGTATTCTTCTCAATAAATCTACTGTCACAAACATGTCCAAATTCCTTAATGTGTTTTTACTAAACCAACCATTTCAAATCTCTTCTTCCTACAATGAAAATCCCTATTTCTGCAACGCAAACATTACTCCACGAATATCTCCTGAATCAAAGCTTCAGAGCCCCTGGGAACTTATTAAGTACTTTACAATTTAAATGAGTGTCATGAGCAAATATAGGTGCGTACTACCCTCTGCTTTGAGCGCCATTCCTGCTATCTAAACGCGGGTGAAGCAGATAGCAGTCTCGAATTAAACTCACAACTTGTACATAAATTGATTTTGATGGAAATCGTGCAGGATATTGGGGTATTTTCATAAAGGTTGACTGCGAAGGATAACATGCAAATTCAATAAAAATATAGAAAGAAAAATATGTAATAGACCGCCCCAGCGACTATTACGTATTCGTTGCTTTGGTTTTTGATTTTGCTGCTCATGTCTCTGATTTAGTGTCTTAGGATGAGTTTGGTATTTCTTTGTGAAATAACCAATTAAGTTGTACTGTGTATACGGTTCATTCATTATGTTTGTAATTTACTGTGTGTTTTTCTCATGTAAGTCATTTAATATTCTATGTGAATCGGTAAGGAAAAGATTTGTAGATCGATGTAGACTGCCACAAGACGGGACGAGACTTGAGGTCGGTCTTGCCTTGGTTTTGACTTTGTCTCGACTGCTTTCAGTGTTGCCATATGTATAATTTTTCCTGAGATTTTGTGAAAAAATCCTTATTTTTCCTAAAAATTTCTGAGAAATAGTTTTGATCAGAAATATTGATTTTGTTTACGTAAATAGTTTCCAAATTAAAGAAAATATTCAGGCTCAAAATATAAATTACTGTACTTAAGTTGGTGTCTACACCCATATTATACTTCGTTCCGAAGTAAAAATAGAGTATTTTTGAAATTTCATTATTCAATATCTTTAAAATTATTCAACTACCGCATTCAAAAATTAATAAATATGATATAAAATACACATTTTATTTTAAAAGCATTTAGATAAAACTGGGTTTTATGGTTTTATGTATTTATTTTCATGTATATTTGGTTCACACCAAATTTCCTGAGTTTTTCATTTGATTTCCTGATTTCCGTAAAAATAAAAAAAGTCCGTTGAAAAACGGAAATTTCCCTAGGGGTGGCAGTACTGACTGCATGGGGCTTGCCTCTTGCCTTGGTTGCGACTTAGTCTCAACCATTGGTCTTTTCTTGATCTTGTCGAGACGAGACCTGAAGTCAGTCTTGTCTTGTCTCGCGTCTCGACAAGTCTCTCGTCTCTGAGTCCAATTTTTTAATAGTAGTATGCAATATTTACTGCATAAATCTAAGAACAGCAGTATAATTGCGACTCAAAAATTCGAAAAATTAATCCAAGACTGGTATTTGTCTTGCTGCAACACTATTTATAATTTTTATCTTGTTGGAAATTTATAATTGTTTTTGACTTATATACGTATTTCCAGTATGTGTTTTAGAGACCAATACAACGCGTGAGTATCAATTAAATAAGCTAGTGACAAAATACTAATTATGAAATTTTGATTAATTGACAGATCGCGTCTGTTTGACCCTTTCTGCACATGTCCTTCTGTTCGAGAACGGACAACGACTGCATTATCCTTGATCTTAATAAGGTTTTGCATTAATGCAACTATGCCCAGTCGTAGAAATCTTCATTAATTCCATGATCTAGCAACAGTTCATCAAAACGAACAACTGCAACCCGATTTTTTGACAGCAGTAAATGTCATAAGAACAAGGAAACTGATTCGAATTTGTTTATTTTGATGGTCCGATAACTGAGCAAGGAATTGAAGAATGTTTCTGCAACCGGGCATAGGTGTTTTATTTTCGGATCAAGTAAAATTCAAAATGTTCAAGTTCTAATTAGCCAGCAATACAGCAGTATGGTTAGAGTCAGCTTTGTGATCGGCATGTCCGAGTAGGCTACACAGCGGCGATCTGTCGGATGGGTGAACGCTCAGCAACACAAATTTATCACACTGCGGCTCGGTGCGCCCGGCACCCTTACACCGAAAGGTACAAAAAGGGTTACAGATTATGTATATATAAATATATATATATATATATATATATATATATATATATATATATATATATATATATATATAAGTTCTAATTAGTGTCGGCTCACACCCATCTGAGTAGCGTAAAATAAAACTTAATCTATCCTTTCATTATACTTATTTCCAAATAAGAACTGTTCACGAAAATTTTTTTCTGACGACCACTACGAAAAGTACATAAATTCACAAGCTAAACTATTACTGAAAGTTGGTCATTGCACATCAGTAGGAATACTGTGTGATATGAAATCTCGTTAGCCAATCAGATGCGTGCGCAACTGTGTGATATGATTTTATCACACGCTGCGATAAGTGAGCGAACTAACCTAAAAATTGGTATGTAAAAATTTGACATTTGCAAATAATTTGCTGAATTTACACGGATTAAGAAGGTTGGACCCTAATTTATCAGATTTTAACGTAAGTTTTGATGAATTCTGATTGCAATGAGGTTAACATAATCTGTTTTAATATTTTTATCTAAATTTTATATAGTTTATTTTTGTGATCGTCGGAAAAATATCGTGTACAACACGTGCTGAAAGGGTATTTCACACTCATGTGATTAAACCACTCGCCTTCGGCCCGTGGCTCAAACTTCACACTCGTGTGAAATATCCAACTTTCAGCACTAGTTATACAATATACTATTGTGTTACAGTAGCTTAGTAAAATTCCTACCCCATACTCTTCTTTGGAGAAAGATTAGAAAATTCTCATGTTCTACTTGTAAGTAGAAAAGTAATTATTTATATAATTGCAAAACAATTTGTTTTTCCTTAACAAAAAACAAAACATACCAACCTACATATTGGAGATAGTATACAATATAGTATTCAACTAATTTATTGTCCTTTGTTTTACCATCACAAAATTTGTCTTACACTACAATTTCCGCCATTATCCTAAATGTAAAACAAGTCTTAAATTTGTAATAAGACAATTTAATCCTGAGACAAATTTACACATCTGTCATTTGGTGCACGTAAAAAGCCTTCTAATATCTTGTATTCCTCTATCCATAAAGCAAGTATTGTACCACTTTCAACAATTTACACCATTTGGTTTCGTCACGAATGCCATCAACAATGATAAAGTGTGTCGCCATTAAATCATACACGTAGGACGTAGGAGTGAGTGTCTGTGTTTGTGATCTGCACCATTTCACTTGTTGGATGTGATGTGAGACTTTTACTATTTACCTACCTGTGATTTATGCGAGACAAATAACACCGCGGTTCGATTGAAAACTGATGGATTTATGGAATGTTTTTCCGCGTTTTAATTTGTTTAGGAAGTAAATTTGTGTATGGGAAAACCGGATACAGCTATAAATTTTACACGGATTGCTTTAAATAATGAACAGGACAAAGTTGTTTGTTTACAACAGAATTTATATTTATGATAAATTATGACAAAGCATGAAATTTCAGCTTGTAGTCGTAAAAAGACCAATATACTTCAGCCATTAATTATAAAATTTATATATGTCGTAATCATATGGTAAAACCCGTGAGATGCCACCCGGTAAACGCCGTAAATGGTATACTCGTAAGTAGAGTTCGGAAGATATGCTCTAAAAGTGTAAAAAATACAAGAAAATATGCAATAAAAATCTGTTGTGGTCAGCACAAGACCTCTCGCCATTTCCATATTAGGCTATATAAGTATTGTATTGCACTTTGCTATCGAAACGTCGTTTTATAAAAAAATATTGCAGAACTTTACCCAAATATTGTTTTTTGTTGTATGTAACATGTCTTCTGTACACATATAATTCTAATTACATCTATTTTTCATTGTATGAGGAAGTTCCTGATTGTCAGAGATTCTTCCAATTCATTAACCAGATTGGTGGTATTTCTGATGGATAATGGATATATGCATTTTACCTATTATTTCAAATATTTAATTAATAAAACAATAAGAAAGATTAAATATACTTCCCAGAAAAAGCTATCAGAATGTCACTAAAACTGTTGATTTTTGACACTGACATTAATATATGTCATTTACAAACTATGTTATAGACATTTGAATTTGTCAACTGGTTTCCTTAGTGTAGTTTCGCCTTCTCGACTTATTATATTCCGATATTCTATATATTATAGCGTCTTTATCTCTAAATTTATAGAAGATATATTAAAAAATTTAAATGTATTAAATGTAGAATTTTGTTCTTCAAAATTAGTAATATCAAAAATTTTCAAAAAATAATATTTAGAAGATTTTTTTTAAAAAACTACTACTTCCGGTTGTTCAATTGTTACCAACCCAGGAATGTCGTATTGAGAAATTCATAGTTAAACAGGTCTTATGTTTTATAGTTTTTGAGGAATCGTCCCTCCAACATCCAGCCATACACACACACACACACACACACACACATACACACACATACACACATACACACATACATACACACACACACACACACACACACACACACACACACACACACACACACACACACACACACACACACACACAGACATCATTGTAAAAATGTTAAAATCGGACTCTAGTGACCTTGTAACGTGCTTATTCATTAAAATCTGGATGTAAGATTTTTAGCATGATTCCAATACCTCTCTTAGCGAGAGGTAAAAAACTGCAAGTCTTCTCCTAGGTAATCACCCTTAATCTCATATTCATACTACAACTCCATGTGTTTTTCTAAATTATCTAAACTAAGATTTTGCTTTCTATCAGTAAAAATGAATTTGAAAGTAAATTTTATGTTCAACCACTCAAGAAATTACAGCAAAAGGTGTATTTAAATTTAAATCAATATAAGCCTAAACATTGTCATTTAATATTAGTGTAAATTTTTCGAATCCTGCATTTTTGTTTAATACACAATTACATTTCTCTATTATTTTCTTTTCTGATTTTCACAAACGTTCAAAAACTTTTGAGAAATTATATAAAATCCAATGCAAAGAAAGAGCTAAAAATCACCTGAAAATGGGAAAATTCAGTTGAAAAGTGGAAATATGTGGTAATGAAAACACAAATTTTACATATTGCCAGAATAATTGACTCTGCTGGATCCAGCAATAAAACTATTAAGTATCGTAATTATGACAAAGCGGCAAATCGCTTATTGCTTCTATTATTACAAAGAGTGACAACAGGTCGTTATTTATGCCGCTCTATTGAAATGAAGACATGCTCTGTACAGTAAAATATAGTAAAATAATCTTACTTTTCCTTTGACATAAATACTATGTATGTTTGAAATAATTTCTTATGAGAATGAAAACTGTAGTTCCAAAAATTATTTCAAGCAGATACGGCATTTATGTTAAAGGAAAAAATTAGGAGATGCTTCTTTTAATTCCAAAAGAGCGGCGCAAATAATGTCCCGTTTTGTATCTAATATTATAAAGCAAACAGTAAGCGATATGTCTCTTTGTCATAATTATGAAATTTATAGTTTTATTACCCTAGAAGGTCATCCGGGTGACTATAACATTTTATTATAACCTCTTCTTTTTTTAAGCAATAATTTAAAATTATCAATTATCAAAAATTCATCCTTATTTTATTTTACATATATATTATTCGATTTTCTTAAAAATATGCAAACATGAACTTAGTATGCCTTATCCATACATTCCCAAACTGTAGATATAACGTATCAGCATTACCGAAATCTTTGAATGGAAACAGATTAGCAAACCCACACAAGTCGTAATATATAATTGAGATTACACAGACACAACAGAAATACTAAATTTCTTTTAAAAAAAATGTTGCGCTGCTTGTTAATGTTGATGTACTGAAAGTAATCGCGGAACGCATTCTAATGAAAGGTTCAATATCCAGTATCAATCATCTGATTTCAAGGACAAGTCAAAGCATAGTCAAACAAGCATCCAATCCAATCCGATCCAATCACCAGAACAAGGCATCTCTGACGTTAATCAGGCAAACAACAGCGCGACACGGTGAAAATAAAAAAGCGATCACATGTCGGCGAGAGCAAAGGGGTGCTGGGTGCTGCATCATCCTCTGAGCCCGGCCACCGCTCAGTGAAAGAGAAAGTTGCTTGGACTTGAACTCGAGAGACCGAAAGGAACCTTGAAAGTAAAATGAAGAGACGTGGATGCTTAATGGGATGCTGGATGGATGATGACAGTACAAGAAAGTAAATGTGAGAAACATAAATTGATTTTTTCTATAACAACAGACTATTTTACGCTGGTTATACGAAATAATAGCAGATTAGCTCATACCTTTTAAAGCGATATTTATTAGATGCCATACAATAAGTAATAAATACCAGCAGTGCTTGGTTCAGTGGTTACTTCAATTAGAGATGCACTCGATTTCGAGCGTTGGCCCGGCCCGGCCCGAAGCCCGCCTCGATTTCGAGTCGATCATCGAGCCGGGCCGAAGATATTTTTTATCGGGCCGAATCGGGCTAATCATTTTCAAAAATCGAGGCGAGTCGGACTTTTGATTTTGGCCCGGCCCGAAAATTCGAGCTTTTCGGGCCAGCCCGAAAAATCTTATAGTTCAATCAAATGCACAGTTTCCTTAATATTTTAATGAAAATGGATGAAGTTAAAAGGATCAAAATGATTTAATAACAACACACTTCACATATTAATAAATAAAAATGTATTATTTTACTTCAAGAATTCAAGGTTATTCATTAAAGCATAATAATTATATTGTGATGTTGCTATTATTATTGTTATTACTCGTATACTTAAATAAAAGTGATTTTTGTTCCTACCATAATGATTTCTTGTCCTATTTTTGAGCAGAAACAAAGTTACATAAAAAATCCTTATGTAAATTAAAATCATTTTTTTTTATAAAAGATTTGTGAAAAAGTTGTTTAAATTCTTTGGTAAACAAAGTGTTAAATACTCGTAGGTCTGTAATTTTTATAATAAACTTACACTAGAAGGGTCTCTTTTTTAACAACTTATGTTAATTAATGTTGAAAGTTATAAGAATGTAGATGTTTTTTATAAGTTTGACACGAAAAAAGTTAAACATTTCGCCTTAACATAAAAATCAACATTAGGAATGCCGGATGCACCCAATTTCGAGCTTTGGCCCGATTTCGAGTCAATTTTCGAGCCGGGCTAGCTAATTTTTTTGTCGAGTCGATCTTCGATTTTTGGATTTTATTCTTAAACCACTATAGTCTGAAAAATTGTTCTCTGTCGGGTCAGCCATAAAAATATAAATATCGCAATTATGATAAGGCGGCAAATCGCTCACTGCTTGCATTATAACACTGGGTGCCAACGGGTCATTATTTGCGCCGCTCTATTGAAATTAAGACATGCTCTGTGCAGCAAAATAGTCTTACTGTTCCTCCAATATAAATGCTATTGTTGCTAAAGAAATAGTAATATTATTTTACTATACACAGTACTCAGAACAAGTAAAATTACTATGCAATAAATGTCTTCATTTCAACAGAGCGGCGCATATAATGGCCCGTTTGGCATCCAATGTTATAATGCACGCAGAGAGCGATATGCCGCTTTAATGGGGAAGTTTAGCATGGTAAAAATTCTACATAACATACTATTTTCTCACAAATATAATACAAATGATTGCTGAAATTGAAATTAAAAATTAAAATTATTGCTCCATTTAATTATAATTAATATTTTTTGGGTAAACTCTAAGTACATCACAAGTCAGTTATGCGCAAACTCAGACAGAACGGTGAAAGCAAACCACTTGAACGTAGGTCGAACAACACCTCAGTCTCAAGTGACTGGTAACTGCAACCGCGTGCGTCAGTGTATAAGCGACATACGTTGTATCAAGCCTCTACCGACGTCATCACAGCTTAAAATCGGCTTTTCCGGAAAATCTGGGCATTTTTGAAAAAAATAAAACATGTTACATCATTTTTCAAGTGATTTCCCGTGGAATAAAAGAATAAAAAAAAATCGCTAAACTTCCCCATTACAATATTTACAGGTTTTTTTGTTAGACACGACAGAGTTAATTTTTCTGCATACATACAAGCTGCACCCATACGAGTAGATATAACGGTTATTGTAAGTTCCCATAATCAGCGCTATTAAATTATTTTTCAACGACTATTAAAAAATGTAACAATTTTCGTGAAGCAAGTACCTCTTTATTTGAAATCGTCACTGAAGTGTACAAAATTCATCATTTAAAAGTTCAGAAATCGGCACTAAAGTAATCCATTATACGACCTTATGATAATTATTATATGTATAGTGCATGATACGAATCTTGACCTGAGGGGTAAGGGAAATAAATGCACATGTGATATTCCATAAACGCCGTCAAATAATAATTATTACAGTAACTTTATGCTTCTAACTCATTTGTGTACGCTTATGATCCTAATGGATCCAAGTGTAAACAAGACAGAAACTGAAACGAACAGCAATTGCACACTTCAAGTGCCAATATAAGAATGGCTGCGTAGCTTTAAAACGTATTTGGGCAACTGTTGTATGTTATATTAGGTATGCGCGAAGTATATTAATTGTATTTCGTGTGTATTTAAACAGAGCGCATATATTAGACAGTGATTTGTGCAAACATATGTTCAATAGTTCATCTTTCGCACTATACATATAAAATAATTTGGGTAATTGGTATAATACTACCGTTTTAGTTTATGTTCTGTAAAAAGGTAGTATTATTCCAATTATTAATATGAGTTCTGAAATAGTATATTAAAGAACAAGTTTTATAAGACATGTTTTTTTCGCACGCGTCAAAGTTTAGAAAACGAGCCTTGGCGAGTTTTCTAATTGACAAGTGCGAAAAAAAGTCTTATAAAATGAGTTCTTTATACTATTTTTTAGATTTTGCGCCTTCTACAAACTAAAATATTGTAAAAAACTGCTAATATTAAACCGAGTCAATTTAAGGAAATTTGCAAGTGAAATGTTGTAGTTGGTATCACTGAACTGACCACATTAAATTATTATTTATTTGAAGATTTGAAGGTTAAATTTAAGTATTTGTAGTGTAAATGTCATCTAGTACCAACCTTCTAAAACAAAAAAATGCGTATCGAAATGAAGGCCATTACGATACGCAATTGCGTATCGTAATGACTTCATTATGAACGCAAAATCTAAAAAATATTTTAATAATAATTTGGGTAGCTGCACGATATACAATAATAAATTTGTACATCAAATTACACAAAATATATGCTAGAAGAATGAATTAAATGATTTCGATGAAGAAGTTTGAGATAACATACATAATTTTGACTGTTCAATATCAAGAGGTTCGCAATTATGTCAAAATAACCTATAAAAATAAATATTTTTTTCATTTTCACAAATTTTCGATTTTAAATAAAATTTAATATGAACATCGGTACTGAAGTTCATTTTTATCACTCATTTAATTTAATTTCCTCGACCCTACGGCTTCGGAAACTAAAGTCGACATTTGTAATAAAAAGTAAAACTTCAGTACCTTGATACATGAATATCTATTATTGAGTAAAAAATCAATTGTACGAAATGATAATAATGTAAGTATTGGTCACATCGTTATTTTTTTACGTCCATGTATTTTGGCGTAATCTAAATCTTTTGTAGAATACAAAATTATAATAAATAATGCATGGTACTATTACAGTAGACATATGTGTGAAAAATGCCTTGTTACCTTTTATACATTAAGATTGACATCAATGAATGTCATGTGGCTTACGAAATAAACCTGAACTTAAAGCTTGAATGACCAAGTCAAAATATTAGATAACGATAAGACCACAATGTCACAATTAAAATAACCAGCATTCTTCTCTCTGCTCTAAACGCTTCTCTAATAATTAATTACTTAAGATGGAGCGATATCTTTATGTTACATCATAGGAAATCTTCAAATACTTCTTTCTACATAAGCATGTAGTTCATGAATAACTATAATAAATAAGTGTTAACAGTTACAAAATGAAGTATTTGGCACAACAATTAACGGAAGCATTTGTCATGCATTTGACGCTAGAAATAATTTGAAAATTTTCCCCCCATTGATAAATGTGTAGGTGAAGTCCTAACATAGATTTATGGACGGAAATTGATTTAAAATTTGCTTGTATGCTAAATTTAACATTCAGGTTTTTGAATAATAAATTATCTAACGATTTCCTTTCACACATCGACATGGAATATGCTAGCGCACCAAATTAAAATCATAGGAAAGTCACGCTAAAATGATTAAGAAACAGACGCATGGTTCATATTTTTTTAAAATTTCGACAAAATTCACCATTCCTTAGTCATGAGTTGAGTAAATCAAAAGAAATTTATTTCTTATCTAAATTGGAAATTTCCAAACAATAACGTAAAGTTTATCCCTTTACAGAAGCGTAGAGACTTGTTAGATATGACTTTTTTGTATAAAATTGTAAATAATCAGATCAACAGTCCTACCCTTTTGAACAAAATTTCTTTTCGAATACCTACTCATTCTACTCGTTCATGTGATCTATTTTCTTTAAGGAATTATAAGACCAACTCAGCAATGTTTTCTCCTTTGAACAGAATTATATGTATATATAATAATCTTTTGTCTATTAACAATTCACCAGATATTTTTCATTGCTCGTTATTCACATTTAAGTCTTTCATAAGAAATAACTATCACATTCATATGTAATAATCTGTGTTACATATAATAATCTTTTACTGATATGTAACAATCTATTTTTCTATTGTTTATATATTTCCACTGTATGTTTTGCAAAATTTATTTTATGTTTATATTGTACTGTACTGTACTGTTATTGGGATTCGTCCTGTTGTGCAGCCTCAACTCTAAATAAAATACAATAAAAAAAATAAATAAATTTCAATTTAAATTTTATTGACCATATTATGTAAGTACATACATAAGGCACATCAGACAATACAGACAATATATATTATTAGGAAAAATGTTGTAGTAAATAATTTTTGCACTAAGGTATTATAAACCTTACTTTATAATTGACTAAGTGTAGAAAAACAACTTCTCTTCTAGGTACAATAATGAGTCAATAATTATATGTTTAGATGCTAGAGGTGAAAAAACTATGTTATCCTTATGAGCTTAAATGAATATTACTATAACAAAACTTACGCTTCTAGGACATTTTCGCATTCAGGTCGCATTAGCTGGTGCTGGGTACCTACTCAATATTACATACGCACAGGATATAAACACATAGTGAGAAACAATACACGATATGCGGTCAGGTCACGTCTACAAGCGTCAAGACGTCGACGTCCACATTTCAAACCAGGCCTATCGATTCTTCAGGAATTGTGTCACTGAAACTAGGGCTTTGTAACTTTGTTTTGAAAGATAATGAAGGGTATTTGTCAGTATGAATAAATAATATCGACATTCCAGGTTAATAATGTAATAAGAATAAGAAAAATTGGATCATGTCAAACATTGAAAAATAACACAAGTACAGTTTGTAGATCTTTTAGTGAACTCTGGATATTTTTAACAACCTTAAATGTTCTTCTTCAAAAATCAGTTATACCCACAGAACTATACAAAAATATGGGTATAGCATGTGTCACATTAATTTCCGGAAAAAATTGAATGGACGATACTGTGGTTTTGGAATGTACTTTGAATATGCCTATTACTATAACAATTAACATAGCTTAAGCTACAACACTAATATTTAATGTAGAACTAGTGGCCCATTTCTTCTATACTTTTGTTTTGATTGAAAAATTCTGTCCCTTAATTTTTTTTATTTTGGAAATCCTACAGACTGTCGAACACCATTCTTGCAAGGTACGTCTAAAGAGTTTCAATGAGTCTCGTCTGGGTATACGTAAGGATTGTTTTCGTGGGGTATGTTTTTACCTGGAAGCCAAGCACTGCATTGTTGTTCGAAAATAATGGCATGATGAGTCAGACCAAAACTTAATAACTTCGTTTACACATATATGATGTAAATTGATGAAATCTAGAAACTTCGGCAGAAAATTTTGTGTATAAACCTTTAACAAGTACAACATACTCTCTGGGAATGTCTGCTTCCAAAATTGAACCGCAACTCATTATTTTATCTGAATCTTTGCCTTCACTTTAAATTTTATTTTTTCTTTACAGGTATTTCTTGACTGGATGTAGATTGTGGATAAAAAGCTTCTGGATTTCGGTCATAAAAATATTTTATTTTCTGCCTCGACCGGTTTCTACCCCTCTTGGGTCATCATCAGGAGGTGAAATAATTTTTTTATAAACACAAAATTTCATTTACAAAAAATTATTTCACCTCCCGATGATGACCCAAGAGGGGTGGAAACCGGTCGAGGCAGAAAATAAAATATTTTTATGACTGAAATCCAGAAGCTCTTTATCCACAATTTAAATTTTATATTGAAACTATTTGGGCTTTAATCACAAGAAATATATACATTAATCTGTAACAGCCCCAAATTGAAAACAATTAACAAGAAAAACAAAAAGGTTTTTCTAAAAGTACGCAAAATAAATTTTAAAACTCGCCAATGATTCATAAGGCAAGTTAGAACTAAACTTCGTCGCATAGAAAAAGACGGGCCACTAGCTTTATATTAATTATGAGTGTTAAAGTCTAAACTATATTAATTGTTCAGGAAATTCAATATACTTTCCTTAAATCACGGTACCGCGTACCGTCCATTCAATTTTTTCAGAATATTTATGTGACTCTTATTATTTCGTTAAACATAATTACGACCAAACCAAAATATATATTTTCCCGACTTTTGTCCTACAATTAAATAACAGTTATATGGTATATTTCTATCGCCTACTAATTGTGAAATATCTAAACTTGATATATGCATACAGGAACAATAAATTTTTCTTTCACAATTACAAAAAACAAATTCTTCCAAAGAAGGTATAAATATAAATCCGATTTAAGGTCAACTCGCCGCTAACAAAATAATTTACGATTCCCGCCATCGTCATTTCATCTACATCTACAGCTACAGGGTGCATAACGTAACGTTAACTTAACGTTATTTCTTCTAACCCAATGACCCATTTGATCTTCGACCCGAGGTTAGACGCTATGAGCTGTTTCTCCTTATAATTTCTGTATTTTTATCTCGGGATCCCTATTGGTCTTGTATTGTATTTAATAATGTGAATTAAGCAATGTAATGCTGTGTATAACTGTGGAGATGATTGCAAGATGTAAGATTATTAACTTGTAATGATGTAATATTTATGGCCATCGATTATTGATGTGATTGATGGGAAAGATCTCAATGGTCGTCGATGGGAGAATAACTTCATGTATGGATGGGGTCATTTAAGAAAAATATTAACATAATGGAAGCATTTAAAATCAAATGAATCTAGGTGTCAAGTAATATTATGTGAAGAAAACCAAAATTATTTTTGAATGCGCTATTTTTCATTAGGTTTCTCAAGTCTCCAGGGTTTTTATTTCGTGTTATAAAAATCTGTTACGTATTGAATAATGGAAAGAAAATAGAGTTATAATCATTTCGCATTACCTATAGAATGGTATTGCGCAATTTCAAATATCGCTCTATAATCTGTGCTGTCACCTGCTAGAAAACTATATTTTTCTTCATCAAGAAATATAACATGGAAAGAAGACCATTATTCTAGCCCATTCCGATAGTTTTTTACCTCCCGCTACCCTAGGTAAGGGAGGTATAGGGATCGTGCTAAAAATCACATATAGAGATTTTAGTGAATAAGCACGTTTTGATGTCCCCAGAATCCGATTTTACGTATGTGTGTGTGTGTGTATGTGTGTGTTTTTGTGTGTGTGGATCGTGTGGACACGATTACTCAAATACTATCAATCAGAAAATTTTGAAATTTTGTATACTCATTCTATACTAATGTGGGAAGAGCTCAATAGTATTTAGTGTATATCGGATAAACGAAAGTATCATTTATACAAGCTTTTAACAGTTGTTCTTGTAAAAAAATCATTGAATATAATTTTTTAACAACTTTTACCAATACAAATTGAATATAATGGCACAATCCTCAATTCCACGATAATAGCATTTAGTAAATAACTTGAAATAACTTTAAATATTGAATTATAAAATAATTTATTTTTGTACATCACTTTGCCTCTGCGTCAAACAAAAACAATACTTTAATAACAAATTTGACATATTTAAATAAATGTCACTGTCAAGAAGCGATTACATTAAAATTAATAATGAAACCGTGTTAAGAAGAATTGTAATGAAATTAAGGGGGGGTTTGAATGAAGAGGGTTGCATAAGCAAAAAAATCATTTTTTGTTCGTGTCCCCTCGCGATTGTAATAAAAAATAATGAATATTTATCAAAATTTTGTAAATTATATGATTATGTTTGTGTCCTAAAACCATTTTGGTTGAAAAAATACAGGGGATATAAAAAAAAATAATTCATTTCCGGTTTATAACTTAAAATACGTAGACCATATTATATTCAGGACACAATTTATTAAAAACCATAAACAAATACATAAATTTTATAAAAGTGTATGCAACAGGTTTTTAAAACGACACGAACGAAAAATCTACCAAAACAGACTCATTTGACTGCCGCGGCACTGAAAAATAGTTTGGGCATTACTTTACAGATGTCAGCACTAGAAATGTCGGTAATGCAGTTCGGAAAGTAAACATTGAAGCTCTACCTGACTAACCATGACATTTTTGTAATTTGATTTACAATCTTTTATTACTGCGGCTATTTCCATGAATGGTTTCTTAGAGAAAATAAATCTAAGCTAAAAATGTAAGAGAAATATGTCTCGAAATATTCTATTGTGAACAAATCAAAACATATATTATTAACTATTAGTGATTTTTAGTAAAAGTATTGTTTCACTAAATACAAGAAATAAAGTAATAACAAGAAACAATATACTTTAAGGCAATTGAAATTTATTTTATGGTATCAGCTCTAACATGGTGAAACTTCATTATTGAATTTGTATTTTAAATAAAGACTCAGTTTTTTTAGTTTTAGAAAAATATTTATATCACGATGACTATAGTTTCGCTACCACAGTAACATCATCATAAATAAAGTTTAAAGTTAAGTAGATTTTCACTCAGTTAGTAATTGATATGTAATCAATTAACCATCATCATTGTGAATGTTTTTGCAAAATGGTAAAATTTTTGATTATGCAATAATTAAATATGAAATAATAATATTAATAATAATACAATAATATTAAATAATTCAAATTATTTACAAAAAAAAGTTTGAAGTTAAGTAGTTTTTCACTCAGTAAATGATATGTAATCAAAAGGTAAAATTATTGATTATAGAATAATTATTTTTTGTCCCTCAAAGTTTTAGCTTCCAAAATGTATTCCGAGTCTTTACATTTTTTATTATTTTTTTTTTTAATCTATTCCCCAAAACAATTTCCGGCAATATGCAATAATGAAACAGCATCATCAGATCAATATTAATATAACAATATAAACTTAAACACTTACATATAATTACGAATAAATTTAAGTAAAATACTGAAACAAATAAATATGGAATAATAATAACAATAACAATAATAATAATAATTAATAATATTAAATAATTGAAATTATTTACAAAAAAGTTTAAAGTTAATTAGTTTTTCACTCAGTAAATGATATGTAATCAAAAGGTAAAATTATTGATTATAGAAAAATTATTTTTGTCCCCCAAAGTTTTAGCTTCCACAATGTATTCCGGGTCTTTACATTTTTTAAAAAAAATTTTTAACTCTATTCCCCAAAACAATTTCTGGCTATATGCAATTTAAATAAATAATATTAATATAACCATATAAACTTAAAAACTTACTTATAACTACGAATACATTTAAAGAAAATACTGAAACAAATAAAGATGAAATAATAATAATTAATAAGAATAATAACAATAATTAATAATAATACAATAATATTAAATAATTGAAACTATTTACAAATAATCTCTACTGTAACTCAGTCGTTATTTTAAACAACTGGTTAAAAAAATTATCTAATAGATATTGATTTGACAACTAAAAATACAATTTTTTGTTATATATCAACTTACATGATTGGTTAAAGATTATAACCAGTCACTATAAATTAACGACTGAGTTACAGAATAGACTCGTAAATCTTGAACAAGTCTCGGTATGATTTTCGTAATTATTCATAAATCTATCTGCCTATCGCGTCATTATGTAAAACGGTTTTAATTTCTACTAAAAGTGTAAGTTCTTTAGGTTTGTCAACAAATAAATAAAGTTTTCAGCTATAATTCTTTATTTTCATCGTACAACTAAATTGAAGATAGCTCAGTCCACTGCGCACATCTAAGCTGCATTTATTTTATTAATCAAATAGGTGCGTTCCTCAACTTATGAGAAAAATTATGGGCATATAGTTAAATGACTGGCAAACGAAATATGTTCTAACATAAAAAATGTTTATTTGATTAAAAGCTACATTTTTATATATGTTTACTCATTACACTTGTAATATGAAATAGTATTGCTTTGAAAGAAGATATTCATAAATATTTTCCTAGATTATGAATATGGATTTATACTAGAAAGCCCTACTATCACTTTGTATACTATATAATCAACAAAAAGTTAGGAGTTTCCGCACATAAACAGCATAACTCAGGCATCCGCACACCTATATTGAAAACATTACATGGGCATTTTGTAATCCTTGTAAAGCTCATTATGGCTCTGTGGTAGATAAGAAAAGAATTTTAGCTACAACATTAGCCGCAGATTACTAATTTATTGTTCCCGAAAAGGGCCGGTTATGTCCTAAATGACCCACGATTTATCCCCTAATTATCCAGGGTTATAAATTTTTTATACTTGCGAAAGCCAATATTTAGCAAATACAGTGTTTATCTTCTTAGGTCTAGTTGTATAATCCCCAATAGAGGTTTATAATCAGTCAAGTTCGTTATTTGCATATCAGCCGTATGGCGTTCAAGATTTCTCGACATAACTTAAAATTTAAACATTTAGGAATAATAAAATTCTTCTATTTCTCATATTGAACATCTGCTTCGGTTAATTTATAAACTCTCATAGACAACAGTCCATCAATATGCTGTTATTTTTCTAGGAACACCTGATCCTTAATTGTACGCGACTGTTATAAAAAATAACGGCCTAGGTCGTTATTTCTATCTTTTCATTTTTGTTTTAATCCTGTTATGTCATAATAACAGTATGGTATTACGAAAAAAGTTTAACTGCCGGGAAAATAGACAAAATCGAATCGAAATGAACTGTCAAATAACAAATTTATCATTAACCATCTGTACCCGTTACAAATATTTGCAATAAACAATATTAAGGAGAAATGGTATTAAATCATAATTTTTTTGCATTTATAAAGTTTAGTTCTCTGCTACACTGGTTTTTTAAAACTATTCCGCTCTGCTTTTTTGAATATATAGGGAGAACTCTGATTAATTACTCAACACAACACTCAGTTAATAATTAATATAGTTTACATTACTGCAGAAAGCTTAAATACGGAAAATAGAATTTATTTAAAGTTTGATATAAGAGTTATCGTGGATGAAAATATAGTCGCACACACACACATCATTGTAAAAATAGCAAAAACGTGTTCTGGCGACCCTAATTCGTGCTTATTCTATCGAATTTTTGGACCAAAAACATTACCTCCCTTACCGTATGGCGGGAAGTAAAAATAAACTGTCTCAGATCTATCATAGTAGCAATTTATATTGTTGTACAAATTTTATTCTAATAGATTATCAATATTATCCGTATATTCTATTTTCAACGTTTGTCAGTGTTATATTTTATTAACATAATTATGTCATTTTATAATCTATAATGTCTATATATTTTTTTGTCACCATCGCCAACAAATATTTACTGTTGTAGTTCATATGTTCCGTTTGAGTTTTCAATTTTAATTAATTTATTCATTATTTTAATGTGCGGCAATAAGTATTTACTAGTAATCTACAATACAATGCTTTTATAATTAATATGTTATACTTACTATTTTAATATAAAGAAACAAATGGAAATGTGTATGGTAATACTTAATAACTGGCAGTTAAAATTTTAGGGATTATACAAATTCATTTTATATTATACGAATTACAATGTCTGTGTGTGCGTGAGGATGTGTGTATGTGTATGTGTGTGTGTGTGTGTGTGTGTGTGTGTGTGTGTGTGTGTGTGTGTGTGTGTGTATCTGTGGATGTTTCAGGGATGATTCCTCAAAAACTCTAATACTTAACACCAATTTAACTACGTGTCCCTTAATCTGACATAAACGGCAAGACCTGAAAAAGTTTTGGTAACAATTGGACAAACTGAAGTAGTAGTTTCTTAAAAAAATCTTCTAAATATTATTTTTTGGAAATTTATGTAATTACAAATGTTAAAGAATATAAAATTCTCCATCCAATACATTGAACACTTTTATTATTTCTCCTATAGATTTACAGATAGAAAATTCTAAATTTATAAAATAATCCACCGTATTAAACAACTCATGGAAACCAGTTGAAAAATTAAAATATTTGTAATTGACATAAATGTCAGCGTTAAAAATCCAGAGACATTTCTGAAGGCTTTTTCTGAGAAGTACATTTAATATTACTTATTTTACCATTAATTAAATACTTAGAAATTTATGAAACTGGGCAGTAATCATGCCTATACACAAATCTAAAAAGGAAAATTGTCGTACATATCTAGAAATCATTCGTTGAAAGTGAAATGCTACAAAAATGCATGGTTTTCTGTTGCTTTGTCACTGGTTATAAAAGCTTTTATTTGCTAGTCATAAAACCCCAGGCCTTGGGTAAAATTTGACCTAAAGAAACTGTATCTTCTTGTTTACATACAACCTTTTACCTAAGGCACAAACCTAAGTAGAGACCCGAACCATTCTATCGCCCTCTCTTGGCTAATATTATAAGCAAACGTGAAGTAGTTCATGGCTTGGCCGATATTACTTCGTGTCGCTTTTTCGAAACCCCCCCTTAAGGTTTGTAAAAATATATATTTTCCGTCATACATAAATATTAGATATACAGGATAATTCGATTTAAGTTTGATGTTTGCAGCATTATATATCAAACAGCTCTCAATAAAAACGTAATTTCAAAGTGTCAAATAATAGTTTGCAACTACACATTTACGAATGGATCACATACGGCGAAGAATTTATACAGATTGCGTTTTAGAGCATAAGGAAGTTGGTGCTGATTTTGACAATAATGTGTGTGTGACGATTTTTCTTTAAAATATATTAATTCGCAAATTTGGTATTTGCTCACAGATTTTTCAGAAAAAACATAATAAAAATATAATCCAAAATTTCGTATTACAAACTTTTCTATTTATTGGGACAAAGTAGATTTTGTTTACAAACAATCAATCGGAAGTGATACTTTACTTAAAGCTCATTGCTATTTTAAACATGGAATTGGCGGGAGGTCGTGTGCTGGCCACATCAGATTTTTTTTATAGCATTATTGATAAATCAAGTAAATCATCACAAGACACAAAAATGGTAAAATACACGCCAAATGTATACGAATTATGTTTGCAATTCCATTTATTTCCTAAAGAGAGTTACAATATACATAGGTCGCCTTTTGGAAAGATTCTATAACCTGTGTGATAAAAAGAAACTACCTAATTCAATTACGTGTGTCGTTAAGAATTATACACTTTTTATTGCGGAATGCCATTCTAACATAAAGAATACTACAGGTATTTTTAACAAAGATTCTAAGTTAGCAAATATTTATTTTATTACAGATGAATACCTTACTTTTTCAATTTTTTTATAGAACTTTGTCAAAATTGAAAGTTTTCTATATTTTCAGAAAGCCTTAATTTTTATTCGTTAAGCTATAATATTAATTTTACAATTCTATTTGCAGTTGCACTCTAACAAATCTTAAGTTTTAATTAGTTGGCATTTGGATAGGAGCGAAAAAATTTTTTAATTCGAATGTCGCTAACGTTTTGTTTATTTTAAAACCGTTCTCAGAGGATTCTACAATAAAATATTGTGTTACAATTATGTCTTACAAATACAATACAGAATGTTTTTTACATTATACAGATATAATTAATAAAAAATTACGTATATTATATTCCACTGACAGCCTATGCCATTCATCGTATCTTTTATTTATTTTCAGAAAAAAACGCACGTGGTTTCTATCTGGAGTGGCATTTGGAGTGGCATTTAGCATCATAAATTCAACCAAGTGATATTTGGTTTACTTTCGTTATTTTTTTATTTTCTGCAATTCTTACATAGTTCCTTTTTGATAGTCCCTATCAGATAGTTTTAAAGTCTAGGTAATAATACAAATGACCCATGTTCTATTTTTTTACTATGGTAGAAGATCATACAAAATACACATTTATAAAAAACAATTTTATAAATAATTGGATAAGAGAAAAAAAAATCGTGTTCCCCATACGAAAATATTCAAACAAGTAATATTTACATATTCCTATCGTAGTCACGTTCTAAATTAGAATTAAAATCCAGTTCTACTTTTCTTCTAAATATACCTGAGACAAATAACAATTATTCAACAATAGTAGAAACTAAACAGATGCCTATCGGTCACGGATCACTTGTTCAGGTACAGTAGCGGTGCACTACTTGATGAATCGTTTCAGATCAGCGAGGAAATGAATGTGAAATGCTCTGGTTTAGTCGCCTGATCGTCGCGTGTCTAAGGGAAGTTAGAAGGACGAAAACAAGGCGTGGATTTCTATAGGATTGAGATGTGAATTATTAAAGAGAGGAATTGTAGGCGTATATAAGTACTTACTTTAGATAAAAATCTACGGGCTTGTATTGTATACACTATACAGTGTACCTACTTGTAAAATACGGAGTTTGACAAATTTGCATACATCGTTATACTTACATATATCCAGGGACCTGAACCAAAATGTATTTATGGTTGAGGTTTGTTTCAGGTTCAGGAAATAAATGTCGGTTCAGATTCAGTTTCGGTTTAAGAAAATGAGGATTCATCGGTTTTGGGTTCAGGTTCGATTTTCGGTTCAGAGCGGTAAATAATTAACAAAAATATGGCGGGATTAGTAGATTTACAATTATATTTAATTTGAATTTACAGTTTTTAGTTATATATTAACATATCAGAATCGAACCTGAATTTAAAAGGGTTTAAATTCGGTTCAGGTTTATTGACCTTGACAAAAAAAGGTTCGGTTTAGGGTCAATTTCATCAAATTCAGGTTAATTCGGGTTTTCAGTTTCAGGTCTTTGCTTATATCATTATTCTAGTCAATAAATTCAAAACCCCACAAATTTGAGGCTAGAAAAAATATTGAAAATCTGATGTGGCCATCACAATACCTCCCGATATTTAATTTTTATTAATTTAAATAAATACCTAGATATTTAGGTACTAATGCTGCAAACTATATTAAGTTCCTTTGCATATAACTATTGCTTTATTTACTATTTTCTTTCTAAAACGTCACCATTATTAATTTGAAGTGATTAGTTTTTTGACAGTGACATTTATCTGCCATATATACATTAGAAATATGAACTATGTAACAATAAGCTCTGGGATTTATAAAAAGACAATTTTTTAATTTAATTGTAAAATATACAGAAAAAGTATTAATGCATACCAGTAGAAAATTCAATAATCTTCAATTTTTATAATGACGTGAAATGCGAAAAATTACATTAAGTGGTATTTTTTGATGAAAAACCATTTTGAGCTTCAAATAAAGTGCCATTTCCGGTTATTTAATTTACACCAAAATCTAACGGTTTCTTTCCATATTAGAACAGGGTTGAAATACAAGATTTCAGAAATTTCTGAATCTTCGTATTTGAGTTGGAGCGTAGATAAAATCCACACACTTACACATAAACACATACAGACATTATCGTGAAAATGTTAAAATTGGATTCTAGGGACCTTAAAACGTGGTCGTTTACTAAAATCCCAATAAGCGATTTTTAGCACGATCCCTATATCCTTACGAAGGGTAGGTAAAAAGGTACATTCGAATAGAAATAATAATTTAGAAAATATGCAAAAGTAACAATCGTCGCAAAAAAAAATTGTAAATCTTAAAACCAAATTAATCTGACAAAAAAGAAGGTTTTAGTTTTTTTACATATTTAAACTATAACAGCTAGTGTAAATTTTAGAAAATTAAAAATATTTAAATATGTTAAAAGAATGGCTAGAATCACCTTTGTCCTGAGCAGTGGAGCATGATTACCAAATGTTTTGTAAATTTACCCAAGCCTAATTAACATTGGTTTATCTGGTTTAATGGTTTATCTATTCATTTCAAGTTAAATAAGTGTTTAAAGAAGCAAAAATAAGATAACATGTTCAATTCTAATGTATTTTGTAACTTTTATAACGAATCATATAAGAGAAACAATTTTTTACATATCAGCAGGAGTATTCATATTTTAGGATGAGTGTACATCATATATAATAAAACTACTTACAAATAAATTTCCTACAGATCTTAAGGATAATCCCAAGGAGAAAGCAGAACTTACCTGAAAACAGAAAATATATATTAACATTTTAAGATAGTAAAATTAAATAAAAGTATTAAATAGTGATACTAGCAGAGCCATCTATGTGAATATCGTGGAAGTTTCGCTAGCAGGAAAAGAGCTCCGTCTATTTATCGATTGCAGGAACTTTCACATTACAGTTTACAGATTTCTGGCTTTATTTGCGTGGCAAAAATAATGTATTCAAAATTAAATAACAGTATAGATAAAAGAACCGTATATTATATAATATTATTAGCTTTTTAAATTAACAGTTTGAGTTAAATTCCTACTCTTAATAATTCTTAAAAAATAAAAAATAATACTACGGTAACGGTAAATGGCACAAATTACAAAAATTCATTATAGGCTTAATGAATTTCATGCAGGAATTATAGTTTGACAACCTGCACCATTAAAATACAAGTATCAATCAACAAAAAAAAATCAAGATTCCTTCTCCCTACAAACAATATAAAAAACCTAAACTTATAAAATATACTTAGTTCTTAATAGGTGTGTAATTGGGTCTATGTTCATGCTTTGTTTAAAATTAAGTAGTTAACATTAACCAAACAAAAAACATAAAGAAGAAAATCGAATGTTCTGCATTGAATGACAAATATTTATAGTCGTGTTAAAATTCAAGGTAAGCGAAAATAAAACATGATGCAAAAGTACACACTTAACAGACCTGTGGGAATATACGCAGATTTTATAGTTTTGCATTTTTATTGCAAGTAATTTATATAATGATGTTTACACATATATGAACACATATATTGTAAATACTGATAGAGATCTTTGAAATAAAAACAATAAATTGCAGTGACCTAAATATTGTTTATTTAGGACAAAGAAAGCTAATATATCCTGCAAAATAACTTCGTTTAATTTTTTAATTAAGTTCAAAGTTAAGTACCTATACGTATTGAAAGTAGGGCATTGTTATTAGAAAATTAAGTGTCATTTACCAGAAAAAATTTTTGCAATTTAAAATTAAATGTAATAGAATTGCTGTAATTGTAATACTTTAAGCCCATTTTATACTTAATTATTTATTCATATGAGTATGGGCAAAAAAAGTGACGCCCCTGTTTTTAAGATTTGATTCAGGGAACTAAAACAAATTAAAAATTAAGATTAGAACAATAATTTTTGATTGTCTTTCGTTATTAAGTTACAGTAAAGCTCCAGTAATCCGATTCAACTGAACTGGTTCAATTTGAATTAATGAAAAATCCGGAATACTGGAGTAATATTAAAGTAATTAAACAAAGTAAATGCTAAAACATTTAAATTTGATGTAACGCTACAATTCAGTATGCATTTGTATTTTGAATTAAGGCCCGATATTTTTATCTCTGGTTAAACTGCCAGTTAAGAAAACTGTCGGTTATACGAAAAATTGACACGTGGGTATGTAATGAGGTATTGCAAAAAATATTAACATACATACATACATACATACATACATACATACATACATACATAAAATCACGCATATCCCACTTAGTGGGTTAGCAACTACCCGAAAAAAAATTATTAACAATAGGGAAAGGGATAAAAAAAATCATCTTTCGCCACACATTCCTGTACAAACATACTTCGTTCACAACGTCCACATAAAACTTCAGCTGTCTTTCCATTCTCAAAAAACATTCTTACTAACCATATATCTTCACACCACAACATTTACAAAGCAATCATCCTTCGCCACACATTCTTATCCAGGCACACTTCTTTCGCCTCACCCACATTCATAATCGTATTCATGCATGCTTTTCTTCTCTTTCCACTCGGAAACTTACGCTCCTTCAAAACACTACTAATCACATCCATCCACTTACACACTGGACGGCCACGCAATCGAACACCCTCAACTTTACCAACATATATGCGTTTTACAAGTCGTTCACTCATCATTCTCTCCACATGACCAAACCATCTCAACTGACTCACTCCAACTCTCTTAACAACATTCTTCCTAACCATACATTCTTCATACACCAAATTATTCCTCACGCGATCCCGTCTTGTATACCCACAAACACCACGTAAATACCTCATTTCCACGGCAGTCACTCTCTCTTTTATTAACATGTCTATTGTATTCGTTAATACGAATATGTTAACAACATAGTTTTATTTAATATAACAGTTTGTATAAAAGTTTGTTTTTTTTTTTTGATTAGAAAAAACAATTTAAAGTATTATGCATTCAAACGTTGCCGAAATTGTGACTTATCCGGGTACAAGCCAATGAAAAACAAGTTGTAGTATAGATCTTACATTATTGAATCTATCACTACGTCTTATGAATAAATACGCATATTATTTTTAAAAAAATAATACAAATGTCTGAATATGGCTAAATGTAATTAATATATAATTAATTTAATTAATACGGTATTTGTCATATTTTATATAATAAAATTTAAAAATTTCGATATGTTTAGGAGCAATCCATACTTGCAACGTTTATGGTTCTATAACCTATATTTTTACTACGCGTTTGAAGTTTAAAACGACAACAAACGCCACGGAACCTGCTGTTTGTTACCTTATTTGTTGACGTCAGTAGGCAAGGGGAGAAGCGGTTTAAAACTGCTGCTTTCCCGAGAATATCACTTTTATTAATTATTTTCTCTTTTTAGAGACTAATTTGAATAAAAATAAAAAATACGGGATAAATATTTTTTAGTTTTCTATCAAATAATGCAAAGAAAAAAAATCGTGCAATACCTCATTTTACAATTTAGGTTATAATAGCGATGCTGTGTTTTTCTTTAATTGACAGTTAAATTAACAGGCTGTTTTACAGGATATGAGAATACCGGGCATCAACGTAAAAGGATATTAATCAAAACGCAATGTATTTTTAATAAAATTTATTTATAAATCTTTGTGATTTTGCCTTATGGATGGCCAACATCAGATCACAGCGTCAAATAGTTAAGGGAATGTTAATTAAATATTGATATACACTATTCTGAAGTGAAGCAGGTTCATAATTTGTTCTGCAAAAGCCAAGAGATGGGTCTGTTCTACGAAGTTAAATATGGTTGGATAGAATTGTAGAATAGGGGATATAAGAGACGCCTGTACTTAAATAAATAAAATCTAATTTTATTAATTTTGTCCGGATTATAAGGATATCCGGATTAGTGGAGCTTTACTATAGTACTATTAATCCATGGTAAAGTTCAAACTGTATAAATAACTAAATTTTTGTACTTTTTCCACAACTGATTTAATTTTTAGAAAGTAATATTTAAATCTTCAATTTTTAACAATACATTCAAAACAAACTAAATGTTTTTCGCAGTGGGAATATTATAACAAAATATCTTTCCATAACTTTCTGTTTACGTCTCTTGTAAAAAGGCCATAAAAATGTGAACACCTCATAAACTGTTTCTCCACAATGTAGCAGTACTCATATCTCTCATATTCATATGTCTTTTCCCATGGAAACGGCGGGTGTCTCTCGCACAATAAACAAAACAAAATAAAACAGCAGAGAAATAAGAGTTTAGCTAACACTAGAAGGCATGGATGTTGCGTGATAGTTGACTGTGACGAGACAAATGAAATGTTACTTCCAGAAGAAAGTGGACTATTAGTTTAGTAAAATAATAAGCTCATTATCATGGTATGATATGCGATTTGTTTATGTAGCTTTCCCATCTTTATTAATGTGAATAAAAATAAAGTTTGCGGCCGAAATACGGCAAGCGTTGTGTTTCGCTAAACACCACTTAGCAACGCAAATATCCGTTATACAGCATAATAATAATTTGAATTACAAAATGTCGTTATATAATCGAAAAAAAAATCTAATGTGACCAGTATTGTATTTAACATTTCTGGTCTGGTACACAAAAATAATTCTAATTACACCTATTCGTTAGATATATTATATTTTTTAATTCATTCTATGAAATTGGCAGTATTTCTGAAGGGTATATGAAATATTATGTATCTGTAATTTTAAATATATATGTGGAGAAGAAAATAAAGTAATCGGAAACTGCAGTCAGTACGGTTTAATTTGATTTAAACCTACGTTTCGACCAGTACAATGGTCTTCCTTAGGGTTAAATCAAGTCAAATAATAATGAAGATATTTGTAACTAATGTTAACAAACATCGAAATGTAATAAGTGAATTACAATGTTATATTGATGAAAAACACTTTTAAATAAATATATAATGTTTTTTGTAATTTTGTAATAACAAATTAAAAAAAAATGTTTTAAGGAACTACTACGGATATCCAATTGTTACTTCCAACACCCATTCACACAAACACGCATACACGCATACACACACGGAAATCGTGCCTTTTCACTAAAACCTGGATATGCGATTTTTAGCATACATCCAATACCTCTCTTAGCGAGAGGTAAAAATTGATTAACATTAATTTTGAAAAGAGTTCATTTTATCGAATGTTAATAAAAATAAATTGAGAAATATGCATTTAACCGTAAGAATAAAATGTTTATATTGTTGTATCATAACGTAATCTGTTAACGTACGAGTCTGAGTTTGGATAACGAACCACGAGGCGAAATTTACAAAGGACAAAATACAACATTCTGTATATATAAAATGCAAGTAACATTATAATTTTTTTCTTGTAATTAATTGTAACTCAATCCCTTTTAGAAATTGATTTCACATCTACTGAAGCAAATCCAATATCTCTATTACATAGCATTACGCAAAGGATTTCACTTTCGGGTATTTTAGCTAATGTTCAGTGTATGTGAAGCAGTTATCTTTTTCCAATAACAGATATTAATCCTTCGGACTACGTCGATATTTGCAAACCAGTAATTTCCCTTTGCGGCTTCCTGACTAAATTTCCCTAATGTCTGAAAGGTGGGCTTGGTTTGCATGACATAGTGAGGGCTATAATTCATACCAGAGAACTCTAACAGGAAATCAAATAGAAATTTATTGATGGAAAGAGGGAAAAAAGTTTGAGAAACATAACTTTATAAATTCTGACAAAATACACCTGTTTGGAAGAGCTTGCAGTATAAATATTATTGTTGTTTTAAATAATTCAAATTACCTGCAACTTTATCTAGCAGAATGCTCTACCAACTGACCTATGAAATCCCTTTGATGTCGATTAATTTGTTACTTTACTTTGTTTTAGTGCTAGTCTTAGCATTCTACTACATATTTAAAAGTTCTGGGTTTAAATCTCACTGCCCATGAATTTATAACAATAATTTTTCTTGGATTATCTCTTCAGTACAGAAATAAATATGACAACGGTTTATAATATATTTTTTTTCACTACTAGCTACACAGAGGTACTTTATTGACCGAATAGAGTGCCGTGAAATTGAATTTCTCAACTCGTCCATGGTTACCGGTATATAATTTTTCATTATTAACCGATAATAAGTTAATAATGAATAAATTTACATTTTTTGATAATTCTGTGACAGTTTTAAATCGAAAATGTTTATAACAAGTTTAAGTATAACCAAGAGACTTTATTTATTAATATTTTGTGCATTTAAATGGTTGTTTAAACAGCTTAATTCAATATTAAAAATTCGGATTAATTTTATAAAACTGTCACAATGAAATGATAAAATTTCAGTTTTTGTTTTAATAAACAATTTTACTAGGCCAACTATGCATCAATTGTGCCATCACATTTAAAAGTAAAATGGCGTTATGTTGGGATTAATTTCATAAATAATTATTAAAATTACGTGCTAGTAGTGAAAAAAATAGTATATATACCACTGTTATGAAGAGCATTATTGCCCTCGCGAATTATAATCCTTATTATATATTATTAATTATTTTCTTATTAATTATAATGATTATAATCTTTTCGCTCGGTCAATAATCATACTCTTCACAACCTTGGTGTATAATATACTATTTTCCACTACTAGCTTATAAACATATCATTATTTACTCATTATTCTTCCGTGAAATTGTTTCTCTATGCCTAGAGATCAGTTATTGACCAAAATCAATAATAGCGTCAAAATAATTGACCTAGGTCAATAATAATGTTATCGTTTTCATTGCATTATTTTTCTTAAATAATAATAAAGGAAAACAGTCTTAATGAAATGTTGAAACAAACAAAATGTTAAAATTTGTAGCATTTTTAATCTTAAAATCGTTTTTTCATTTTGACATTTCATATTGTTGTACTGTATAGGCTCCGTTTTGATAATTTAATTTCACAAAACAAAAATATATATTGAAATGAATATTTTGTTCAGATTTTAAGGCATGCCTTGCTGAAAATAGAAAAATAAAGTACATGTAACACTTAAACCATGATTTATTGACTTTTTCCACTTAAATAATTAACAAAAAATGTATATTAATTTTAGATAAATTGGCAACTGACTGCTCGCAGCGCCAAAGCGGAATTTATTTGAACTCAAGGAGTTGAGATATATTGACATTTAATAATTTCTTTTGTACTGTGTGTATTATTAAAAAGTACTGCATTTCTAAAAGTAAGTAATATAAATATAATGAATAAAATTAATGTTTATACAACCAAACTACCCACTCAGCGATAGTTCCGAAAATGGCATCAAATGTCATATTGCCAATATAATGGAATAAATTTCGTAATTAATTCTTATAATTAGGTATGTGCTAGTAGTGAAAAATAGTATATTATGATACAAGTGTATAAGCTAGCCTTTTTAAAGCACGCAGAACAAGTTTAAAGCCACGACGCGTAGCGGAGTGTCTTTAATGTCGTAGTGCTTTAAAAGCTAGCTTATACACGTGTATCATACGCTATTTTTCATTATAAATGCATCATAACTATTTAAAACTGAAAATTATTGCAAATCATACGGTTTTGATTTTTGATCTAGTAAGTTAAGGAGACAGTTAGCAATTGGTATTGTTTACGTTGTCAATAAGTCAATATTTTTTTCATTATTTTAATTGTTATTCATATTTATTGTTATTTTTCGTTACCTAGGTAACTCAAAAATTTAGAGTGTTTTAATGGTCGATTTACGCACACTTTTGCGTGTTTTAAAGAGCGATTATGATGCATGTATAATAAAAAATAATATATACACCACGCTTATAAAGAGTATTATTATTATTATAATAATACTCTTCATAACCTTGATGTATAATATACTATTTTATTATACTTGCATAATAATTAAAGTGTGCGAAAAAGACGGATTAAAGCACTCCGTTCTTTAAAAAAAATTGTAGTCAACAATAAACAAAATAACGCACTCGGCCATCGCTACCAAATAAGGATAATAATTAAAGTGTGCGAAAAAGACGGATTAAAGCACTCCGTTCTTTAAAAAAAAATTGTAGTCAACAATAAACAAAATAACGCACTCGGCCATCGCTACCAAATAAGGATATTAAACAGTTTTTAACAAGTGACTAAGAATTTTTTTTACTTCATTTAAAATAGACATATTTGTATTTCTATTCTATTATATCACCAGCTGAAAATACTTTTCAGGAAATGGTAGACATGGTTGACACATGATCTAATCCTAACAATTTCTTTATAACCTACAAAAAATATTTGGTATGTCCTGTCTTGCACACTATTACTTATTTCACTCTATTTATACATTCTTCATATCCGTTTTTCTACTCGTATTAGATAAAATGCCAGAAGGGAAATTATATTTGCATACACTAACGCTTGTGAGATGTATTTCATTTCCTGAAATTGTTTATAATTCTAGTTTCACTTGATTTTATCAGTGTTATAACAAACGACTAGTAGTCTTGGAAACATGATCTTCATTCTACATAAATAACTAATTTCCATTTGTTATTTCCTTGGATCGGAGAGAAATTTGTTTAATTAAGACAAAATGAAAAACGAACTGCTCCGGATTAAATGGATTTATTGTGAGATAGAAGTTATTATTGCATGATCCACGGTTGTTATTTGTGTTTTTAGAATTGTAGGTATGAGAAAGCTAAAGATAATCCAATTAAGAAGTAAATTTTCACTTGACTTTATAAGATGAAGATGTGCAAGATGAAAGAAAGACCTACGGCACATAAAGAAAAGCTTATTAAGTTGCTATAAGGAGCGAAAAGAAAGCATTTGTCTTTCCCTAGATAATGATGTTTTTCTGTAGTATTAAATCATACTTTCATCTAATAAATATAATATCTTCCTTCATTATTAAGATATGTATCATTCACTTTATACACTTTACATTAAAAATAATTTTCTCAACAGAGATAATCAGAAACAGTTCAATTAATATATTCCGCCTTGTCTTTAGTTCCTGTAAGTCTAAGTGACCCTGTAAAATAAGGATACGGTAAGGACGATTTTTTAAATTCTACTATCCTAAAAATCTAAGCTGTAAAAAAAATTTAATGCTATTTGACAGTTATTATTTATAATTTACTAAAAACTAGGAAAGACGATGGGTACTCGGAACCTACCCGATAATAATGTACCCGGGTGTAAAATTTGTTACCCGATTACCCGAAATATACCCGCTGATCGTTAATTACCCGATACGCTTTAATTACCCAAACAGTTTTTAGCTGCCGCAAAGATTGTATCTAAAAGAAGAGCTTTTTATTACCATACCATAGGTAATTAATATAATTTATAGTTTTTTATACAGATACAGTAGGTATATTATTTATTTGTGTTACTTTTTATTTAATAAATATATGTAAACAATAATTATGAATTTTATTAAAAAGTAAACTTCTAATATAAGAGTAACTAGTAATTAACCAATTAACGAATTATGTATATGTTCTTAAAGGATAATAGGTAATTAAAGGGTATCGGGTAATTGACGGGTAAAGGGTACTATCCGGGTAGTTGTTTCGGGTACTCGGGTACCAAAATTATCGGAATTCGTCATTCCTACTAAAAACTGTAATTATGGAATCGCATTCAGCAGCCGAGTTGGTTAGATATGAAAACCAAAATATTTATTCACGAATTCAAATCCCGTCTGGTTTGTCTTTTTACCTCCCGCTACCCTAGATAATTTTTTTTAATATTTTTACAATGCTGTCTGTGGGTATGTATATGTGTGTGTTAACATTAGCTAAATTTATTTTGTGTATGATATATTTGTTAAATGTAAAATAAATATTGTTTTGAGTAAATGTAAAAATATTTGAACATAATGATTGCTTTATTTATACTGCGTGGTTACATACCCAGCGGGAGGTATGTGCTGGCCACATTAGATTTTTATATTTTGTAAAATATATTATTGAATAAATTATAAACCGTGCAGAAGGTGCAAGGTGTTCTACGAAAAATTGCTGTTTGACTGATATTTCTACTACAGTCATTTCGTAAACTCTTAGACAACTTGAATTTTTCGTAAGTCGAATTTCTTATTTGCTTAAATATAACTTTATAAGAAACTGCAATATATATATTATTTACGCAGTATTATTTTACAAATGAAATATTAAGAATCATTATTTACTCTGTTATAAACTATAAAAGTATGAAAATTAACCAAAATAACACTTTTCAAGTAAAGACTTAAGACTGCTAATATTGCTCTGTAGATTTATTACGTAACTGCGAATTTATGTAAGTAGCATGTTACGTAAGTCGGGGAAGACTGTAATTGATAACACCTTATTTACTGTTTGCTTGACAGTGCGATGTTTTACTTATTATTAGACCTATCTCCATGGTAGTCAAAAATATGCTTTAAATTGCGTATTTTATTCTGTGTTTTTCTATAGTTGCCGTCAAATGAATATGAACTGGAGATTTCTACACTGTTATCAATTTATGAAGAAGCGGCAACACCGCGAGGCGGAGAACAGAAAAACTTGAATATCAGTTCATATTCATTTGATGGCGAGTAAAATTTAAAAAATCTGTTGTTGCCAGCACTATACCTCCCGCCAGTACTTCAAAGATGCCGGAACTGGCGCAATTGTACAATAAAGTAGAAATTTACTTCTCTTCTTGTGAGTGAAACTAAACCGAGTGTAATTATTTATTTTTAACTTTTATTAATTTATATACATACCTACATATTTATTGATGCTGGAAACTATATTATGCTCCTTTGCATTCGTATAATAGAACTATTGTTTTAATTACTATTACAATTTTCCTTTTCAAAAGTTACCATTAATAATTTCAAATGATAGGTTCTTTAACATATTTGCCAGTTACATACATTTGAAATCTGAACTATATAACTAAGGAATTGTATTTATCTTTAAAAAATAGGCTCTGGGATTTATAAAATAGATTATTTTCTATATTTATCCATAAAATATACAGGCTGTTCCGCGACTCGACCGACAAACTTATAACATATATTCCGGGGGTCATTACGATCAAAAAATGTTATATGACCTATAAGTGAATTCCTCTTAGTTTCGGAGATATTGAATGAACTAAAAAAAAAAAAATTATAATTGAGTTAGCCTTGACGAATTAACGTATGTTTGACAAATGAATGATTTTTGTGTTGTCTTATTAATTTAAGCTATTATTCCGCATTTTACTAATGCAGAAAAGGTTTTCGTGTATGATTTTTGCAATGGAGGTGGCCGTGCTGTAGCTGCGGAGTACCACAGGCGATACCCAGATTGCACTGTTCCACACCACACAACATTTTCAAACTTTTTCGTTGCTTGAGAGAGACAGGATTTTTCCCACGTCGTCGTGTAGAAAGAGATGGAGATGGGTACGCTGAAATAGTTTTAAATGCAGTGGTTCCAGCAAGATGGGGCACCACCACATTTTGGGAGACTAGCGACGGTGTTTCTCAATGAAAATTTTCCGGGAAGGTGGATAGGATGAGATGGTCCTATACATTGCCCAGCTCAGTCACCTGACTTATCGCCTATGCATTTTTTTCTGTGGGGTTGCCTCAAATCTCGTGTGTGTAGTAATGGTAAACCAGATACACGCGAAGAGTTGACTGACCGTATAGTTGAAGCTACTAATTCTCTAAAGAATGAATTAGCAGTAATTAACTGGCAACATTCCATGACTCGGAGGATATCTGAATGTTTAAAAAATGGAAGTTCTCATTTTGAACGGTTGCTGTAATTTTGTGTTAATTAGCTATCCATTGGTGAATAAATTTTCTTTTATCATTTTTTTTTTAAATTCGTTCGATATCTTCGAAACAAAGAGGATTTCACCTATAGGTCATATAACATTATTGGATCGTAATGACCTCCGGAATATATGGTATAAGTTTGTCGGTTGAGTCGCGGAACAACCTGTATAGGAAAAGTATGCAGAAAATTAAATAATCTTTAATTCTCTTGATAACATAAATCGCAAAAAAAATATATTTAAAGGTATTTTTCGACGAAAAACTATTTTGAACTTCAAGTAAAGTGCAATTTGCGGTTACCTGATTTACACCAAAATCCAATAGATTCTTTCCATATTAGAATAAGGTAGAAATACAAGGTTTCAGAATTTTCTAAATGACAACATCGAGAAAATGTTAAAATCGGATTCTAGGGACCTTAAAACGTAGTCATTTATCAACATCTCGACATGCGATATTTAGCACGATCCCTATACCTTCCTTACCAAAGGAAGCGGGAGGTAAAAATTATGCATGATTTTAGTTTCAAAGCAGTTCTTAAGTCTGAAGAAATTTTGTATTTACAAATCTCCGTTAAAATAAAAATAACTATAACATAAAAATATATTCCTAACAGACACACGACAATTATTGCGCCATATTTTACTATAAATGGAACAAAAACTTATTTACATTTCTTCCTTGAAGGAGTGTCTTCCAGGAACCAAAGATCATATCCTGAAAATAAAACTTCCTTCGCATAATGGCATGAATAATTTGTGGTCTGTCATAAAGCCAAGTGTAAACGTAAACCTATAATAAAGGTTTTGCAATTGAAAGTGACGTACTGTAACTGCTAGTGTGGTCTAAGTATGACAAATTGCTCATACGTTTTATCTTTGTGCAATCATAGAATCGGGCGTCATGAGTTTTGCTATTGTTTCGGCATGGAGCAAGGCGCACCTAGATCTGCAGATGGTCCACGACAATAAACGACAAGATATTCAAGTGCATCGAGAAGAATTTCTCAAAATGTTATCAAGAATGTAATGAAAGTAAAACCCGGTATTTTCAACTCAAGTTAAAAATGGGTTTACAAGTCTACGGCTTTTAAAAAAATACATATTGGATATCAATGTTCATTATGTATAAGGTACAGTATCAGTGTCAACTAAACACGCGCTTGCTATACATATATTTCATCATATACCCTTTAGAAATACTGCCAATTTCGCCAATGAATTGGAAGAATCTCGAACATTTATAAGAGTAGGAGGAAACTTGTTCATAGAATGAATTTAAAAATAAAGAATAGATGTAATGGGGTCCCGTGGCCGCGTGCCTGAGTGTCTGGTCGCGAACCTGAGAGAACCGGGTTCGATCCCGACTGACGACAAATATTTCCAATTTTAAATGGCACAAAAGTGACCCCTGTGGTGCACTCTCCACGCCAGCTATGAGTGCCCGTGAGGTGACGCCTGGTAAGCGCCCACACGGTAAAATATATCGTCATCATTCCCGATGTCTACATGTGTTGTAGATACTGGCACACCGAGAAATGGGTAATATGCCGTGATGATATATTTATTTATATTTATTTATGTAATTAGATTTGTTTGTGTGTACCAGACATGTTAATACAATACATTTTTAGCTATGTAAATACAATTTTTTAATCACTGTTTTATCTGTTGTAGAGCAAGTTATTCATTGTGTTTAGGTTACTATTGTTGTTACAAATATTGAAGAACATAAAATTCTCCGCGTACCTGAGTGTCAGGTCGCGAACCTGGGGAACCGGGTTCGATCCCGACCGACGCCAAATATTTCGAATTTTAAATGGCACAAAAGTGACCCCTGTGGTGCACTCTCCACGCCAGCAATGAGTGCCAAAATATACAGTGATAATATATTTATATTTATTTATTTATTTTTTTTATTTAAATTACATATCCATATGTACCAAAAAAATGAAGGAACAATCAAGTTATTTCTTGTTGTCTGTTAACTGTTAGCAGTTAGTAGTGACATTGATAAGTTAAAATTCAAGACCAACTCAATACAGCAAAAAATAGGTGTACGCTATTTTTTACCTCTCGCTAAGAGAGGTATTGGAATCGTGCTAAAAATCACATTTCCAGATTTTAATGAATAAGCACGTTTCAAAGTCACTAGAATCCGATTTTAACATTTTTACAACGATGTCTGTGTGTGTGTGTGTGTGTGTGTGTGTGTGTGTGTGTGTGTGTGTGTGTGTGTGTGTGTGTGTGGATGTGTGTATGTGTGTATGTGTGTGTGTGTGTTTGTGTATGGCTGGATGTTGAACGGACGATTCCTCAAAAACTATAAAACATAAGACCTGTTTAACTATGAATTCCTCAATCTGACATTCCTGGGAAGAGCTGAAAAGGTTTTGGTAACAATTGAACAACCGGTATTAGTAGTTTTTAAAAGATATACTTCCAAATATTAATTTTTGAAAATTTTTGATATTACTAATTTTGAAGAACAAAATTCTTCACCTGATACATTTAAATTTTTTATTATATCTTCTATAAATTTAGAGATAAAGACGCTATAATATATAGAATATCGGGATATAACAAGTCGAGTAGGCGAAACTACACTAAGAAAACCAGTTGAAAAATTCAAATGTTTATAACATAATTTGTAAATGACAGATTTCATTGCCAAAAATTAACAGTTTTAGTGACATTTTGAAAGTTTTTTCTGGGAATTACATTTAATCTTTCTTATTGTTTTATTAATTAAATATTTGAAATTATACCTAGGTAATATGCATATATCCATCAGAAATACCGCCAATCTGGTTAATGAATTGGAAGAATCTGTGACATTTAGAAACTACCTCATACAATGAAAAATAGATATAATTAGAATTAAATGTGTGCAGAAGACATGTTAAATACAATAAAAAACAATATTTGGGTAAAGTTCTGTAATATTTTGTTATAAAACGACGGTTTGATAGCAAAGTGCAATACAATACTTATATAGCCTAATATGGAAATGGCGAGAGGTCTTGTGCTGGCCACAACAGATTTTTTTATTTTTGTAAGCTAGTGTACCTATATGAATATCTCTGAAACGAAGCCTGTTATTTAATCTTGGCACGCCCTGTATATTTTTGATGTGCAAAATCAGCCCTTAAAGTAGCTGAATTTTATTAATAGACGCTTTTAATAATTCATTAATCTTTATATTTTATTCATAAGTTTATGTTATCTTATTCAGAAAATACAGAAATGATAATATTGACAATATCACAAATGTAGAAAACTGAATTGATTAGAAGCAGAATATAAAACAAAGAAGTTACGAAAAACAAAAGTATATGAGTTAATGTCTAATTAATTCAAGAGAAAGTCAAAATAAAAGTGAAATATTGTACACGTATTTCCATTGTATACAAATTTGTAATATGTCTGAAATTTATTATAATTTTGCAGTAAAAGTATATGGAAATATTTTAATTACACGTTATTAATATGAGCTAATAGGACTGCAATTAATATTACTCATACGGCTCATTAAAAATTTAGAAAATTCGTAATTTTTCATCCGTTGTCTTATAATATGTTCTTAAGGCTTTCGCGGATATTAAATATAATAAGTATAGATAATAAACCTATACATTCTTGATATATTATAAGTATGCGAGAATGGAGAAAATTTAAAATATATTAAAAATAAAATAAGTTCTAATGGAGATGCTAAGTAGAACGCTCAATCAGTTAATACATTTTCTATTTGCCGATAAATAGCAGAATCATGTTTCTCAATTAACCCATTCGAATTTTTGTCTCTTTGCTATTTGTTTATCTATTCCGGAATTCATCACGTTATGACAGTACTGGCGGAAGTCAAGTAATTTAGTATTAATTTTTGTTGTCCGTAAAATAATTATTACTTTCATTTCAATTGGTAACAGGAACCAGTCTCTTTTCAAAAGAAATTAAAATTTAATTCCACAAAAGACATACTTCTCTTTTTATATGTATTATTATTGTTCCTAGTATGTTTTGCAGATTTAAATAGCTGTTTATTAACTATAAATTTCCTTTTATTAAGTGGAATTATTGTTCACCATATTTTTTATACGATAACGCGATATTTATTCATTATTGTTATTAATAAATAATAAATAAATACACCAGGTGTCCCACGGAATCTTTGATATACGAATTTAACATATGGGAAAACAGATTTTTCAAATATTATCTATTCGGTAACATTTGCTTGGACTGTGAGATTTATTGGAACAGATTGTTTTTGATATATTTTTCGCACTACCGATATCGTAAGTAGACTAATATGATATTGTTTGTAGGAATGTATATACCTTTTGCCATCGGTTTTTATTGATTACGGGATGTAAATAGTTCCCTTATATCGCTAAGCAGCTACCTGACAGTTTTCGAGTAATGAGTTCCGGACAGTCATGTGACGAAGCGAATTAGCCAATCAAAAACTAGGGAGAAACTGTCAGATCGAAGGACAAAGAGCTGGGCTGCGTTCCAAAATCAAGTGTACCGAATATTGGTGTAGGAGTTAGAGTATGATGACGTAATTTAACAGTGTAGTGTGTTTGTAAAAAAATGAAACTAAAATAGTTATTTACATTCGAGTGCGTGTAAAATACTTCACGCAGGAGAATTGTATCAAATTTTTTGGCCGACGATAATGAAAATCACATTTTTTAATAAGTTGTACTTCTGAAAAAGGTCAGTTTAAAATACTGGGGTTAAGTCAATTTCCAAATTTGATTTTACTTACCTTCATTAGAGTACTTCTTCTAGCGAAAATTTATTTGTAATAATAGACGTTGTTTATGACTGATAATAATATTTATTTGCTCATATTTTTTTCATAATAAATAATAGGTAGGTGTCGATATTTGACATTTCATCAATGTTCGCCTCGCGTATTTGACAGGTATATCGATCGGTGACTATGTCGGTAACGGCGTATTTTTAAAATAATGACAGATGTCGCTGTCGTGATTTTGGTTTATATAAATTAGTTTTAAATATAGGAAATGTTAAAGTAAAAAAATAACTTACGTAGGTAGTACTTTTTTACATGAACTTTAAATATTATAGTAAAGATGATTTCTTTTCTAAATGCCCATAAACGTCCAGTGTATTTTGATTATTTTACCGCATAGTTAGACAAGTTACAACACAGTAAGCGTAAAATGTAGGTTACACTTGCTGTGTATACAATTGTAAAGTTCCCATTACACTTCAGGAGGGCAAAAAATAATTTTAAAAGTTACAACATTAATGTCAAGCCCGTATTACAAGCGCTTGTTTATAATAAAAGTGCTTTTTTGGAGCACTCTCCGTATAATGTGAAAGTACCCTCCATAAAAGCGATTTTATTATAAAAGTGTGCTCGTAATACAGGCCAATGTATTACTTATGTATATATTCAATCAAAAGCATGTTTTCTTCCTCAAAAAAGCAAATTATTTCATATGTTGCGAATCGTGAACATCCATGTTTGAAAATATTTTGGAGTAATTTCCGTACACTCTTAGATAGTAGGGTAAGTAGAGTATCACTTCGGATTAAACTCTGGCAGTTTTGGAATAGGTTAAGAGTAAACTCTGAGAGTAAGGTTATTAGTTTTGGAACGATTTTGAGTAATTTCGTAGGGTTTTGGAACACAGCCCTGAAATTTGTTTTGATTTATAGCGTGGTTTAGAGGTTATGCGTTTTGTTTTCATAGTTTGGCAGTTTTCATATCGAAGTTTTTAGTGCGTGTTGAGTTATTTTATATTTTTTGCCAAACTATGAAAACAAAACGCATAATACGCTATAAACCAAAACAAACTTCAGCTCTCTGTCCTTCAATCTGACAGTTTTTCCCCGCTTTTTGATTGGCTAATTCGTTTCGTCACGTGAGTGTCCGGAACCTATTGTTAACAACTTATCCATACCACAGCCGAGAATTTTTCCCACATAACAGTAAATAACATCACAATAGTTTTATGATACTCATACTGTAAACTACGAATTTTACTTTATTTCGATATTTAAATGGCACAAAAGTGACCCCCGTGGTGACCCCCGTGGTGCACTCTGCACGCCAGCAATAAGTACCCGTGGGTGATGCCTGGTAAATGAAATATGGAATATCTCATCATCATTACCGAAATCTGAGTACAAAATAGAATGGCTCACCCAGCAATGGGTAATATGACGTGATGATATATTTATTTATTTATTTTTCATAATATAGGTAATAAAAAATTATAATTGATTTTAGTCTCATATTATTAGGTAGTTTTTAATTCTGTACAAATTTTTCATTTACTTCCCTTTAAAATTAATTGGCAACCACAATAAAATACTATATAACAAATTTAAACTTGAAGCGATATATATAACGAATTCATCAGAAAAAAAAATCTGTTGTGGCCAGCACAAAACCTTCCGTCAATTCAATGTATTTTGTACAAATCCGATACCAAAAGTTCCTTGGAAAAGATTATATATATATCCTGTAAAATTGTAACACGAACACACTATTTTTTACAAATTCCATATTGCAAGTTCCTTTGAAAAGATTCTATAAATCCGATATATTTATAACACGAATGTACATTCTGTAAATTGCACTTCACACTTCCTCATTCCTATTCAACGCATCTTCTTCACACAGTTCTTCCTCTGTGGCACTCTTATCACGTATGTTACTTTCTGATCCTATACTTTCCACTTTGATTTTGCACTTGACACTGACATCAGTCAATTAGAATTTTTTAAATATATCTGCTGTTTCCATAATTTTTGCAAAGCTGACTGATTTTTAAAAGTTTCATATTAATGATCATAAAATGTCGAAAAATGATATTTAACTGCGTTTTTCCAGAAAAACTGTTAAAAACTTCAAATAAGGGTACTTCCGGTTGACCAATTATAACCAAAATCTAATCAGCTCTTCATGTGGTTGTAAAGAAGAGGAATACGAAAGAATCATAATTTTTTGAATTGTAGTTTTGAAGTTATCGTAGGAGAAAAATTTGTCACACACACACACACGGACACACGGACACACACACAGACACACACACACACACCACACACACACACATACATACAGACATCAATGTAAAATTAGTAAAAGCGTATTCTAGGGATCTTAAAACGTGCTTATTCATTAAAAACTCCCCACCGAATTTTTGGACCAAAGACAATACCTTCCTTTTGACGGAAGGTAAAATAGTAAATACGAAAATGCAAGCAGGTAAAATCTATTGGGTTAGCGTTAGTCCATAAAAGATTAGAAAATAAGATAACGAAACCTATATAGCTGTGAAAATACTCTAATGTCTTAACTTTATTATCATAATCACTTGCTTTATTACACCAACAAGTGTCAACAAGAAATGTCATTTCTCCTGTGGACATTACGGTGTGAAACAAAGATCTACCAATTCTATTTTCACCGTTTCCATTTTACTGTTATAACTCGGAATTAAAATTTCACTATAGCAGGTTACTATATAGAGACGTCAGTGGCACTGAGGACATAATTCAACGATGGTGTTGTTTTAATTAATACACAGTTCTTATACTTTCTTTCGGAAACGTAAGAATACTTCATTTATGTTAAGTTTAAAACAACTTTTATTGGTATCACTTTTACCATTGTCTGGAGTTCTCACAAAATACAAACAAAAATGTTTTGGTTTGTCAATTTTATACAGGGTGATAATGAATACGTGTTACAAATTTATAAAATATATGTCTAATAATTTAGTATAATTTACAAATCTTACTTTAACATTTTACCTACTTCGAATTATTTATTTTGTAAAAAATTAATTTAAGTATGCAAATGGTTATTTTAATTATTTATTTTATTTTACTATATTTTGGCTTCATTATTTTTGTCCTAATAGCTTTGTTCGATGACATGTACTAGGCCGCCCTAGTGTTAACTTTCTTACACTAACATGTTTTATGAGAAACGGGCAGCTTCTGGCAGGCTGTTCGATGACAAAAATTTTAAGAACTAGTACTCACATTTCTGACCTGACTCGCGAGGTGGTGTAGAAAGTGCAGACTAGGAGTGGGGGTAGCTAAATGTTATTCGGTAGACATTTTAATTCTATCCTATCTACATATCTGTTTATTATCCTAAAATTTTACACATTGAGAAATTAAAATAATGGATTCAGATATAGTATATTCTCTTTGTTTTGTTATATAAAGAATTAATTAATATATCTGTCTCTGAATCTGATGAAGAATCAGGTGTGATTGATGTTCGTCAGAATCGTTTATTAGTTCAAACACTATGCTCTTTAAAACAGATATATCTGCAGTCACTTCTTTGCAGCTTTATAATATGACTGAGTTTATAAACAACCTAACCTTTTACACCTTTGGCTACGCTTGGCTTGATTACTCACAGCTGAGCAAACTTGCCCAAATATACACTAGTGTGTTTTATGAAACCACAAGAATTAGACTGTACTAGTGTACACTACACTACACTGCACTATTCGACTCTGCACTTCAAGCACTTCTCATCGAACACAGCTACTATTTTCGATAATTTATCTAATAAACAGAAAATTTAAATACATATTTAGTTAAATTCTTTATTTATATTTAGTTCAATACCTTATTACGATATAAATGTAATCATTTCATCTAATTTTGTATTTAATTTTACTATAATTGGTATTACAAATGTAGAAAATTTAACTAAATCAACTTAGATAATTTAATGAAACATATTAGTAGGCCAAAAAATAAGGTATTTATTTAGTTTATTTAACTACAATTTAGATGTTTTTTTTTTGTGTAGTAATTATCTACCTTAATTTTAGTTGGCTGTGCCCTGTCATTTTGCTTACTTTAACTTCTAGCAATGATTTTTTAAAATAATTTTATTCATGTCCGTAATACATATTATTACATAATTGCTGAAAATAACAACCACCATCTTCAATGCAAGCATTGCACCTTCAGAGCATATTTTGGATACATTCGTTCAAAACGCCAGGAATTGTTTGAATTTCTTATGCTGCCGTATACTCGGCCGCACATTAATACCATGCTAGACTAATCGCGAATTGAATGTTCATTCATAATGCGTCTGTAATTCAATATTAAATATTAAAATAAACAAAATAATAACTGAAGTGATAGGCACAGCCAACTAAAATTAAACTAGATAATTACTCTTAAGAGCCTGTAGCTGGAAAACGGTGCCTCTCCAAATATGAGTCTATTAGTAAAAGTTAGTCTATTTTGCTGTTACATACCCTATAAATTTATAACAAGTATTCATTTAACACCTGTATATATTTGGCAATTTACTGCTATTATGAAAAAGCGTACGAAGTATAAGTTAATTAGGTTATGTTATTTGTTTGAATTTTATTATTTTTGTGATAGATTTGAAAGGGTGAAGGTTACAGCAAATCAGTATGAAATATTATTAATTTATTCAATGAGTGCCAAATAGCTTAGTGGAAAGGTAGATTGCATTTCGAAACCCTATTCTTAAGATTAGCATATAAATACGTTGCAAAATATAATATGGTGTTAGTTGAAACCTTAGGATAGAATGAAATAATGTGAAACTAGAACTTATTATAGAAAATATATGCATATTGCAGCCATCTACTTAAATATGTAAAACCAAAGTAATTAATATATTAGTTTCTGTTGTAATAAAACATGATTTTATAATCTTGTGCATGTCATACGTTATTTTTGCACCATTACATTAAAGGAAAAATCCCACACAAAAAACAAGCGACGTAAACCATTAATTTTCTTTTGTCTCAGGACAGGTAGACGGCAAAACGACCCACTATTAATTTTGTTGGATACATTTCCTATATATGTTGATATAGCGAACAAAAAATGAAAACCAAGCAAGATATCGGATACAAACAATATTCAAAAATTTGTTATAGCCAGAAGGCCAGCACTTTGTTCTGAAATAAGAACGACATAATTCCAGTTGTAGCACGCTTATTGATACTTGAATAAGCTTCATTATTGAACGATTTTTGATGATATTTTGTTATATGGAATTGCAAAATATTTTGGCAACGCAAAATACAACCGATTTTTCACACTTGACTGTTACGTCATAGTTAGATGTTCGTATATTAGATATACGTATCGAAGACAGAATGTAGGAAACCATAAGTAAGACAGAGATAAACATACAATTACTTGTTATTTTGCTGTTCAGCAATTAATGACGCAAAGGTCAAGTATGAAAAATCGGTGTATACCTACAGTCATACAAAAAAGTCTCCGTACGACAGTAGTTTTAATGTATTTTACGAAAAATAGCAGTCTAAAATCCAATATATTTAATTTCCTTTTAATCCAAAATGAAACGCAGTATATTACCTTCTTATAAATTTAAAATAAACAAATAATTTACTTAATTTATTTATATTATGAAATAAACATTGAAAGTATTCATAATTTCATGACAAAAAAGTCTCCGTACGATAACCAAAACATTTAAATAATAAACCATTTATTTATGTTTCATAAAGAAATATATTTTACTTGTAATTAATTTGAAATTATTTTTTGCTTTATATTCTTAGTTATTTTAAGAATTTTTCGCACTTTCTCAATCTGGTTAAAGTCCGGAGACTGCGAGGGATAATTTTGTATTATACAGTACTCATTCTCTTATAGACGCGAATTATTTGTCGAATTTTTCTGATGCATGAAATTTAAATTGTCTGTTAAGGCCCTATCTTTCGGCACTTTGTTTTAAATTTACTTTTAAAATATCGAGGTAACCTTTGCTATCCATTGTTGCAATAATTACTAATTTTTGTACACCCGCTGAGAAAATATAGCCCCTAGACATAATGCTGACCCGCCGTATTTAACTTACATATAAATATTTTAGATTTTCTACTTTTAAATTAAAAGTTTGAATTCTTTATTAGATTTACTGGTAACGTAAGTAAGTAAGTATAATACATACAGTTTGGAAAGAAGACAAAAAAATTGGAGAAAACCTTAAATTTAAGGCATTTAATACTAACAGTTAAATACGCCGGTGATAGCTTTATGTTTGGGGCTATATTTTCTCAGCGGATGTACGAAAATTACTAATTATTGCAACAATGGATAGCACAGGTTACCTCGATATTTTAAAAGCAAATTTAAAACAAAGTGCCGAAAGATAGGGCCTTAACAGACAATTTTAATTTCATGCATCAGAAAAATTCGACAAATAATATTAAAAATATGCTTAATCATCACTCACAGTCTCCAGACTTTAACCAGAATAAGAAAATGCGGCTAATTCTTAAAATAAATAGGAATATGAAGCCAAAAAGAATTTCAAATTAATTACAAGTAAAATATATTTGGTATTTGGTAGATTCAATGATTCATCGCTTAGTTACTGCTGGAAGAACCAAAGGAAAACCCTCCAAATATTATATTTCTTTATAAAACATAAATAAATGGTTTATGAATACTTTCAATGTTTATCCCATAATATAAATAAATTAAGTAAATTATTTGTTTATTTTATATTTATAATAAGGTAATATACTGCTTTTTATTTTGGATTAAAAGAAAATTAAATATATTGGGTTTTAGACTGCTATTTTTCCTAAAATACATTAAAACTACTGTCGTACGGAGACTATTTTGAATGACTGTATATACAGAATATAAATCACTGTCACCAAACATAACTATTCTGCCAAAAATTTCCTCTCATGTAAATACTGCAAGTAAACATGAAAAATATAAAATACTCATTACAGATGGCTATTCAGGGATTAGTTAATTCGCCCCTTATCCACTATGCGGCTCGTGTCCAAATTACAAACTCGTACTAGAATAAAAATAACTATAACGACTCGAATATTGTAAGGTTCCTATTATCATCACCTTGAAGAATATCAATTCGTTAAATGGAGTATAATATATCTGAGGTGATATTTTTCTGTCAATATCAACACTCCAAAGTTTCTGTGTGGGTAATTCACTTTCAAGGACAACATTAATAACCCTTTCTTATATGTATGTCAACTTGGTTCTTCTCCGAATTAGCTTTTGTGCATTATGTCATCTTGTATGAACTCGTCTGTGGCGGGTTTCCATTCTTATGAGATGTAAATTCGCGGTGGTAATTATAACCTGTGTCAGTAAGAGTTTTCTAATTAATGCACGGTGATGTCATGTACCCACATATCTCCTTTGGTAGGTAAGGTACCTTGTTGTGTGTAATTTGTGGTCTATGCAATTTACAAATAGGTGTTTTTATTATCTTGTAGGTTTCCAGTAGTTGTTAAGTAACTCATTTTACATATTAATTTATTCCAAAACAATACAAAGCTAAATACGATTGCTATTCTAAAAGAACAGAAAATCGATAGTAACGCGTGTACACAGAAAAAAAAATAATAAATTAATTTTTTTCTAATTATTATTTTATTAGGCAATGTGTCTAATAATTTAGTATAATTTACAAATCTTACTTTAGCACTCTAACTAATCCAAAATAGATAATAAATATTTTGTAATTTAAATATGCAAATGGCTACTTTAATTACTTATTTTATTTAATTTTATTATATTTTGGCTTCATTATTTTTGGCCTACAGTTTTTGGTAATTTATCTATTGAATTAGGTAAATTAAATAGAAATTTAAATACATATTTAGTTAATTTCTTTATTTATATTTAGTTCATTACAATATAAATTTAGCCATTTCATCTAATTTTGTATTTAATTTTATTATACTTAGTTACTACAAATTTAGAAAATTTAGCTAAATCAACTGAGATAATTTAATGAAACATATTACTATACTGAAAAATGAAGAATTTGTTTAGTTAATGTAACTTCAATTTAGATAGCTTTTTTCTTCTTCTGTGTAACAAAAGTTTTCAGGAAAAAATTAGACCTCTTCATCAAATAGAAAGAATTTATTTTATTGAAACGTTGACATAAGCGGTGGATGTTAATAAACTAATGAAATAAGAAATCTAATTTTATAACACAAATAGGGAACCATTATCTTCAATGTGACGAGTTTTTTATTCCCTTGTCCCATTTGCCTCTGAACGATGTTAAATCTACGTACCGGATGGTCAAAAATATTCTTGCCTGTAGCTGTTGTTCATTTTGGTATTCTCAACCATTATTAAGAAAATGCCCAAAAGTCTTCAATCAGCAGCGCCTGAGAAACATTTGGGGGATTATACTCTCTCTTTCTGTTTTCTAAAAATTGTTCTTCCCTTAATGCTCTGCAGCATCTGGAGATTCTGTCAAGCTGGGCCGCTATCTGTTTGGTTACATTATTTCTTTTTCAAATTTTAAATCATATCTGCTAACAATCATTTTTAAAATTCTAAATTGTAGAGGTAATTTACGCCATGTTGTTCTAACATTGTCTTGAGCTCTTTGAATTAGTCTGGTGATTTGTTTTCGGAGCAAAGGTACCCATAAACCACTTTTTGATAAATTAATACATACTACACCTCTTCACATTACCGTATAGTTCGATAAATAGTCGTCTGTCCAATATTTTGATCCCCAAAAACGTTAACAATTCCACCTTTCGGCTATCTGTCCAACTAACCTATAGATAGATTTGCGAGATTTACGTTTGTATAACATCTTTCAAAACTTTTTCTATCAATTTTAATATAGTACAATATTATAAAATAACTATTATGTATTTATTATGTCCGGTGACAACTAGATTAGACCTTATTTAATATTAATAGCTCTGTTCGATGAGAAGTGCTTGAAGTGCAGAGCAGAATAGTGCAGTGCAGTGTAGTGTACACTAGTTCAGTCTAATTCTTGTAGTTTCATAAAACACACTAGTGTATATTTGGGCAAGTTTGCTCAGTTGTGAGTAATCAAGCCAAACGTAGCCAAAGGTGTAAAAGGTTAGGTTGTTTATAAACACAGTCATATCATAAAGCTGCAAAGAAGTGACTGCAGAAATGTCTGTTTTAAAGAGCATAATGTTTGAACTAATAAACGATTCTGACGAAGATCAATCATCACTTGATTCTTCATCAGATTCAGAGACAAATATATTAATTAATTCTTTAAATAACAAAACAAAGTGAATATACTATATCTGAATCCATTATTTTATTTCCTCAATGTGTAAAATTTTAGGTTAATAAACAGATGTGTAGATAGGATAGAATTAAAATGTCTACCGAACAACATTTAGTTACCCCCACTCCTACTCTGCACTTTCTACACCACCTCGCGAGTCAGGTCAGAAACGTGAGCACTAGTTCTTAAAATTTTTGTCATCGAACAGCCTGCCAGAAGCTGCCCGTTTCTCATAAAACATGTTAGTGTAAGAAAGTTAACACTAGTACATGTCATCGAACAAAGCTAATAATAAAATTTGGTGGGTAAATTTTTTTTTCAAAACTTTTGTGTCTTTAAGTATAAATGAAAACGTAGTGACTTTGTTTATTATCACTTTTATTTAACACAATTTTTGTGACTGACCGATATTGGTTGAAACTAGTCACAAAAATTGTGTTAAATACGTGATATAAACAAAGTTACTACGTTTTCATTTATACTTAATCTTAAAATGTATCACAAAGTGCAGGCTGAAATAATAAATAATTTTGTTACTTTAGTTATTTACGAATTACCTTCCTATATTCGCCAATCTCTATTTACAGAGTCCCCCAAAATTGCCCAATTTTTGCAACTTTTCCTTTCAACAAAGGCATTCAATTCCCAAACGAAAGTTAATTATTCGTAGTTTGAGCAATTTACCTGGCTATTACCAGTAAGTGATTTTGTATAGCTCAATACTGGCTGATTTCACATGATTCTGGCTGATTACCCGAGCTAATATAGCAACACAATGGGCAATAAGTCGACAGCTCGAGTGCTAAGCTTAATTGAATAATTAACACGTGGTGAAAACAATGAGTAACACATCGGATCTCATGCTGAGAATGGCTTCATTGCACAAGCAATGATACATGATTCTTAAGTTGCAAGTTGGATGATTTTGTAAAAAGAAAGAGAAACATGTGATAAACATTTCCTGGATATTCATGCTAACGTTTTTACCTTTCGATTCCGTTAATAAAATAGATCTACAGATCATGCCAAAAACTGAACAACTTTATAAATGTGTTGAGGGACGATACCTCAAAAACTATAAGACTTAAGATCAGTTTAACTATGAATTCCTGAAATCTGACATTCATCGGAAGAGCTGAAAAAATGGCCGGAGGTATTGTGCTGGCCACAACAGATTTTTACCTCTCGCTAAGAGAGGTATTAGATTCATGCTAAAAACCACATAACCAGATTTTAGTGAATAAGCACGATTTAAGGTCCCTATAAGCAGATTTTAACGTTTTTACGATGATGTCTGTGAGTGTTTGTGCATGTATGTGTGTATGTGAGTATGTGTATGTGTGGATATTGGAGGGACAATTACTCAAAATCTATAAGACATAAGACCAGTTTAACTACGAATTCCTCAATTTGACATTCATAGGAAGAGCTGAAAATGTTTTAGTAACAATTGGACAACCGGAAGTAGTAGTTTCTTAAAAAAAAATCTAAATATTATTTTTTGGAAATTTATGTTACTACAAATATTAAAGAATATAAAATTCTCTATCTAGTACATTGAACATTTTTATTATATCTTCTATAGATTTAGAGATAGAGAGTTATAAATATATAAAATAATTCAATGCATCCATCAAATAGCAAATAGTCTATGAAAGCCAGTTGAAAAATTAAAATGTTTGTAAATGACATAAATGTCAGTGTCAAAAATCCAGAGACATTACTAAAGGCTTTTTCTGGGAAGTACATTTAATATTTCTTATTTTATCATTAATTAAATATTTAAAATTATAGATATAGCTGCCACACGTTAAAATGACACTGTTCTTGAATGCGGAAAACCTAAAATTCGTACTTGAACAAGTCGAGATGTAATAGTAATTATAATATGCTATTTTTACAACAAGGAAAATACTCCATCAACATCTATATACACAGATTCATTTGTAAGCCAAAGTACGTACATGTGCTTGTTATACATATATTTCATCATATACCTTTCAGAAATACCGCCAATCTCGTCAATAAATTGGAAGAATCTCGAACATTTAGAAGAGTAGGAGGAAACTTGTTCATAGAATGAAATGAAAAATAAAGAATACCTAGATGTAATTAGAATATTTTGTGTGTACCAGAAATGTTAAATACAATATTTATAGCCTCAATATGAAATTAGCGAGAGGTATTGTGCTGGCCACAACAGATATTTTTTTAAAATTTTATATACATATGTATAAAATATCTCTTACAAGTTGTTATATAGGGTGTTCGGTAAATACGCGGCCATCGTTTCATTGTGACTTCACAGAATCAAAAGAATTAGAATTCCTATTTTGCAATTATCTTATTCTCTTTATCATCCGATGATGAAACAGACGAATTTAAAAATGACCAATAAGAGAGAAGATTGAAAAATATGGAACATTGTCACATCGGACGGCAGATGTCAATCATAATTCACTGCAGGTCTGCTGTTGTCTCCAACTTCACCATGGATTAGATGCATCTCACTTCGATTGTTGATGCTGTATTCGGCTATTTTTGCATGTTCAAATTCTAAACACAGTGAACCAGCGCTACTATTTGCAATCAAAATTGTCACATGACAGTAACTACTAATTATTTTTGCTCACTTGGATCCATGATGACAAACAACAAACCGACCTATCGTCCGTTGGGATAACACTGGAGACATATAGTTCTTACAAGAGGCCAATCAGGGTAAATTTAACAGTAAATTTTGACTCTTGATGGTCGCCTTTACCATACCTAAAGAGATGGCTACATGAAGACTGTGTATGCAAAAAAAAACTGTGGTCATTTTTCTCTTTACATATAAAAAATATGTTAAACAATATAATCTCATTTATTCATTTAAATCTGCTTAAGATAAATGCCCTCGATAATCCGTTATACAGCTAAAGATACCCACGTAAATTTGAATAAACGGTTGAGAACATAAACCACAGGTAATTATAATAACAAACATCAACATATTATTATGTATAGGTATATTAAAAAAAACCATGAGATCATTCTTATTTTTGTCACCAATGTCGACTTAGACAAGTTTCACTATTATCTAAGCAAGCCATTATCATTGTATTAATAATAATATTCGCAACGTTATAAATTTTAAAGCTATAATAATTATTAACCAATATTTATAGTAATTGACATTGGCTGCACGATTTTGACGTAGTTCAAATGAATTATTGAAGATTAATGTATATTTTCTTAATATAATAAATTTTATTTTGTACAATATTTTTTGTTCAAATATTAATACATAAATAATGTCCACATCAACAAATAAAGCGTAGTACGTTCGTATTCGTAATGGCATATTATGTAACAAGTTTTATAAACGAATTTAAAAATGGTAATTACACAAGTCACATACTGTACTTTTTCTATGACTACAAATTAAGACAGCACAATACATTTTTTAGGTTACATATTTTTACAGAACGACAGCTGACAGCTACTGCAGCTAAGTTCAATCCGTGCTTAACTGTTACTAGCTTCACGCCATGTCCTAAACGATCGAAGCCATGGTTTGTCAAGTTGTAAATAAAACTTTGTTTATAGGTACCTATGTTAAAACACATTTAAACGATAAAAACAGTAGAAAAATAAAAACAAGAAAAGAAATATGCATTACTTGCAGGTACAGGGTGTAAATCGAAAAGTAACCTAATTATTTAACACAAAAATACTTCAAATAAACGTTGTAAAAATTTTGCATCTAAATCATGAAAAACGATTTTTCTAGCTATTTATATAAACGTAAAAAATAATTATAAAGTTATTGTTTTTATAATCTTTTAGTCTAGGCAGCCATGGATTTATGACAAAAATATAAATAAATGCTTTTTTATTAACTGTGAATTATAACTAAATTTGAATTAGAGTAATACATTAACATAAAACACAAAAAGGTAAAGTATTTTAGTTTTAATTGGCAGGTAAAAACAACGCATTTTTTGTCATAAGTCCATGGCTGCCTACTATTAAAGTTTATAAAATTTGAAACTTTGGAATTCATATTTAAGTTTATATACTCGTATGTAGCTAGAATAATCGTTTCATATGATTGAGATACAGAATTTATATATCTATTTTTGCATAAATAATAACAATAATAATAATAATAATAATAATAATAATAATAATAATAATATGTTTGCAAAAGAAAAACTGATTTCCCATGTTAAACGACTATGTATCACTTTTCGATTTAGACCTATACATATACCTATTTTAAAGTATTAATAGTTGGTACATTTTTTCTAAAAATAAAAGTAAAATTAAAATCAATTTTTTGCTTTATTTATTTTATGCAATAATTTTTTCATAAAACAATTACATTTTTAACACATTGCAACAATAACAGCACATTCCAATTTTTCTAAAATGTTCTAAATTTTTATCCACCATATAAGGTCACTGTAAATTGTATCTAATCCGAATATAATGCCCAAGTTCATTGCATCTATTCTCTCATTCAACCTTGGTTGATCGTGCCACAAAAGTTTTTGTTCATGCATTTTGCAACTCAATCTGCATTAACTTTTAAGGTCACCAGTTACTATTTTCGTTGCTACCCTCAGTAATAACTATGTCAATCCATCAAGAACACGCAACACTGCGCTGAAATATGATGGTTTTCCATTAGTTTGGTATTATTTTTTAGGAGCAGGAACGTAAAAGCTAAAAATAATTTCCTGATGCACACCCTATCACCTTGAAGATTTGAAGGGTGATACCCTTCATATTTCATAAACTGATGGATGGAAACGTATATTTCTTTCAACACCTAATTTTTAAATTTGTTTCGACTTCTTTCTAAAGTATCTTATATTTTTAACCAAATTAAAAAAAAAAATACGGGATTGTTAAAAAGGAAGAGATGTCCACTTTCTAGCATAATTCATGCAATGGGGTCCTACACCATAGTCATATTTTAACTATCTTAAATAAGAAAACGAAAATATACATAAATTAAAGAGTATTAGTGAAAAAAATTTCTTTAAATATTGACTAGGTCACGAACTACAAGCGATTGAAGCTGATTACTAATTGGATATGACGCGTTAGGTACTAAGAATTTGATTGGTCGCCTATTTTAAAAAGAAGATTCGCGCGTCTATAGCGGTCACCTTCAAAACATTATGAAATGTCATGTTGATGTATAACCTAACAAAACATTTAACAATTTTGTGTTTGATTAATTTGTTTAATTATAACATCTACTAATATTAACAATAATAATGTATTTATAATTAAATCAATTTGTAATATTAATTAAATTAATATTGAAACTTCAAAACAGACAAACACTAACACCATCCGTCGTCATACTTTGTGTCATAATACTCGTATTGTCAAACTGTTTCAAAGTTCTATAATTTATTAGGACAAAATTGCTTATTATGTTATTTATACTTAATAATAATTTCTTCATGAATATGACGTATAAGTTTTTATATAAAAACATTTCAGCTATGCAAACATGAAAAAAATTGTTCCCTCTATAACTATCAGTTTGTTCCATTGTTTGTCGATCACTAGTCAGTACCTGCTACGTCACGCACCAAATTTTTAAACTTTAAAAATTTATTACGTAAAATTTTTAAGTCGCGTTTGCACTAAAATTCTTTTTTCATCCTGTTCTTACAGAAAAAAAAAAATAAAAAATAAAAAAGGGATAGGACCCCATTAGGGGAGTCATAGAAACTGTATCGATTTTCAGAAAACCCGAGAGTGGGAGGTTAATAACTATTACAAATTATGAAAATTAAGAGTTGGTATACCTGAACTGTCCCAGCTATCATTCGCTTAATAGCACGAATTATGCTATATAGTGGCCATCCCTGGATATTCTTCCAAAATTATTTTGCTACGCCAATTTTTTTCTTGATAAAAAGTTGAATTGTTCTCTAAGTCAGATTTGTTTCATTATTAGAACATATCTCTAGATAATTGAACAAAACTTAGAGCAAATTTATGGCAATGTTACAACTAACTCGAAATGTATTTTGTTTCAATAATAGTCTACTTCGTTTTTAGCTGATAATAAAATTATTAACGTGTAATAGTAGATTTGAATGACAAATTTAAAATATCTGATGTGGACAGCACATGACTTCCTTGTACGCCTGTTACACTACACATATTTTGTTAATAATTAAAATATGTATTATAACAGACCCAATCATAAAATTGCACGTATTTGACATAATTTGACATCAACATTTTATTTTTTTGTTATTTTTTGTCCTAATCCATAGCAAACTTAATTAGAGAATACAAAGAGCTAATTTAATCTTAATTAATGTTTTCGACGCAGAATTCAATTCTCTAAAACTTTTATTTGAAGCATTTATTACTAAAATCAAAATAACACCATTTTTTTCAAGAAAAACTGATAACATCTTCAGGTAAAGTAGCACTTCCGGTTCAACTATTTTAACCAAAATCTATTATGTTATTCCCATTGATATAGAAGTCTTATATATCAAATTTGAAAAATTTTGGATTATATTTTAATATAATTTTTCATTAAAATCTATTATAGGCTTCAAGTAAAGTACCACTTCCGGGTAAACCATTTTAACTAAAATCTATTATGTTATTCCCATTGATATAAAAGTCTTATATACCAAATTTGAAAAGTTTTGGATTATATTTTAATATAGTTTTTCATTAAAATCTATTACAGGCTTCAAGTAAAGTACCACTTCCGGGTAGACCAATTTAACTAAAATCTATTATGTTATTCCTATTGACATAAAAGTCTTATATATCAAATTTGAAAAGTTTTGGATTATATTTTAATATAGTTTTTCATTAAAATCTATTATAGGCTTCAAGTAAAGTACCACTTCCGGGTAAACCATTTTAACTAAAATCTATTATGTTATTCCCATTGATATAAAAGTCTCATATACCAAATTTGAAAAGTTTTGGATTATATTTTAATATAGTTTTTCATTAAAATCTATTACAGGCTTCAAGTAAAGTACCACTTCCGCAAGTTATGTAATGACCAAAAAGGGAGGTGCACAACTAGATGTTATAACAGTTCTAAATACAAAATTTTAACTTTCTACGGCTTCCCGTTTTTCAGTTATGCGAGATACGTACATACGTACGTACACGTACGTACGTTGGTACAGACGTCACGACGAAATTAGTCAAAATGGATTCAGGGATGCTCAAAATGGATATTTCCGTTGAAATCTGGAAACCGAAATTTTTCGCGATTACAATACTTCCTTTACTTCGTACAAGGAAGTAAAAACCGCTATTCACTTGTTTTTCTATATAAATATGTTCGAAATTTGCTATGAATACTTTTCAACCTTTTGCCTGCAATAGATAAAAATTTCAAATCGATATCTCAGTGTACTCCGGAGTTATGGAGTTTCAAATAGGATTTGTTTTTTAATAGCCACCGGTATTCTGTTTTATTTCACAACGACATTTATTTAAAATCACCATACTTGTAGCTATATTACTAGAAGATAATTGATAAAAGTTTTAAATAAAAATGTTGAGGATTGTTAGTAGCAAATATATTATGCTAAATTAAAATAACATTAGATAATACGTGAAAACCCCACATAAACCAGCTATCTACATAGATATTAATTACTTAATTACACTTTAAAGAAATATAGTTGTCCTTCATACACATATATCAATTAGAATATCTACACAACTAATTTCCTATATTTTCCATTAACAACTCACATAAAATTTATATCATACACGTGTACTTCTTTCGACACACCTTTCCAAAATTGTGAAACTTTATATTAAAACGATAAGGATATCCTGGTTGTACTGCAGCTATCTTCAGTTGACAGTTTACGGCACCGTTTGGTCAAGGTCAGGATTAGCGTGAAGTGAGCATGACGTGAAATTGAGTGAACTGATCGCAGTGTTACTGCAGTGCAGCAAACGGCTGTTTTGTTACGTAACGTTGTAATAGTTTTCACGGACCGCTGACTCCAAAAGGAAACAGATTAAGCGTGAAGCTGCATCCTTGGGAGATTAGATTGGAAAGATAGGAAGAGTTAGATCACAAATTGTCAAAACTTAATAAAGAAACAATAAAATAATTTATTTGAGAGGTCGCGTGGAATGAACTAAATAATAGCAATCTTAAGGCTGAATGCAGGACATTTTTGAAGACCATTTCACCACCATCGGCCCAAATTTTTCGCTAATGCAAGGTAATGCTCGCCCTTAGGGCTGGTTTATGATGAATTCAATTTACGAATTTACAATTTATAATTTAGATTTTAAAATATTAACTCACTTAAAACGCATACGATAGTTTATCAACGATTTACAAATTTGAAATTTGGATTTTGAACTATTGACAACTGTAGAGCATCGATATGACATCTGGTGACTAAATTTTGAACTAGTGCATGACGGTAGGTGCGAGTAAATACAACATAATGTTAGCATACATTTTTTAAAAGTATTTCTTTTATACGAAAATGAATGCTGTAAACACGGTAAAAGCAATATTATGTGTTGTGTATAGGGGTGTCATTGGCTTATGAGTAGAGAAACTCATTTAAGTTTCCACATTTTTCCAAAAATAGGTAAAAACAAAGTGAGTATAACCACAAATGCAGGTATTCAACAAACATTGGAGCTTGGAAGTATGTTTTACGTTCTGGAATAGTTATTTACAATACAAATGCGGAAACAAGAACTTCCGTGCATGAGCCTTTGTTTGAAGTACGAGCGAGCAACGCGAGCGAGTATTTCATTTAGGCGAATGCACGGAAGGTATTTCTGCATAAGTATTGTACAAGATTTTTTGTAACGAAGGAATTAATTATAAAACTGTTCTACCTTCGATAGATGTTACGCAGAACATGTCGTCGCATCAAATAGAGCCATCAATTTCACTAACTAATTGTCAGATACAAAATATAAATATAATAATTATTGCAATACCAAGGAGCATTCTTAAAACTGTATATAATCGATTCAAATACAATTTCTTAAATTTAAGATCTTATTTTATTTTGATAGTACGTATGTCAGGTAGTTTGGTTATAAATTTAGGAACATATCACTACCTAAAATAAATAAAAGTATGAATACATATTAAATTATCTTTAAATAAAATATATTCTTATACCTCTTAATAATAATAAGGTTGTTTTTATTGTATATTAATACCTACTTAATACATTATCTTCATTATCTTCAATATTGTGTCCAACATACAGTATGGCCGCCATGTTCATCAGTCTCGATTCTCGTTACATTAGTTTCTAATAGATGGCGTTAGTATTATTAAAATGTCAAAATTACCAATGATTCTAATTTTATTTAAATATTTTTTATTCTTTCAAGTAATTTTCCTAAATTATTATGTTCTTATATTAAATTTGTTGTAATGTACAAAAAAATTAAAAATAAAATAGCACTTTTAAGCTACTCGATTAAAGTAGTTTCCATTGAAACACTAGTGCGGGAAGTAAAACAACAGCGCGGGAATATGGCCTTTCGGATTGTGAGTTGGCTGCGGGAAACATTAGTTTCTAGGCAGTGAGTACGAAAAACAAATTTTCAAGTATATGAGAGTATGTTCGATAAGACAGTGACTTTATTCTTCCAGGTAATATTATTAATAATTATATTTGAAACATATTTATAATTATTTAAATTTTTAGAAATTCCTTCTCAACGGAGAAATTAAAAAAAGTGCTGTACCATCTTTGTGACGACAGAGCACTTTTTTGAAGACAGAGTGATGTTACATTTATAATTTCTCGATAACTATCGGTAATTCCACATAATATAATGTGATTCGCATTCAGAACTTCTTCGCCTGTTTACAAGATTAATATCTTAAATAAAGTAGTAAATGACATTATATACCTACAATCAGACCTTCAACAATATTCCTAGAATGATCAGTAGCCTTTAGAAAGTCAAATATCTGAACAATACTCAGTTTCATTTTCAAGAAACACAAGCAAAATTGTATCATATGACAGTGGCAGATTGTACACCTACCGTCATGCATCCGCCATATTGAAAGTGCTTGCAGCGCCTCTATCGGTCATTTCAGTTGAGAATATTTTATATTTCTAAATGTAAATTTCAAATTTGACCAATCGCAAAAGAGAACTATTAAATATGGCGATAAGGTATAACTTTGCTTCATCTGTCAGCTGTATTTTCTGTTTATGAGTTTTTGACATTTTGAAGATGGATTTACAGGAACAAATTGACATTTTATTTTTTCTTAGTAAGCAGTATTCGCGAACATCGTAATTTGTACGACAAATCAAATGAATTGTACAAAAATAAAAACGTTTGAGTAATTTCAATGCAACGAGGGATAGTAAGGAATTAAAAACATGCATACTCATTCTAGTATATTTGAAGAATTGTTCATGATTTTGTTATTTCACTTCGAAAATCAAACTATGAAACTGCCCGTTGACAAATCAATGTGTTCATAGGCCTAACTACGCCCCAACAGATCATCTACGTTTTTAAAGTTTGTCTTCATTAATCAACAATAGTAAAAAAACATTCGCGATATTATTAAAATATCACTTTGTGCATTAGCGTCTAACAAATTCATGGCCATGTAAATAACTGACAACTGGTGAAACGTCAAATGACAAGCAGTGACAAGTGACGTGATAGATACTGATTGGTTAGATCCAGAATTTCAAAATCGAACACAAACCAGAAAGAAAATTGCAAATTTGAAATCAAATTTCTAAATGTAAATTTATAAATTAAATTTATAAAATGCAGCCCTTCAGTGGTCAGGTAGTCCAAAATTACTTTATGGAGTTTGGAATCAACACTAAGACGTAGGGTTGCCAACTTTACAAAATTACAGAAAGGAACATTTTTTTCGGCAAAATATATTTCTGAATTATGTGTAGGATATAAAAGTTATGAGAATTTTTTTTTTTAATTTTCAAGGTCAAACGTGTTTTAATACAAAGTTAGATAATACAATGAAGCAAATTTAACAAATTCACAAAAAAAATTAAAATCATTATTTTATGAAGAAAACAAGTAAAACATAATAAGATATCGAACCTTAAAATGTTAACTGCCAATATCTAATTTTACATTTTAATTTTTTAAACAACAACAAAGCAGTTATTTAGCGTTAATAAACTATAATAAAATCTTAACGAGTAATACCTGATCTGGATAGTCTTTTGATGAGGATGAGAGCATGAGCATGAGAGTAACAATTAACAAATTTGACGTCAACACTAGTTAACCACAGATATTTTTAACTCTGAAGACTGTAAACTAAATGTTAGTAGATAAATTAGTACTAATACATCAATAATTCAAAAATTCTATTGTTATTTCATTACATAAAATAAAATGTGAAATAATTATTTCATTATAACATTTATAATATCAAGAAAAATATTATTAATAACAAAATTTACTATAAAAGGACAATTGGCGTCCTTTCCTGATTTAAAAAAGGACAAGGGCAAAATATGCTCAAAAAAAACAGTCCTTTCCAAAAAAGGTCAGTTGGCAACCCTACTAAGATGTGACCAGTACGAAGTTTGGATTTCAACGTAATTGAACATGTGTGGCATATTCTTGGTAAAGGCTTAAGAGATTATCAAATACAACTAAATAACCTGGAGGAAGTAGAGCGCCAAATTATAAAATTATGGGACAGTATGGAAGAGAATGATATACGATCACTTATTTGAAGTATGAATAGTCGATGTCAAAGTAGATATGGGAATATGCATTATTAATTTGTTTTCCAATAAATTTCAAAATTTTTTAATATATTTTGTTTTTTAATTTCATTAGTTTATGTTTCATTTATTAGGATTGTTTTAAAATTATTAAAATATATTATTAATTGTTTATGAATAAATATAACTTGTTACATCTGTCATAAAAGTTTTATAATTTTTTTTGTTGTTGGCTGGTAATCGCTTTCATTTTTAATATATCTGCTAGCATAATCTGTGCTAGAATAATAATACAAAAGGCAATATGAAAATAAGTAAGAAGGCGTGATGATACAGCTATTTATTTTTAATATAATGACTTAGCCATAATGTAAATATAATTCTTTTTCCATAGCCATCTCGCTCCTCATTATAACAACTATATCTAGAGTAGAATTTCTCCTCCCATTGTGTCCATTCTGAACATGATAGATAAACCATAGCATAGAGCATACTTTCATCTTCCAATTAACATTTGCTTCTGCTTTGTTCCTGATTGGATGGGCGAGGCTGCTGCTATTTCATTGATGACAGGTTTTATTCCATAGATATTTAAATGCTAACACGCGATACTAGATTTATAACCAAGAAGAGTAATCCATGTAATTGCATTCGGAGAGAATTAGTGGTTATACGGATGAAATGTTATAGTTTACGTGAGAAAGAGGCTGTGAGGTTGTGAATTTTGTAATTTTACAACAAAGATCAAGTAATACATCAATGAATAAACATACAATTCTTCATTCGTTAATAAATTAGGGATTTTCTGTTTTCCTGATTGGCAGCAAAGAATGCACCATTTTAAATTGTATATTTTTGATGCATTAAAATTTACAATTAAAATTATTTTATCAAAGAAAAACAGTGAACAAAATTATGTTTAATTATTTAATTTAATAGGTTTTTTTTTTTTCACCACCAGAAGAAGAAATCGATATCCCTGTTATTAAATGATGACAGAAGTAAAACATTTTGTCTTTAGGCAGAAATAGTTGTTTGTTATACAAGATGATAAAGAGATACTTTATGGACAAGTGGAAGGTGTTAGTTCACGAGTCGATAAATATCGTTTTATTTTATTTTTTACTTGATATATTTTCTTTAAATTGTTATTATTTTTATAAAGTGTAGATAAAAAATCAAAATATAGATAAAAATAACTTTATCTACTGTTGATGTAAATCGTTACTTCATCAACAAAAAATGAACACATAAAGCCTACTTTTAAGATCAGGTACAAAATAAATATGTAATAATAAACATCAGAGAGTTTATATTATTTTGACAGTCCAATTGTTGCATCGTATAACTTTTCTGGTTTCGAAAATTTTTAAAAATGTTTTTATTATACGTTCAGCGTTTCGGCAGCCAATCTGCCTTCTTCAGAGAAATGTATATCTTCTGAATTTAAAAACTTTATTTACGTGTAATAAAAATATTTTCTTAAATTTTCGAGACTGATTTCTTCGTAGTTCCCAATCATCTGCTTTTCTAGTGGAAGAATTCTCAAACCATATCTTGATTTCTTTGGCAAAAAGGTTAGAACAGCTGCAAAAATTTGGTATTCTATTTTATTATATACTTGATATTCTATTTCAAAAGAAAACGACGTAGAACTCAAAATTCTCAAACTGAAATGTGAATATCAAAGACTAAGTATTAATTTCTTAAATTCATTGACTTGTTAAAGATGACAGTCAAATTTGTCAAAGCTTTTAATTCTTAATAATTTGGATTTTTGTGATGTTTCTACTGTAACAAGGTGAGAATAGTGAAATAACAAGTAATAACTTTAATATAAACTCTTCTAAATTATAGTTTCAATATCAACATTTTAATTCTGTTATCTTTGTAAGTCAAAATTCTGTTTAGAAATAATAATCAGTATTCTCTCATATATCTGTTTAGTCTAGATGTCAACTGCGTAGACATTTATTGTTTTGACAATTAACTGTATAAGTTATAGGTTAGACTACGTGAAGTCTTGTTATTTTGCTATGGATGCTACACCCTCGCACCCTTCTTTAGATATACGTCTGGAGAGATAACCTTTTGTTTTAAGGCAGTCGAGTCCTATGATTCAAACAGTTAAGACATGTAGTCCGTGTTTAGTTTTTGGGCGTTTTCCGCCAGTACTCATAATTAGTTACAATGAAACTGTAAGAGTATAGTTTTGTGTTAGTAGTTTAGTGTAATTAATAATAATAAGTTAGTTTAATGTAATTATGTAAATAAAAGTATGTAAGTTAAAATCAGTGTCAAATATTGTGTGCCATCCATTAAAATGTGTTCATCATCTATCATCAAGTGTTTAGTGATAGTGTGAGTGTAAAAGGGTGTTCCTCCTCAGAAAATAGTGTCATCGTTGAGTAAGAGAACAAAGAGTAAACAGCAGCATCAAAGAAAGACCCCCCCCCCCCCTGTTACACTACTCCCGATGGAAAAAACCGAATTCGTTCATAAAATACTCAGAACTGATAATTTCCAAATCCGAAAATCATCCACAACGCGTTTGTGGATTTACCTAATCTTACAAAAACTGATATTTATCTATTATTTTTTAAACAAACCGTATTATAACCTAACCATTATTAGTATTGTTCAATTCTGATTAAGTAATATCCGTTGAAGTGGTATAATTCGAGTTAGGGAATTTTCAAGTTTTCCGAACTAGTTCTGAGCAAAACCATATGCCTTACATCCCTAACCATTTCATGTATTCTGTATTATTATTTAAAATTACGCCACATGGAAATTGTAAAATGTATGTGATATGCCAACACAGTAATACTACTACTGCTACTATTTGAATATAAATGACTTATTTTTATTAATTACTCTAATTAATAAATATGGCCTTCGTCTTTCCCTGAATAAATGATAAAATAAATTGCATAGTTAATTATTGCATACATTCTTTTTCTCATTATTATGCATTTTGCCATTTTGTTCCACATTTTATCATATAATAAATCAAACAATATGTGTTCTAATTGTTATAAAATTTTAATGACCACGTACTTCGTAAAACAAATATAATACACGCTATATTCTATATATGTCTGTGTATCTAATTCAGACCAACAAAAAGTTCTAATAACTTTGATGTTTTTTGTTGTGTTATGTTATTAAGACAAATTATTATTATTATTGCGGTTTTTCTCTAACGTCAAAAGCCGAGGTGGCCTTGATACAAAAACACAATTATAATTTTATTCAGTTTCCTTTGCGCGTTTTAAAACAGAATGGTTCTATTCATTTCAATATCAATTGAAATAGAATAATATATCGGATGGTCAATAAGTATGTACGTCCTAGATAGCTATGGGTTGAGAAAATAATGTCTGTACTTTATTCTTATGGCTTAGTAAAACTCAAACATCATTGTTTGAATCAAATTCAACTTAAAGTAAAAATAAATTTATATTGAAAATTTTCTATTTAATAAAATAATGTGTTGTTCAAAAAGATGCACTTTCCTTGAATAACGTTTATAGTTTTGTTTAAGGTTAAATTATATGAATAAAGACAGACATTCGTTTCACAACCCACAGCCAACCAGGACTTAAAGACTATTTGAACAGCAGAAAAATTTTTTCGCCACCGGCAGTAAAAATCAATATCTACGTAGGGTTATCAAAATCATGAGAGAAATTAAACAATTTGTACCTAGGGAGAAAATTTGTCAAAAATAAAAATAGGTAGTTTAAATTGTTTTCATATGTCTGTTGTCTCATACACACAGAAAAAAAAACCTTTGAAATTGTAGTTAAATTAACTAAACAAATTCTTTAATTTTACTAATATGTTTCATTAAATTATCTAAGTTGATTTAGTTCAATTTTCAAAATTTGTAATATCAAATTATAGTAAAATTAATTAAAAATGAGGTTAAATGACTACATTTAGTGTTGAACTAAACAAAATAAAGAAATATATATTTAAATTTTCTATTTACTTACCTAATTCATTAGTTAAATTACCGAAAATTGTAGGACACAAATAGTGAAGCCAAAATATAATAAATTTGCTTATTTAAATTAACGATTTTTTACAAAATATTTATTATCTATTTCGGATTAGTTAAAATGCTAAATAAATGCCTAATAAAATAATATCTAATTATAATTAGACAAAATTTCAATTCTTCTTTTTTTTGTGCAGGTAAAATACAATAGAGTACAATGATAAATAAAACCCAAAAGCTGCATATTGTATATAATGTCTTTTCGGTTATGAAAACATTATTTGGGCAATAAAAAATAATAGAAAGAAAAGTTCCATTTGTCGTGGTAATTTAAGAATATGTATTTCAAAGAAAATTGCATTGTCATGTGTATACATTATTAAAACCAAATTAAATAAATAAAAACGATACACTATGGTAGTTTCGCAAAATAATCACAAAATGCAATAATTAACCTTTGCAAAAGTATATATTGCAAGTCACAGCATTGAAATAATTGCGTTTGCGTGGCAATCTGATGTGACATCCATTCGTATAATTTGATTATCACGTTCCTGTTGACTTTTCAGTTCTTGTATCCGTTGTCCTAAACACATAATCGCAGAAGGTCTCACTCTATACGCTACGCTGCATCCTATTACCTTTGTAATGATTACCGATCAAGGAAATAATGGATAGATGATCGATGATCGAATACAGAGAAATATTTCACGCCAGAAGCAACTATTATGATTGTGGTAAATGAAAATTAAAGTCAAAGTTGGCAGAAAGTTAAAACAATAAATAAATCTCCATAGATTAGTTCAAGAAATAGATAGTTTTACCTGAAAAAATCCACGATTTTTGCAAATTGACAGTTTGGTAGTTTCATATCATGAATAAAATACTACATTTGCAACCTTGGGATCCTACCGCTCGCTGCGCCATATTGGAAAAATGGCGGCCAAAATCAGTTTTTTGACAGTATCTCCATTCCAATATCTCCTAAGACAAAAAGTGTAAGAGAACGATGTTGAAGCTCGCCATTTTTTACCTTCCGTCACCTTTAGGTAAGGAAGGTATTGTCTTTGGTCAAAAAATTCGGTGGTGAGTTTTTAATGAATAAGCACGTTTTAGGGTCCCTACAATAAGAATATACTATTTTTAAAATGATGTCTGTATGTATGTATGTATGTGTGTGTGTGTGTCCGTGTGTGTGTGTGTGTGTGTATGTGTGTCCGTGTGTGACAAATTTTTCTCCGACGATAACTCCAATACTATAATTCTAAAAATTATAATTCTTTCGTATTCCTCTTCTGTACATCCATATGAAGAGTTGATTAGATTTTGGTTGTAATTGATCTACCGGAAGTACCTTTATTTGAAGTTTTTAACAGTTTTTCTTAAAAAAACGCGGTTAAATAATATTTTTTGACATTTTGTTATTATATTTATTAAAGAAAATACTATTCTCTATATGGTTTGATTATTCATTTTCCTTCATATTCAATAGATGTAGAGTTAAAGCATTATAATGAAATTAATTTTCAAAAATTAGTCAGCTATGGAAACAGCTGACATAATTATTCAAAAAATTTAATTGACAGATGTCAGTTGCAAGTGCAAAACCAAATATGGAAAAAAGTATAGGATCTAAAATTGGTATGTCATAGTGTTGCTCGCAAGTGACACGCAGAGAAAGGCCAAAGAGAAGATGGAAGGACATTTCTTAGTGTAGTTTATGTTATAATTTTATTGGATTTATAGAACCTTTTCAAATGAACTTTTGGTATGGAATTTGTAAAAAATAGTATGTGTTCGTGTTCGATTTTACATGATATTATATAGAATCTGTTCCAAGGACCTTTTGGTATGGGATTTGTACAAAATACATGGAATTGACGGAAGGTCTTGTGCTGGCCACAACAGATATTTTTATACAAAAAAAGGATTCTTACATTTTCAAATTATTAATCGCCGGTTGCACCAACGTAGCTTGCTTAAATATTAAACTTGGCTTAAATTGACAATATTGCATCGAAATGAAATATCAAATGAATTAAAACATGAGAAAAAGTAGTTTCTTGACTGGATTGGATAGTTAGGAAAGAAAATTATTATGGGATGCAGTCATGTAAATATTTTATTATCACATCAACGTTTCCACCCTACCAGGATCATCCTCAGGAAGAAATAAATAAATTTTTAACTAATACAGGTATTTAACATTTATTGCCGTAAAAGGCATTCATAATAATTATAAATCAATGATAAAAATTTATCTGCACAGTTACAAAGCATATGGACATATGCCGTAACCCTAGAATATGTCAATTTCTCCTTGAACATGTCAGTGTGGTGCATGAAAAAATAAAAATTTGTAGGAAATCGTTAACAAAAATAATTTTAAGATCATCGAATGCCAACACAAAACCTCCCGCTATTTAATTTTTATTAATTTAAATACATACGTACGTTACTAATGCTGCAAACTATACTATGTTCTATTGCATATAACTATTGCTTTATTTACTATTTTCTTTATTATTTAATATGTCACTATTATTAATTTGAGGTGATTAATTTTTTGACAATGACGTTTACCTGTCAGTTACATTCATTTGAAAAATAAACTGTGTAGCAAAGGATTTTGTTTATCTTAGGCTTCGGGATTAAAAAAAAAAGATTTTTAAATTTATCTGTAAAATATATAGAAAAAGTATTAATGTATACCTGTACAAAATTCAATAATCTATAATTTTCCAATGACATAAAATGCGAAGAAATGGCATTTAATGGTATGTTTTGAAGAAAAACCATTATGAGCTTCAAGTAAAGTGCCATTTCTGTTTATCCGATTTACTCCAAAATCTAATGGCTTCTTTTCGTATTTTCTGAATGATAATATTTGAGTTAGAGCGAAGACAAAATTCATACACATACACACACACACGCACACACACACACGCACACGCACACATACACACACACACACACATACATACACACACACGCATACACACATACAGACATCATCGTGAAAATGTTAAAATTGGATTCTAGGGACCTTAAAACGTGGTCATTTATTAAAATCTCGATATGTGTTTTTTAGCACGATCCCTATACCTCTCTTACCAAGGGTAGCGGGAGGTAAAACTGTAAGAATCATTTAAATCCTATTTTAAAAAAATGGCGAGCTTCATTGCGTTCTCTATTAATTTTTGAAGTGGATGAAAGTCTTCAGGCTGTTCTGCATGTTGATAAGGGTAAAAAATTAAAACTCTTAGGTTTTACTGTTGCAGAATGCATAATTTATTTATCGATTTCAGACTTAAGTCCATCATCAGGCCGACGCTAGAACAAAAATTACAAAAGATAATATATGTACGATATGTATCTTATATTGTATTGTTGATATATGTTTATTAATTGTCATGAAGTAAAATTGAAAATAATTGTAAAATTTTTAATCTAAGTTAGAATATTGTGTTTAAAAGAAAAGTTATGTTTATGAAGTACAAAAATATAAAAAAATATAAAATTATTATAAATGTTATGAAAAAATTGTGAAGATAGACTTATAAGTCCGAAATCGATTGCCACTTAAATAAATAAATTATACATTCTGCATCAGTAAAACCTAAGAAATTTCATTTTTTACGAGTAGGTATTACTTTTTGTCTAGGAGATACTGGAAAAGAGATGTCAAAAATTGATTTTGGTCGCCATTTTTTCAATATGACGGAGCAAGACGCAGCACCCAAAGGTTGCAAATATAGTATTTTGTTCATGATATAAAACTGTACTAAACTGCCAATTTACAAAACTCCTGGATTTTTTCCGATCAAGTATGGCTTTGATTCCTTATTGTGTGACCTAGATATTAATTTACATCAACTAAAAAAATAACATATTAAGCTTTGCTTGTGTCACATTTCTTATTTTCCTTAATTAAATCATTCACTTTCTCGCTATAAAAATTACATAACCGATTGCAAATTTGGCAAAAAGCACCATACTAAATTGCTGAAAAACAACACCGTGACTTACGTTTTGACAAGCATGAAATAACATTGATTTATAACTGTGAAAATGTAACAACATTTTTTGTTGTCATGTATAGACAATATAATTAACTGTTCAGATGTAAATTTATTATTTGATACACAGGAAATGTGGAGAATATAGATTTTTTTTTTCTAAAGCGCTCGGGAAAGGAATATGATATGATACGGTTAGTAACCTTTTAAATCAGTTAGAAAGACGTTTATTTTAATTTGTTCCTACATAGATAGACTAAACACTATAGTTAGATTTGATTTATTATTGCAATCTTTTTTTCAACAAATGCCAAGATTGCAATTATTTTATTACCATACATAAATACGGATTATAATGTTTCTTTATTTAAGTAAATTAACAAATATTTGAATTTATTATAAGAACTTATTACCTATTTCTGGGTGTGTCAATATGCATTATTGTTTGTAGATTTCGGTAAAGACGACATTTTTGTACTATAAAGGACGCTTGAAAATTATTTTGGCTTTAAAACAATATATGTATATTTTAGCTCATTTCGTTGGTTTAGATAGGGAAATAAATTCTATCTTCTGATTGGTCAGAACGCACGCCTAGTTTACAAATAGGAAAATATATAAACTGTCAACTATCAGTAGTGATATTTAATATTTAGATAGGTTTTTGATTTTGACCTTGTAATTTTTAATATTCTGGTATGATACATTATTTACAGATAAAAATTATTTATGCCTGTATTCACCAACATCAAATAAATCTTCGAATAGCTTATTCATTGAATAAGAGAAAAATATCGCATCGATACCATAACACAAATGAAGGTATTTATTCTAGCTGTCATATTTTGATGCGATATTTTTCTCTTATTCAATGAATAAGCTATTCGAAGATTTATTTGATGTTGGTGAATACGGGCATAAGTACGTATTGACAAAGTTTGGTTTACGAATTTAAATTATTTATTTAATGCATTTGAAAATGAAAACGGTCGGCTATCAAGCGCCATCTGCTTCTATCTTACGTGAAATGATGTACAGGTACCCACATTTTTTAAATAATATTTCTTTTGTATTATGAATTTTTTCAACATATGCAGCACCTACCAGAATTCCATCAATATTATTATTATTACCAAGTAATACCATAAAAATTGCTGGAATTACTTACCTAGTTAACACGAGTACATGTTTTCTTTCTGGAATATCTGGAATTCTGACAATAATGTAATACCTAATTTCTTCCACAAGATATTTTCTTTTCGAGATATTACCAAGTATAACTTAAGGAAAAATGTATTTTTTTAGTAATACCTGTATTCTTCCTTAATACCTGACATTCCAACAAAAATGTAATGTTTTTCACAACTTATTGTTCGAAAATTCAAATTAAATACATTTTTATTGTGTAATAATACAGAAGAAAATATAAATTTTATTGCAAATTTACAACACATTTAGATTTTATCAATACATTTACAACTATGAAAATACATTCAAAACTAAAAATATTTTCATGTTTTCATACTATCAAAACTACAATCAATACAAAATAAATATTAATGCTTTGTATGAGAACTGATATAAATATTTATAGTCCAATAAAAAAATCGTTTATCATCGCCCACATTTTGCGAAAGCAATGACCTTAAACTTTAAATATTTACTGCTACATCTTTTATGATAAAATTACAACAACAAAATTTAATTTTTAGTGTCATTATCCTAATTTTATTTCTTCTTTGTTATGAGACGCGAGACTATATAATTTTCTATTTTCTAAAAAAAAACATTGTAGGTACTATGAGAAATTCATAGAATAATTTTAAAATTACAAGTTACAGTAGTCGAATGACGTTAATAATTAAATAACAATTTGGGTTTCCAAGAGTGAATCAGCATGAGATATTGATCGTATGAATAGCTGATGCATTTTTGCATTTTTATGCATTTTATGCAATGCCAAGGTTAGAGGAAGATTACATGAATAAAGAACTCTATTAATATTTATTCTTCTGGTACAGTACTGTCCCATATGTCCTGCAAGACATCTTTTAATTAAAGATGGTAGAGTATTCTGTGGTGGCATTGAAAATAAGGTGAGAATAACGGTAAAAGTTTTTAGAAAAAAATTTACGCCCCAAATTTTATTACTAAATAAGGTCTATAGTTGTCATACATGTTAATAATGCATGAAAAAGTTTTGAAAGATGTTATACAAGCTGAAAGACGCTAATATATCTACAGGTTAGTTGGATAGATAGCCAAAACGTGAAACGTTTTTGGGGATCAAAATATAGGAGAGGCTACTATTTAGCGAACTATACAGGAATGTGAAGAAAGTGTAATACATATCGATTTATTAAAAAATGTGCGACCCGAACTTTTGCCCCCAAATCAAAGCAGCAGACTCATTCAAAGTGATCAAGACAAAGTTTGAAAGATATTGTGCAAATTAACTCGACAATTTGATATTAAAGATGATTGTTAATAATAATTTCAAATTTCGAAAAAGATGTAACCAAATAGACTGTCGCCAAGCTTGACCAAATCTCCAGGTGCTGAAAAGCATTTTATAGAAAACAGCGAGAATAGAATACCCCCAATGTTTCTCAGGCGCGACTGATTGAAGACTTTTGGCAATTTCTTAGCACAAAAGTGTACAATAATGGCTGGGAATACCAAAGTGAACAAACAGTTAAAGACAAGAATATTTCTGATTATCCGGGAAGCAGATTTAATATCGTCCAGACAAATGGTCCCCTATTAGTGTTGTAAAATTAGATTTCTTATCTCCTTAGTTTAACAACTTATGTCAACGTTTACAATAAAAATATTCGTTCTGTTTGATGTAGAAGTCTAACTTTTTCTCAAAACTTTTGTTGCATTCGGAATAATACTACCTTTTTAGTTTAAGTTCTGTATTCCTGTCTCTGAGTTTTACAGATCACTTCTCTGCCAGTTTTTGGGACGGTTATTCTTCTGGCAAAAGAAGAGTTTTCCTGAGAAGATGCATGTTCGCCGTCCAAGTTATTGCCGGGCATGTATATATTGTCTAGAAAATTGTATACATAAAAAAGGTAACATTTACGTCTTTTTCATGTTACCTTAGTTACTTGTTGTTTTTGTTTTTTCACATTTTTTGTCAATTTCCCCTGAAGAAGGCACCAGTTTATGGTGCCGAAACGTTGGGTTTCAATAATAAAAAATACAGAACATAAACTAGAGAGGTAGTATTATTCCAATTATTAATATTCTGAAAGATATTTTAATAATTTTGTTACATTCTCTATTATACACCGTCCAATTAACAAAATAAGCTTTGTAAGCGAAACACTTTCAATTTTTATACAACATCCTGCAACATAATCAAAAAGTATTATTGGAATGCATATAAAATGCATAGCAATCATATTTACAAAATCACTTTCTTGCATTTCTATTGCGCATTACATCACACTTGCAATATCAATCTATTTAGGAATGCAATTATCAAAATTCATTTATTAATGAGATTCGTCCCTGTTGCGCGTGTATGGATGGAAAGTTTCATTTGCATTTATTAAATAACTAGCTGAAATAAATAGAAGAGAAATCCAAGTAGACGTAGACGTCCAGGCAATATATTTATATGTAATGTTCTCATATTTTAGATTCAGTTCACAAGTCAATGAATATCACACACGAAGAACATAAATTGCATGTATGAGAAAAGTAATGATTTAATCGAGAAACAAGATATAGATGTTAGTATTACAAATAGATTTATGTTGTAGAATGATATAAACTTAGACGGCATGAAGATATGTTTAATATAAACGTAAACTTATAACTATGTTTAAGCGCGTTAAGAAATATATTCTTAGACCAAAGTATGTATATATTTTTAATGTTTTTGCATAGTTGTGTATAAAGATAGATAATTTAAAATTTAAATGTTACTATTTATTAAAACATAAACATATGTTTAATAAAGTCCTACGTAATTAATAACTTAATTTAAAATAGAGTAGTAAAAAATTCGAAAACGATCAATAACCGAATCACAGGGCCACAATGCATCGTGGGTTAATTTTAAACAACAAAGATCAAAATCACATAATATTTGTACGTTAGATTAGTTTAGCTTTAGAAAATTGTCAAATCCATAATGATCAAGGTGTATGTTTTGTGTGTAAGGTTGTTATGTTACGGTTTGTTTAAAAAAATTACAAATACATTTTGATCTTTGTAAATTTAGATAAACCCACATCCCGTTATCGCTTTCACATATAAATTTTTGTTTTCTACAATGTAAACCTACCGTCACCTACAGGTATGGGAGATATTGGTCTTTATTCACAAACCACCATTTGTTAAATGTAGGTTCAACTGCAACAACAGAAGTTAAATTGCTCTTGCAATTATGGTTTTTACATTTGGTCCAAATCAATGATGAGTTTTAAGTGATTAAGCACGTTTTAGGTTCCTTAACATAAGATTTTACTACTTTGACGATGATTCCTGCATTTGTCAGTAACGAATTTTCGCCCCTATAACTTCAGTACCACAATTCTAAAAAATACATTATTTTTGTATTTTACATTTGTGTGCATATTTATAGTAAAAACTGATTCGATTTTTATTATTAATGGTAAGACAGAAATAGCAATTTTCTTGAAGATCTTAACAGATTATCTTCAAAAAAGCAGATTAACGTACCTAAATTTTTGAAAATTTGTTATTGTAAATATTAAATAATTTAATCAAAAAAATATATTATTTGTTATTCGCAGATAAAAATTGTTTATTTACTCGTCGTTGCAATGTTTTGTTGCCATATGAGAAACAACATTAACCTTACATAGTTTTTTATTAAATATTTAATGTCAATGACAAATTTTAAATATATTATGTATTTTTTACTTTAAGTATAAGAAAACATAGCTCGTTGAAAGTGTAAAGATAAGTGGGTTTTCCAGTTCATACCTACAATAGTTATTTATATATCAAGGTACTGAAGTTCTACTTTTTATCACAAATAAACCATATGAGTGATAAACTGGAACTTCAGTACCGAGTTGCATATTAAATTTTATTTGAAATCGAAAATTTTTTAAAATGAATATAGGTTATGTTTATGTAACTGTCAATCTGACACTCAATGCTGCTAATCTCCGAACATTGAGGTTATCGTAAAGAATACTGAAAATTTTGTGTTATTTCAATATTCTTCATCAGAATTATTTAGTTATTTCTTCTTGCCAATATTTGTTGTCATTTTAGGTACAAATTTTCTATTATATATCATACACTTACCCAAATTATCTTACAACATTTATTTTAAGGTTGGCAATATTGAATTTGCTTGAAATCGTCGTATTATGGATTATTCTAGTGCCGATTTCTGAACTTTTAATGACTTGTGAACTTTACTGACGATTTCAAATAAAACTAATTAAACTTTACACTAGAAAACTATTACTTTTTATTACTTAAACAATGTGCTATTTCCTATATTAAATGCCTATATTACATATTCTCTTATTCACGCTGCAGGAGATATCCCCTAGTTTCAAAATAGTAGGTATCTCTAAAAATGAAGTTATTAGGACATTACTTTCAACACCGAAACATATAATCAATTTTATTTCATTTCTCTCTTAAAACCAAGAAAATAAATGGTTATTAATTTTCCTCTTTGTTAGTTTTGTTAAGTAGTTCCTTTCCTTTACCTACTTTACATTTTATATGGTGTACTAGTACCATAATTCTATATTTTTCTCGCTTTTATGCTAATATCCGCTGGTTTATGGTAAAGTAATGAAAGAGGAATTAAGGTTATTACAACATTAAACTGAATCATAGTGACTGGAAAACATACGAATTATTTTACAGCCTTCAGCTGTTGGTATATGTAAATATACTTATCTGATAATAACTAGCACTGTTGCACATACCTCAATTATTAATTATCAGAGTAGAAAAAGAAAACAGTTGATTTCTCTATTAATTTAATATGATGTTTTTAATACTAATAACTATGATTTATACTTATGAGATGAGTTAAACATGTGTCCAAAATACAGTTAATATATTAAATTTCATTATAATCATAAATTATTTTATTATAAATGAAGAAGTTAACATATTTATGAAGAGAAATTCATAAACCACTATATCGAAAAAAAAATAATTAAGTTTATAATAGACAATTTAAGAAAAATAATAATAGACGATCCTATTAAATATAATATTATACTATAAAGAAATTATTTAAAATTACAATAATCAATCTTAGCCATCAATTATATCAGTATAAACGTGTAATTATTTAATTGCTCTCGTGTTTAATTGCCAGAAACTTCGCAAGTTTTTCTTTCCATTCTTGTGAAAATAGCGTTGCGCAATTTCGCCAATTCATTAATTATAGAAAATTTAATTCCGTTCTATAAACTTCTTTTACAAGCGTCACAAATTGAAACAAGAAATTCGAGTTTTTTCGAAGAACCTTGACGCCAATTCTGAGAAAAAAGTGATGATGTCAACGGTCTGGAATATGTCAAATATAGGTACAAAATGCACGAAAAGTTATGCAAAATTATATACAGGCTCTTAAAAAACATGGATAACAAATTTTGAGGACATATAATACTGACCAAAATTTAAAAAAAGCTTAATCAACATGGGTCCGATCTTCAATAGTTTCTCAGAAAAAATGTATTTTTACGGGATTTACCTTTGCTATCTCGAAAACAATAAGATTTGCCACTTCGATTAAAAGAGACTTTTGTTTTAATTAAACCCGAGAGTGGCATGTTAATAATTGAAATGATACAAATGATGAAAACTCAGAATTGGAACGTGAACTGTCTCAGATTTTCAGAAAATTGACCCAGTCGCCTAATAGCACGAATTATGCTAGAAGGTGGCCATGTCTTCCCTGGAAATTCTTCTGCAATTATTTTACCACGCCAATTTAACAATTTTACTTTGAGCAAATTTATGACATTGTTACAACTAATCCAAAATGACACTGACATATACATTTGTTTCAATAATAGCCTACTTCATTTTAAGTTAATTATAAAATTATTAAAATCACTATTCACTTTTTACCTCTCGCTAAGAGAGGTATTGGATTCATGCTAAAATTCGCATATCCAGATTTTATTGAATAAGCACGATTTAAGGTCCGTAGAATCCGATAATAACATTTTTAAAATGATGTCTGTGTGTGTGTGTGTGTGTGGATGTGTGTATGTGTGTATGTGTGTATGTCTGGATGTTGTAGACACGATTCCTCAAAAACTATAAGACTTAAAAAATATTTAACTGCAGTTTCCTCAATCTGACATTCCTGGGAAGAGCTGAAAAGGTTTTGGTAACAATTGAACAACCGGAAGTAGTAGTTTCTCAGAAAAATTCTTCTAAATATAATTTTTTGGGATTTTTTATTAAATATTGAAGAACATAAAATTCTCCATCTAATACACTTAAAATTTTTATTATATCTTGTATAGATTTAGAGATAAAGACTCTATAATTTATAGAGTAAACTAATCGCAGAGGCCGAGGCACTAAGGAAACCAGTTGACAAATTCCAATGTTTATAACATCACAAAGCACTAACACCAATAGAGAACCAGCTGCCAGCAAAAAAAATGGAAACAAATTCTGCAAGCAGCGCTGTCGTGTTATATGGCGGAACTATATTTTCTTGTGGGATATATAGGAAACGTACGATATAAATGAATGACAGCGGTACATATAAATTAATACGCAATAATAAGAAATAATTGATAATTTATAAAAATATATTTTGATATAAATTCGTCTCATAAATATACATTCATGTTAAATAGTTAACAAATATTCTTCATTATTTCGAGGACAGATGATGGATGATAGTTTCATTGGTATCACCTGATAGTTCACTAATAAAATGATTAGCTAAATAAATATGTTTTCACTTTGCTTGTATTCTTAACTTACTTTTTCATATCCTATCGAAGTTTTACACATACTAAACTGCTTTTCCGATCAAAAAATAATGAAGTATTACATGCAGTATAATAATAAAACTTCTAATAAAGGTGTTAGTGTTGCCTTTAGCATGGCGAGTCATTAATATTAATATTGTATATTTTATTTATCACAAAATTTTCAAGTCCAAGGGTTTTGGCAGTGGTATATTTTCACGGACTAAAAAGTAAAATTAAAAAACATGTTTGTATAAAAAAAACGAATTTTAATGTACTTACAGTTATTAGCTTCACATGTCACACATTTACATCTCTCAATTTCAATTCGAAAATGAAACTTTTAATTACAGTGACATAATTTAAATTTAGTAGAAAACTTACAATTTTTGACTTTTGACAACTCATATGAATTTGTTTTTGTTTACATCTTTCAAATCAACTGTCAGAACGTCCCAACGAATATAGCGCTGCAGGTTCATATGGATGAACTAAATTTATGCTGCCATTTTATCCATTAGACTTGAAATCCCCTGTATAACATGACACATGTCATTGTCAAATATCAACAGTTTTAGTGACATTCTGATAGCTTTTTCAGGGAAGTATATTTAACTTTTCTTATTGTTTTATTAATTAAATATTTGAAATTATAGGTAAAATTGTGGTAAAATGCATATATCCATCAGAAATACCGCCAATCTGGTTAATGAATTGGAACAATCATTGACACTTAGAAACTTCCTCATTCAATGAAAAATAGATATAATTAGAATTATATGTGTGCAGAAGACATGTTAAATATAATAAAAAAAAATATTTGGGTAATGTTCTGTAAGCTTTTGTTATAAAACGACGGTTCGAAAGCAAAGTGCAATACAATACTTATATAGCCTAATATGGAAATGGCGAGAGGTCTTGTGCTGGCCACAACAGATTTTTAATATATATTATAAATATTTGAATTTCGCTAGGAATAGTTTTCAAACTTTTGTCTGCAAGAGATAAAAATTTCAAATCGATGTTTCAATTCACTTTGGAGTTATGGAGTTTCAAACAAGATTCGTTTATTAATATTCATCTGGTATATAGGTACTTTTTATATAAAATATTTATTATTTCCATAAAAAATTGTGACATTGAAATTACTTTTGATTTATTTATGATTTTAACAAATTTTTATGCTTATATTTTATAGTTTTGTTTTGTCGTTTATAGTCCATAAAAATAATATTATTGTTAAATATATTTAAAAAATATAATACATACAGGCAAATATTTTACAAGCTTTTATGTAACCTCACTTACTTGTTAGTTGATCCTGTTTTGCACGATCAAAATTTAATAACAAATTTGGTAAAGATCGTATTTAAATAAGTTCTTTTATTTATGTATAATAAAAAAATCACAAAAGTTGTAGTATTATCACAATAAATAAATGAAATAAATAAATATATCACCACATGTTACCCATTCCTGAGTGTGCAATCTGTTCTGTACACAGATTTCGGCAATGATTAATGATATATTTGTACCGCATTGTATTATGACAATAACATTGTCATTAAAATAAAATAACTTTATATTCCATGAACTTATCTAAATGTCACATATTTTGATCAACAGTTGACCTTTCTGTTTTCCTGATACAATAATATTATCATCGCACAAAACTAATTTTATTTTCTGATTTATTTCAAATTTTGAGGTAAAAATTCTTATCACATACGTTCTATTTTGTTTAATTACATTCGTATCAATTAATTAATTACTCCATTTAGATAATTAATAATATGCAAAAAAGGAAAAATGATATACAAATCTCTTCCTAATAGCTAATCAAAATATAGTTATTATGTACAAAACATGTTATTGGAAATATACAAGATTTGTTATTGTAAATTCCATCTAACAATATAATTCCTTATCGTATAAAATGCATTCATATAAAAGATAATAAATATACACACAGTGGGATCGTTATATAGATTGATAATGTTATTAGTAATGAAAGGTACCATCAGATTGTGCAAAAATTTTAGCAAGAAAATATTATTCCTTTGAAAAATTATTTGATATAATTCTTACATCATAACTCGTACGAATAAAATACATTCTTCGTTTCAAAAAACGCTCAAAATACCTCAGTCTGTCAAAGGTATTACAGTGGCGCATCAATAATTATTTACTAAAAGATTATTTGCTTTTATTTTTATTTTTTATTTTAGTCATCAATCGAACATCGAACTGCATGTATCATATAATGTATTTGTGATTATATCTTATGTATGTACCTAATGTCTATTATAAAGCTTGGACACAAAATAAATAAATTTGCTGGTAATGTACATAAACAGATCCCTCTGAAAACTTCTATATGCGCCTATCCTCTTCAAAAAGGATTATCGAAAAGTTATTGAGGTATTTCTATAGAGTGAAGAAAAATGGCTGAAGCTTGCCTCTCCATACGATTTTAATATGTGCCGCTTACTTAGTATGACAGCATTACTATTTCCACGGGCGTACCTTTCGAATTTTGCTAGCTGTCATGTCATAAGAATAGTCCTAAGAACAGTTTTCTTTACGTACATCCAAACAATAAAAAAGCTTCAAGAAGAAATTTATCAAGGTCTTCATTATAAGCAATAATGAAAAGAAATTAAAGATTTTCACGAAGGAACGTGAAACAAAAAAAAATATCAAGTGAATCAACGTAAGGCAATAATATTAATCAAATGTCATGCACTTATCATCATCTGTCATATGGAATATAGTGTTGATGAATTATGGAAAATTGAAATATAATTTTTGCATTATTTTGGGACAAAAGTTGTCACGTGACCTTCAGCCATTCTTGATCACTCTTACTTTTTAATATATTCCGTAACTTTACCAAAAAAAAAAAAAACAGTATCTTAATTCCAGATAAATCGTGATTCCTGAAAATTTTCACCTATTTTGGGACATTCAATTATATCACATTTAAAATTCACACAATCTCACAAAAATAAAAATTAAACAAATGAACAATAACGTTGAATATGACAACGGAATTGAACATTTTACTATATTTAATGCCAATAATAAAATAAAAATAATAATAATAATAATAAAGCCTCATTTCCACCAAATGTTTTAATGCTTAATGCATAATGATTAGTGCATAAGGCTTAATGCATTATGACAGCCAATATGTTTAGTGACTAATTCAACAGAAATGTCACAATTTTTTCCCTTATTACTTTTTGTCTAAGTGACTGCCATTACAGCAGCAATTCTTCTTTTTTTCAATATGTTATACACAATTTTCTGTATCTATATGCATACCGGAAAATTAAAAATTTAATAATTATAAAATTGACTGACAGTTGACAGTTCAGATTACAAGTTTGCAAAACTTTTATTCTTACGCATTGCTCTTAGTTGCATTAATCCTTATGCATAGGTGGAAATAGTAGCAAACGTTGCCATCTGATAAACATTATTATATTGCTCTTGCACATTATGACAATCGGTGGAAATGAGACTTAATAATAATAAAATAACGAACAATATTAACACATAAATTGTAAATATTTATAATAATTATTAGTAACATAACAAATGTAGTTTAGAAGTTTAACATTGACTATATCGTTTGTTTTTTTTTTAAATGTTTGAAAGTAGCGGTAGTGGGGATAAAAATACCAGAGAAACCAGGATTATTTCGTGGTTGCCGTGGTCCGATATTTACTAACTTTTCCCAGGAACCGCGTTCCGAATAGAAATCGGTAAATAATTGCAGGACTCACAGAACACTAAACCGCAAACCTAATAGAACCGGTTGCGTTACGGAATATTCTATTTAGAGAAGTAAATTTTGTTCCAGGTATAAAGCGAGTAGCATTCTATGAGCACCTTAATAAAATTCTATCTAATTTTTCTTTTGGGTTTATTGCCGCATCCCTGACAAAAACCCAATACTTTTTTGCAAATTTTAATTTATTACTTTAGCTCATTTCGAAACAAAATAAATAACCGACGATCTGGGGGCCCGAATTCCGGAAATCCAGCAAATTTAAGCCAGAATCCGGGATGCAGTAGTCCTAAATATGTGGTCGTATTTATTTGGGAACTTTAGGTTCAATCTTAAACTCAACTCTGACCAACCTGTGTTGCTTTCAAATAAATGATAAAGTTGGTTCCTTTTACCTTGTTTTTATTTTTATATAAACAACTCCACGTGCAATCTACATCTACATATCGGTATTAAGAAATAAATGAAGAACGCAACTGTTTATTAAGACTATATAAATGTGTCATCCTTACCGCAGATTTGTAAATCCCTAGCCTAACGGTGGTATACTTCTTCATAAACACCCTCCATAATACATAAGCCATTTTCAATCACTCATCACTCACTTTTGCACCATATCACATCACTTCACCATCCAACACCAACGTATCACTCTTCCTGCTATCCAGAAAACGTCACCACCAAACGTCAAACCATGCGTCAAACTTTCCCGTCCGCGTGCCGTGTGCGCTTGCCGGTATCGCGGAGTCTACTGTGGCCTGCCGTAGACCAATACATGGCAAATACACGTGCTACGACCAGAGAGAATCGTATAGCGTCAAGTTCGCGGTATCGAATCGAAACAACGGGAGAGAGACAATGAATATGAGAGAGTAGGTATGAGAGAGAGGGAGAGTGTTTTGACTGACTGTGGGATTCTGAGGTGAGTCATTCAGCCGAGAGAATGAATGGAGAAGCAGGAATGGAGGCTGAATTAGCAGGAATTGAAAGGTATCGAAATTTAATTAGTAGTATTGTGGATAGTAACAAATTAAAATATTGGCTTTTTATATTAAAACTAGTCCTTACAACTGAACAAAGGACTTTTAAAGATTAAACAACTTAGTTTTTAAAACGTTTAAAAAGTTTTTAATGTCCTCAGCATCTTTAGCATACATATACTCTATACCAAATTCTTACTACCTTCAAGCCTTCTGTTATCATGTTTTAAAAACACGGAATCAATTTTCAACTTAATGTATCTAAAAAAATAATAACCTAATATGTAATAATTGTTTGTTTTTTAAATTACGATCTTTACGGTTTTATTAAACATACTCATTGGTAACATATATAACAAAAGTTTTGAGACAAAATTATGCTCCAAATTTTATTCTAGTCTAACCTAGTTGTCACTGGACATAATAAATACACAATAGTTGTTTTATAATACACCATGTTAAACTTGCCAGGAAAAGTTTTAAAAGAGATACAAACTTGAAATACGCAAATCTATCTGTAGTTTCGTTGGACAGATAGACGTGAAATAGTTAACGTTTTTGGTGATAAAATATTGAACAAACGACTATTTACCGAACTATACGGGAATTTGTAGTATGTATTAATTTTCAAAAAGTGGGCGACCCGAACTTTTGCCCCCAAATTAAATCAGCAGACTCATCCACAGTGCTCAAGACAAAGTTAGAACTTTTGTCAGAATTCATTTAATAATGGGGGATTACACCATTTTTTTTTTATAATTTCATCTGAAAATATTAGGAAAACTAAGACTATCGATGAAAATCCGGTGAAAAAATTCCTATTAATAAGCGAGTTATGGTCTCCCGAATTTTGAAAAGATTGACGTGACGTCACATTTATGTGTTTTTTTATCAAACTGTTTTCATCATGGACCTAAATGTTCTTAAAATATATGCTATTTTAAGTTATATTTACATAAAAATAAATGAATATTATAACACTCTATAAGTCTAAATACTTTATAATTACAGGTGTATTTAAATTATTAAGTTTAATGCAAGAAATTTATGTTAAAATAAAAACTGTTTGAAAACTGCTGTACTGGAATGTTAGCCCCTCCTTTCGAATTTGAATTTCTTAACTTCCATTGGTAGTAATCCCCACCTCCTAACACGCTATTTGTAATGCATGTACAGGTGGTCTCTCGGTCGCCAATCAAAATATTTTCATATTAGTGTCAAAGCGCTATAACAAAAAACCCTTTATTTCCGAAATATCTCAATTATACCATTTAATTTTTTTTATTAATATTCGTTACTCAGCATATACATTCGTATTTTTTACTATTTTCCTTAAATTCGATTGAGCCGTAATCCCCCATTTCGAAAAAGAAATAAACTGCAGTCCAGTTTGAGCGAATCTACAGATGCTGCAGAAAATTATAGAAAACACACAAAGAGAGAGGGAGAGAAAGAGAGAGAGAGAGAGGGAGAGAGAAAAATCCCCAAAATGTTTCTCAGACGCGAATGAATGAAGATTATAGGACATTTTTTAGCAGAAAAGTATACAATATTGCCAAGGAACACCAAAACGCAACAGTTACAGACAAAAATATTTTTGACGATCCGGGAAGTAGATTTAACATCGCTAAGAGACAAATGAAACAAGGTATTAAAAAACTGTGTCTCGTTGAAGATAATTGTTAATATTTTAGAATTAGATTTTTTATCTCTTTAGTACAACCCTTTATCTCAACGTTTCAATAAAGAGGATTAGCTTTTTCTCAAAACTTTTTATATGGGTTACAATCTATTTATAATAATTACTAGCTGTACCCGTTGCAAATATTTGCAACAAACAATATGAGGTAACATTATTAAATTATAAATTTTCTGTACTTGTATTTAATGTTTGGTACTTTTCCACACTTTTTTAACTAGCGCTGCTTTGTTGAGCACATAGAAATAGGGAGATTATTTGACACAACACTGGTAATAATAAGTAAATTATTTAGGGTCGGTGTGTTAATGCAAAGTTAAAAGTAATGGTAACTGTTAGTTAGGTAAATTAAATGTTTGATTGACTGTTTATAAATAAAAACTGTAAATTGGGAACTGAAACTGTTTTGATACAGGTCTTGTAACACACGATTTTATAGCTACACGTAATTATTTGATGAGGAACTTTGGATATTATCGTACAAATTGTACTACAAACTGCAGCAATGTTAAATTTTGTAACAGATAAACATACCTAAATAATAAAAATTCTATAGAAACTACAGTAAGTATTCATTTAATTGACCAGTTTATGATTTTTTTTTACTGTTATAAATTTAAATGAAGAAAAAGGTAAAACATCTAATAGAGATTATCCGCATATTCAATGTCTTTCAATGTTATATTTTATTATTATAAATTATAATTATGAATCAATTTTGTAATTATTCTTACTTCATTTAATTCCATTGTATAATGTATAAAATTTATTGTCACCAACAAATATTGTTATTGTCGTAATCAATGTGTTTCATTTATGATTTCAAGTTCAATTATTGTAGTAATAATTTATTGTACACAAAAAAATTAACGAAACTTGATGCCACACAAAGGAAACCTGAATTCACAGTAACGAAAACTAATTTATCACTCCTGAATACCGATTTTGTAATAATGAAAACAGAATTCACAATTTTAAAAACCATTTTCAGCTAAATGAAAACAGATTTTACATAGTAATCTTAAATAGGCGCCGCCAAGGAAAGGCAAGAAGGGGCAATAGTCACCTTTGGAGAGGTAAAAAAATAAGGCAAATGTATTGTCCCTAAAATATATTAAAATATTTTTCTGAACTTATAAAATATTAAATAAATAGCGAATAGTATTTTTAAGAAACAACTAAAGATTAAATTTGATTACAACAATAAAAAAGCTTGATTAAAACAATGATGTAACTTGATTACAACAATGATAAAATTTCATTACAACAATGTTCGCTACGCTAGAAGTGAGAATAAGTAACCCGAGGGTTTGAAATCTGTTTTCGTTTAGTTGAAATTAGTTTTCATGGGTGTGAATTCAGTTTTCTTTTACGTGAAATCAGGTTTCGTTAGTGTGAAATCATTTTTCAAAAGTGTGAAACCATATTGTAAAATGTAAAATTAAGGGGTGTTAAAGAGCGGGAAAAGAGAGACATCCAACTCAGTTGTATTTAATACTTTCGTTGGTATAGTTTTCATTGGTGTGAATTCAGTTTTCTTTTACATGAAATCAGTTTTCCCTAATGTGAAATCATATTTCGTTACTGAGAATTCACTTCTAATTTGTGTGAAATCAGTTTTCGTTAATGTGAATTCATATTTGGTTAATGTAAAATCATGTTTCAAAAGTTAGAAAACATATTGCAAAAGGTAGCATTAAGGGATAGCGTTTAAGAATGGGAAAATAGGGGCATCCAAGTGGTTGATTATAATATACTCTTTTGTATTTAATGATTTAGTTATTTAAAAATCTGTAAATGTACACCAGTCTCTTGTTCATTTTTAAATAGGTAATAATGCTGTATTTTAGATACGGGATATATAATTCAATAAATTTTTAAACTTTAGGTTAAAAAAATTATTATAATATAATACAAAATATATACCTTTATTAATTTTACTCAATATTATTAAATTACTTACCATATGATAATTAATGAATTAACTATTGTATTATATTTATTGAGGGCAAAATTCCTTATTATGGTTTCACTATAAGTTGACATATATCTGTTAAGGTTAACTTTTGACTTTTGTATGATAAAAGCTTTGCACGTTATTTACCTGTTACATTATTTAACCTTGCATTGATAAACCAGCCGTAAATAACACAAAATATTATTCTTGTAGCAATTTTCACAAATTGTATGTATTTTTCATCATTCTCATCTTTATGTTCAGTGCTGCCATCTATTGCTTGACAGCGGTACTTAATAAAAAATCTTTAAGGCCTTATAAAAAATAGACGGAATCGAAAATCTTAACATTTTTGTGCACATCTACATGCTAATAGCTTTCATTTAAAAAAAGAATCATTAAAATCTGTTCGGTAGAAGTCCATAACTAAGGCCCCAAAGAAAAACCTTATTTTTATATATATATATATATATATAGATAGATTTATAATAATAAGTATAGTAAGTGCTTCCTACCGGTTGAGTATGTTTTTGTAGATCAAGACGAATCCAAAATCTCCAATACATCTCATACCGGTAGCAGAAGCACCTAATGACCGTAATGCTTATTACGTTTTTTGCACGATCGACGCAAGAACAAATTTAAAATTTAAAAAGTTTGAAAATGATTGTGACATTTGTTGTCATTTTTAAAGTAAGCTTTGATCGTTGTCGTCGTTTATTTTTTATTTGCTTACCGCTTTGCCTCCTGCTCAATAAGTGATGACAATCGCTTACCGAAAAGTAATTTGTAAACATACTGCTTTGGAAACCCAACCGGTAAACATGAAAAAATGCCCGATCGTGCAAAAATAAATATTATATTTCACATGTGGCCCTTGACAAATTTTTGTTGGATTGTGCGGCTCACAAAGTCTAAAAATTTGGACACCTACGGGTGAAGTGTAGTAATAAAAATACTCTTTGTAATACTTATTACTCTATAATGTTACTATTTTAATATCAAACCTTGAATACAAGCGTAACATTTACGTAATTATCTCAAACGTCAATATGTGACTTCAATGACAAACGAATTAAACAATATTAGCCATACCAAAATAGTCATAATTAAATATCCTCACGAGAATGTATCTTACGCCATACTTTATAATGTTCGCAATAATTTCAGGTATTTACCCTGATCATCAATCGGAACAACAAACAATCGTTCAATTCAAGGCATCCTTTGATTTTTATTGTTCCTATCCGGCCACCTGTAGACGAACGGCTTCTGAATATAAACATCGGAATGGAGATGAACGATGAACTCTGCATGTTTCAAACATCACAAATGTTTAATACATACATAATGTAAATACGTGATACTTGGAAGATGTTAGCATGCATTTTCTTTGAATTTTTAATGATGAAATAAATGTTTGATACTGTTATTTACATAATATTGCGGCACGTTTCAAAGCATTGAAAAATACATTAAATTAAATATATTTACATTTCTAAATTATAGTATATGTAATAACTTTATTATTAAGATATATAAATGCATTTACAGTAAATTGAGTAAATTAATTTGACGGTAAGTTAAAATTCTTATACACTGCTTTACGCACATTTTCATTCTCCAATCTTTATATATATTTATATATTCCTGTAACATAATATCATTATATTTATATTTATTTTTTGTCTTTTAGAGGGCTGCGGACCGGCATTTTTCCGAAACAGGTACCGAATTACTAACTTAATAAAAACCTTTACAGTAAACGCATTTATACATCTTTATTTCAATCTTACAGTAACATGAACGCTTTCATCAACTTTATTATTGCTAACTGGCTTAGAATATTTAATGACTACTTACTATTAAAATAGATTAAATATTTATTATAATTATAAAACTAAAATGGAGTCTTAAGGTAAAGTTATAACTAAAGAGAAAACCCCTTAACCTTAACAATAAATTTAAAAACTATATACGTATTTCGAGAACTAAGTTCTCATCACAGAGCTGTTTTGACTTCTGGCATGGTTTACATGATGAGTAATCTTAACTTCTCTGTTTTACTTTGTAGTTTTTACTGATGATGAGAACTTAGTTCTCGAAATATGTATATAGTTTTTAAATTTATTGTTAAGGTTAAGGGGGTTTCTCTTTAGTTATAAATATTTCTTGTTTTAATGCTTTACATATCAATGCTCATTTCATTACGTAAAATTAATATTTTTTTTTGTCTTCTGTGAATTAAATTTCTTAAACACATGAAACTTTTTATTGCGTTTTCCTGACTTCTTTCGTCAAATTCAGACAATATGAATCGTCTAGTTTCGAAAGCCGACAAATTAATTTTTGGCCAAAAATGAGTTTGCTACAGCAACAGATTCGTAGTAAATCAGAGCAGCGGCTTAGAAATCACGTGGTCCTATTGGGTATACATTTTGTTTCTTTGCAATAATTTAATAAGGAAATTTAGTGGTCATTTGGTTTTATTATCTATCAAATTTTGAAACAATTTCAATAATTTATAATAATTGAACAATTGCAGAGTGTAGGGGTGAACATAATACAATTAAAAAATCTGCTGGTTTAGAACAAAGAAAAACTTAAAAAATTTAATGTTCTACAGGAAAATCATTAAACAAAAAACTATTGTGGTCAGTATAGCAGTATAAGACCTCACGCCATTTCCATATTAGGCTATATAATTATTGTACATATTTAACATTTTTGGTACACACAAATATAAATATCTTCTTTATATATTTTTAAATTCATTCTATGATCAAGTTTTCTCTTATTCTTCTAATGTTCGAGATTCAGAAAAAGCCTTTCAGTAATGTTTTTAGTTTTTACTTCCTTGTACGAAGTAAAGGAAGTATTGTAATCGCGAAAAATTTCGGTTTCCAGATTTCAACGGAAATATCCATTTTGAGCATCCCTGAATCCATTTTGACTAATTTCGGCGTGACGTCTGTACGTACGTACGTATGTACGTATGTACGTATGTATGTACGTATCTCGCATAACTGAAAAACGGGAAGCCGTAGAAAGTTAAAATTTTGTATTTAGGACTGTTATAACATCTAGTTGTGCACCTCCCTTTTTGGTCATTACATAACTTTCGGAAGTGGTACTTTACTTGAAGCCTATAATAGATTTTAATGAAAAACTATATTAAAATATAATCCAAAACTTTTCAAATTTGGTATGTAAAACTCTTATATTAATGGGAATAATATATTAGATTTTAGTTAAAATGGTCTAACCGGAAGTGGTACTTTACTTGAAGCCTATAATAGATTTTAATGAAAAACTATGTTAAAATATAAACCAAAACTTCTCAAATTTGGTATTTTATACTTTTATATTAATGGAAATAACATAATAGATTTTGGTTAAAATAGTCTAACCGGAAGTGATACTTTACTTGAAGCTGTTATCAGTTTTTCTTTAAAAAAATGGTGTTATTTGGAATTTAACAATAAATGCTTTTAGAAAATTGAATTCTCCGGCGAAAATATCAAGTATGATTAAATTAGCTCTTTGTATAAGCGAGATATGTAAATTTAAAAATCATGTACTTTTTGGTTTCTGTAATTAAGTTTGCTATGAATAATAAAAATAATAAAAATAAAGAATTTAATGTCAATGTCAAATTATGTTCAATACGTGCAATTTAATGATTGTTATAATACATATTTTAATTATTAACAAAATATGTATAGTGTAACAGGCGTACAAGGAAGTCATGTGTTGTCCACATCAGATATTTTTACAAACATTTTAATTTTTCCATTTGTTTTCCATGGGCTGCGAGATTCATTTACAACATATTATTTTATATATTTGTATTTCTCTACTTCTAACTGCATAGAAGATATAATAAAAAATTTAAATTGATTGAGGAAACCGCAGTTAAACATGTCTTAAGTCGTATAGTATTTGAGAAACCGTGGGTCCAACATCCCCACACACACACACACATACACACACACATATTCACACCCACATACACACTCACACACACACACACATCCAAACACACACACACACACACACACACACACATGCTTATTCAACAAAATCTGCATTTGCGATTTTTAGTATGATTCCAATAGGGTAAAATAACAATGATCCTTCACAGGGCGCTTCAAGCAATTTAACTTACGAATTAAAGCATTCATGTAGGTACCAACAAAGTAAACATCCAACCAGTCTCAAACACTCCAGTCTTTATCCTTGACTGTTGACTTAGATACAATTACTGACCCGTACAAATGAAGAGAATTTATGTTGTGGCTCATAGGTAATCTGTTTAATGCAATGTTAATGTAAGTATTGCAGCACGAGTGAAGTGAATGCCGTATGATGTATCGGCAGGGCAGGGACTATTCTATTCCAATTCCACGTCCGAGGAATGCATAGTCCTCACGATATCGTGCCTAGTCAACCATATACGAGGGTTACAGGGTTATAAAATACACTAGAATACACTATGGATGTTTCGTCATTCGAATTGGGAAAATCGGCTATTTAGATTAAGCCACTGATCAAGATATATTCTTAATTGAAAATTCCAATATCTTATCAAATTAACAAGGAAATAAAAGGTATTTCATCACAGCTTATTACCCATTTCTTGGTGTACCAATTTACTTTTTACCTCCCGCTACCCTTGTTAAGGGAGATATAGGGATCGAGCTAAACATCACATATCGAGATTTTAGTATATAACTACGTTTTAATCACGACCACGATGATGTCTGTATGTGTTTATGTGTATGGATTTTGTCTCCGCTCTAACTCAAATACTATCATTCATAAAATTCTGAAACCTTGTATTTCGACCCTATTCTAATATGGAAAGAAACCTTCAGATTTTGGTGTAAATCGGATAACCGAAAATAGCACTTTATTTGAAGCTCATAATGGTTTTTCTTCGAAAAATACCATTAAATGTCATTTTTCGCATGTTATATCATTACATAAATTAAAGATTATTGAATTTTCTACATGTATACATTAATACTTTTTCTATATATTTTACAGATAAATTTAAAAAATATTTTTTTATATAAATCTCAGAGCCTATGATTTAAATATTCCTTTGTTACACAGTTCATATTTCAAACGCATTGAACTGACAGGTAAATGTCATTGTCAAAAAACTAATCATTTCAAATTAATAATGGTGACATTTTAAACAGATAATAGTAAATAAAGCAATAATTATATGTAAAGGAACTTACTTTGCAGCATTAGTACATACGAAGGTATGTATTTTAATTGACAAAAAATTAAATAACGACCACATCAGATTTTTTTGTACAAGATGTTACCTCAAAGATATAGGTATAATGGTAAACTAAAATAAGAATAATTTTGTGGTATTTGAAAAATAATTTTCTATTTTGACGTCAGTTCTATCTGAATATGGACTGTCTGGACCATAAATGGTCACATAGCTAATGAAATCAGTCACGAGACTCTACCAATCCTTGTTTATATTTACCACTGAAATATATACTAACTGGAATGCGCGTACGAACCGTGACTGTGAAGGCATATTGAAGCCTGCTGCTGGAGTAGTCGGCAAACTTCGAGGCAGTTCGTGAGTAGACGGAAATTATTTCGTGTGGCGCAGGTTTAAATAAATGAAGCACAATATGAAAATAAAGCGATCAGCTATGATGCGAGTTATTCGGCTAGGTTCGGTTCGGCACGACCGTGCGCGAACTGGACCAGCCATTATTGTTCAATGAGGCTTCAGTGCAGCGTACGCTGATAGGTAGAGTATGCGAGTTCCAGTTAGTATATATTTCAGTGATATTTACAGATTTTGGTAATGATGACATAGGTGTTTAAGAATGGAAAGCAGCTTTTTTTCAAATATTATCTATCCCGTACTTTATGAAGTGGTGGCTGACATGATCTTTTCATAATTTATTTCGTTTATATACCAGACTTTTAAACGATTGATACTTAAAAAATACTTACTTGAGGCCTAAGAAATTTTCTGACTTGTTTATAATATGGTTAAATGAAGTAATGGCATTCCTACCCCACATCTAATAACATGACGAATAATATCCTTAATAGGACTCTTGCAAGAATATTTATATGCCTTCTAAGTATTACATTTTAAAATATATTGATCTTTAAATAGCCTCAAATTGGAAAATATCGCGAAATATCCATTAGATATTTTACTATTACTTACTGAAATTTGTGTAATATTTTGAAAAATTCGCATGATCTGAAACAAAATGTGAAGTCAAACATATGTCAAACTATCGCCTCGCCTACTTTTATTTATATTTATAAATAACGTAGGTGAAACAAACTGTTCTCCTATTGGCTATAAATACCGTGCTGTATATATTTTGACCTCGCATGAGAGGGGGGCTGTTTCTCATGAAATGTCACTAATTTTGAAAGCATTAAAACCCTTCAATATTTTATTGGCTTGTTTACATTGTATTACAATAAGCATTTTTTTTTAATGACAATACATTCGTTTGCTTTGATGCCAGTTCCCATAGGTTTCTTTACAGTTGGACTCAAATAAAGAAAATTACATTGGTTGTTCTTGCATTTAAGCAACAGATAAGATGGTGCATCGGAAAACGCATTATGTCGATAACAATGTTAATTTTGTAATATTCAAATATTGTCTCTAATAATTACTTTTCAGCAAGAAATTCTGAATTTTTAAATTGATGCTTTTTGTTCAAAAACGGGGTGAAAATAGAGAAACAAAAAATATTCTAATTATATTTCATAGTATATTTTTCTTCATACAAAAACGTAACATAATAATACAAATATGGCTTTATTAGTATTATAAATCTTCATTCTAACAGTTTTAAGACTCTTAGAACATGTCTAAGAATCCAATTAAGAATGAAGTACAAGTAAAATGCAAATCTTCATTTTACTGTTCTCTACTTTAAATATTCCACAGACTTTTGCGTTTGCACATTTTTGCTGCACATTAAGACTATAAAATTTTAATGCACACTTTTATACGTTATCATTAGCCATTTAATCATTAGCATCTCTTCAATTAAATACGTTTTAATTAACTATACGCTCTTAACCGTCATTTAATTTTATTTAACCGAGTTGTAATTACCCATTACTTGCCAACTTATGCAAATTGTTCGATTGTTGTGTGAGAGAAAAACAATTGTTGCTTTAACGAAGTCTATTCTCTAAAAATATTACACCGAGTCATAGCTTCAATATTTTCTTTTTTCTGTTTCATTTGAAAAAGTATAAATATATATCGTCCTGAATTTTTACTCTTCAATGAAGATTTTAATAGATTCTTATTTTATTACAAAAAAAATCTGTTGTGGCCAGCACAAGACCTCTCGCCATTTCCATAATACGCTATACTCGTATAAGTATTGAATTGCACGTCCCTTTCAAACCGTCATTTTATAACAAAAAAAATACAGAACTTTACCCAAATATTGTTTTTTATTGTATTTAACATGTCTTCTGCACACATATAATTCTAATTATATCTATTTTTCACTGTATGAGGAAGTTTCTAAATGTCAGAGATTCTTCCAATTCATTAACCAGATTGGCGGTATTTCTGATGGATATATGCATTTTACCTATAATTTCAAATGTTTAATTAATAAAACAATAAGAAAGATTAAATATACTTCCCAGAAAAAGCTGTCAAAATGTCACTAAAACTGTTCATTTTTGATACTGACATGTGTCGTTTAGAAACTATGTTATAAACATTGGAATTTGTCAACTGGTTTTCTTAGTGCCTTGGCCTCTGTGATTAAATTACTCTATATATTATAGTGTCTTTATCTCTAAATCTATACAAGATATAATAAATATTTTAAGTGTATTAGATAGACAATTTTATGTTCTTCAATATTTAATAACAAAAATTTCCAAAAAATTATATTTAGAAGAATATTTCTCCGAAACTACTACTTCCGGTTGTTCAATTGTTACCAAAACCTTTTCAGCTCTTCCCAGGAATGTCAGATTGAGGAATCCATAGTTAAACAATTCTTAAGTCTTATGGTTTTTGAGGAATCGTGTCTACAACATCCAGTCATACACACATACACACATACACACATACACACATACACACATCCACACACACACACACACATCATTTTAAAAATGTTATAATCTGATTCTAGGGACCTTAAATCGTGCTTATTCAATGAAATCTGGATATGCGAATTTTAGCATGAATCCAATACCTCTCTTAGCGAGAGGTAAAAATAACGAAGCGGTTTTTACAAAAACCAAACACGACCATAAAAATTTAAATTTTCAGATCTTTTCATTTCAAAATTTTTCTGTACATACAGGATGTAACAGATATAAGTACATTAAATTTAACCAGTGATAGAACTCAGCAAGAGCAACAATATTTCTTAGTAACTTTTTTTGAAAAAGGAATTGATTTTTTGGAAAAATATTTCATATTTTGAGACATATAGACAAAAAAAAGTAACTGACATTAACAGAGTTCGTCACGAGCAATAATATTTCTTAGTAACATTTTTTTGAATTCTCAATATTTTTAGTATTTTTAGGCAGGTAGTGATTTTTTTTACAGAAACTTTGAAGATTTTTAACACAATATTTAGAAGGTTTACACAAGAAGTTACTAAGAAATATTGTTGCTCTCGACGAGTTCTATCACTGGTTAAATTTAATGTACTTACTTTTGTTACACCCTGTTTAATAAATGGTCTGAAATTTTATATTTCAAGTCCTGTTGTTAAAATGTGATTTGTGACAACGTACTGGTTTCATGGAACCAAACAACCTTTTAATCACAGCTTAAGATGTGTCTTCAAACGTATTGGACAAGGTGGGAAGTTTACAATCACTAACATCATGAAGTACAAGCCGAAGCATTTGCTGTAGCTGATAACTAGCATTGTAAAAAATCAGATAACCTAAAAAGTGTATTTTTGCTGTCTTAATTTGCAGTCTTAGAAAAAGTATAGTCAGTGACTCGTTCTTTAAACTCGTGATAAAGCAACGTTTACAAAACTTATTATAGAACATACTATTATGGACCCATCAGTTAATAAAAAATAATTGATTTTAGAATTCTTCGACTGAATACATAAATAATTGAGAAATCAGTCTTGAAAATTTATGAAAATGTTTTTATTACAAGTCCAATGTTTTGGCAGCCCAGAGGAAGACGAATTAGCTGCCGAAACGTCGAAATTATAATGAAAACATTTTCATAAATTTTCAAGACTGATTTCTTCATTTCTCCCAATCATAAAAAAATAATGTTAAGTATATTTTAAATTTTTTTATTTTGTTAAAAAAATCTCAAACCTCTTCCTGGATATGTTCGTAACACACTAAATCATTCTCGTACGATTGCCAAAGATTTTTGCAATACTCATCAGCAGTATTACTAAATCTTGTATGATTTCCTGCTATAAACGCCACCACTTTCAATCCTGAAATTAATCATGAGAATATTTATCCAACGTTCAATAGGTGCAAAGCTATTGCTTGGTATAAATTGTCATCTGCTAAGGGAATTTGAAATAGTGAACATATCTCCGTAGGTCGTGGAAGACCCACGCGTGCAGTTGACAATGAACACTGTATTATGCGTTAGTTGCTGCAGATAACATCGAATATTGTCACTGATTCAGCGTTTCCTTATGGCATGGCCGACACGCAACTTCATCGCAGCTAGCCTTGGAAAATTACAAGGAGATACGAAATATTCTGCACGTGTATAAGAACGAAATAATTACTAGTAAATCATTGATAGAACTAATTTGCTAGTATAAAATAAAATGTTTTAAAACTCTTGGCGGTAATTTGCTAAGAAAATATTATGAACACTTCAATACGGACGTCTATCACTTTTACCTTCCGTCACCTATGAGTGTGCGAGTTCGTGCCTGTGTACGTATAACGATTTTTCTTCTCTGGTAACTCCAGTACTACAAATATGGGTGAATTTCTTAATTGTGATGTAGATTAGATGTTAACAAATATTCGAAATCTGTCATACCACCTTTATTCTTACAAAACTGACGTTGTGGAATACACTTTTGCCTTCTTCAGGGTAAAGTAAGATTTAACAGATTCTTAAATATTATGTACAAATATCAAATAAATAAATTTTCTTTAAAAATCTGTATACCAAAGAAAAAAACCTGTATGACTAAGATTTTTTCTGCTATTCCACGTTTATATACCCACATGAAAATCTAATTAAATTTTGATTATATTGGTCAACTTGCTGTACCTCTTCACTTGAAACTCTTTTAATATAAAATGATAAAGCCATTAAATTTCTTAAACCTATGCTGCTACAAATATCGACTGTTGCCAGTTTCAAATATAATTTACATATTGACAGTATGTTCGTGAAATCATTTTTACTAGAAATTTAGAATGAATTGCAACAAATTTTCGGGATTTATGAAAGTGTTTATAGAATTAATTTGTGAATGAAGGTAGGCCTTATTGATCCCAGAAAAGAATTTTTGATAAAAATATTTTCTTTATTTCGGACGTTTCGAGCCCAAGTGGCTCATCATCAGCTATAATAAATTTTAATACATTATAATTCCATCAATCAAAAATTTCAAAAAACGGTAACATTCACCTTTAAAAAGTGATACAGTTAAATAAATTTATTAATACATTTTTGTAATAAAGTCATCGTTGTAAAATAATATAAAAATCAACATTATGAAAAAAATTTTGCACGTGGCACTACATACGTAATGTTCAATTATGAAGAACGTAATTTGTTTACAATAAACTTGGTGTAAGTTCGTCAATGTAATGAATATAAATTTTATTTAAAAAAATTTTTTTTAAATTATTTTATATAAGGTTTTGCACCTGCGCAAACGAAAAAAAGGGAGAGGCAAAAAGAAGAAGAAAAATTGAATTTATTTTTCTAAATTGTTTAAAAAATGTTTAGCATACTGTAAGTTATTTTTGTAGTTGGTATGATTATTGACAATTTTATTTTTATTTATGTTAATATGTAAAGTTTATTTTAACAATCTTTTGTTGTAATTACCAACCTTTTCTATTATTTCTACATTTTTAAAATCAAACTTGTGCCCAGTATTATGGGTGTGTTCACATAATGCACTGTGGGATGGATTCCCTCGTGAAGAGTGGTAATTATGTAGATATATACGTTTCTTTAAATATTGTGAAGTTTCTCCGATGTAAATTTGGTTACAATTTAGGCAATTGATTTTATAAATGACATTTTTATTAATTTCCTTCGGAATACTGTCTTTGGTATTAGTGAACAACATTTTTGTAGTATTGAGGTTAGAATTAGCTATTTTTACTTTATAATCTTTAAAAATTTTGTTCAAACCAGCGTTTATATGGTGATTGTAAGGAATGGAGAAATAAACGTATTTTTTTGGGGTACTTTCATTATTACCTCTGTTTTGAAACTTAAGTTTTTTAATTCTAGTTTTAATCTTTTTATCAATGAAGATCTTATCGTATCCATTGTCAAGTAATAATTTCTTCACAACTTGTAGGTTTCCCTTATGAAATCTTGGGCTAGATAATAATATTGCCCTGTCAACTTTATAGAATTAACGGAAGATAATGGCCCGTACTACGAGTGCTCTTTTATAATAAAAGCGCTTTTATATAATATAATGCAAAAGCGCGCTTCACAAAAACATATTATAAAAGTGCGCTCATAACACGGGCGTGAATGTGTTGGCCACATTAATTTTTTTATTTTATATATGACATGTATACTCATAAGATACTTTTGGAGTTCTTTTCTGGATCCCATCCTGTGTCTTGTGTGTCATAGATCACGACCTGCTGGTAGGGCGTTCACGCCGTTTGAACCGTGACCACACAGAGTAACGTGCAACGTGCAAATGCTCTATTTACGTCATTTAACACTAACACTAATGGGAACTATAGACAGCTATATATTCCATTATAGCTTTCACACTCTGTAGCCTATAATGGAAATACATAACACTATTTCTGTTTTAATATCATCTCGGTTGTCGTTCATTTCTTATTAACTTGTATCACACCAACTTATTTAGAAATCTTTCTGACACTTTCAGGAAGTAATTTTTAGCAGGGAATTATTTTGTTCTGAACATTTCATTTCCTTTTCAATGTTCTGGACATTTTTATTAGTAGACCTTGGAAGGCAGTGCAGTGACAGTCGAAAATGTTATTGTTTCAAATGTTCTTCTTTTTAGATTTATTACTAACAGTTTTATCAAGATCTAATTAACACACAAATAAATAAATATAGCATCACGGCATATTACCCATTACTGGGTGTGCCAGCATCTGCATCATATACACATGGGTAATGATGATATATATTTACCGTGTGGGCGCTTACCAGGCGTCACCTCACGGACACTCATTGCTGGTGTGGAGAGTGCACCACAAGGATCACTTTTGTGCTACTAAAAATCTGCACTGGCCGGGATCGAACCCGGGTCACCAGATTGGCAACCAGACACTATACGCGCACGACCACGCGACCCCATAATATTAACACACAAAAATAGCAATTACTTATTCTTATTAGAATAAAAGTAAATGAGAATTAGAATGGAAGTGCGCCCAAATAGCATTTCGAAGTCTTCAAATTTGGGTGACAGCTTTTGTTGATATTTACTGCGCCGTCATTATCAACCATTAGTTATTGGCCCCGTGAATTTACACGGTAAATAAAAACTTTGTTATGATTACCAAAAATGACTTCCAGCAGCATTTTTTTTTTGTCAATATAGGACCAGCAAATATATTTGTTACATTTGTTATATATAACAAAAGATATTTGTTATGGGAACAAATAAAATAAGTTACCATTAAGAAGAATAAATTTGTTATACGAACAAATAAATTAAGTTACTATTAAGAAATATAAATTTGTTATGCGAACAAATAAAATAAGTTACCATTAATAACTATGAATTTGTTTTGGAAACTAATAAATTTTGATAGATATACAAATGCATTAATGAGCTAGTAAGGTAAAAATTAAATACATGCGTATTATAAATTTTTTATTTATTTATAATTATAATCTATATACATGTAACAAATATTATATAAAAAAATAACATATGAAACAATAGTCACTTAAATTATACAGATTTATCAGTAATAGATACATACCTTCAAATTTCTCAATAAGACACTAATTGCCATTGTTTTAAAATATATTTTACAAAATCATCCATTTTTATTGACGGGCACAAGAAACAAGCACTTTTAAAACACAATTTTCGACAGGCTAAAACTTAACAGCGCAAGCAAATGCGACACGACGTAGTATAGTAAACACGAACAGTGAATTGTACTGTATACCAGGGAATACCCTGTCTACACAAAAGTTTTAGTTACCTGTACAAAGTATATTTTATAGAAAGAAGAATTTGTAATCTTTACAAAATATAATATCACAGGATACAAAAAAATAAAATTTGTCCCAGTAACAGATTAAATATTTTTAATTGTTGCAAAATGATTTTGTAATCTGAACAAAGTAACAAAATGACTGCTTAGTACCACTAATAATAATTGCTACCATGACTAATATTTTACAGCAAATAATACTTTTTATACACAACAAAAATTGTTTAGTTTTAGAAACTTAAAATACAAAGTTCTTCGTATACACGGCAAAAACATATTGTTGAAATAACAAAAAAAAAATACAGCTAACCAAATTTTGTCCGGAATATCAATGTAATTTTTTACCGTGTAACCTTGGTTAGAAGTTAAAGTTAATCCCAGAACAAGACGACTTGCAGAAGCTGCTTACTAAGAAGATGTTTAAGGCTGATGAAAAGTTAATAATGGAAAACTAAAGGGATTGATCATCCGAGGTGGATAATATTTTGCATCAACATCCTGGTGTTAAGAAGTTGACAAGCCGCTGGTTATCACATCTGTTGACTCCAGAATAAAACCAGACACGTGTTCATTGGTGCAGATTTATTATAAGAAGAAGTTTGGAGGATGAACTTCAAAACAAGTGTCTTATATCATTACGGATGACAATCTTGGATGTACAACTATAATCCCGAAACCAAACAACGATCACATGTTTAAATTTTCGAAAATGAAAAGATGTTGAATTTATAAGATTTATGGAGGGGACTCCAAAAACGGAATTTTCGTTCTTTTGAAAATTGGTTCCAACGAATGAAGACGCATATTTTAGCTGGGGATGAATAAAGTTTTTCCTTCAAAACGTGTTATACTTAGTTTTTTTTTAACTAAAAATTTTCAAAACGGCTCTCGTATTTATCGAAGTATTAATATGAAATATAGAGACTACAACAGACTTCGTTCGTTAGAGAAACCATGATTTAATAAATAATATACTGTAGTTTTATGGTGTCGTGTTCACTTTCATTACTTTACTTTGTGTTTGCCAATATATTAGTGGCGGTAAATACATTACGTCGAAATTGCTGGCCAGCCAATATGCAATATTGTCAAAGGTGTGGCGAGTGTAAACTTACTTTATTAATCTCTGACAAATTGATTTCGCATAAACTGTCTAAAATAATAACTCCTTTTTAGAGAAATCCGAGTTGTTTAAGGTTCAATAAGGAATAAAATGAAATTTAGATACAAATTTATTTAAATTTTTTTGTCAAGTCAAAATAATCAAAAACATATGATACCTACATGTATAAGAAATAATAATATATTTTTGTAAAAGACGTATAACAGATAAATAAATTATAGTGTATGAATTGAGTGAATGCCCTGATATCAAATTTGAACAACAAACAATGTCCTAAGTCCTTGAACTTATATTTACTTACAGTAAAAAATAAACAATTCAAGATATCGCAAATATCAAACACTTTTTGCTCTACTCCTTTTATAATTACTATCATAAAAACCACTTCATTTATTTTTGCTCCATGAATCATGCTCTTACACAACAAAAATCCTATTTTAGAAGTTTCCGTGGTAACCATCCTACAACTTTTGTTTGTTTCCTTCGCTGGCAAATCTGAGGTGCCGCTAGTATCATAAATATTCATTAGCTCGAACTGTTTGCTGGCATAATCAACCGGGAGCCTATGCCATATGCCATATGGCACACGCAAACTAATGGAAAAATGCCAAACGGGATGCACAAGAAACCAGAAATATAAACACTGAGGAGAAGAAGTGTTTAAGAGGAAATGGATGATTTATTTTGATAAACAGTTGATGAAGACGGTAGCTATAACGGATAGTACATAAATATTGATATGGGAGTGGTATAGTAGCAGTTGAAACCTTGGTAGTGGTATATTTACATAGTTTTGAATTAATTAGAATATGTGAAAATCATTATTTGTAAAGAATATGTTCTTTTTTACCTTCCGTCACCTTTGGGTAAGGAAGGTATTGTCTTTGGTCAAAAAATTCGGTGGTGAGTTTTTAATGAATAAGCACGTTTTAGGGTCCCTAAGAATATACCATTTTTAAAATGATGCCTGTATGTGGGAGTGTGTGTGTCCGTGTGTGTGTGTGTGTGTCAGTGTGTGTGTGTGTCCGTGTGTGACAAATTTTTCTCCGACGATAACTCCAATACTACAATTCTAAAAATTATAATTCTTTCGTATTCCTCTTCTGTACATCCATATGAAGAGTTGATTAGATTTTGGTTATAATTGATCCACCGGAAGTACCCTTATTTGAAGTTAACAGTTTTTCTTAAAAAAACGCAGTTAAATATTATTTTTTGACATTTTGTTATTATATATATTAAAGAAAATACTCTTCTCTATACAGTTTGATTATACATTTTCCTTCATGTTCAATAGATGTAAATTTAAAGCATTATAAAGAAATTAATTTTCAAAAATTAGTCAGCTTTGCTATTTATCATGGAAACAGCTGACATAATTATTCAAAAAAATTTAATTGACAGATGTCAGTTGCAAGTGCAAAACCAAATATGGAAAAAAGTATAGGATCTAAAATTGGTATGTCATAGTGTTGCTCGCAAGTGACACGCAGAGAAAGGCCAAAGAGAAGATGGAAGGACATTACTTAGTGTAGTTTATGTTATAATTTTATTGGATTTATAGAACCTTTTCAAATGAACTTTTGGTATGGAATTTGTAAAAAATAGTATGTGTTTTTACATAATATTATATAGAATCTGTTCCAAGGATCTTTTGGTATGGGATTTGTACAAAATACATGGAATTAACGGAAGGTCTTGTGCTGGCCACAACAGTTTTTTTTATTTCAATAGTACACTGCTTCAAGAAGTCAACGCACCACATATTAATATTGAAATATCATGATTATTTTAATTATTTTTTCTAACACTTAATTTTATTTTGAAAGGATCTTTTATATGATGTTTACGAACGGTATATGAGATAGTACTTGTGCTGATTTAGTACCCCGCCGTATTCCTAGTCGAGATCCAGACTTAACCGTAGATCAGCGGTTCTTCAACTATGGGTCGCGGCCCAAAAGTGGGTCGCGTGGGTTTTATTTTGAATCGGGGCAAATGCTGAAATGTTTGCAAATTATTTTGTACTTCTACATATGTGGGCTGCTAGAAAAATTCTGCAATCTGTTGTTATTTAATTAATAAAACAATAAGAAAGATCAAATGTACTTCCCAAAAAAAGCTTTCAGAATGTAACTAAAACTGTTGATTTGTGATAAACATTTGAATTTGTCCACTGGATTCCTTCGTACCGTAGCCTCTGCGATTAGATTATTCTATATATTACAGTGCCTTTATCTCTAAATCTATAAAAAATATATTAAAATATTTAAATGTATCAGATGTAGAATTTTATGTTCTTTAATAATAGTAATAACAGAAATTTTCAAAAAATAATATTTAGAAGATTTTTTTAAAGAAACTATTACTTCTGGTTGTCCAATTGTTATCGAAATATAATCAGCTCTTCCCAGGAATGTCAGATTGAGGGCACTGCAGTTAAATATTTTTTAAGTCATAGTATTTGAGAAACCGTGGTTCCAACATCCACACACCCACACACCCACACACACACATACACACACACATACACACATACACACACACAGACACACACACACACACACACACACACACACACACACACACACAACACAAATACACACGGACATCATCGTAAAAATGTTATAGTCGGATTGTAGGAACCTTAAATCGTGCCATCGTGCTTATCCACTGAAATCTAGATATGCGAATTTTAGCATGATTCCAATATCTCTCTTAACGACAGGTAATAAAATGTAACTTTAGTTTATTTTATATGCAATGCAAATTAATTTCGGTGTTTCACATTTGCCAGGCTTCCGCGACGACTCACAATTTTTTACATTCCGTTACGTTTTGGTCAGGAAGATATTCTCTTTGCTCAAAAAATTCGATGGTGAGTTGTTAGCGAATAAACACGTTTGGGGTCTTTAGAATACGATTTTACTAGTTTTACGATGATGTCTGTCTGTATGTATGTATGTGTGTGTGTGTGTGTGTGTGTGTGTGTGTGTGCGCGCGCGTGCGTCTGTGTGTGTGCGACAAAAACTTCTCCTTTGATGACTTCAATAGTACCATTCTAAATGTTATAATTCTTTCTCATTCCTCTTCTTTATATTCATATGAAGAACTGATTAAATTTGGTTATAATTGTTCAACTGGAAGTACCCTTATTTCAAGTTCTTATCAGATTTTCTTGAAAAAACGCAGTTAAATATCGTGTTATTATGAATATGACAGATTATTGTATTTTCTATTCCTCTTCGTTGATTAAATATTTTCCTTCATATTCAGTAGATGTGTAGTTGGAATTTTACTGGATTTATAATATCTTTTCAAAATAACTTTCGGTATGGGTTTTGTACAAAATACATAGAATTGACGGAAGGTAATATGCAGGCCACACCAATTTTTTTTATTTACGAGGTTATTTCAAAGTACTTCCCTCATCGTATAATTTTCTAAGCCCTGTCCTGTATTATCAATAGCGGCGAGTTCTTAACACACCCACTGCATTTTACAACATGCATATATGCACTATACCAACACTAACTAACCTATGATACCAGTCCAGGTTTGGACATAAGCTATACAGATCATACGTTATCATTTCACTCAGGAACTTGACTCCTTAACGATGTCATCAAACCGACTTTCCAACGGGCAGATCCAAGATAAAATAATTATGATCTTAACCCTTGCGTTGCAACAGAGGCAGAGGCTTCGCCTTACTATTGTTAAAAGTTCTAAGAAATAGTTTTGCATAAGTGAAGGACGATTAAGATGTAATTGCATGTTTTATGATTATTTTTACTTCTCGTTAAAAGAGGTATTGGATTGCTCAAAAACTATAATACTTAAGACTTGTTTAAATACATATTCCTTAGCCTGTTGTTAATGGGAAGAGCTGAAAACGTTTTGATAATAATAGGACAACCAGAAATAGTAGTTTCTTAAAAGAAATGTTCTAAATAATATTTTTTGAAAATTGTTGTTATTATAAATATTGAACATAAAATTCTCCATCTAATAAACTCAAAGTTTTTATTATACTCGTATTTTCTATAGATTTAGAGATAAAGAAAATATAATTTTGAATAATCTGTTGCAATAAATCGCACAGTCCGGACTACACCAAAGAAACCAGTTGTCAAATTCAAATGTTTGTAATTGACAGACAAATATCAATGTCAAACTTCAACAGTGTTACTGATTGACATTACTGAAAGCTTTTTCTGGGAAGTAAATTCAATATTTTTTTATTAAATTATTAATTAAATATTTAAAATTGTAGATAGGTATGTATATTAATAATAATAGTATCCTTAGAAATACCGCTAATCCCATCAATGAATTGGAACCATCTTGAACATTTTAGAATACTAGAACAAGATACAAGATTCCTTATAGAATGAATGTATAGATATAATTAGAATCATTTGTGTGTACAAGAAATGTTAAATTCGATACTTATGTAACAAAACGGAAAAGGCGAGAGGTATTGTGCTGACCCCAGATTTTTATATTGAGCAAAAGGTGTTAATATAAAATACACGATACACAGGGTGCTCATTTTCAACCCTCAACATTAAGATATCAGTTGTCTCTTTAGTAAGCCATTTCTGAATGTATTTGTTTTTCTCGAAAAATACCTCCCACCATAAAATTGAAGCGCTCAAACAGAATTTCTTTGACATTCTCCGAATATTAAAATATCAATCATTTCATTTGTATAACGCTTAACGCACTTGACCGATACTTATTATTACCAATAATTGATTATCACTGTTGCTGTAACAAAAGTAATGTATGTTTTAAGGTAATAAAATTGTTTTCATATCTTGCTATGTTTTATTTTGTACGTAATATTATTAATAGATATTTTAAAAATAAATGGTCGCCATTTTGCAATGGTTGAAATAACACTTTACTATTTTGGTATCGTTGTGAAGCTAATTTTTATGTACATTCTGAAAAAAATATGTAAAAATATCCCTATGTTAGATTAAAATTACACCTATTTCCGCTAAAACCGGAAGTGATACAAACTACAATGAGCCCCATTGCTTATTAACTTTTTCTGTGTCCTTCAAAATAACCGAAATATTCTTTATGCATGACTTTCGCCGACCATCCATGTGTATTTAAAAGTTGTAATTTGAATGAAACTATTTAACTCGTTTTAAAAAAATAATGCATAAAATTAATAAAATGATATAACATTTACATCCGAAATTAATAGGTTATTAAATAAAAAAAATTAAAATAAAACAAGTGCGATGGCCGGGAATCGAACCCGGATCAACTGCTTGGAAGGCAACTATGCTGACCATTACACCACCATCGCTGTATGATAAAGCATGATTTCATTACGTGACGTCGAGATTGTATGACCTTTAATTTATTTTTTATCAATATTGCAAATAAAATTGGGCTCAACCGGGATTTGAACCCGGGACCTCTCGCACCCAAAGCGAGAATCATACCCCTAGACCATTGAGCCGATATATTAATAACTCGATTAAAAGTTTATTTTAATAATTTCTAAAATTCAATATATCTATTTAATACAAATTGTAATAAATACTTTATATTATTATAAATATAATAAATTTAATAAGTTTACATCTATGAATAGTAATGATAATCATTTTAAACGCTCAAAAGTAATAAAATTATCTATTATTGACTTCGAACTTTGAAGTCTACCCACATTTATTTAACAGTTAATAAAATGTTAACTATATATTATTATCTGGATTTATATTGGTAATAATCTTATTTTAAATATCAATCTTATTTAATATCTCTGAAAATATTTTGATAAAGTTATTTCCGTAAACATAAACTGATACGACTTCGAACGAATCTCAATTTTTTCTCATTGCTCTCTTGTTATGTTATTTTCAGATTCGTATTTTTCACTTATTTGTTTTACAAAATTTGTATGTGTGTATGTGCTTATAAAAAGTCCAAGTTTTCAACTTTGGTGCACTTTCAGAAGCACTGCCATCTTGAAAAAGTGGTGCAAATAATCTTTTTACCTCTCGCTAAAGAGGTATTGGAATATAATATAATTAGAATTGTATGTGTGCAGAAGACATTTTAAATACAATAAAAAAAAAACAATATTTGGGTAAAGTTCTGTAATTTTTTTGTTACAAAACGAGGGTTCGATAGCGAATTCTATTTTTTTAAATATCTCCACACCAGTAGTTAATTATATTAGATCATAACTAGATATTATCTTTTTTAGTTAGAGCGCTTAAAGAGTTAAATGTCAAAATTTACTGAATTAAATCTTTGCAATATATATGATATATAAGATAGAGCCTTATTCTTATACCCCAGGATTGGACTACAATTCTATTGTGTGTGCTTTCGTCACTAAAAATATGATCCAAAGGGAAATAGAGAAAACTCTTCATAGCTGAAATTTGTAAAAATTTGTGTAAATTAATAAAACTAAAGTGTTTCTCTTGCATAATATTCATGAAAATCCATATTTAAATTCCAGTTTTACCATAAAAATTCTGGGGCAAGACAAGTCGTAAAAGATAGGAAATAAGATTGAGTGGATAACATGTTCTGTCTAACATAAAATAGGAATAAACTGTTAGAACAAAAACCAGCTAGTAGGACATACATACGAACAAACGGCAAAACGGAATAGATGCCGTATCTAGGCGATGGCATAGACGATATGCCGTGAATGAACCTATATCTTACGCATGCATAAAACTCTTTCGTTTCAATACAAGCACATTTCAAATCCCACGCGACGCGAACACATTATATTTGTATTTAAAAAACGGTACGCAGTATTCGTTACAATCACGTAATTACTACTAGATACTTATCTAGAATTCTTAAAAAGTTTATTTTTCATATTTGTACTAACATGTAATTCGATGGTTTATATGTAGTTACTCCAAAATTTTGTACACTATAATGAGGTATCCACAATTTGTATGCTATGGTATCCAGATTTTAGTTAATATACACATTTTAAGATTGTGTGTGTGTGTGTGTGTGTGTGTGTGTGTGTGTGTGTGTGTGTGAATCAGACATACGATTTTTCAGATTCTAAAAGACTAAAGACATGTTTAACTACGGGTTCCTCAATCTAACATTAATGGGAAGAGTTGAACAGGTTCTGGTAACAATTGTACAACCGGAAGTAGAAGCTTCATTCCCAGCTAATGTTTTAACGCGTAGTGAATAGTGAATAGTTGTTAGTGCGTAATGCATAAAAGCTTGTGCAGCGGAACAGCCAACAGAAGCATTCCCAGCTGGTTTTAAGCGTAGTGCGTTGTGCATAAATGTAATGCACAAGCGCTAAAGTTCGCAAAATCTAAGCCTTTTGCATAGGACCTTTCATCACATAACTAAGTTATGTGGTCAGGGGTAGTACATAACCGTAATTAAGATATAGAGTTATATAGTTATCCTTGTTGTTTGTCCGAAATGTCACTTGTCTAACCTATTTAAAATATTTCGTTATACATGCCATGAACTGGGTGTATTGGAAATGGATACTGAAAATCAGATAATATATGAAGCCATAGTTCAAAGAAGAAAAGCAGTTGCTTTAATAGTGTCTGCAAATATAATAAACTTATGCAAATTCGGTGGTGAGTTTTTAATGAATAAGCACCTTTCAGGGTCCCTAGAATACGAATTTACTATTTTTAAGATGATGTCTGTATGTATGTATGTATGTATGTGTGTGTGTGTGACAAATTTTTCTACGACGATAACTACAATACTATACATACTATACATTTTCCTTTTGATTTGGGATTTGTACAAAATACATCGAATTAACGGAAGGTTTTGTGTTGGCCACAACAGATTTTTTTTAATTGGGCAAGAACGAAATAAACGCATATCACATAACTGTGTGATTTGCAGGAGAAGGAGGTGTTGGTACAATTCAATTTTAATTTCACTAATTCTATGTAATTCCACTAATTCCCTATTTCCTGGAAATTCCACTAATTTCCAAATAATTCCGGTAATTCCCAAGTAATTCCAGTAATTCCCAGGTAATTCCGGTAATTTCAAGTTAATTCCGCTAATTCCCAGCTAATTCCGCTAATTCCTGAGTAATTCCGCTAATTCCCAAGTAATTCCGGTAATTCCCAGGTAATTCCGGTAATTCCCAGGTAAATCCGATAATTCCTAGGTAATTCCGGTAATTTCCAGGTAATTCCGGTAATTCCCAGGTAATTCTGCTAATTCCCAGGTAATTCCGATAATTCCTAGGTAATTCCGGTAATTCCCAGGTAATTCCGGTAATTCCCAGGTAATTCCGGTAATTCCCAGGTAATTCTGCTAATTCCTAAGTAATTCCGGTAATTCCCAGGTAATTCCGCTAATTCCAAGGTAATTCCAGTAATTCCCAAGTAATTCCGGTAATTCCCAGGTAATTCCGGTAATTCCCAAATAATTACGGTAATTCCTAGGTAATTCCGATAATTTTCAGGTAATTCTGCTAATTCCTAGGTAATTCCGCTAATTCCTGGTAATTCCCATAATTCCGTAATTCTCAGCTAATTCCGCTAATTCCCAGGTAATGCCCATAATTCTCAGGTATCGTGCTAAAAATCGCATATCGAGATTGTAGTAAATGACCACGTTTTAAGGTCCCTAGAATTCAATCCATTTTTACGATGATGTCTGAATGTGTGTGTATGGATTTGTTAATACTATCATTCTGAAACCTTGTATTTCGATTCTATTCTAATATAGAATGAAACCATTAGATTTTGTTGTAAATAGGGTAACGGGAAATGGCACTTTACTTGAAGCTCATAATGGTTTTTCTTCAAGTAATATCATTAAATGCCATTTTTTGCATTTAATGTCATTATAAAATTTAAAGATTATTGAGTTTTCTATAGATATACATTCATACTTTTTCTATATATATATTACAGATAAATTTAAAAAAAATAATTTCTTTTTTACAAATCCCAGAGCGTGTTTTAAAGATAAACACAATTTCTTTGTTACACAGTTCATATTTTAAATGTATGTAATTGAGAGATAAATGTCACTGTCAAAAATAAATCACATTAAGAATGGTGACATTTTACAAAGAAAATAGTAAATAAAGCAATACTTATACACAAAGGCATCACTGTGAAGGCTTTTTCTAAGAAAGGTATTTGGTATTTCTTATAGCAAATTAATTAAATATTTAAAATTATTTATTTATATATTATCTCCAATCCCCTCAATGAATTGTAACTTAGAACAATCTCGAACATTTAGAAGAGCCAGAAAAAAACTTGCTTATAAAATGAATTTAAAATTAAATATCTAAATAGATGTAATTAGAATTTTTTGTATGTACAAGAAATGTTAAATTATTAAATATAATACTCATATGCCGAGAGGTATTGTGCTGACTACAACAAAATTTTTTTATGTAATTCAAAGGATTATAGATAGGTGCTCGAAAATTTTGTACACTATAATGGGGATTTCCACTTTTTTAATACAGGTTTGTGGCGGTTAGTGATGAAATTAAGATTTATCTTATTGTCGCTTTATGCAGTTCATTTTCCAAGGAAATACGTAAAAGTCGAGAAACTTTATTGACATTGAACTTCCAGTATTTTACTGGCGACCGATGAAATTGCTGAATTAAGGTCATGTGTGTTTTTCTTTATTTTAATTTAAACTCGTGTGAGAACGAACTCTTACTTCTATTATTCGGCTCGTGTACAGTTCAATGTATGAAAAGAAATCCATGTACGAATGACATTCGTCCGAGTTCAAACTTTCAGTTTTATGGATGGAGTTATAGTGTTGATGTGAATGTTACTCATTGTTGCCGTTACATGAGAACCTGCTAAAATTTCAATTAAATTAATTTCTAATATATGCAAACATTGCTAAATAAACAGCAGCTTAATTTGAATAGGGAAATATATTGTACGATTACAGTACCGCACAGATATACATACATACATACATACATACATCTCCTGGTTTGTGAAAATCAATGTACATACTCAAATTGTTTCATTCATGTTATCCTTAATAAAATTTATATCATTTTATCTTATTTTTGCACTGTTTACACATCAAATACTGAGTTCACATTTGACAGATTACAGATACTGCAGTACTCAGTCAGAAAAATTTACTCTATCGGATCCAGCAATAAAACTATAAATATCATAATTATGCAAAGCGGCATATCGCTTACTGTTTGTTTTATAATATTGGATACAGAACAAGCCATTATTTGAGTCGCTCTACTCTAATCAAGACATACATCGCCTGGTAGGTACTTCTACCTGTCCTGAGTGCTCTATATAGTAAAATAGGGCAGGTAGCAGTACCAAGCGATGCATATCTTCACTCCAATAGAGCGGCGCAAATAATGTCCCGTTTTGCACCCAATATTATAAAACAAACTAAGGAGTCAAAATAATATTTATTTATTTTTTTTGTTCTTTTAATTGCTAAAATAGTTGAAAAAACTTATAATTTTAATTAATAAACGTGTATTGAGCTTATAAGTAGATAATTAATTTGTATTTAACAAAAAAAGAACTGAAATGACTTCAGAATTTTGAATATTTGTGATGGAAGAAAGTTATGTGGCAAATTGTAAAATTATTATATTAAATTTATCTATCAATTTCAGTAATCACAAATTTTGAAAAGCATAAAAATAAATAGCTTTATTATATTCGAAAAAAAGTTAACGTGCAAAGTTGCCAGGTCATTCTTCATCTGTTCTGCAACTATCGATGTAAAATGAAAACATAATGTTCAACATTAATTTTCAGATTAATTTGAACGGTAAAAATGCATTATAAACTTCACATAGTATACTACAAGTCTTCAGTTTTGTTATACTTGTTTTTTGTTCATAAAAATTGGAAAGATCAATATAAAATAAATAATAAAAGTATTTACGGAAATGTTTCTGCCGTAAGAGCTTATGTATTGCATTGAAAACGTCAACTTTATAAGCGTTTTTATAAGAAACTAGACAGTGGAATATTTTTTAATTTAGAATAGTTGCATAAAACATCATTCGTGATAATTACAAAATTTGAAACCATAAAGTTGAAAATTATTTTTTACACGAGATTCGCTCGAACCTCCTTAAAGAAACAGTAACATTTTTACTATATTTTACTCTAAAGGACATGTTTTTATTTCAACAGAGCAGCGCAAATAATGATCGTTGACAACCAATATTATAATGCAGCAGTGAGCGATATGCAGCTTTGTCATAATTACGCTATTTATAGTTTTATTGCTGGACCCGAGAGAGTCAATTTTTCTGACTATCACATTGAATACGAAATACATATATTACGTATTCAGTGACTAAAACATGAATGTACAGAAAAAACGAAATTTAGGTAAGACAACTTATAGATCACACGAGTATTGATGGTGGTAGCTCTCTAATGTATAAAATAAATAAAATACGAATATCGTTTATTTTACACACTGTTTGTAGTTTGTAAATAAAGCACCAAGTTTACATATCGGAATATAAAAAAATATGTCTATGTGTCTGCCTCATCTGATTTGCTGTCCTCCTTTGCTGGCTTTAACTTGATATCCAAAAAAAATAGCTTTTACAGTCTTGATACACAATTAACTATTTATTACATTTTTATCGCAGTTTATCCCTCTAATATGAGGGTTATGTTAGACTTATTGAGTACTTTCTTTAGTTTTCAGAGAAAAAAGAAACGAAAATTAAGGTAATATCTACCATATGTTTGACTTTTGGCTATTTTTACCTCTCGTTAAAAGAGATATTGAAATCATGCTAAAATTCGCATATCCAGATTTTAACATTTTTACGATGATCTCCGTGTGTGTGTGTGTGTGTGTGTGTGTGTGTGTGTGTTTGTGTGTGCGTGTGTGTGTTTGGTGTGTATGTGTGTGTGTGTGTGTGTGTGTGTGTGTGTGTGTGTGTGTGTGTGTGTGTGTGGATGTTGGAACCACGGTTTCTCAAATACTATAAGACTTAAAAAATATTTAACTTCAGTTTCCTCACTCTGACAATCCTGGGAAGAGATAATTAGATTTTGGTGACAATTGGACAACCGAAAGTAATAATTTCTTTAAAAAAATCTTCTAAATATTATTTTTTAAAAATTTCTGTTATTACTATTATTGAAGAACATAAAATTCTACATCTCATACATTTAAAATTTTTATTATATCTTGTATAGATTTAAAGATAAAGGCACTGTAATATATAGAATAGTCTAATCGCAGAGGCCAAGGCACTAATGTAATGTTTGATCTAATTGATGTAATATAATGTCTTGACATGCCTTGTATCTTCACTGTACGTTGTGGCAAATAAATATTATTATTATTATAAGGAAACCAATTGACAAATTCGAATGTTTATAACATAGTTTGTAAATGATAGATGTCAATGTCAAAAATCGACAGTTTTAGTGACATTCTGAAAGCTTTTTCTGGGAAGTACATTTAATCTTTCTTATTGTTTTATTAATTAAATATTTAAAATTGTAGGTAAAATGCATATATCTATAAGAAATACCGTCAATCTTGCTAATGAATTGGAGGAATCTCTGACATTTAGGAACGTCCTCATACAATGCGAAATAGATATAATTAGAATTGTATGTGTGCAGAAGACATGTTAAATACAATAAAAACAATATTTGGGTAAAGTTCTGTAATGTATTTGTTATAAAACGACGGTTCGATAGCGAAGTGCAATACAATACTTACATAACATAAAATGGAAATGGCGAGAGGTATTGTGCTGGCCACAACATATTTTTTAGACTTTGGATTTACGTGGCAGACGGTTTTCGTTTGAAGGAGAGATTGGCGCTGAAATTTATGATTATTTTGAAAGCATTGCAAAAGAAGATTGGTTGCGAGCTTTTAAGAAGTGGAAGGAAATAATGATACAGTGCATTATTATTGAAGGGAACTATGTTTTAACATATTTAAAATAAAATTCAAAATAATATGAACTATATATATCTTATTTTTCAATAATTCTAGCGCAACGCTCTTAAAAATTATATGCCTGTTAGCTAACAGTAATCGGAACGACGCCAACGTTAGTTTCGTTCATTGAACATCATAATACTGAACTAGATATCCGCAATTTTTATTAATTTCTGGTCATAATTTTGTTGCGTACTAATTTTGTCAGATGTAGGATAGCAAGCCCTCATAAAATATCTCTATTCTGACAACTTACTTATCAATGCTTTGTGTATTACCTACCCAGTTTTCCTTACCGGGAAACCGGACAAATTATGCATATATAATACCAGAGTTGTAGGTCCGCTAACGCTAACAATATGATACCGCGCCGAAGTCTGTACGCAGAATGCAGTAGTAATATAAATAGCTACTTAACTCTGCTTTGATATGCCGCGTGATCTAGAGCTGTTAGAGAAGATGTATAGCATGATTTCTGCGCCTTTGTATGAGCTTTATAATCTCAGAGTAGGAGTATGTAGATGCCAATATGTAGGAATATGTTGTACACTCTGTCTCATCGAAACCCAAAGTATCGCAATAAACAGCTTAAATATCCATCTTGTACTATCAAAAAAAACTAAGGAACAGTTTAGTACGGTGTACCGCAAATTGCCTTAGGTTTGTCACAATCATATACCTATTAACTAATATATAATAATAATAATAATAATAATATATTTATTGCGTTAGAAAGATTCATTCTGTACAATATGGGTTGACAACAAATCATAAATAAATTTATACAGTAAAATAGTAATTGATATATAATTATATATTAAATCTAATGAAAAGTGTTCGTAATTAAACATGTTATCTATGTAACTATAGTTTAAGAAAAGTAATAATACCACAAAAGTATAATAATAAGTACAAGAAAATTAACAATTATACAATATATATTGGTAAATTCCAATTAAGTTATAATGGCATAATAAAAATAGATAATAATAAATAACATAATGAAATAACATAATGGGATTATGGTTATATTATAAATTGGTAAATTCCAATTAAGTTATAATAACATAATAAAAATAAATAACATAATGTTATAACATAATGAGATTAGGTTATATTATAAATTGGTAAATTCCAATTAAGTTATAATAACATATTACAAATAATTAACATAATGTTATGACATAATGAAATTAGGATTATATAATATATTGGTAAATTCCAGTTAAGTTTTAATAACGTAATAAAAATAAATAACAATGTGCAATAAACATAAGCGAATATGTGCTTTTACTATAAAGATTAATTGAAAATTGATAATTATAATGTATATTGCTTATCTAGTTTTTACATAAATGTTTATGGATTTCCTTTGATTTGAACTTTTTTTCCTTGGAACTGGTTTTGTAATTCCTTGCGTGTTTTCAGCATTTCTTTTTTGTGTAAAAGTTCTTGTGGGGTTAGGTCATTGTTGATGTAAATATTCGTGCCAATGAGTTTTTTACCATTTGACAGGATATGTTGTTTTGTTTCGAAGGATGCAAACGTGACGATTATGGGCCTGATTTTGTTAGGGTTATTGGTATTTTGCCTATTGCCAAGTCTTACGACATCCCTTAAATCCTGCGGCAAACATTTCATTTCAAATTTTTCATTTATGAATTGTAGAATCAATTCTTTTAGGTCGTTGTTATTGATTTCTTTTTCTTCCATTCCACTTATGATTACGTTATATTTCTTTAGTTTTTTATGAAGGGAATTAATAACTCTTTGTTGGTTATTTACTGTTTCTTGAAGTGTTGAGACATCGTTTTTTATGTGTTTTATGTCTTCATTATACATACTTAACTTTGTTTGTATAACTGCTAAGTCTGTATCTATTTTGTCTAACTTATCTAATTTGTCGAGTTTATTTAAGATTTCTTGTATTTGTTTATCCATAATTTGTAGATTTCTAGGTTATGTTGGATATTCGTTGGCGGCAAACAGTGCAGAGTTGCCACTACGTTGATATAAAATACCCAGTTGTTCGCGGTAAAAAAACTTATAACCTCACTCTTCTGCGAAGTTGTTTAAATATTAATTTTCTTTTTATGGAGCACAAAGTTTCTTTAGATAACACTTCTCGTAGCGGATTATTCGTAAGCGATTACTTTAAAAACACAATTTCGAACTATTAATTACTATTTCGTTTTAAAATTAGATTTATTGCAGGATAGATCTCAGATTACGTATGTTTTCTGAACACCCGTTGCCAACCCTCTATTAACTAATATATTGCGGATCCTTTGCTTTTCTTGAAGGAAACACTGTGAAATGGAAATATCATTTCTGCATAAGTCTATCTCACACAAACACCCAACCGCGAATTATGCGCATGCTTGGAAACCTTGACTACTATTGGCTAACGAGGAAATCATGATCACTTTTTGCGAATCTGTTTATTAACGACTAGCGCGAGAAATTTTAAATTTAAATTTGAGAAATTAAACAATGTACCTACTATTTATTTTATATGTAAATTCTTGAATATAAATATTAGTAGGTAATAACAAAAAACATTGACATATTCTATTGCTAAATTTGAATTAAATAATTTACTTTGTTGTACTGTAAAAATAATAGGAATACAATATGGTCAGGATTAATTTTATTTAGGTGACAATAAATTACTGTATGAAACACAAAGCAAAAGCTTTCAAAGTGCAACTACAAACAGAAATGAAATCAAACGTCAAAGTCAAACCATGTGCTCGCTGCATCACCAGGGCAGCGTTCCAAAACCAAGAATACCAAGTTTTGGCGTAGAGTATGATGTGTTGTGTTTTGGAACGAAAGAGAGTTTTGTTGAAGTTAAAAATTGAAATTAAATTAAAAATTATTTTATAAAACTAACAAAACTACTTATAATTATTACAACATTAATGTCAAGCCCGTAATAAAAGCGCTTTTATGGAGCACTCCCCTCAATATAATGTGAAAGTACGCTCCATAAAAACGCTTTTATTATAAAAGTATGCTCGTAATACACGCCAACATATTTACTTATGTTTATTTTCAACCAAAAGCATGTTTTCTTCCTCAAGAAGGCAAATTACTTTCATATGTTGAGAATCGTGAGCATCTACGTTTGAAAATATTGTGGAGTAAATTCTATATCCTCCTCGTTAGTAGAGTAAGTAGTAAACTCTGGCTGTTTTGGAACAGGTTGAGTAAACTTTGAGACTAAGGTTATTAGTTTTGAAACGACTTTGAATAATTTCGTACTCTAAGAGTAGGATTTTGGAACGCAGCCCAGCCAGCGACGCTGTCAGCGTTATCCAATAGTAGTCAAGATTTCCGAGCATGCGCATAATTGCCGGTTGGGTGTTTGTGAGAGATAGACTTATGCAGAAATGATATTTCCATTTCACAGTGTTTCCTTCACCTACTCTTATGGGAAAGATACGAGCATTAGCAATATATTAGTTAATAGGTATATGGTCACAATACCTACAGTTCCCAGGTTCGAATTAAAGGAAAAATTTAAATATCTTATGAGACAATACACTTTCCAAATCTATCTCTTACACAAAGACGCAAAGATACCTATTACAAAAGTAAGAAATTATTATTGCTGTATTACTATGATTCGAATTTAAGTAAATTTGCCTCGATTAACGTTGTCAGTTTTGTGTGAAATTATACTAACGACATATTATAATTTCGATATATTTGTAGTTAAAAACTAATGGTGAATATACAAAACGAGGAATAAGCAATTGAATATTAAACATTTATAATTTGCCAATGGTTGCAGAAAGACATAGAATAATTATTTTACGTTTTCTTTATAAATTAATTCATAATAATTACGACTGTTCTTATTTACTTTCCAAATTTAATTTTCGAGTCCCACGCTTCAATAGCAAGCAAAATGATTTATTTTATGTACCAACCCCAAACACAAACAGCATTCGTAAGTCTCCAATTTCTATAATGTGTATTTTTTACAATAAAATTGGTGTAAATTGCGATATTTTCAATTGTTCGTTGAAAGACCCGTATCGTACAATAGACACAAAATTGCAATATGCACGAGCGCCTCTAACGGCAAAGCATAGAAATCAAGGTTGCTATGGTTACCCCGTCCAGACCTGTCATCAGCCGTAGACTCTACACTCTAGCCATCGTTTTAGTTGAATAATCGAATGATCTTCAATATTATCAAACAAAAAAGTTGCCCCAGACACATTTTCTGGTTTTAAACTCATTTTTATTAAACACAACGTACAAATCACAATAAAGAATGACACAATGACAGATAGGAACAGGGAACGGGACGCAAGACAACGAGGGGAGGTTTGTTTGGATGCATGATCTTCTATCTCTCTCTTGCAGTGACGTCAATTTTGTCTCTATTGAAAGTGAAAATGTTAGCCCTTAAAATTTGTACTATATATTTTAATGTGTTTTTTTTATTTATATATGTATTTTTCATGTTTCTTTATGGTTGGGATGTATCCTGTTATAAGTAAGTAAAGGATTATTATCATTATTATTATATTATTATTATTATTATTATTATTATTATTATTATTATTATTATTATTATATTTAGGAAACTGGTAAGGCAAATTAGCAACTAACCCGGATTAAAATTTCCCCTACTATTTCATATTTACCCCATATAAAATACATTATAAGAAAAACTTAGTTTTGATACAACTTCTCTACTACTAAAGTTCACATTATTTTTTTAAACAGTGCGGGTTCAAATAAAAGTGACGTAGATTTGCAAGGATAATGTTAATAAATTGGACCTTTCTGTGAAAAAATTCAATGTTTGAAACTGAATCAAAAGACGGTACGACTGAAGTGGGACATCAAAATGAAGTCGATGAAATTAATTTGAATAAAATTTATTTACTCGAACATGCGCAGCAGATTGTGTTAAATATTTATAATAAGAGCATAGTGTCATAATATTTTTGTTATGAGAATCCAACTATGTGTATAGCAGTGACAGCATTCACACCTTATTTATGAGGGGTAGAAATTTGGGTTTCTTTGTCAACTTAAGTCAAAGGCGTTCCAAAGGTTTATGGGCGATACATTGGGTTTCGACGAGACAGAGTATACTTAGTCTTACATTTCCTTATAGATGGTAGCTTCAGTTTCTGACAATAATATTGGACGGTGATCTCTTTTAATTCTAATAGTTCTAAAAAGTTTAGCATCTAAGGAGTTAAATATTATCTTTATTTCCAGTATTAGTGTATATTAATGGAGGGTTGTTCTAATGTAGAACTTACCAAGTAGGGAGTGATTCTTTGTCTTCAAATTTTATTTTCAAAAAATCTTTTATAATCGACCAAGAAGTGTAATATTACATTATTATAATGCACCCATTTCTGGGTGTGCCAATCTGCTTTGTATATAGATATCAGTAATCATGATAACATATTTGTACCGAGCGGGCGTTGATTAGACGTCACCTTACAGTACCGAATTTAAACGAGCAAAATAATGAAATTGATGGCTCATCCACCATATAGTTCCGTACTAGCACCCAACGATTTCTTTTTATTTCCAGTTCAAATTTAATTGTCGAATACGCTCCAATGTAAAATGTATGATTTTTTTCAAAGGATGAGGCCCAAGAACTACAAAATACCGAAGGAAAAATATATATAATTTTATTGTGTCACATTTGGTTGCACATAACTGAAATTAGTTAATAGTTGGATTGGATCGTTACATATTACAGCAATAATTTGTTAACAGGTTATTGAAAATTGCTTTCTTACTCAGTTCTACAGAACCGCAAGAAATGGTAATAGGACCCATGTTTATGTGGCATTTTTCATTCTAAATGACCTCCCAATAAACTATTAAAGTTTGTTGCGCTCGTTATAAATCATCTTGTAAATCACCCACTCCCAATAAACAAAATATTAAAATTTTTGTCCATAAATATCTTTGAACAAATATTAATGACTCTCACATTTTATTGATAATCACCATTAGTAAAAATCCCGGAACTAACTAAGTTCATATTTATATCCCACCCACTTGATCATATATATCACACAATAAATAACATAGCATAAATACAATCGACAAAATCGCGCGCGAATAGTACTTTGTCAAGTTCCCAGAAAAGTGACGTCACTACGTTGGCGTATTGGACAAAGACCGCCTTGACGCAAGACGTTAGATCATAATGTTTACATGTAATTAATACGAAAATATGATTCACATTATGTAAGACAATAATAATGACAGATTGAATTTTTGAAGGACCTATAATAGATTAATAATTAAGAGAAATATAAATCTGGGCCAACCCATTACAGGGAAGGTAAAGGACAGTTATTTGTCATTAAAATGGCTGAGTAATAAATCATCATCTTTCGTTGAATAGGTCTCAACGGAAATGTTGTATCTAAACTAATCTGTCCTGCGCCTCCCTCTTCAGCCTCTCGTAACTCTGTCCGTCCTTAATTTCACTTAACATGCCAAATTTTCTTCGTCCTTTTCCATCACCCATGTAATTTCCCTCCAATTATAATTTTCTGTATATCATTCCCTCCTTAAAATATGTCCAATCCAGTTAGCTTTCTAATTTCTTTCAAAGTTCTTCTTTCTTCTCCTCTTCTTTCTCAAAATCTCCTCGTTCCTGATGCTATGCTTCCATCTTCCATCTAATCTTCTCCAATAGTCGCCACAACCACATCTCAATACTTTCTAAGTATTTTTTCTCCTTCTTCTGATCTTCTTCAAGGTCCACTTGTCGCAGCCGCAGCCATACAGTACAATACTCCATATAAGATATTTTGCAAATCTATCTGAGCTGTTGATAAATCTTGTATTTTACTGTATGCTGCCTTTCCCTGTGCAAATCTTTTTTTAATATCTTCCATTTCAATTTAAAACTTCCCAGGTATTTGAAGGAACTTACTTGCTCTATTTTCTCTCCATTCAATCATATCTGTACGGGCCCTTTTTTTTTCGCTAAACTCACATTTTTGGTTTTTTAAAACTTCAAATAAATAAATTTTGAATTCAATAAAAATGCTACTAACTTATGCATTAATCTGATATTTTACAAACTGTTCTTTCGCATTTGTTCAGACGTAATAATCATAAAAAATATAAACTATACATATAAAAACAATTCCATTTACTTATTTTACAAAACCTATGCCTTTATTTCTCCATTACAGTTTTATATCTTACAAAAAATATATTGCATTCTTTATAGAGGCTGGCCTATAGTCAATCTTACATCCTATCTCGCATGCATTTTGCGTCTTGTAAGAACTACTCTCGTTTTTACAGCATCGTAAACTTTCTAAGACAAAGCGAGATGCGTGCTCGTAGGCGGCTACGACTGTGTCAATGTCGGCAATTGTTTCACAATGGCGGATTGCGATGCGGTTTGTAGTAAAAAGAGATATTTTTATCAGAAATTAACGCTCTTTTGGAAATTAATTGTATTAAATTGTATTTTGCGTACTATTTGAAAATTTATATTGATATTAAGGTATATTATTTTAAGCGGGAAAAATAACTCATTTCTGAAATTTTCTTTCTAAAACTTGAATAAGGAATTTATGGCATATTATCCATATAAATGTCGGTTTTGTCGCGATTGTTTGAAAAAACGAGTGTTTGGGGAGTTTTATAAAACGAGTCACATACGAGTACTATACTTTTTCTACGACTATAAATTCAGACGGTAGAAATACAGAATACATTTTTTATGTTACTTATGTATTCAAAATAAATATGGACTGGAGATTTCTACACTGTTGCCAATCCCATTGGTCATGTTGAAAATATAAGTTATGAAGAAGCGGCACACCAAAGGGCAAGGAACAGGGTGGGGAGACTTTAAGCCGTACTTAATAGGCCCATAAATCATAACAAAAAATAATAAAATGTACACTTTATCCTTAAAGTACTACTCAATAAATAACGATTAAGATAAAAAAAACATTTTTTTTAATAATTAGTTTGCGAGATATTTGAATTTATTTTCAGGCCAAAGATGACGTCACACTATTGGTATCTTTCTCGCGCAGCCTACTACAGAAACTGGTGTGAGAAAAATAGCTACAGGTTTCTTTAAAAATCAAATGCAGCTACACAAAAAATAATTATGACTTTATGAAACCACGAATTGCTTCAAAATTAAATGAAATTTCATTTAAAAATATTTCAAAAAAATTAGTGTAACTTTTAATATTTGCTAGCTTCACGCCGTGTCCAATACAATCAAAGCCACAGCTTGTCAAGTTGTGATTAAAATTTTTAGCATTATGGAAACTAGTACGTTAAGTAAAACTAAAACTAATAAAATTACTCCTTAACCATATTAAAATTAATTTTTAATAAGAACTAAATACGTATTTCGAGAACTATCATCATCAGTAGTATCAAATTGGGAAACGTTAAACAGAGTAGCCAAGATTACTCCACATTTCCACCATTCCACAGGTCCTAACAAATCTGTAAAGCAAGGGAGAAAAAGAACTAGGATTATATAGGGACGGGAGTCACAGATGAGTAATTATAAACTATGATTAATTCAAATCGTCCAATGAAAATGTGCCATTAAAGATTTTAAATCGTCCAATAACACTGAAATCCGTAAGTTACCTTTTTTAATGTTATTACAAATTAAAATTTACGTTTATATTAAATCGAATAGTTTGGAGTTTGGCATGGGACATAGGACAGAGATCTGCGTTCAACAAATTATTTTTAAATTTATTTATAATAATTAAACTCTCGTATGAAACCAAATATCTATCATTATATTTAATAAATATATATAGTTGGTTTCCAAATAATATTTTATTTTATTTTATATTTTACTAGTGTAATTTGAGAATTGTTAATATTATAGTTAATGAACATGTGAGCATGAGCTAGATTTTTGGATTACCGCTTTATAGATGATTTTGAACATTTGATAGACATGTTCTGTAAACGGGGTGTCAATTTTTACCTCTCGCTAAGAGAGGTATTAGATTCATGCTAAAATTCGCATATCCAGATTTTATTGAATAAGCATGATTTAAGGTCCCTAGAATCCGATTATAACATTTTTAAAATGATGTCTGTGTGTGTGTGTGGATGTGTGTATGTGTGTGTGTGTGTGTGTGTATGGCTGGATGTTGGACGGACGATTCCTCAAAAACTATAAGACATAAGACCTGTTTAACTATGAATTCCTCAATCTGATATTCCTGGGAAGAGCTGAAAAGGTTTTGGTAACAATTGAACAACCGGAAGTAGTAGTTTTTAAAAGAAATTCTTCCAAATATTAAATTTTGAAAATTTTTGATATTACTAATTTTGAAGAACAAAATTCTACACCTGATACATTTAAATTTTTTATTATATCTTCTATAAATTTAGAGATAAAGACGCTATAATATATAGAATATCGGCATATAACAAGTCGAGTAGGCGAAACTACACTAAGGAAACCAGTTGACAAATTCAAATGTTTATAACATAATTTGTAAATGACAGATTTCAGTGTCAAAAATAAACAGTTTTAGTGACATTTTGATAGCTTTTTCTGGGAAGTACATTTAATCTTTCTTATTGTTTTATTAATTAAATATTTGAAATTATAGGTAATATGCATGTATCCATCAGAAATACCGCCAATCTGGTTAATGAATTGCAAGAATCTGTGACATTTAGAAACTTCCTCATACAATGAAAAATAGATATAATTAGAATTATATGTGTGCAGAAGACATGTTAAAAACAATAAAAGACAATATTTGGGTAAGGTTCTCTAATATTTTGTTATAAAACGACGGTTCGATAGCAAACTACAACACAATACTTATATAGCCTAATATGGAAATGGCGAGAGGTCTTGTGCTGGCCACAACAGATTTTTCTTTTAGTTTTTCCGATGTATACTTTATTACAATGATTACAAAATTTTAATTTTTTATTGTTTGCACACATTTTACAAATAAATTTAGTATAAATTACCATCTACACTTTCGCTTATTATAATTTTCTCTTAATCTATTACTGCCTACTTAATAAATTCCAGGTAGAATTTTAAAATTACAATTTTCTATTTTTATGCTTACATGTAATTGTCGGCTCCACCTATGCTAATTCCGGGTTGTCGGCTTCAATTAGCGGTAATAGAGTGTAACGACCTGACTCCGGGAACTCCGGTTAAATCCGGGGAGAGGCCAAGCCCATGTTTCCATTGTCCCCAGTTAACAGGTCGAGCTAATTAAAGTAAGTGGATGAGTTTACGAGTTGAAAATATGTGTAGTTTTTTAAATTTTTTATAATTTAAAATAGAGATAAGGCAAGAATTACTAAATGAAAATATTATTATGTAGAATTAGTTCAGGGGACCGATTGTAAGAGATATTTTGGTGACTGTGTCTGTCAATGACATCATACATGTTTACCCTTTAGTAACCTAAAAAGTTGCCCCTTTAAATTCGTAGCAATGGTAGAAAACTCTGACATCACAACTTAACTGTCTCCAACGGTATTATATAAATAAATATATCATCACGGCATATTACCCATTGTTGGGTGTGTCAATCTACTTCGTACACAGATTTAAGTAAAGGTGATCTATAAACTATAAATACATATATAATATAAATCCATAAACTGTAGATCTATTGAGAAGGCTCATAACCTGTATCAGTAAACTATAAGTAATGTATTCGTGAAACAGGAATAGTATTACCATAATCTGAAGGTAACACGTAACAGTTACAAACTTAAAGAATGCATAAAGTAGGCTAGAGAACGCCTGATGTATATGTTATGTACTTACAGTGTAGTTACGTAAGTTACAGTGAAATTTAATTTCTGTGTGTTGTTTTCCATTTGGATATACATGAATTTTTAGTAACCTATAGTTTACAATTTAATTATTTACTGTTATATATCTTGTGTAATAAAATAATTACCTAAACAAGATATTGAAAAAGGGTAAAATAAAACTTTCAAAATTAACAAAATTAAGAGCATGGTTCTTAAAGCTTACATTTTTAATGCCACTGGCCAACACAAAATTGTTAATAAAATTATTTATTTGTTATTCAACATCAATTACGTAATTCTAAAATGTAGCCTAAAGACTGCGAATTTTGAAAAAAAGAATGAGAGAACAGCACATCAAAGTTTACACCCCTTTTTTAAAACCCTGTATATGATGAGTAATAAAAGATTTATAAACGGTCCATATTATGCCAGTTATAGTCCTTAATACGTGGGGCAAGAAAGATACTCTTATGCAGGCAGAAATATACCATAGATATCTCTAATAATGATGACATATTTGTACCGTGTGGGCGTTTACCAGGCGTCACTCACGGGCACTCATTGCTGGCGTGGAAAGCGCAGGTTTAATAAATAAATTATTTATATTACCATTTTGTTACCAATAAATAAAAGTCAATGATTTGTATGTGTATATCAATTTACAAAATGTACATATGTATATGCTGAATTAATTATGCCTTTAAAGTTTGAACAATTGAATACACACTTTAACATTTGTTAATTAAATAGTTTATATGCCCATATGTTACCCTTCATATTAATACATTCTGTCATCACATTTGTAACATATATTGTTCAAAAACTTATAAAATACCAAAATAAATAAATAATTATTTCTCCTACCTCATAAATTTGTCTTGAAGCAAACCGAACTCTTTGCAAAATCCGCTTTACCCTCAAATCCAAAGTTTCCGAGCACAAAACACAAAACATGTTGCACTACACCTGTAATATGTGTTCTACACATGACATTTACACACAACAATGCACTCCAGTTCGAAGAATTGATTGAATGTTTGACAATGAAGGACAAGATACCGGTAAAGACTGCCCGAGAATAATAATTTACACACACCTACATTGTGACGACATGAAACTAAAGTAAACCAGTCGAAACCATTTGTTAAACGACAGATATAAATAATATAATCTACGGATTTCAATATTTGATTTTTGATTTATATTTAATTTCGAAATATGAAGACTGAATTAGACAAACAACATTATTGAAATATTTATTAAAAACTATATTATTTGTTTTTAAAATAAATAAATAAATAAATAAGAAATATATTCGTATTTTAAACTTTTGTACTAACTTCCTCAATTTTTTTAGAATATCTATTTAAAATATTACCTTTATATGCATTTAAAATTTGTTTGTACTCGTATACCGAGTGTCTACTTTTTTGTGGCCCATAGGAAAAATAATGGTAAAATTTTAATATGGCTGTGAATTCTGCGCTATTAATTTTAGAACACATAAGTGCAAGTTTTCAAAATTAAAAACTGCATCTTACAAGTCCAAAATTATTGTTTACATGCGTTTCGTTTGCTTAGGAGACGCAAAGCAAAAGTAATAATTTTTAGCACAAAATGTTAAACATAATACGTACCTATTGCTTGAGTTTGGTAAATGACATCAGTCATAAAGTTTTAATATTTATTGATTTCATTAAATTCTTTATTTAATTTTTTTCTAATATAATAAGTCAGAAAGACGATAAAAATATTTGTATTTTCCATTGTATGTAATTTTCGTATTAAAATATTACTTAAATTTTTAAATGTTATTTTCATAAATTGCTAATGAATAAAAATACATCACAGGTTAATTTGAAATACTTGTAACATAATTGATAATTTTTCATTATTCAGTAACGAGTCTGTATACAATAGCTCGTCAGTTGTTCTATAGTTTGGACTGAAAATAATATGCATTGCTTACTACTTAGATTTTTATATGTACAATGTTTTACAAAGTGTCCAAAATTACAAGAAAATTAAATTAAAATTATGTCCTCTACATAGACGATTGAATACAAATCAAAACTCTGACGTCACCAAGTGGTTGGGAGTGTTTTCAACAGTGGGAAACTTTTACTGTTAATGGCTAGAGTTCTAATGTAAAAGAATTAAAAAGAAAAACAGGGGGTATTTTTTACATTTCCTTTCAGTTAAAAAAAATTACCTTATTAAGGTTAGAAAGACCTATTCCTGGGATCGCTCTAGTTTATGGCTAAATATTTTAAGAACAAATTTAAATTATATACAAATAATTTATTGTTTATAATTATACATGTTGAATTAATTTAATTTACATTTAACTTTACAGTTACAATTATAATTAAATTTTGTTACATACAGAAACAAACTGCATTTCAATAATTACAATAAATAAAACATATTTACACCTTATTTTATTTTGGGATAATGGACGAAGATGATTAAATGAATTCAATATTTCATAAGACTGAAAGAACAAACTATTACAAAAATACATTCATTCATACGCACAAAACCACAAACAAAATTTGTTTATATGTCACTGTTTTTTATTTCTCATCATCCACTGAGGCATCATGTTTTTAATCTCATCTTTCAACTGTCGATAAACCATAATAATAAGAATAGGAATTGCTAAACGTGCATCTTTAAACAGATACAACCAACAAGCTACAAAAAACATTGCCAGATCAGTAAGATAATCTAAAGATGATCTAACTTTGACATCTGCTTCTATCTGCAATTGTTCTTGTTCTGGCGTCCAAGGTCGTGGACTTGGTGTCCTAGCTATAGAATCCAGTTTTTCCTGTAGTATTGTTGGACTTATTGTTCTATTTTTACTTATCTCTCTCCTTTTTGTTCTAGTTGCACTAGTATCTCTTTTGCTAGTTCTACCTGTTCTAGTTGCACTCACATCTCTAGAAATTGTTCTAGGTACACTAGTTTCTCTTCCTGCTCTAAGTGTAGTAGTATCTTTTTGGGTTCTAGTTACACTTGGTGTTCTAGTCGCGCTGGTTTCTCGTCTAGTTTTGCTGGTGTTTCTGGTTCTAGTTGCACTGGTATCGCGTGTTCTAGTTCTGGATGAAGAACGGGAGCGGACTGTTTTTTGTTTTTCTAGTTTTTGTTCTATTTTTTGGTCTAGTTTTTGTTCTAGTTTTGGATCTAGTTTGATGTCTGGTTCTGGCATTAAACGCCTAGGAGGACAAGGGGAGGGGTTTCTTCTAGTAGCTCGACTAGATTCATATCTAGAAAGTAGGGAAGATGTTCTAACTGGTGACGGTTCTTTCTGAGGTTCTAGTTGCTTAATTTCTTCTTGGGATCGTTCTAAACTATCTTCGCTTTCTGCAGCAGCTTTCAACGATTCTCTATTGAGGTACAAATTATGTGCTGGTTTTTTAGGTCCACCATATTCTCTTACTATGTCCATATAATATTCAGCAACGACTTTATATTCTTCTTCAGAGCTTTGCCTTCTAAGTCTCTTTTCTTTAGCAGCTTCTGCAGCTTTCATCATTTGAGATTCTTGTATATTTCTCATTTGTACTGGAGCGGGTGACGGTTCTTTAGCAAATGTTCTAGAAGGACTTGGCGATGGAGATCTAGAACGGTCCAAACTAGAAACGCTACTAGATGGTATTGGTGATGATGGGCGTTCTTCTCTGTTCAAAAATTTACGTTCTGGTTTTTCTGGAGATTTCTTCTCTTTGCGTTTAAGAATTGGTTTCGGAATTACGTTTGGATCTGGCATTGGTAATGGTTTGGATAAAATTTCGAAAGGTTCTTCATATTTGGTTGTATTAGTTATCATTCTTCGTGGATGATATGTTTCTTCTTCTTCTTGTGGTTTTAACAGCGGCGGAATTAAATCAAAATTAAGACGTTCATCTTCGGATTCAGATTCTGAATAGATGCTTTCTTCCAGACTGGATTGTCTATTGGTTTCATGTTTTGTTAAATTGTTTGTTTCGTGATTGTTCGGTCGTATTTCTTCTTCCTTTTCTTCCGATATTGATCGTTCTCTGCTCCTTTCTTTCACTCTCTCTGAAAACTTATTTCTAATGTCGTATAAGTCTGATGTTTCGGTATTATTTCGTAAGCTATGTCGTCTTTTCGCCCAAGAAACTTGTTGGGCCAAACTTCCAGCTCCAGCAGATAATCTTCTCTTGAAAGAAGATTTACGTTCAAGACCAACTATTTCTTCATTATCTTTGGAATTGATTAAGATCTTCGGTATGCTTTGTCGTCTGTCGTCAAGTACTGGAATTTTTGGTCTATCTTTTTCAAAACTGGACCTTCTAGAAACATTGGCCATTCTTGATTCTTCTGCTTCTTTTGCGAACCTCGCGAAAGCTCTTTCGACGAGGATTTCTGTAGAACTTACAGATGTTTTCAAGGGCATAAATAATGCGGATTCAGCTCCTAGCTCAGGAGCAGATAAACTTAACGGTGGTGGAATTAATGTATCTTCGAACATATAGTAATCGCGGGTTCCTACGTCCTGATCTGAAATAGAAAATATTTTAAATGCTTTATTGGTATTGTTTGAGAAAATATTTGAATGGTTCTATGGCGTCAATATCCATTTCACAATAGACTTGAACTGTATCCAAATATTTTTGGCACAGTGTTTACCTGCATTTTAAGTAAGTTTATTTTATTGAGCATGTCTAATTATAAAACAACCTGTGCTTTAATTACTAACAATTTATAAGGAGTTTCAAAAATAAGCGAACGGGCTGTTATGGTTCAGCGATTTCTCTAAACATTTCAAGCCGCTACTTTCTCATACATACACACATAGGTACGAGGGCTGTTCTAAAAGTTTTTAATAGTAGGCCATGGCAATGACAATTGAAAAATATAATTTTTTCAAATGGTCTTCTTTTGAGATTTAGTGGTGGCTTTATGATACTGCCCCGTCACTATCAACCGTTACTTGGACGATGCTTGTTAAAAATGATTCCAGAACAGGGCGAATTGCAGAAACTTGTTTTCTAAAAAATGTCAAGGCTGCTAAAAATTTAATACAGGAAAACTGAAATATTACACATCGGGAGATTCAGAAGGGACTGCATATTGGATCCTCCGCGGTAGATAATATTTTGCAACAACAACTTGATATTAAGCTGACAAGTCGGTGGATATCGTATTCGCAAACTCCAGATTTATAATAGAGACGTTTGACGGATGGGCTTCAAAACAGGTGTTGTATATCATTACGGGTGACGAATATTGGATGTGCCTCCTAAACCAAACAACAATCAATTGTTTGTATCTTTAAAAATGAGAAGTTGCTGAATTTGCAAAGGTGATTGAGAATATTCCTAAAACGGAATTTTCGTTATGTTTTAAAAAGTGGTTCCAAGGCAAAGAGTAAATACTCTGAAAAACCATAAAGTATTTCTTCAAAAACTTTTATAGTTTTTTTTTTAACTAAATATTCAGAACAGTCCACGTAAATAAGCTCACAAAATATCTGTCAGTAACTACTTTTTTTTAAATTTATTATACGATATGTGAGGGTGAGACAATTTTATTCGAAAATTTTCGTAAGTATATACTTTTATCGCTGCGTTGATGAGAATGAAATTATGAACGGACATACAAAAGTCCATACTTACCCGGGATTCGAACCCAGAATCCTTGGGTCGAGAGTTGGTTATGTTGCCCACTACACCACCGAGGTCGGTCTAATCGGTAATAATTAACGAAGTTCAACTTACCATCGACTAAGACCAGCATAAATTCAGAACTTCCATGAGCCAAATCATTAGCATATGGCAATGATCCTCTTCTTGATGTATCATCATCCCCAAGTGAATACCTAGAAGGACTCGGCGATCTTCTCGGATTTGGACTTGGCGATTTACTCCTCGGAGCATCTCTTTGACTAGGATTTAGAGTTGTATTCCCTACCAGACTTTCCACTAAACTCGGCGACCTATTTCTGGGACTTGGCGATTTTTCTCTAGTTGTATCCAACATTGGACTTGACAGTCTTCTATGGACTATACTTGGACTTAGTCGGTCAAGATGGTCGCCTTTTAAGGAATCTATTACTGATGGTTCTTTTAGTTCTTTTGTTTCTTTTGTTTCATATGCTTCTTTTGATTCTTTCCGTTCTTTCGATTCTTTGTGTTCTGCGATTGGACTTTTTTCTTGGGGAGGACTGGGACTTGGAGATGGACTTGCAGACTTCTTCTGAGGGAGAATGTTCGAGAAAAAAGTGTTAATGATACTTGGGGAGCGTTCTCTAGGTATGGTAGGACCATTTTCAGGTAGGAGCTGGTTTGTTCTAGTAGGAGATTTTTCCCTAGCAATTGGTACTTGTTTGTTTAGTAACAATTTATTGACCAAACTTGGACTTCGATCCCTCATTAATTCTTTTGGTGGGAGAAGACTTGATGACATATCCTTGACTGGTTCTTTTGCCGGAATCAAAGTTGGAGACTTTGCCCTTGTAATAATAGGACTTGGAGTTCTATTTTCTGCAGGTAACGTTAAAGATTTTTGTTCTACATGATGCGGTTTTTTGTATTTGTCATCTGGAGGGCTTCCATACGAAAGTTCTCTAGTTAAAGAAGATCTATCAAACAAGTATTTTCTTCTAACAAGTGGTGAACTTTCTGGACTACGTTGAGGGCTTTTAATTTTGCCCCTTTTGGGTGGGGTAGGTACCATTCCAGCTGGTATCAAAGTACTTTGAGTTTGTTCTCTTTGTTGTGGACGAGTAGATGAAGTAGACCTTCTTTTAGGTGGTACTGGCGATATTGCTCTTTCGTTTTCAATATCGCGAGGTTGACTTCTACTTCGAGGAGGAGGGTGTAATAATCCACGTTTTGGATCAGGTATAAATATCACATCTGTTTCTTCTGAAGGGTCACTGACTCCGTACGGACTTTCAGCTTTAACTCTGAATTTGTATTCACTGCCTTCAATTAGCTCGCTTAAAGTGGTTGTGAGTTGACGACAAGTAGATGCTTTCAGCCAAACATTCCAACCTAAACGGTAGTATTCTACGATGTAGTTACCTATTTTACAACCACCATCATCTTCTGGTTCGTCCCAAGAAAGCGTAACAGTTTTCCCTAAACTCATGATGACTTTTAGATCTTTTGGTGGTCGTGGTTTGTCAGTAACTGTTACTAAAAACGATGTAAAATCTTCTCCTAATTTGTTGACAGCTTTTATTTGGTATTCGCCTCTGTCTGAACGTTTGGCTGCTCCTATTTTTAAAATAGAAGATTTGTCAGTATCTGTAATTTCGAATCTGTCATTGCTTTGTATAGTTTCGCCATTGTGTGACCAAAATATCAAAGGTTGTGGTCGCCCAGCTAAAGAAACTTTCAAACGAATTACTTCATCTAATTCAAACAATAAACCATCTTCATAATTCCGTGGCAACCTAATAACTGGTGGCGCTTCAACTTTTACTATGGATTTTGTTGAAACATGGCCTGCTTTGTTAGTTGCTGTGCATTTTATTTCTCCTTCGTCAGTTAGAGACACTTGGTGGATGGTGAGGACACTTTTGTCGTTTTCTGTGATGATTCTTGTGCGCCGACTGCTGAATATTTCGAAGCCGTCCTTGAACCAGCAGATTTTTGGGGGTGGTTGGCCTATGACATGGACAACGAACTCGGCCATTTCGTTTTCTAAAGCTGTAGTGTCTGTTAATTCTTCGGTGAATTTCGGAGAGGTGATGACCGACCTCTGCAAAGTTACGGTCAGAGGTTCGGACATCTAAAAGAAATAAAATACATATAACAATTTTTTGAAATCATTTTTTAAAATCAAATTTGCTTCTATTGTTAATTGCTGATCATTTAACTTGTAATTAATTCATTAGGATATTTGATTCTTTAAAAGATTAGCTATTGAGAAAAATTTGGTCAGACAATGTTTCGTTGAAGTCTAATTTATTATGTCTAAGTTTTGGCAAAATAGCAACATGTTATTTTGCTGCTATACAATTTTATCTGACTTTTTTAACACGGACTTTATTGTCATGCAAAATTTTCAGGCTAGAATACTATTTTAAAATACAGGTATAACGAGATTCAAAATGGTAAAATAAATAAACTCATTTTGGTCATATTCTAAATTTGGTTACAATGATAATTCAAGGTATTCGTACAATCCTTACTCTAGTCAGAATTGTTTTTTCTGTAAAGCAATAAAAATAAATATCGTAATTATGACAATGCAACAAATAACTTTCACTGCTTGTTTTTATATTGAATGCTAACTTACTATCATTCGTGTCGCTTTGTTGAAATGAAGACAGGCATTGAACGTATTCCTTATTTCTACTCTGTATAATAAACTATTAATGGCCGTTTGCACCACCAAAATTTAAGCCTTAACTTTAACGTTAAGTTGAACTTAAAATATAAGTCGTTTGCGCAAAGAATATTTGAGATGAGATTAGGTAAGCCGAGATATTCTAAGGAATATCTGTAACTTCTAAAGCTTCACACTTATTTTGACACATAGGTAAAATATGAAAATTAATTGTTAAAGAATATAAACATGAATTAATAAAAAAGAATTATATTATATAGGTCAATATATATTTATAATCTTATGATTAAAGCAATGGTTTTCTGCAAGTAAAATATAATTTATAACTGTAAATAATATACAGTAGGTATTTATTATTTTAGCGATGTTTGAAAAAGGAAATATGAATGTAAATTACACATCTGGGAATTGTATATTTATATAAATATCATCTGAAAATCATATTAAATATATTATAAGTTTTGGATAAATCAGTATAAAAAATTATTTAAGAATTTGTATGTACGTATATAAAACGATTTGTGTAACAATAACAGAAATACTCGAGGAAACAGAGCAAACAGTAATAATTTTGTTTAACATATCATGTGTGGTTGCTTTGATAATCGAAATCGTATAAAAAAGTTAGTGACGATTTATAGGCTGTCTAGTTTAAGCCGCCAACTACTGAGGGCTTAAATTTAAGCCTGGCAATTTGACCGTAATGCAAAAAAATTTAAGTCAAACTTATAATTTGAGAATACTTAAAGCTTAAGTCATGATTGTGCAAACGGGCATAACATACCTAGGATAGGATTGTTACTGTTATGAATATCACAACTGCCGCAGATGTCGGTTTGAAATACGAGCTCGTAGAGCTAGGATGATAATAATAATAATCATTTATTTCCAAAAAAGTTGTACAATACAACGTATGGAATGACAAAGAACAAAATTAGAATTGCTACATATAAATATAATATAATATAATGTACCTAACCAAAATATCATTTATAAATAAATTTTAAATTTCAATTTCTTATATTGAAATATACATAATTATAAACTAAACTAATAAAATGTAATGTAAGGAAATATTATCCAATACAAAACCTGTCGTTTTTACAATCCATAAAATAATCTTCACAGTTATAATATTCTTTGTGAACAAGAATTTTTTTATTAGAGAAAGAGACTGTTTAACATTCATTTTTTTAAGTTGTTGGGTAATGCATTATAAAATAATATTCCAGAATAAAAGTGGCCGTTTTCATAAGCACTGGTATTGTGATGAGGAATCTCCATTAGTTTATTTGCAAAACGGGTATTATAGTTAATAGAAGAGACCAACTTATAACAATGAATATTAAGCATTGTAAATTTAAGCAGTTCGTATATATCGTCGGATTTCTGGTAAAAAGACTTAACCGCCATTTGACTAGTTTTGAGATAAACAGGAAAAACTTGTTTTTATTTACAATATTGATTTATTTAACAAGATATTGTGTTATATCGATGAGATTAATATTTTATACATTTTTCAACATACTTTCGCAACATTTTGAAGCATATATCATGAAATATTTAATAAAAATTTTTTTTTTTTGTTCAATATAGCTTAATACCTAAATTTTTAATATTTATATAGTTGTGAACACCAGATTAATAAATAATATCAAAATAAATTAACTTTTGTGGAACACAACTCGTTAACATCTCCCATTTCATTAACACAGAATGGCGTTTAAGACATTCGTATAAAATTTCTGTGCGCATCAAATAGCGTCAGATGGCGTTTACGAAACTTTAGAATGAATTACCTTCTAACATAAATTTTTTGGCGCTCAGATATTGTGTTTAGATCATGCGTCGTGAAGAGACGTATCCGTTTATGTGCATAACTCATTTTATCATTTTTTGGCGGTTAAGTCTTTTTACCAGAAATCCGACGATATAGCAACTGTAAATAGTGAGCAAGTTTAATAGTTACATAAGACACGTAATGCTTGTTATGATTCATAACACCCGTGGTTTGTTCTGTTCAATAGTTTATCGTTTTCAGAAAATGAAAATATTATTAATATATATTATTTTTTTTTTATTTTCTCATTAATGCTACATTCAGAATGTTATGGTAAACAGAACAACTATTTTGACATATATCAATATAGCAAATATTAAAATTATGTGCTTTATTCCTCCTTTTTATTTGTATTTCCATATGTATTGTACTCATCCAAGACAAGTTTTTAATTTTTTGACGATTTTCTCTCTGTGATATGTTGTTTTTAACTATTTATTTATTTATTCATATTTATTTATTTATTTTTTTAATTGTCCGTGTTGTATGTTCTGTTATACACATGTGGTTTCCTTTTTTCGACTAGACCATTCTAGCCCTGAAGAAGACTATTGTATAGTCGAAACGTCGGCGTGAATAAATTTTATTAATTGAATGCAAGTCCGAAGAATTCTTACTTTCCTGTATCTACCTTTATTCCTCATTTTTATTATTATTATTATTATTATTATTATTATTATTTTAGAATAAAGTAAACCGTGTTAAGAACGATAGACTAACGTTATCTGTGTGTATTAATGAAAAGCATTATACTCTTATTTTATTATATTTTCATTTTGTTGATATGTTGATATGTCAGTACGGTAATAATATTACCGTAGACACACAGTTATTACTTCAGGACCAGCCTACTTTTGCATATGTAAACAAAGGCTTGAAACCGGTAAAATAATCTTACTGATCCTTTAACATAATTTTAACATTGAAGAAGGAATTTCAGCCTTGGGAATCCATTGAATAATTTTTTTTTTTGCATTAAAATGTCATATATTGTTGGACGTTTCGGTGCTAAAAATTTTGCTCCATGTTCAGTTACGTATTGACTGTTGGATGTTGTGACCAAATTGTTCTTTTATTTGGTGAAAGAATCCTTGTGACATGTTGCATCTTCGTGGGAGCCGGAGAGAATTTCCTGTCACAAGGATTCTTTCACCAAATAAAAGAACAATTATTTGTCCACAACATCCAACAGTCAATACGTAGCTGAAACTGGAGCAAATTTTTTAGCTTCGAAACTTCCAATAATAAATGATATTTTAATGTAAAAATAAATTATTTAATGGATTCCCAAGGTCAAAATTCCTTTTTCAATTTTACATGTTCAGGATCCAAATTTTAACCTCGTTTTAATAACTTTACATAAAAGCTATTTTTGTTCGAAATTTCTTATGGGAAAGAAAACTTCAGTTCGAAAAATTATTCAACTTCTGTCATTACCCTTGTACCAATAATAATTACTAACGTACAATTTGAACAAAAATTAAAATCTTATACAGTAAATTACGTAATAAAATCCTCACCTCTCCGGGATCAGACATCCCCACAGCATTTTGAGCAGTGACCCTAAACTGGTACCTCCATCCAGGTTCCAGGCCACTGAGAGTGAGTTCTGTTTGAGGAACAAGAAGAGGTGTCGCTCGCACCCAATGTGGAGAACCAGTTCGACGATGTTCCACCAGGTATCCAACGATTGGAGTGCCTCCATCGTGGCGAGGTTTGTCCCATTTAATGGTCACTACATCGGGGGTTGCTTCTAGGGGCGAGACGAGTTCGGGTTTACCCGGAGGGCCAGGGCGTTCTGAAAGGAAAACATAATATTTTAATTTATCTGCATTTATGTAAATAGATTTTAAAAATCTGATGTGATGATACCTTCGGCTATTTAATTTTTATTAATTTAAATAGATAAGTACATATAGTGCGGGACACTAATCTTGACCTGACGGGTAAGGGAAAGAAATGCTACTTTGTGGTTCTACTCATTTGTGTACGCTTTTGAACCGAGTATAAACAAGAACTGACACGAATACCAATTGCACAGATTAACTGCCAATATGAGATAGGCTGCATAGCTTTAAACTTATTTGGGAAACTGCTATATGTAATATTAGGTATGCGGAAAGTAAATTATTTGTATTTCATGTGGATTTAAACCGAGCGCATATATTAGACAGTGATTTGTGCTTATTTTCCAAAGTTCATTTTTCGTGTCCCGGGCCCGGACTATACTTACTAATGCTACAAACTATATTAAGTTCCTTTGCATGTAACAATTGCTTTATTTACTATTTTCTTTTTAAAATATCACCATTATTAATTTGAAATGATTAATTTTTTGATAGTGTAATTTACCTGTCCATTCAATACATTTGAAAAATGAACTGTGTAACAAAGAACCCTTTAAATCTTAGGTTCTGAGATTTATAGAAAAGATTATTTTTTAAATTTATCTGTAAAATATATAGAAAAAGTATTAATGTATACCAGTAGATAATTCAATAATCTTTAATTTTTATAATGACATAAAATGCAAAAAAATGACATTTAATAGAATTTTTTCAAGTAAAGTGCCATTTCTGGTTATCCGATTTACACCAAAATCTAATGGTTTCTTTGCACATTAGAAAAGGGTCGAAATACAAGGTTTCTGAATTTCCTGAATAATAGTATTTGAGTTAGAGCGTAGAGAAAATCCATACACATACAAACACACACACACACACACACACACACACACACACACACACACACACACACACACATACACACACACATAATCAGACATCAACGTAAAAATGTTGATGTATTCTAGAGACCTTAAAACGTGTTCATTTACTAAAATCTCGATAACCGATTTTTAGCACGATCCCTATTCCTCCCTTACCAAGGGTAGCGGGAGGTAAAAAGTATCACTACCATATTAAAATTTTGGAAGATATTTTAAAATGTAGTTTATATATGAACTGCCAAATCATTTTTGACCTTCAGTTATAAACACAAAAAGAAATAAATCATAGATGAATTATTTTTTAATCTAATTCAGAAATAGAGTTTGGTACTTGAATTATAACATATGTTTTGTGTTCTTTACAAGCATATGTCTGCAATAACAAATTTACGAACTGAGTATTTCTACCATTTTATAGGTGATGAGTCATCGAATCCTGTATGAAATTAGAAATATGATCATCCAAATACATCAGAATTCGAAAGACTAACACATAAATTAAGGGCCTGTTTTTCAATATCTGGTTAAAATTTTAACTAAGAGTTAAATGAACTGTCAAATGACAAATTTATCATTGCTATCAACAAAACTATGCAATATTGTTTACTTAACTAGAAGTTGAAATTTTAACCAGAGATTGCACAACCGATCCTAAATGTCATTTTTTATTGTGAGCATCAACCACTTCGACACAAATTTTAAACCACGTTCGGAGTACTGGATGAAATTAAAATTTTGAGGGAAAGCGTTGACAAAAATAATTTGAAAATTATCGATAATTTACTTCGTCTGAAACTTAAATATGCTGCCTTCCCAATTGGCGAGAGGTTGCCATGCTCAGATTTCCGAAAACTTTTGATATGTTGTTCAACGCATTTTTCTGGACAGGATTTCGTAAAAAAGCTTTTGTTGCAATTTCTTTGAGGTTTTTTCCCTTAGCTAAAATTTTATAAATTTTAGAACATCTTTTAAAAAGAATATTGTAAAGGATTTTTTGTCATACATGAAAAGACCTAAACTAATTTAAAAATTCTATTTGCCAATTTTTACCTCTCCCTAAGAGATTGGATTCACGCTAAAAATCGCATAATCAGATTTTAGTGAATAAGCACGTTTTAAGGTCTCTAGAACGATGATTTCTTTGTGTGGTGTGTATGTGTGTGTGTTTGTGTTTGTGTGCGTGTGTGTGTGTGTGTGTGTGTGTGTGTGTGTGTGTGTGTGTGTGTGTGTGTGTGTAGACGTATGGATGTTGGAAGGACGATAGACGTATGGATGTTGGAAGGACGATTCCTCCAAAACTATAATACTTAAGACCTCTTTAACTATGTATTCCTCAATCTGACATTAATGGGAAGAGCTGAAAAGCTTTTAATAACAATAATTGGACAACCGCAAGTAGTAGTTTCTTAAGAAAATATTCTAAATATTTTTTGAAATTTTTTCTTATTACAAATATTGAAGAACATAAAATTCTCCATCTAATATACTTAGAAAAATTATTATATCATCTATAGATTTAAAGATGTAGAAAATATAATATGTAGAGTAATCTGTTGAAATAAATCGCACAATCTAGCCTACACCAAGGAAAACAGTTGTCAAATTCAAATGTTTGTAATTGACAAATAAATGTCAGTGTCAAAAATCAACAGCTTTACTGACATTACTGAAAGCTTTTTGTGGGAAGTACATTTAATATTTCTTATTGAATTATTAATTAAATATTTAAAATTATAGCTACATTATATTAGTAGTAATAGTATATATATATATATATATATATATATATATATATATATATATATATACTACTATACTGCCAATCCCTTCAATGAATTGGAACAATCTTGAACATTCTAGAAGAGTAGGAAAAGATTCCTTATAGAATAAAAGAATAGATATAATTAGAATTATTTGTGTATCAAAGTAATTTTATATTCAATACTTTCGTATCAAAACGGAAATGGTAGTAGGTATTGTGCTAGTCACAACAGATTTTTAATTTTAGGATACAAATACCCTTAGTTTGAAATGTTTACAATCTATAATTTTTAATTTGTATTTTTTTATGACGTTTAATCCTTAGTACTTGTTGAAATAATTTGATTTTTCATACATGAAAACCTTCATTATTCATGTGTCTAATGTTATTATTGCTATTGTTTTTATTTTGTTGTACTATATCCATTTAACTTTATTATGTCTTAATAATAAATGTCAAGAACAAATTTATTACTTTCACAAAACTTTAAAATAACTATATTACTTCCGCATGTGTTTCTATAACTTTTAAGAAAATAAATTAAATAGTAGGTAGGTATTTAATTCAACAATCGTGTAATTCGTCCGAATGAGTTCTAACCATTAGACGCAAGTGATAGTGGAATACTATACTTTATATTCGACGTATCAAAAACAAATTATGAATTCATAAATTTTGACGTTTCAAAATAAATATGACATAACATAAATAATAATAGTCACACTGTACAACTTATAGTTTGCAGTTAGTACATAAATCAAAGATTATTTATCTTCCTTGTTGAGATGGAAAGTTTGTCTCTATATTGATTTGAAGTAAGACGTATTGGCTTCCAAGAAAAAATAATTGGCACCAGTTTCATTGGGCAAGGCAAGAAACATTTGATCAAAGTGTACCTGAGTTATCTTCATATAAAATTAAGCTATAGCAACGACATATTTCTCTAATAATCATTCTCGATGTTTTAATTTCACTGCTTAAGCAAAAAGCGAGATTCAAAAATAAAAATAAATTTACACATATGATGTCACCGAACATTCACACAGACATACAAAAAAATTACAAGGTAGCCACAGAACGTAGAAAAGAATGTTAAGATGAATCAAATGGTTTATTTAAATCTAATGCGATTAAATTTATGTGAATGTAAGATAATAATTAATATTTATAGAATTCATTACTGTTGTTATTATAATGTCAAAATTTGAATTATAAATTAAACTAATATTACGACATAAGTTCCCAAAGATTATTTAATATATGTTTTATTAGTTGAAAGTGAAAATTTCTTAAAGTAAATTATTAAGTATAGCAGATAGTTATTTACTCATTTCTAAGTATGTAACTACTTTTTAAACAAATTTGTTCCAAAATGGTGTTCTGAACTATCATGAGGAGTAAAAGGACTTGTTCGATTCTTGTAGTAAACCCCGCAAATGTATAATAATTCTGTCCAACAAAATTAAAAAAGTATTAATTTCCATTGTCTAAAAAATTATGTAAAGATATTACATACCTACAAAAACCATAAAGAATAAAATAAATATAAAAATAAATGAAAATATGTATGCAATTTTAAACATTCATGTTAAGTGTGCTTGTAATACAACTGTTTGTTCAGGTTTGTCCTAATAAATTTCTCCGATTTGAGAGTAAGATTTTTATAAATGAAATCAGAATCTTGAATTGTCTCTAATCGCTTACGATTATCTAGTCGCTGAGTGTGAGTTTTTTTTTATGTATTCAAAATTGTAACATTCTTATTCTTCTTGTGGCGAAATGGCTGGTTGAATATTTGAATTTATTCCAAAAATTTTGGTTGACATTTAACATTTTAAAAACGCTAGCGAAATAAAACTGTTTATAAAACAACAACTTTAATGGTCTGTATCCAAAGAAATCAACATGACATTAAAAGGCAAAATTGAATAAAAGTATAAAATAATTTTTCTTAGGCTTCCCACCTCGTAAATAAAAACGTAGCCGCAAATATTGGAATTACTCTTTAATATTAAAATATTTATATTTTATTACTAAAACAGAAATCCCAAAAAACGAAAATATTTTAAGCTCTACTGCACAAAACCTTGTTTATTACAACAACAAAACTCTATTGACATTGGATTTGGAATACTAAATATTATATCATTCGTGAATTAAAGTTATGAAAATATTTGAAGTTAATTTTGCTATGTATCACAATATTAAATTTCAAGTTATAATTTTTAATAATATTATGGGAAGCAGTTGCGTAGCATAACAAAATATTTTAGTTTCTGTGTAACAGAATGTTTGGAGAATTGAATGAATAGCTATGCCGAACATCTGCTAATGTTAATTTTTATGTTACGAGTATTTTGTTATTGTTGTAGTTACATATTAATTTTAGAAGAAAATAATATTTTGAAAAAAATCGTTCTTTAACATAAGGATGAAATTAAATATTGAAACTTAACATTTTGAAAACAACGTTTTCAAAACAGAGCGTGTAGCACCATTGTTTTACTGTAAATTACTACTGTAATTCTTTTAGACATTTTATTTAGTAAAACGTAACATCCTTACAATTTAATTTGTTTAATTTTTCACTTTTTCTTTAAATTGTTTGTAAAACGAAGTATTATTTCATTTTACAATAAAAAATAATATATTTTATAAAACATGTCTTGCTTTGTGTCATTAGAATGACAAAATGTCCGTAATAATAATAAAAAATAGCGATAATTTATCTTAGTTACTATTTGTATCATAAATTAACTAAACTGATATGGGCCGGGGCTCGTATTTCAAAATGCCGTGGGGCAAGAGATGTTTTGTACACACAATAATAATCCATAGTGACGGCATTATGAAATTCTGAATTTTATTTATGGGCATGTTCTGTACATAGCTATAAGTCTTACAGATCTGTATATCTGTAAAAATTTGACAAAAACAAATCTTTTTTTTTATTAATATAAAATTATACATACGAGGCTTTGCGATTTTCTTCATTATTTACAGATTCACAGATGTGTAAGACATGCCCGGTTGCAGAAAAGTTTATCAATTTGTGATTACTATCAGTTTCCTTGTTCTTGACATTTAAATCGTTGTTGCCAAACAATTGCGTTACATTTCTTTCTTTTGATAAGCTGTTAACTAATCAAATAACCGGGTATTACAGTTTTGTCAGAATACGGCCATTAGAGTTTTCGTAAAATATAAAAATTTGATGTCGCCAGCACATTACCTTCCGTCAATTCTATGTACTTTCTACAAATCCTATACCAAAACTTCCTTAGAATAGATTCTATGTATCCAGTAAAATTGTAACGCGAACATATTATTTTCTACAAATTCCATACCGAAAGTTCCTTGGAAAAGATTCTATAAATCCAATAAAATTATAGCATGAACATACACTATGTAAATTGCACTTGACACTGACATACGTCAATTAGAATTATTTGAATATATCAGCTGTTTCCACGATTATAGCAAAAGCTGGATGATTTATGAATGTTAAAGTCTTTATAATTCTCTAACTCTTTATCTATTGAATATGAAGAAAAATGTATAATGAAACAGTATAGACAATAGATATTCTTTCATATTGATAATCACATAAAATGTCAAAAAATGATATGTAACTGCGTCTTTTCAAGAAAACCTGTTATGAACTTGTTAACTAATTGTAACCAAAATCGAATTAGCTCTTCATATGGATGTAAAGCAGAGGAATACGAAAGAATTATAATTTTTAGAATTGTAGTATTGGAGTTATCGTCGGAGAAATTTTTATCACACATATACAACACACACACACACACACACACACACACACACACACACACATATATATATATATATATACATCATCGTAAAACTAGTAAAATCGTGTTCTATGGAACCTAAAACGTGCTTATTCATTAAAAATTCACCACCGAATTTTTTGACCAAAGACATCTTCCTTACCTAAAGGTGACGGAAGGTAAAAAATGCGATAGATTTTAGTTTCATATTGCGTGTTATCTACATAATTCAGAAAAAGTTTTTTATAAAGTTAATAATTCCAACAAAATAAAAAAAAATTAGCAATGTATTCCTATATAACAGATTTGAAGTAGGCACCCGGTGTGTTTAGTTTTAGACATGACGACACAGTTATTTAACAAAACACTTTCAAATATTAGTTACAACAAACAACAACTACTAATCACTTTTATTATTATTAAAATGGGTCACCTCCCTCAACACGTGAATATATGTCACCCACAATCTTCAATCCATTCATTCTATTTATATCCCAGAAGGCATCTTACATCACTTTTTTCCTATCGTACAACACTAACAGTAACACCATCAACATACCTGCAGCTTTCCAGCGCACTTGTTTCTTCTGTCGGGCCTTGATTTGCCCTTTGGCCTGGGAGTTACCCATGTCAGCTTCGGTCAGCCATGGAGCTCTGGGAGACGCTGTCGACGCTGGCCGTCGACGTTCACGGACGCCAACGACGCTACGGCCAACGAGCTGACGGATATAGCTCACGGGTGTACCAACACAAAACGTGAGGAGACTGGGATAATAAAATGGTGAGGAATGTTTAGATGACACTTGTGAAAAAAATATTTGAGGATGAATAAAAAGTCTAAGGGTGTGATGTGTAAAATGGAATGGTTGGTTTATTTTTGTTTGTATGAATTTGCTATTTTTAGATTTGTTACAGATGTGATGCTGTATTACGAAGCCGGTAAAATGATGAGCAACTTTTTCGACGTGCTTGATTTTCTGGTCGCATAAGACGAAGGTTTGAATACCAATTGAAGAGCACTGAGCAAGCAACCAGCGCTACGAATGACGATGGGTACCCGGGTACTCGGAACCTACCCGATAATAATGTACCCGGGTATAAAATTTCTTACCCGATTACCCGAAATATACCCGCTGCCCGTTAATTACCCAATACCCTTTAATTACCCGAACAGTTTTCAGCTGCCGGAAAGATTGTATCTAAAACTTTTTATTATCATACCATAGGTAATTAATATAATTTATGTTAAGTTTTTTTTATAGAGATACAATATATTATTTATTTGTATTACTTTTTACCTCTCACTAAGAGAGGTAGGTATTGGAATCATGCTAAAAATCACATATCCAGATTTTAATGAATAAGCACGTTTCAAGGTCACTAGAATCCGATTTTAACATTTTTAGAATGATGTCTGTGTGTGTGTGTGTGTGTGTGTGTGGATGTGTGTATATATGTGTGTGTATGGCTGGATGTTGGACGGACGATTCCTCAAAAACTATAAGACATAAGAACTGTTTAACTATGAATTCCTCAATCTGACATTCCTGGGAAGAGCTGAAAAGGTTTTGGTAACAATTGAACAACCGGAAGTAGTAGTTTTTAAAAGAAATTCTTCAAAATATTAATTTTTGAAAATTTTTGATATTACTAATTTTGAAGAACAAAATTCTACACCTGATACATTTAAATTTTTTATTATATCTTCTATAAATTTAGAGATAAAGACGCTATAATATATAGAATACCGGGATATAACAAGTCGAGTAGGCGAAACTACACTAAGGAAACCAGTTGACAAATTCAAATGTTTATAACATAATTTGTAAATGACAGATTTCACTGTCAAAAATCAACAGTTTTAGTGACATTTTGATAGCTTTTTCTGGGAAGTACATTTAATCTTTCTTATTGTTTTATTAATTAAATATTTGAAATTATAGGTAATATGCATATATCCATCAGAAATACCGCCAATCTGGTTAATGAATTGGAAGAATCTGTGACATTTAGAAACTTCCTCATGAAAAATAGATATAATTAGAATTATATGTGTGCAGAAGACATGTTAAATACAATAAAAAACATTATTTGGGTAAAGTTCTGTAATATTTTGTTATAAAACGACGGTTCGATAGCAAAGTGCAATACAATACTTATATAGCCTAATATGGAAATGGCGAGAGGTCTTGTGCTGGCCACAACAGATTTTTATTTAATAAATATATGTAAACAATGATTTTGAATTTTATTAAAAAGTAAACTGCTAATATAAGGGTAACTGGTAATTAACAAATTAACGGAATGTGTATATGTACTTAAAGGATAACGGGTAATTGAAGGGTATCGGGTAATTAACGGGTAAAGGGTACTATCCGGGTAGTTGTTTCGGGTACTCGGGTACCAAAATTATCAGAATTCGTCATTCCTAAACCAGCCTATTCTTTTTTTTTTAATGAGATAATCAAAAAACAACTTTCTTGCTTCCTAAGGGCTGGTTTAATTTAATTTATAAATTTATATTTGGAATTTTTTATTTCAAATTTACAATTTTCTCTGGTTTATTTTTGATTTTGAAATTCTGGATCTGACCAACCAGTATCTATTACGTGACTTGTCATTGCTTGTTATTTGACGTTTCACCAATTCAGATTTCTGCTTACAATTTTATTTTCATAGCCATAAATTTGTTAGACGCTAATGAACAAGATGATTTTTTTAATAATGTTGGGAAGGTTTTTTTTACTATTGTTGATTTGTATAATAAAGAAACGAAACAAACACAAACTTAGTAAACGTAGATGGTCTGTTAGGCCGTGGTTAGGCCTATGAACACATTAATTTGTTAACGGGCAGTATCATAGTTTGTTTCTAAAAGTGAAATAACAAGATCATGAACAATTTTTCGAATATACTCGTATGAGTGTGCATGTATCTATTTCCTTGCTATCCCTTGTTGCATTGCATTTTTTTTTTTCATTATTTGCAGATCAAGGCTTAATTTTAAGCAAAATGGTGTACTTCTCTTTCAATTTTTATACCGTAGAAATTAATTGTTTATTCTCGGTCATGGAAAAACATAATGTCATATATTTGATATTATATAAATATAAAAAATATTTATTTATTTACATATAATGCTTAAAATACAATTTCATATATTTAGTTTCCTCATTTTTCTATTAATCAAGTCAACAAACTTCATCTTTTTCTTTTTGTCTATCATTATTTACCTTTCATCTTAGTGAATGAAGGCTCGTTCCTATGTCGAAGTTTACTACGGTTTTATATGACAATCACTGTAGTGACAGAAACCAGCGGTAGTAGGTAGTTCTACTGTTGAGAATCGACGAGGTGGTCAACGCAGGCCGTCGACCTAAGTCAACTCAGAAGAGAAGAGCAACGTGTTGCTGTCAGCTCCAAATTGGAGGTGCGAAAATCGAATCACTTTTTGTAAATTAGATTCATAAAAACGAGAAGCAGTAGATGGGGAATATTAATTTCAGTATGGAAGATCTTGGATAATGCAGTTGATATTGGTGATGTTTGGGGATGAAAGTGTTTTTACTCTTGTTTTTGCAAATTTGTTCTTCATCTTAAATATATATCTATACGCGGAAGGCAAAGAAAAATTAAGATTAATAAATATGGCAACCATGCCAAAGTTCCTGGCAGCTTTTTTTTCTCAGAAAGTGGTTTACATGTTAACCACCCTTTGAAAAAAATTTTGTGTTAAATAAAATTGAATGGACTGTATCTAAATAGTTTAAATGTTTGGAATAGGGCACCTGCACCTACGTCACAATTTAGTTTTTCCTAAATTTATACATGCTATTTTAAAATGTAATTAGCCATAATTAAAGATAAGTGTATTAATTATTTACTAGTAAAACAAAGCAGTCGTATTTATAAATATATTTTTAAAAATATTAAATTGAAATAAGTAGCTTGTAGCATCAGGTAGTATTACATTCATTTGAGTTTGTATAAGTTTTTTTTATGTGTATTGTTAAATGAAAACATGAATATTGAAATTAAAATAAATTGAATTAGATTTTTTTAATTTATAAAGAAAATTAAATTTGAAATATATATATATATATATATATATATATATATATATCTTCGAGTTCATTTTTCTTATTGTCATATTATGTATTTTTATTGTATATAAATGAGCTTATTGAGTTTGTACGACAAAAATTTATCTTCGGAAGCCAAAGTACGTTAAATCGATAAATTTAAGTGGATACATAATGTGGATCCTTATACATTGACATTTTTTTGACGAGGATTATAAATGCCTTTTAAAAATCAATATGAAATCAATAATTGATTACCTAACTAATTTTTAAACCTTTGTGAGAAACAGACACAAATATATATATTTTTTCTGTTACTAAAAAAAACTTGATTCAAAATTTGTAATTCTGTCATTCAAAAAATGTTTTTTATACGTATTATTAAAGAAAATTACATATATTTAAACATTCATACAATATGTTTCTATCCGATTGTGTTTAAATTATTTTATATGCAATAAAAGTATACACAAAAAAATAGGTTTGGGTTAGTTTTAATTTAAAACCTAGAACTCATTAAATAATAAGAATGTCCTGACTTATTTTTTACGAAAAACACTCCTCATATATTCACTTTTACACACTCTAATCAGTTTTTCCCAAATAAAACAATAAGTGCCGTAAAAACGCAATAAAAGCTTACGGCACGATATTTCTCCGTAAGACACAATGCAAACTGAAGGTTTGGTTGTCCAAGATCAGCTGGTGGCCGCCATGTTGAAACGTCACGTGCAGGTGCCCTATACTACAATATGAAGTCGTTATAAAAGTTATACCGGGCTACTAACTTTGTCTTGCAAAGCCAGGAACACAGGAACGATTAACAGGAAGCCAGGAATACCGGACACCGGAACATTGGAGCAAAAACTCAGGAATATAGAAATACGGGAGCAGTAGCTCAGGAACACTGCAGTCGGTGTTCAGGAATACAGGAGTACTGGAGCGAGAGATCGGTCTCAATGTAGACCAGTGCTTCGATGAGGAGAGGAAGACTATTCTGATTGCTTCAATATTTCAACAACAAAATAAGCATAATGCTTGCACAAAATTCACTAATTGCAGAGCACTAGCACGACGTTCCAAACTTCACTGATTGCAGAGAATACAAAGGATTTCCATTGTGTTCTGCGCTAAGTATTCCATGCAAAATAAATGATACGAAAATATTGGCCAAAGATCCAAATTATAAATTAGAATTTAGTACAATACCTTGAACTTTGTTATGAACCATTCAAATATGCAACAGTACTAACATTTTTTATTTAAAGTGAAATATTCGACATTGGAGCAAAACACATTTGAACGGCACTACAGTTTGGTTCAATATTTATTACATTCTTTTTTTACCTTCCGTCACCTTTAGGTAGGGAAGGTATTGTCTTTGGTCAAAAAATTCGGTGGTGAGTTTTTAATGAATAAGCACGTTTTAAGATCCCTAGAATACGATTTTAATAATTTTACATTGATGTCTGTATGTGTGTGTGTCCGTGTGTGTGTATGTGTGACAAATATTTCTCCGACGATAACTCCAAAACTACAATTCTAAAAATTATGATTCTTTCGTATTCCTCTTCTTTACAATCATATGAAGAGCTGATTAGATTTTGGTTATAATTGGTCACCCGGAAGTACCCTTATTTGAAATCCTTAACAGTTTTTCTGGAAGAAACGCAGTTAAATATCAATTTTCGACATTTTATGATCATTAATATGAAAGAAAATCTTATTCCCTATACGATTTGATTATACATTTTCTTCATATTCAATAGATATAGAGTTATAAAGAGATTAAGAAAGGTTAACTTTCAAAAATCAGTCAGCTTTGCAAAAATTATGGAAACAGCAGATATATTCAAAAAATTCTAATTGGCAGATGTCAGTGTTAAGTGCAAAACCAAAGTGGAAAGCATAGGATCAGAAAGTAACATAAGTGACAGAGTGTCCCTCGCAAGTGACTTGCAGTTTCAATGCCGGGAGTACGAGGAAGGCCAAAGAGAATATGGAAGGACTGTGTAGCAGAATATTTGAGAGGAAGAACTGTGTGAAGAAGATGCGTTGGATAGGAATGAGGAAGTGTGAAGTGCAATTTACAGAATGTACATTCGTGTTATAATTATATTGGATTTATAGAATCTTTTCAAAGGAACTTGCAATATGGAATTTATAAAAAATATTGTGTTCGTGTTACAATTTTACAGGATATATAGAATCTTTTCCAAGTAACTTTTGGTATCGAATTTGTACAAAATACATCGAATTACATCGGAAGGTTTTGTACTGGCCACAACAGATTTTTTTACTATGGCTATCATTGTTGCAGTTATAAATGTTTTTTACACACTGCTATTTTTCCTTTTAATTCCAATTTCAATGATTGCTATATTTTTGTTACAATTTGTCCAAGTATCAGCAACCTTAATTTATCTTTTCCAAATGTTATGTACTATAATATCCAAACAGGCTGTTAAGACCTCTGACATAGTTACCACGTTGAGTAATCCAAATTTGTCTATATCTTCTTAATATGGTTTCGTGTATAATTTTACTACTGAAATTGAGAACTACGTATATAGTTTTTCTTATAAATTAATTTTAAGGTAGCCCTAAACTCCATGATATTCAATTAAAGAATAATATCAGGTAAGTTTTTCCAAACATGATAAATATAAATATTTAATAAACTTACCTGTTTTAATGCTAATTACAACAGATAACGAGTTCTCAGATAATTATTAACACTTCAATTACTGTTTTTGTAATTAGTAACTATGTGTGATTTTGCAGTTAATAAATAAATTATAAAATATATACAGTGTGTTAAAAAAAAACTAACTCAGAGATGCTATGAACAAAGAAACGTATGTCATGAAATCAAAGCTCTTCTTCTTGAATCTTATTTTTCGCAGATTTCGGTAATGAAGAAATATAATGTATCGTTGAGAGCGTTTACCAGACATCACCTCACGGGCTATCAAAGCTGACGTGGAGAGAGCACCACAGACATCACTTTTGTGCTCAAAAATTGGAAATAATTTTCATATTTCACACAAAGTTACTTTCATTATCAATAAAATTTTAAAAACTAATTAGTTATTTAAATAATAATGTAAACATTTTATATTAATTGTATATTATTACAGATACCCATAATAAAGTTAAAATCATATGTTTGTAAAACAAAATGCATTTCATCCAAGAAGAAAAGAACAAATACATAATCATGTTATTAAAATTAAAATATTACAATAATTTATTTTTTAATAATATCCTTCATAAAAATCATCACTGTCAATAAACTCTTATTGTTTGAAAACGTTTGTTACCAAAATTACTGTCCAAATATCTTTTGTCTCATTTGACTTTGGGGTTAAATGACAGATATATGGTCTCATCACCATCACCACCTACTGTTTGAGCATTCCTTTAGTGACCCAGTATAAATCATTTGGGCTCGGCGACAACCAGGACGTAGACATAGCGACCTTGTCCTGTGCTGGGTGCCGCACCGCAACTTCAAGGAATATCTTCAAACATATACGGAGGTGACACTGTTTTCAATACTACTTGAAAGATTACATAAACTCGTATAGTATGCCTAGTAAAGTTTGGGACACATCACTTATGGCTATTAAACTTTGAACAAAACTTTGACCGGTGTTTCAATTATTTAATCATCATTTATGTTTTATAATTAATACGAAAAGGTCATACTAGGCTTAATGTGAATAACTCACAGGTCGCAGAATTCATATGTTTAGAAACTAATTTTACATATGTTCGAAGTCACATGGTTTACAGACTGCTAAAAAATTGTAATAATAATAATAATAATAATAATAACACATTTTGTATTCAAGTATCTACAGTACTAAAAATATATATATCTATTCAAAATGGCCGCCTTTGGCTTTAACAGGATTTTAGAGAATCTTTTTATAAATCTCAGGGCCTATGATTTAAATATTCCTTTATTACACAGTTCATATTTCAAATGTATGTAACTGACAGATAAATGTCACTGTCAAAAACTAATCATTTCAAATTAATAATCATGACATTTTTAAAAGAAATTAGTAAATAAAGAAATAGTTATATGCAAAGGAACTTAATATAGTTTGCAGCATTAATAAATATCTAGGTATGTATTTAAAATAATAAATATTAAGTAGCGGGATGTGTTGTGTTGGCCACATCAGATTTTTACTAATGTAAACACTCGAATCAATAAATTACTTGCAATACTAAATGTATTATTATGTTCACAAATATTTACCAGCCTTAAAGATAAACCATGTGACAGTATTTATAACAGGGCTATGTATTTATTTAAATGAGGTTATGCACGACTTTTTTAAATAACTTTAATCGATAGAGTAGTGAAAAATAATAGACCCGTATTTTTTATTTTTTCTAAAATCGATCTTTAATTATGAAAAAATTGTAATTGAAAATGACATTCTTTGAAATGCGGCTGAAGACCCCCGCTTCGTCCCTTGTCAAATGACGTCAAAGAATGAGAGAAACTACCATTTTGATTTTCACACTGTTTAAACGTCAAAGTGGCATTTAAAGATAACCTGAAATTTATGAAAGTAAGCATGTCGATGAAATAAGTTTGTCAGTAAATATTGTATGTTATTAACTTACTAAAATAAAGAATGAAATAATATTCTCAGTGTCTCACGTGCGTTTAAAACTTTCTAGCGTCTAATCCACGGAACGTCTAATCTCAAATCAAAAGTGAAACAGCTGATAGCTGATATAACGAGTGAAGTTCACGCCAAATGAAAATTACATTTATAAAAATTAATAGAACGATGTTATATTAATATATTATAGCATATTTAGATATGTAATCCTCAATTTATAGTTTATATATATATATATATATATATATATATATATATATATATATATATTTCTTTTAGAAATTATATGTCCATATAAAAGTTCTGTTTGAAATGAGTCTGAACTTGGTTCGGAACCATGTGACGACACAACATGGCTGGTTTTTGCAACTTTTTAAAAATATCATACTTTAAACGATTTTATACTTCAAAAAATGTAAATAAAAAATATTTTAATCGTACTGAACGATAAATTAGACTATCCTTCTTCGATTTAAATAGAAAAAAGATGCAATTTTTTTTGCATAACCTCATTGTAGCCAAAAAAAACCGCAAGATACAAGAAACATAATATTCTCTATCATCACCTTGTATCTTCGTGTGTCGCTATGCGTCGTGCAAGCTTGTCTTGCGATCGGTGCCACAATCCCGTTGGAATGTAGTCGAGGCCTCTGCAACTCTTAGTAGCTTGAGACTCAGCTGAGATGCTGATGCTAAGCTCAACTACTCAACGCCAGACTTCATCTCTTCTTCTGCTCAATGAAGTGTTGTGACCGTCTAATCAACGGCAAAATCATAGGAGAGTGAAAAGCAGACGAACAAGAGGTGTTATAGTTATAGTTTGTACAGAATTCTACCGTTATAACTTTGACTTACTAAGCTTGTGGTACAACGGGCACAACTGAGGGTAACACTACGTGTAGCTTAGGGTCGAACTGCAAAAAAAAATTAAATACGGATATCTCTATACGTTACTTATTTCAAAATTGATATTTAATGTCAAATTACGTCTTTGGCCATTGTTACAAATTAGGAAAAAATAAGATTAGTTGAAATATACGTGATCATAGTATTAAAATTAAGGAAAATAAGATTAGCAAGGAGGTACCAAACGTATATAAATGATATTTCAAATTTTTATATCAGTTCTAATTTTCACACTGAGAGCAACAATATAAAAAAAATCAATTTAATAAATGTACAAACAGTACAGAAAATACTAATTTATTTATTACATATAAAAAAAATAATACAACAATGTCAAGTACGAAATGCAAATAAAAATAAAATAAAATAAAATACGTAATTTGTATTGATATTATTCGTATAATAATCACATTGCATAATTTATATAAGGGTTTTTCCTGTAATTTGTTTTTAAATCTTAGTCTTTAGGTTTAGATTATAATTACGAGCAGATTTGAGCTTATATTATAATGTACATTACAAGTTTACTACTAGCTACAAAATATAAATATTTGTCAATACGTTTACTTTACTAACATGTTATATGTAATATCTGAAACAAATATTCAAAAAATTGAATCATTTGTAGATTTCTTATTGCCCGTAAGAAAATTTATGCACGCCTATGTGCAAAGAGAACTGCTTGAATATAAGTGTCATAAATCGTGCGGTTCGGAATGTTTTTCTATTGTGTTAGGCCATAAAAGGTCGTAAGATCACTATTTTACTTTTAACGCAGTGCGGTATCTAAGAAAAAGTATATATTTAACATACCGTATGGTAGGAATTGTGAATCGACCTGCATTCCTAAGGCTTGCCAAGATAAATCATCCAGACTATAAATGATATTTTATCCGTTGAAGAAGATTGTGCAAAACTTAAACGGACGTGTTTGCCTCAAGAAACGAAATAAATAGTTACAAATGTTTATAACTATTTAAAAGATATTGAAGACGAACATTCTTGTTATAATCTTATAATAAATGGTGAACTTAGATCAAGAAAGAAAAGACGTGACGCGGGTAATTCAAGAGTAGTGAATTCTTTTCAATTCGACGTAAAATATGCACGATGTATTATGAAAAAATGTTGACGTGAAATTGCTCTTTGGCTACTCTGTTTTCGATTAAAAAAAATAATAATAAACGGCAAACTGTAATGGAGCGTAGAAGAATAGATGAATGGCGCTTTGAATTTTTACTAGATATAAAGAAATATCGTGTTGAAAAACGTCCGATTAAAACATTGGACGAAACTTGGTTCTATACCCACGACACAGTATCAAAAGTTGGACTGACGGTTCAAAGGACTATAGTATGTATCAAGTTTTGTTTTTTATATATTATTTGTTTCATTGTCATTAAAGAAGTTTTTAAAAAATCGGTTTCATTACTTCAAAATACAGTAAAATAAAATAGGAAAACATAAATTTCTGTACAAACTATATTATAGTTAAGTTACTAAAAGGATGTATGAATAAGTTATTTTATTATAATGAAATGTTTATGGAGCAAGCATCCTGTAGAAAGTTAGGAAATGGGAAAAATAGTGATATTTTCTGTGACCTATGCACAGTAAAAATTTATGTAATGATATAATTGTTTTGCTACAAAGTAGGACATTTAACCAGACAACTATACAAATATTGTGGTATTTATTATAGTATTTATTTACTAGTACAGTTATGAAGGAATAACAATAAAAATACAACTAAGTTTATGGTACAGCAATAATAAAGAATTTTATATTCTTCTTAGAAAAGGACAAGGAAGTAATTATATTTTTCAATAACTATTCATTTGTATATGTTATTCATTTTGTTAATAGGATATTTCACACAATTCACCTTCCTTAATAAAATTTGCAACTTTAATTACTTCATTTGAAACTTAAGTTTGTAATAATTTTTGAATTACAGTTAAAGTTTGTTCCGTTTTAAAACGATTTGTGTAATAGCGCCACTAAATGACGTGAACCCAAATTGGTGCAAACAATATTTTGTACGGATATTATACATTTTAAAACATTACAATAACTAGCTAGAAATGCTTAGAAGTGTTAACTTGACAAGCATAAGTACACTCTAAGAAATTTTTAACCAATTTTAGCACTAAAATTGGTTCCAGGAGGTCCACCAAATTAGGTGTAATTTTAACAAACTATCTGTTTGGTTAAAAAGTACACTGGAAATTGGTTTAAAATTTAACACAAAATTTCTGGTTAAAAATCAATACTGCGTGTTAAAATTTACACTGAAAATAGTATTTTAACTAAATGTACGAGTTAATTATCGTATTTTTTCTACACTAAATAGTGTTACCATTTACACATATATGGGTAAATTTTAACACAATGAAGTGTTAGATTTGGATTTCAATAACATCACTCGGTGTATCCATTTACTCGTATTTGAGTAAATTTTAACAAGATATGTGTTAAATAAGGTAAATAAAAATTTCATTGAAATATGATTTGTATAATTTTATTTTATAAAAAAAATATTACATTTTGACTGTCAGTGCTGTACAAAAATGTGTTTAGGTACAATATAATTACCATCGAAACATGAGAGGATTTCGTATGGTTCTTTGTACAAACAGGTATTCAAAAATATTAGTTCTATTCCAGATACATTAAATACTGCAATTTTAAATGCCTCTAGAGTTTCATCAAAATAGAATGTATTCCAAGATTTTGTAACAAACATGATAGTGTTTTCTATGGTAATAATGTCTATTATTTGGAGAAATATTGGTAAAGACTCAACAATTTCTGGTTCGAGGAAGTAACCTGGTTTGTACAAAAAACCATACGAAATCCATTTAGCACTATTAATTTTAATGTCACAGGGTATATCGATATTTGAAGTAATGATACTTTTGTAACAAATGTGGTCTGTGATATAGGTATATCTAAAAGTTGAGTTGCACAATACACTACTGTTGTCCGCCTCGCTGCGTGTGTTAAACTGGAATAAACTTGTATCTTCAGCTTCACCATTTGGTGTTATTTTACATTTGACAAAATATAGTGTAATTCCAACACCACATTGTGCAAATATACCCTAAAGTAGAGTATAACTAACTCAAAAATTTGTTTATAATTGAAAGTAACCATATTTTTGAGTAATATGCCTCATTTACTCTATATGTGGTTACAATTTTAAAAATTATTTTAATTAACACGGACAAAATTTAACTAAACCGTATTTTTAACACGGACGAAAAATGTACTTATTTTTGTGTTAAAATAACACCAAATTACTTAACCAACCGATTTGGTTATTTTACACGGACAATATTTCTTAGAGTGTAGTTCTTCGTTTACTACTGTTGGCAACTAGTGATATTACCTGTTTATTGCATTTTACTACGTCATTATGGGTCTTAAAAGAAAAACAGTCAAACATTTCAATTTTTTTTAAGGTTTCATAAAATATACATTACTAACATTTAATACTCTTCAAAATTTAAAATACTAACTATTAATAACTCTAAAGCTAAATTTTATTTTGAATTGAAATATTTTTAATAAACATTCCATAAATTATTTTTATCTACTAGTAGAAAGCCTAATAAAATAACCTAAAGATTATTGCTCGTAACTATTCTAAAATTAACATTTATTTTCTACAAGATCTGTTTATGTATACAACCACAAATTATTATAGTAGGCCTGTGGACTGATAATATATTTAACTAAAAATACTCATAAATTCCTAATTTGCATATATATTCAGAAAATATCAAAAAGATGTTGTAGCATTAATTTTTGCTTTTATTGCCACTAGTAAACATAATTCATCCTATTTTTCTGTAAAAGAATAAATTCCATTAATCATATCATTGAGTTCTAGTTAAGGTTTTGACTACTACTGCTGGGTTGTCCAAGTCATTAGTGAATTCTGTCTTTGGACAAGTCTCAGGGAAAATGTTGCCTCCACACCAGTCTGTTCTGTGCCTCTCTCTATATCCCCTTATAATTCCGTCCCACCTTGATATCTGTTAATATTTCAAATTTTTTCTTTCTCTTTCCCCTCTTCCATTAGACCGCATTAAGCCACTGAATGGTTAGAGCAACGGCTCTTGGCTGTGTCCGATGTTGCACTTTTATCACCCTAATATCTAAATCCTAAATTTATATGCTCTAAATAATGTCATTATTTAGGATTTTAGGAATTAGATTTTAGGGTTTTGCAGGAGCACACTATGCCTTGAAATTGACGCGTAGTAATTAAACAAATCATGTTCGTTGCTATAATTTGTGAAAAACGTGAAATTTACTGTCAAAGAAAAGCTTCTTAACTTATATTTTAGGAAATATAATACTAGCATTTACTCTCAAGCATCAAATTGAATCGAATTGTATAATTCATTTTTGTTGTTCTAAAGTGTTGCTATACAAATAACCAATGGATGTCATTAATGTGCCATTCGGAGTTGTATTTATGTGAAGAAGTCCTAAAATCCTGCAATCTAATTGTCAAAATGCGACATCAGACACAGCCTTAGTCATGAGTACCTACGCTAGGGGTCCCGGGTTTGAATCCCGCTAAGGCATGGATGTCAAATCCATTCAGTTTTTGTGATTTAAATCTGTTGATGGGTTTAAAATGAATGTATTTCCCTTCAATTATAATTTCAAATTACTAAGTTTCCCTGATATTTGTTCAACAACAGGATTAAATCCAAATTACTGAGTGGGTTTACATACACAAACATCCATGCCTTAGTGGGAGTCGAATCCAGAACTCCGAGCACTCTCATGACTAAGAGACGTTGCTCTAACCATTGAGCCATCGGAGCATCCAGTATTTCTTCTTATTTTCTTCGTTCTCACATCTACGTCTAGATACCAATATCTGTACAAACACAATAATCACAACGACCTGTGATCTTCAATTTAAATTTTTTTCATACCAATATCTTCAAATGTAAATACGAATACATGTATACCAAGCATCAAAATCGGTGTCATCAGAACCACCACAAATACAGAAGACCTACAATATTCCTCTCCTGCATCCTCTTTAGCCAAGTTCTTATCTCATTCTCCCATCATCCTCTTCGTTCTTGACACAGTGGCCCTTCTCCTCCTTCCATATCTCCACGTCCACTCCACTTCTTCTCGGGTCGGTGCCTCAGCTTCTTTACCTCAGTTGAACGGTGCGCGTGCACTCAATAGCAGCTAGATTCACGCTGCTCGGACACATGGACAGTAAACAGTGTTAAGTTGTCACTTCTGTGATTATGAATTTGAAATAGTGGGTGTAGTGAATGATGATGATGTGTAATGAAAGAATTGAAGAGAAATGGATTAGCAGAAGCTGAAGGTGAGGAATGAGACAAGATGAATATACCAGTAATGCTTATTACCCATTTCTGGGTGGGTCAATCTGCTTTCATGTGCATGTTTTGTTAATGATTATATGTACCAATGAGGGTGATTTCCAGACATTCCACTGGCTTCACTTTTTTGCAATTTGAAAATTGGAAATAATTTTCTAGTTTATTAAAAGTCGGATTCTAGCCCGAACCGTCAAAATAAGTTTCTATTTCAAATTTAGATTTGGGTGACAAAAATAGTTATTTAAGTATTAAGGGCAGTAAGTGCTTCCTACCGGTTGAGGATGATACATCCGATACTTGCTGACCGCAATGCTTATTACGTTTTTGTACGACACACAAAATTTAAAAAATAATATTATTTGAACATTATTTTGACACATTGAAAACATTTAGTTGTCATTTTTAAAATAAGCTTTCATCGTTGTTTTTATTTACTTACCGCCTCCGCTCCGCCTCCTGATCGGTCAGCGATTTTGTAAATAATGCCTACTGCCTTGGAAACCCTATCGATAAACAGTAAAAAAAAAAATCTGTTGTGGCCAGCACAAAACCTTCCGTCAATTCGATGTATTTTGTACATATCCTATACCAAAATTTCCTTGAAAAAGATTCTATATATCCTGTATAGTTGTAACAAGAACACACTATTTTTTACATATCCATACTGAAAGTTCCTTTGAAAATATTCTAAAATCTAATAAAATTTTAATACGAATACGACGTACATTATGTATTGCAGTTAACACTTCCTCTTGCTTCAACTTTGCCCTATTTTATTAGAAGTCGCTGTTTCTTACTCTTCTCTTCTACTCATTCCTGTCCAAAGCACATTCGTGACACAGTTCTTCCTCTCTCAAATCTTCTGCTATACAGTCCTTCCATCTTTTCTTCCCACTGGCGAGGGACACTCTGTCACATATCACTTTCAGATCATATATTTTCCACTTTGGTTTTGCACTTGCCACTGACATGTGTCAATTAGATTTTTTTGAATATGTGTATCTGTTGTTTTCATAATTTTTGCAATGCTGACTGATTTTTGAAAGTTAATCTCTCTTAATCTCTCTATGACTCTATATCTATTGAATATGAAGGAAAATGTATAATCGAATCGTATAGAGAATAAGATATTCTTTCTATTGATAATCACATAAAATGTCGAAAATGATATTTAACTGCGATTTTTCAAGAAAAACTGTTAAGAACTTCAAATAAGGGTACTTCCGGTTGACCAATTATAGCCAAAATCTAATCAGCTCTTCATATGGTTGTAAAGAAGAGGAATATGAAAGAATCATAATTTTTAGAATTGTAGTTTTGGAGTTATCGTCGGAGAAAAATTCGTCACACACACACACACACACGGACACACACACAGACACACACACAGACACACACACGGACACACACACACACATACAGACATCATCTTAAAAATAGTACATTCGTATTGTAGGGACCCTAAAACGTGCTGATTCATTAAAAACTCACCACCGAATTTTTTGACCAAAAACAATACCTTCCTTTTGACGGAAGGTAAAAACAATAGTTCAAACAACTGATTTTAAAGACGTAGTAAAATAGATCTATAGTAGGTACTCGATTATTTGGCAGGTAACCCAAAATTCATTTTACCATCCATGAACATACTTATTCGTATTCTAGTTCGGAACTTCAGGAAAATATTTTTTATCTCTCTATAGTAAAAATTTGTGTAGCAACGAATTCAGAGTTAATCTAATGCTTTAATGGCAAAATTTATTAACATTTTGGGCTTGTCATGAATTTATAAATAATTAACAATTTGCATTTACTTATTCTTTACTTTAATTGTTTTTTTACCTTCCGTCAAAAGGAAGGTATAGTTTTTGGTCAAAAAATTCGGTTGTTTTGTTTTAAGATCCTTAGAATACGATTTTACTAATTTTACATTGATGTCTGTATGTGTGTGTGTGTGTCCGTGTGTGTGTCTGTGTGTGTGTCTGTGTGTCCGTGTGTGTGTCTGTGTGTGTGTGTGTGTGTGTGTGTGTGTGTGTGTGTGTGTGTGTGTGACAAATTTTTCTCCGACGATAACTCCAAAACTACAATTCTAAAAATTATTATTCTTTCGTATTCCTCTTCTTTACAACCATATGAAGAGCTGATTAGATTTTGGTTATAATTGGTCAACCGGAAGTACCCTTATTTGAAGATCTTAACAGTTTTTCTGGAAAAAACCCAGTTAAATATCATTTTTCAACATTTTATGATCATTAATATGAAAGAAAATTTTATTCTCTGTAAGATTTGATCATACATTTTCCTTCATATTCAATAAATATAGAGTTATAGAGAGATTAAGAGAGGTTAACTTTCAAAAATCAGTCTGCTTTGCAAAAATTATGGAAACAGCAGATATGCATATTCAAAAAATTCTAATTGACAGATGTCAGTGTCAAGTGCAAAACCAAAGTGGAAAGTATAGGATCAGAAAGTAACATAAGTGACAGAGTGTCCTTCGCAAGTGACTTGCAGTTTCAATGCCGGGAGTACGAGGAAGGCCAAAGAGAAAATGGAAGGACTGTGTAACAGAATATTTGAGAGAGGAAGAACTGCGTTGTATAGGAATGAGGAAGTGTGAACTACAATTTACAGAATGTACATTTGTGTTATAATTATATTGGATTTATAGAACCTTTTCAAAGGAACTTGCAATATGGGATTTGTAAAAAATAGTGTGTTCGTGTTACAATTTTACAGGATATATAAAATCTTTTCCAAGGAACTTTTGGTATCTGATTTGTACAAATACATTGAATTGACGGAAGGTTTTGTGCTGGCCACAACAGATTTTTTAGATTAAGGAAGGTAAAATTAATTTCTATTAGATAAGTGTAATAAAAACTGACCTTAAATAAATATAAACATTAAACATATATATTTCTACATTTATTTATATTTCTTCTTAAATTTTCTAAAATTAAATGTTTGTCAAATGGGCGTAAAACAACCCTAACTAATGTTACGGATTATTTTTTACTCCAAAGCAGGTACAATTTTTGGGCCACAAAAAACTGGTAAGGTAATCTTCCTCCTCTATTAACTTTCCTACACAGTTACCGCCTTCGGTGAGATGCCTACATCTTTAATAATTGATGACAAGCCCAAAATGTTAATAAATTTTGTCATTAAAGCATTAGATTAACTTTGAATTCATTGTGAGACAAATTGAGACTTAGGGATTGCAAGATAAATGTTTTCTTAAAGTTCGAAACATGCATTCCAATAGGATGAGTAATAAGCTAGTTTATTTACTAGAATTCCAAAAATATTTCCGTATAGATTTGTAAAAAATGGGGTTAAAGACCGATTGATTACTTGTACAAGAAATGTAAAAAAAAACCTTGCCTACATGTAAATGGAAATGTAAATAATTACATTTATAATGAATAATTTTCATTCGTCATTGTAATAAAATTCATATATATTTTAAATATATTATTTAAGGCGTACATCTTCCATATATTATAAAGTTAATAGCAAAATGTTAAATAAACGTACTACGCGGTAAAATTATTGTTATTTACTTGAAGCGAATTGACATTCTAAGAACTTATTTAATTATTTTTTAATATTATATATTATAGCCGATGACATGAAAGGAAACCGGTCACCGGTCTGAGATATATTAAGAGTTAGTAGGCTTTTTGTAAAACAGCAATATGATAAGATATATTTTACTTTGTTTTGTTATACGTAATTATTACAAAATCCAACAGTACTGGCGTGCACCGGACCAACGCCAATGATTCATTGGATAATCAAGATTACACATTACATGGGATGGGATACTCTTCCTTACCAAATCGGCCTTCTTTCGTGTCATTGACTATATATTTGTACAAGCTTTTTCAAAATAAAATTATATGTCCTTAAATAAATATATGGCGACGGCATATTACCCATTTCTGGGTGTGCTAGTCTGCTTTGTACGCAGGTAAGTTGTATTTTAAAATGTAAAATACTTCACGCACGAGAATTGTATCAAATATTTTGGCCGACGATAATGAAAATCACTTTTTTTAATGAGATAGGTTGTACTTCTGAAAAGGGTTAGTTTAAAATATTTATTTGCTCATGTTTTCTTCGTAATAAATAATAGGTAGGTGTCAATATTTGACTTTTCATCAATGTTCGCCTCGCGTATTTGACAGGTATATCAATCGGTGACTATGTCGGTAACGGCGGATTTTTACAATAATGACAGATGTCGCTGCCGTCATTTTGGTTTATATAAATTAGTTTTAAATATAGGAAATGTTAAAGCAAAAAAATAACTTACGTAGGTAGTATTTTTTTACATGAACTTTATTATAGTAAAGATGATTTCTTTTCTAAATGCCCATAAACGTCCAGTGTATTTTCATTATTTTACCGCATAGTTAGACAAGTTACAACACAGTAAGCGTAAAATGTAGGTTACACTTGCTGTGTATACAATTGTAAAGTTCCCATTACACTTCAGGAGGGCAAAAATAAATTTACTCAGTTACCAAAGACGTAAATTTGAAAAGAACACTAAAATTGTACGCAACAGATAATAATTGGAAAATAGTATCTTACTTTATACAATTAAGATAAAACTGTTTATACTACTGAAAGGAAGAAATGACTAGCGAGCCGAGAAGGCTTGAGGCAGTAGCAGTAACCAGTTACTTCGAGTCTTTTGTACAATATTTTATTCATTATTACCTTGTAATTCAAATGTAAAATTGTATATGTAAACTGTAAAGCAACGCATAAAATTTTACATGACAAATAATATAATACATATTTAAAAAAATTGTTTTCTTAGAATAAATTGCCGGTATTTGATTACGACTACGAGTAGGACAGACCGGGGTTGGTTGTCACACGGGTAAGTTGTCCCAAGTCTCATTTCTCAGTCACTACTGCCATGTAGCGGTTGTGACTTAAACTACTAAGTGTTTACATCATTGCGTGTATGTGCATGCATTTTCATGTGCCCTGTGACAATTTTATGGATTTAATGGTTCTTGTGTTTTTTGCAGCTGCATGTATTCATTGAACAATATAATTATCTCCGATTATTTATTTTCTGTTCAATGAAGTCACTGTCTCAACTATTTTTCTATGAATAAGATTGCATGATGTTACTCTGTATCAACTTTAAGGTTAGGTATTTCCGTCAAATGGTGATGTGTCTGAAATGTCTATCACAAAAACCCCGGGGATGGTTGTAACACTTGAAAAAATGGCTTCAGTGTGTATAACTGAGCTCACGAATCATGTACCACCGGACTGAATAACTTTTATACTTGTCAAAATTATTAAAGTGCGGCTGAAAGTGAATAATGTATTATTGACCATTAAATATTTAAATATTCACTTAAATTCTTATTTCAATCACAAAATATGTCTTAAATTTAAATTAATGACATCCTATTAATGTTTGTCTTTATGAACCTTACTGTTTAGTTTTGGTCTGTCATAATAGTTATTTATGATAAAAGTGACATTTTATGAGTGAGTGGGGAAGTTTGTGAAACGAGGCGAAGCCGAGTAAAACAAACCCCACGAACGAAATAAAATCACTTTTAACACGAATATCATACACTATTTTTCCTACGACCCTAGTTATGTATTAGTAAAAACTAAAAATTATAGAATGACATTTATGACAGGTCATGATGTATTTGCTATGAACAACTGAAAATTATTATTATTATTATTATTATTATTATGTGTTCAATACCCAACAGACTGCTGTCCAATTCTAGGGTAAGGAGAAAAGATAAATATTACAAATAAAATAAGTATACAAATTAAGTAAGATAGGTTATAGAGTTTTTTATGTTTTTTATACTGTCGTGAAAAATATCAACATACAATTCAATCAGATGGTAACATTGTTGCATATTATTTATAGGCGATTTAATTAGAATATTTGATCGAGGTTTTTTGACATAGAATGTACTGGTATGTCGGGCTGATAATCTCGGTACTCGAAACGAAATGTTGTTCAAAATGTGGGGACAGTCTAATTTGTTATTAATAATTTTTTGTAATAAAATAACAGAATTAATAGTACGCCTTTGATGAAGGTAATTCAAGTTAAACGATTTTAACAATAATTCCTGTGATATACCTCTTGGCGGGTAACTTCCATTTAAGATATACATACCATATTTTAAAAATTTTCTTTGCACCCCTTCGAGAGAATCACTATTTTTATTATAAATAGGATTCCAAATTACCGAGCAGTATTCTAAGTGAGGTCGCACAAGAGATGTAAATAACAGTTTTAGAACTGAAATATCATCGAAAAATTGAGCGTTTCTGATTATTAATCCCAGATTCTTATATGCGGAACCGATTGCTTGTTTTATGTGGTCAGTAAAAAGTAATTTAGGGTCAAAAACAACGCCTAGATCTTTAAATAAATAAGGTCTATGAAGAATAATATTGTTAAGGGCGTAATTGAAGGTAATTGCATTGGATTTTCTATGGAAGCTCATCACATTGCATTTGTTGACATTTAATAATAGATTATTATTGACACACCATTTATGAATATTGTTTAAATTTTCTTGTATATTTTCACAATCTAAATTAGATGATATAGTACAGAAGAGTTTTAAATCATCTGCGTACATTAAAAAGGGAACATCTATGACATTACATATGTCATTTATATACAAATTAAAAAGAAGTGGACCCAATACTGATCCCTGTGGTACGCCCGATTTTTGATGAAAAGTTTCCGATTGAAAACCACCATAACCAACAAACTGTTGCCTATCATACAAGTAGGAAGAAAATAAAACAATTAATGAATCGGAGAAACCAAAGGAATGAAGCTTTTTTAGAAGTATGGAATGGTCTATTTTATCGAAAGCTTTGGAGAAGTCCGTATATACGACATCAACTTGGCCTTTATTGTCCAAAGATTCGCAGATAAATTGGGTTATGCATAATAAATTTGTAAGAGTTGATCTCCCCTTCATGAAGCCATGTTGATTTATCGAAATTAAACTATTAACGTGACTATAAATTTTAGAATGCAATATGATCTCAAATATTTTACTAAAGTTAGAAATAATAGCTACTGGTCTGTAGTTGGTTAAATCATTTCTATCTCCTTTTTTAAAAATAGGGGTTATTCGCGAGATTTTCCATTGACTAGGGAATGTGGATGTTTTTAAAATTAAATTGAAAATAATGATAAGTGGTTTTACAAACACTGATGCACAGTCTTTAATGATGAAAGAGGGAAATTGATCTGGGCCTACAGTCATTTTCGAATTCAGTTTCTGTATTGCAGACATAATATCTTCTTCTGATATTGTGTTAAAATCGAGGAATAAGTAATTACTATTATCAGAATCAATTTTGTTGTTCACTAAGCTGTCATTAAAAGATGATGAAAAATAATGAGCAAAACTTTCAACAATTTTTTGGCCATCACAAATAGTTTCATCGTTGTATTTTAAAACGGGTGGTACAGAAGATACATTTCGTTTCTGGTTAATGAAAGACCAAAAGTTCTTAGGATCATTTTTCACATTGTCTTGTAATTTTTTATTGTATAATTTGTAAACACATTTAACATCATGTTTGATTTCAGCTCTTAAATGTTCGAATTCTGTTTTATGTTGCACGCTACCAGTTCTCTTAAATAGTTTCCATTTTTTATGCTTTTGCTTAATTTTGCGTATTATTATTCCGTTATACCACGGTGGATACGTGCTATTACTTTGACGTTTTTTGGGGACATTTAAATCTAATATGTTAGTAGTAATGGAATAAAACTTTTCAATAGCTGCATTTACATTGTCAAAATTATTAAGAACATCCCAATTTATATTGTTAAAATCTTCGTACAGAAGTGGAAAATTAGCCTTTTTAAAATTATAACCATTTTTAGTAATTGACTCAAATTTTTTCTTATTTGTTTTTAGATCAAATAAAACGTTCAACGCAGGATGGTGTAGATCTTCTTTCACCAAACAATCTACCTCTTTTGTTACCGAGCAAAAGATATTGCTTAATACTAAATCTAGGATTCTACCATTGTCATTGAGCGTAAAATTATATTGTGTTAGATTATAAAAATTCATAAAATTGCATAAAATATCATAATTGGGACAAGAATGTTCCTTAAAAGCACAGTTATAATAATTTGGTGTATTAAAATCTCCAAAGATAATTACATTAGAATTAAATAGAAAGTGAATGGAACATATAGAGTCAAATAAAATATTATACTCGTTACGACCATAAGATGGAGGAATATAAACATTTATTACAAACAATACTTTATGATTGAGGAAAATTTTTATAAGTAAAATATCAACATTAGGTATTTCTTGCAACTGAGGGCAGATCGATCGAATATCTAATTGAACAGTTCGAAAATCATTTTTTATAGCTAATAGTACACCTCCACCACGGGTTGTATTGGTTTGAAGAAAATTACGATCACTTCTGAAGACCTCATAATTATTAACATCAAACAGTTCAGCACTATTAAGTCCTTCATGACACCAAGTCTCTGTGAGTGCAAATAAGTCATATTGAGGCGAATTAAGCGAATTTGTGTAAATATCATAGCATTTTGTATTCAAACCCCTGACATTTTGATAATAGCATGATAACAATTTACTGATTGTGTCGGTAGAATGAGTAACTGAAGAATTTAAAATTGTGTGACAGTTCTCTAATTGCTATGCTGAGCCCAACATGGATTCTTTAAATTTTCGTAGGGTTTCTTTGTACACATGGCAGTTGGAGTCCCAAGCTGCATGGTCGGTGGAAATAGCAACGTTCTGTGTATTTTTAATATGAATACAATGGGTACATTTCAAGGTAATAGATTTGCAGGCACTGAGTTCATGAGCTTCAGCACATTTTGGACAAGTAGGTTCCTTTTTTGTACATTGTGAAGAGTGATGGTGAAACCCGCAACATTTAAAACAACGACGTATTTCCACCGCGTCATACACTGAACAGTAATCATAACCTATCCATAATTTCCCGATATTTAATGCTTCTTTATAAGTATTAAGATCTACTTGTACAACACATTGATATATTTTATTATTATTACGCAATGGTTTAATAGACTTGACTTCACATATTGAGTTTTCTGCAGAAAAATAAGACTTATTTAGAGACAATAGATATTTACTTATTTGTTCAGAATCTAAATTATCTGTCATACCGACCAATCTAATTCTTGGATGAAAAGCAGCTGTTTGTTTTACATCATATTTATCGCTCATTTTTTCATTCACTAAATGTTTAAGTTTAGAAGTTTCCTCCGGGTTCACGCAGTTTACCACTAGACTTCCATTGCGTTTGTTTTTGATGTTTGATACTTTAATGCCAGACTCTACCGGGTCAATAGTTTTGAGCAGATCAGATTTAGTCGCAACGAAACTTTGAGTTTGCTTGGGTTTCACAATAATAGGTGGTTCAATATTACCTTTTTTAACAACATCAGAGAAACTTGTAGATTTAGATGGATTGAAATTAATTTTATTGCATAATTCTTTCACTTGTTCATCAAATGATTGTTGTAATTCAGATTTTAATTTGGAAACAATTGATTCGAATTTGATGCATATTTCTTTTTGTAAGTTTTCAAGCATCGTACTGATTTGCAAATCATTAGTAACAAGCGCTAATTTCGACATATTCTAACCTCTACTTCCAACAATACTTCCAACAATACTGTTTTAAATTCCAATTCTTCAAGCGCCTTGCAAGGAATTACTATAAACAATTGTAATAATTGTACTATAACAATAAAAGTTTCAAAATAATGTGTACTTCTAATAAAATACCTATATAAATAATTTCAGTACAAAAATAAATATAAAATGAAACAACATTTACTTATGAACACTAAATGTAACTAGATTTAGTTATATTTTTAATACTAGTGTTAAAAGTAAATTTGTTTTTTACTTTTAATCCGTTGTCAATGACAACGATTTAAAAGTATTCACTGTGTTATAAACTGTTATTTTTAACTCGCTAAGCAACCATTAAAAAGACTACTTTTAACAGTGGTCGTAGGAAAATAAAATTTATTGATAAATTATTTTTATTTTTTTCATTTAAATAACCCGTGACAACTAACCTCTAAGTCTGTGGCAACTAACCCGGAGTAGAGGCAGATTGTCACAAAAATTTGCACAAGCAAAAAAAAAAAAAAATTTTAATAACCCCTTAAATCTATGGTCTCAAAATTACAGGAAAACAGAGCTAAGGGTACACACTAAAGGATAGGCAAATGATAAAAAGGTTAACTGTAAACTCTGCCTCTTAAAAAATTCAAGAGCAAAAATTTTGACAACAATCCCCGGTCTCCCCTATATTAATTGCAATATAGATGCACTAGTAACAAAATAGTTGAAAATTCACTTATTTTTCATTATTTCATTTAACAACATTGTCAATTATCACTTTCTCATATTAATTAAAGACAAATAAAAACAAGAATGTCATTACTTTACAAAATCCTTACATAATGATTTTTCCGGCACGTGGTCTACCTCGTGTGTAGAGAATATTTAATTACTCAACGAATAATAATTAATATATGTATGTCACTAAACAATTTCCTTTCATTATCTTCATGTGAAATCCTAAAAAAAATCGTTTGTTTTCAAATCAGATATTACACGAATTCTAGTGAAACCCACAAAGGTCACAAAAAAGCAGAAAAATAAACTGGTCGTCATGGAATTAGCCGCGAGCCCGGAAATGATTTGAGATTGAATTGTCAAAAGTGAGTTACCACATATCCGTTTTTGAGATAATTAAATTGGCAGAAATGATGTAATTTTAGTTATGTTAATTTGAAATCAGAGTATTTAATTGTTAAAATAGCCTTGTCAAAGTACTTGACATTGTTTCAAAGGTTATTTCGTATCCGGAATTTTTATTGTATTGCAGCATTCTAAAGAATTTAACCAGTAGCGTAACTAAGGGGGGGTTAGGTGGGTGCGCTCACCCCCCTGTGAAGATTTTCAAGATATAGGCGCCTTTTTCAATAATTTAATTAAAATCATTCATATTTTTATAAAATTTGATCTTATAAATAAAAAAAATATTAATACAATCTGAAATCCTTTTCATCCTAATATTTTTAATATTTTAATATACCTACCTATTAATTTTAACATAAATATACTAAATAGTAAGTTTAATTAGTTTTATTTGTTGATTACTATTTTCTTTTTCACATCGCCACATCGACAAGATACAAGTTGCAATGTAGGCGTCTGGCGTATTTTCTATGCTACTGTCTACTGTGTACTATCTTCTGTGCTGTTTATTAAGTTCAAAATATCATTTTAATAATGAGTTCAATTAAGAAAAAGATGTCCGGATGGCAGAAAAAAGCAAATGCATTAAAAGAGAGTTCAAAATAAATACTTTTTTTTTACCAGTAATAATTCGGACAATTCGGAAGTTTGTAATAAGAGTAACGAGTAGCCCTGGTGTTGGATGAATTTAAGAAACTCAAAACTCCTAGGTTAAACTTTTAATTATATTATACCATATAAAATATATTTTTATTACTAAGGTAATATAACTAATGTAGATTTTTTTATATTTTACTTTAAATAAATTACGAATTTATTATGGCGCCTTTTCACTAAGAAAAAACCCGCCTGTGGATTTTCCTAGTTACGCCACTGAATTTAACACTGAAATCAATAGTCTTTACTATCGAATGAACACAATTCCAAAGCAGTACTTCAATACCAAATCCTTTATTGAATTTTCTGAATTTCATCGCTCTAGTAGAGCACGGTATGTATGTGTCCTCTTTAACCCATTTATTTTTCGAAAGGTCGTCTCATAACCTTTCAAGGCCGGCATCCATCACCTCCCAATGTTTTACGAAATGAACTACCATATTTTACTCATAATTAATTTTAAAATGAAACCCATGTAGATAAATAAATCTCTTAAGAAGTACCACGTCAAGAAGTGAGGAATGCAATAACGGGATGCAACTCAATTTAAAGGCTGATCATCAGCTTCTCTCTAACCTACTTTCTACTGTACCTCAATGTCAAAAATACACAATCAGAGAATTACGAATGCTATAACTGTCCTCCATATGTGAATACATTGTTACTGTCACTTTGTTGTTTGTTAAAGTGAATTTATCGACGAAGAAGTCAATAAAAGAAAGAATAAATGAAGAAAATATGATGAAAGCAATACAAAACTCTAACAGCCCGATTCACAAAAAAGTTTAAGCTAATCCTCATTTTTCGATTAGCGAATTCTACTCTAATTTTAACAGTTTATAACTTAAAATATAGTCTAATCTATTCCTAGTATCTACCTTTATTGATAATATCATGAAAATTAAATTTTAATTACCGGAATAGAATAGAATTCACTAATCCAAAAATGAGGATTAGCTTAAATTTATGGGGTCCCGTGGCCGCGTGCCTAAGTGTCTGGTCGCGAACCTGGGGGAACCGGGTTCGATCCCGACAGACGCCAAATATTTCCGATTTTAAATGGCACAAAAGTGACCCCTGTGGTGCACTCTCCACATCAGCTATGAGTGTCCGTGAGGTGACGCCTGGTAAGCGCCCACACGGTAAAATATATCGTCATCATTACCGATGTCTACATGTGTTGTAGATAATGGCACACCCAGAAATGGGTAATATGCCGTGATGATATATTTTTTTGTGAATCTGGCTGTAAAGGTTTTTACAACTAAACTTGGTAAAAATTTACACTAAAATTTTATTTAGTACATGAGAATACGTGAATTTTTGTAAGAACATACGTACTCAAATGAATGAAGGTACAAAAGTAGGTATACCGAAAGGTCGATTGTGTAAGAAAATTGCTGTATGACTGAAAATCTATACCACAGTAGAGACATTTCCCACATTTAATTATTCTGTTTATAATATTTAGCACCTGCCTCATTTTCTGTTACATTTTGAGACGGTATTATAAACGTCCATTTAAATTTAGTCGTACAGTAAATTTAACAAAATTAACAAATTCGAATCAATTTTCACGTTCTTATGACATTGCTATCAAAAATTCGAGTTGCATTTGTTCATTTAATTAAATTTACTAAGTATGGAACTAATGGGTCTACTATGAATAAATCTTGTGAAGGGTATGAAAATAGGAAATATAATAGAATTATAAATAAGAATTTATGGTTGGTGTTCACAGCTTCGAAAATAAAAGGTAAATTAACATCAACTGTCATATAATATATACATAATTAACAAGCAATAATAACAACTTCATACCTTTTAAAGTACTGTAAGCAATCATATATGCGACCCTTCGTCTTAATTGAAATCCTTTTGCCAGACCGTAAACTGACAGCTCAAATGACAGTAGTTATGTATATGCTTATTTTTGTGTAAAATATTTATTTGTCAATCCTTGAGTTTATGTCTTATGTATAATTTTATTTTTATTTTCGGAATTCAACAGATCTGGAAATCTACAAATAATGAACAAAATCGTAAGGAAAGCTGCGACTCTTATGTATAATTTTATATTAATATTAATCAACAAAAATAGATACGTTTTAACTGGAAGTTGGTAATATCTGTATATATATATATACACGCAAAATAATGAAAGGAGAAGAATTCAATAATATGGATGTATACAAGAGAAATTTTATTATTCTGGAGAGAAACTTAATATTCAATACAAATATTACATTCTTACTACTTTTCCCGTAGAAATTTCTTATTTTCTGCGGTCGAAACACAATCTTCTTTTCTTCGTACAGAACTCTCCTCAACCAGCTGGACAAGTCGGTTATCGAAGTTGGTTTTAACGGTTTTATTACAAGCATTTTATAGATTCGCCAACCTGTCTCACCTTGACCATGAATGAGTAAAGTTATCAGCAGGTTCAACTGTCTGTTTGGTTGGCCTCTTATCAAGGGGTCAGATAAAATTAGTAGTAGCTCTTATGAAGATTAAAATTACCTAGTTTTAATAGTTTTTAAAATGTTATCTTTGTCTTTTAAGATTACAATCTTTAGGGAAATTATTTTCAAACAGCTGCTTCAATGATCAATAATAAATATTTACAATTCTAAACTCGTCTTTGAGTTTAAACCATTTCAAGTATAATTAAAAATGCTCACAAATTCTGAATCTATATTCAAATAATAAATTTCTTAGTATAAACAAGACAAAAAAATTTTAAAACTCGCTTAAGAGTTATTACTTTATCAATAACCTGATCAAAATTTGTATTCATACTATAACATCCGGCAGCTGCTCTTTTAGACATTCTGCATAAAAAGCTATATTAATTGACAGACATAACGAATACAGTTAAAACTTATATCAATTTTAATTTCATAATTTGTTAGCGAAGAAAATGGGCTAATCTTGAATAATAATTATGTATATTTTTAAATGTTGTTCCAAATTTCTTTTATCATAAACAAGAGTGTATCTAAATATAGAAAGTTTTATAATAATAATAATAAAAGATAATCAATTGCCTACAAAGCTATAGATTTTTTTATAGAAGTTTTCTCCAATAGAAAACATTAAATCAATTTTAGCGAATTATTGTAGTGTGTTAAAAAAACTAACTCGTAGTAGGCTATGAACAGAGAAACGTATATCTGATCATTATACTCTCTGTCAAATAAATATGGATTGATGTTTAATTTTTTCCCTTCTCTCCAATCTGTCCCGTGTCCTGCGGTTCTGCGGTGTTGCCTCTTCTTCATAACTTTGCATTTTCAATTCATTGTAATAGTCAGCAAAAGAATACTGCCATTCACCGTTTTCAAATTTATTTCCATGTCTAATATAAGGTTCAAAAAGAAAAGCTTTGATTTCTTTAAATAACATTTTTGACATTATCTCGTGTCCAATTGACATTTAATTAAATACATTTAAATTAAGACGTACGTTTCTTTATTCATAGTCTACTCTGAGAAAATTTTATTTTTAATACACGGTATATGGCATAAAATTGGATTCTGTAGAATACATTTCATATCGAGTTTACTTTCCCGATTTACTGGGAAACATAAAATTTTAGACTGGCTTAAAAACTGTTAAAGTTGTCAAATTATAATTTTTTTTCAAAAAGCAATTATTAAAACATAAAATATTTCTGTGTTATCATGAAAGCAAAAACATGTTATGCTAAAATATTAAAAATACCATTCAAGTAGTAAGATTAAAATGTCAAAAATTTAGAATACATTTTGTCAATTCTCTCATTTTTGTGGCCGATTGCAGTGTCTGGTCACGAACCTGGGGAACCGGGTTCGATTCCGGCAGACGCCAAATATTTACAATTTTAAATGGCACAAAAGTGACTCCTCTGGTGCAATCTCCACACCGGCTATGAGTGCCCGTGAGGTGACGCCTGGTAAGCGCCCGTACGGTAAAATATATCGTCATCATTACCGATGTCTACATGTGTTGTAGATACTGGCACACCCAGTAATGGGTAATATACCGTGATGATATATTTATTTATATTTATTTACGTTGAAAACAAGATTCTGAAACTCCCAGCATACATTTAAGTTAGAGATGCACTCCCGGCCCGGCCCGAAGCCCGCCTCGATTTCGAGTCGATCATCGAGCCGGGCCGAAGATATTTTTTATCGGGCCGAATCGAGCTAATCATTTTCAAAAATCGAAGCGAGTCGGACTTTTGATTTTGGCCCGGCCCGAAAATTCGAGCTTTTCGGGTCGGCCCGAAAAATCTTATAGTTCAATCAAAGGCACAGTTTCCTTAATATTTTAATGAAAATGGATGAAGTTAAAAAGGATCAAAATGATTTAATAACAACATACTTCACATATTAATAAATAAAAATGTATTATTTTACTTCAAGAATTCAAGGTTATTCATTAAAACATAATAGTTATATTGTGATGTTGCTATTATTATTGCTATTACTCGTATACTTAAATAAAAGTGATTTTTGTTCCTACCATAACGATTTCTTGTCCTATTTTTGAGCAGAAACGAAGTTAGATAAAAAATCTTTATGTAAATTATATTTTTTATATAAGATTTGTGAAAAAGTTGTTTAAATTTTCGAACGTCTTTGGTAAACAAAGTGTTAAATACTCGTAGGTCTGTAATTTTTATAACAAACTTACACTAGAAGGGTCTTTTTTTAACTACTTATGTTAACTAATGTTGAAAGTTATAAGAATGTAGAGGTTTTTTATAAGTTTGACACGAAAAAAGTTAAATATTTCGCCTTAACATAAAAATCAACATTAGGAATGCCGGATGCACCCAATTTCGAGCTTTGGCCCGACCCGGCCCGAAGCCCGGCCCGATTTCGAGTCAATTTTCGAGCCGGGCTAGTTAATTTTTTTGTCGAGTCGATCTTCGAGTCGGACCAGCAATTTTTACTTTCGGGCCGAGTCGATCCAAACCTCAAAGCCCGGCCCGACCCGGTCCGAATGCATCTCTAATTTAAGTCACTAATTTTCCGCACTTGTTACAAAATAATCATTTTATTCAAAATATAGACGACGCGCGAAATTATATTCTATGTTGACAATTCTACTGGCTTGTCATAGATTAATTATTAAACCTATTGGACCCAATCAACAATAAAATTATTATTAAATCTGTACCCACTCAACCATAATATTTCTTATGCTTCTTACAACCATTTATTTCACTCTTGTTTTTGTTTTGTTGCAGATGGACCTGACAACTCTGTCAGCCTTAACTTCCCGTCGAGCCTTGCTACCTGGAGGTCGGTGCCGAGAGCAAAGACCTTTACTCTTGGTGCCGGTACCTCATGGAACCTCCAGAACAGCTTCACCTGCACCAGCACCCACCACCTCGCCGAATACGTCGGTGACGAGTGGGCAGCAAGTTAACTTCAAGGAGGAGTTGAGGGCTGCATTGCAGTACCTTCTTTCCATTCTAAGGTAGAAGAGGTGATCTATGTTCAAAGTTGCTCCCTTCAATATTAATACAATTCGGCATTATATCCTTCCACTTTCTAATAAAAAGCAATAAATTTAATTTATTTAAAGTTGACTTTTTCGCCTTTCCAAGGTAATGTGGAAAAGGAAATGTAAAACTTTCTCTTTTGCTTTTTATTTTGGACGTTTCGGAGGTGCAAAGACCTCCAAGATTTAAATTTTCTTAATAATTATGAAATGGCAAGCTGTGCTCTCTCATAAAACCCAGAATCTTGTATCGCGAAGGTCTTCACCTCCATCCTTGGTTTCTGAGGGATTAAGGGATAGGTTGTTATTGAAAAAACGTTTTACGTGAAAGTAAAAGCCCTTGGCTGCCATCAAAATAACCTATAAAAATAGATATTCCTTTCATTTTCAAAATTTTTCGATTTTCTTTTTATCACTCATATGGTTTATTTTCATCGGCCTTACACAGAAAATTTTTTTATTGTGACCAGCACAAGACCTCTCGCCATTTCCATATTAGGCTATGTAAGTATTGTATTGCACTTAGCTTTCGAACCGTCGTTTTATAAAAAAATATTACAGAACTTTACCCAAATATTGTGTTTTATTGTATTTAACATGCCTTCTGCACACATATAATTCTAATTATATCTATTTTTCATTGTATGAGGAAGTTTTTAAATGTCAGAGATTCTTCCAATTCATTAACCAGATTGGCGGTATTTCTGATGAATATATGCATTTTACCACAATTTTACCTATAATTTCAAATATTTAATTAATAAAACAATAAGAAATATTAAATATACTTCCTAGAAAAAGCTATCAGAATGTCACTAAAACTATTGATTTTTGACACTGATATGTGTCATTTACAAACTATGTTATAAACATTGGAATTTGTCAACTGGTTTCCTTAGTGCCTTCGCCTCTGCGATTAGTTTACTCTATAAATTATAGTGTCTTTATCTCTAAATCTATACAAGATATAAAAAACTCCCAAAAAAATATATTTAGAAGAATTTTTCTAAGAAACTACTACTTCCGGTTGTTCAATTGTTACCAAAACCTTTTCAGCTCTTCCCAGGAATGTCAGATTGAGGAAACTAAATATTTTGTAAAAAATCGTTAATTTAAATATGTAAATAGTTATTTTAATTACTTATTATATTTAATTTTACTATACTTTGTCTTAATTATTTTTGTACTACAATTTTCGGTGATTCATTTAATGAATTAGGTAAGTAAATAGAAAATTTAAATATATATTTAGTTAATTTCTTTATTTGTGTTTAGTTCAATACTAAATGTAGTCATTTAATCTAATTTTGTATTTAATTTTACTATAATTTGTTAGTTCAAATTTAGAAAATTTAATTAAATAAACTTAGATAATTTAATGAAAACATATTAGAAGGATGAAAATCACAGATTTATTTAGTTAATTTACCTACAATTTAGAAGGCCTCAACAACTAAATTCCACGTTCATGAAAAAAAGTAAAACTTCAGTATCTTGATGCATAAATAATTATTGTTTAATTCTTATACTTTCTGTATACCTTGGAGATGTCACACTACCCCAGAAATGTATTTGTTTTTCAAATATTTTTAAATAAATAATGTTAGAAATATCATTTCTATTTTGCGTTTACTATCGTTTCCAGTGTTCGAACACGTTCAGGCGGGCTTACCATCCTCATCGACGCATCTCGCGGTTCATGGCGAATGGCTAGATCGTGTATACGACTAGTAGTGCAGACATTAACATCAGAAGAACTTGGAAGACTCATTGTCCTTCGTCCCGATGCTTTTTGGGATAAACAGAGAGTTGAACATTGCACAAAATCCGGCAACGATGGACAGGTAAGAAGAAAATAAATAAAATTTGGTATAAATAAGAGAAAAGAATAAATGAAAAATGAGAAAATTGATAGTGATAGAATGTATTATTGTTAACTAATGATTTTATTTATTTTTTTGACTTTAATATTAATGAAAATTATTTATGTAGGTACATTTTCAATTATTGTTGATATAAATAATCTGCTCATATATTTGAAGTAATCGTGAAGAGGTACTCCAACATTCATGTATGAATTATTTTTATTGATAATACATTTATAGCATTTCAAATATATGTTTTTGCGATAAATACAATTGTTACATATTTCGTAACACTACATATTTTCTGGCAGGTGGTAAGGCGTTAGTTCCAACCTCTCCCACTAGGTCTTTACTAAACATCCTTTTGGATCTGTTTTCCAAGCCCAGGCGTCATCCTTGGGGATACATTTCAGCAATCATTGTTATTTTTTTCGTAGGTGATGTTTGCGTTTTCGGCAATTTTGGAATAAAGGACATTAAAGAGCAATGTGTTAACATCAAGTTCTGTTTGTTGTTAGGGAAAGGAGAAGCAATGCTTGGGAGAGCTTACAAAATATCCGTATCAATTTCTGACTGTTCTTTCAATTCTTGGTACATATTCAAATAGTTGGCTCTCTGGTCTTCGGAAAGCACACAAGGAACTTCCGGTAGTCCAATTGATACCAAAATCTAATCAGCTCTTTCCATAATCTCAGATTGAGGAAATCGCAGTTAAATATGTCTTTATTTGAGAAACCGTGGTTCCAACATCCACACGCACGCACACACACACACACACACACACACACACACACACACACACACATAATCAGGTTTTAGGGACCTTAAAACGTGCGTATCCACTAAAATCCGGACATGTGATTTTTAGCATGATTCCAATACCTCTCTTAGCGAGAGGTAAAAATCTAATGTAGCCATCACAATACCTCCCGCTATTTAATTTTTATTAATATAAATACATACCTACGTATTTACAAATGCTGCAAAATATATTATGTTCTTTTACATATAACTATTGCTTAACTTACTACTTTCTTTTTAAAATTATTAATTTGAAGTGATTAGTTTCTTGACAGTGACATTTATCTGTCAGTTACATACATTTGAAATATGAATGTGTAACAAAGGAATTGTGTTTATATATAAAACGTAGGTTCTGAGATTTATAAAAAAATATTTTTTAAATTTATCTGCAAAATATATAGAAAAAGTATTAGGAAATGTATACCTGTAGAAAATTCAATAATCTTATGACAAAATGCGAAAAAATGGTATTTAATGGTATTTTTTGAAAAAAAAATATTAGTTTTAAGTAAAGTGCCATTTCCGGTTATCTGATTTACATCAAAATCTAATGAATGAATGAATTTTCTGAATGATAGTATTTGAGTTAGAGCGTAGACAAAATCCATACACATACACACACACGCAAACACACACACACATATATATATATATATATATATATATATATATATATATATATATACATACATACATCATCGTGAAAATGTTAAAAATGGATTCTAGGGACCTTAAAACGTGGTCATACTAAAACCTCGATATGCGATTTATAGCGCGCCTCTATACCTCCTTTATCAGGGGCAGCGGGAGGTAAAAAATCCCACTGGTAAAGTGAAGAATGGACTTAGGATTAGGGCTTACGATTCTAGCTTTTTGATTGATCTGAAATAATGTAAAGATTTGGTCTGAGACAATGTATTAGCCACATTAAATTTTTTGCACAGATAAAATTATAATTATTACAGCTATTTATATAAAAAAATGTTGTGTTAATAGCACTCAGAACGCTATTGTTTCCATCTAATTAAGTTCATTTTTTTGTCATAAACAGATCATTAAATCTTTGAAAGTAATATAATTTATAACCTTACGATCAAATACCTACCTTCATGTTGTAACAACCAATGCAGCTATCTTAAGCATGCAATTGCATTTATGCATTCTTGCGTAATGCTATTCAAGATCATAACTCTACATTGCTCTGACTCTGAAATGCCAACAGTCTATTGTTCAACAGTGTGAACTTTGTCACTAAGAAAGAAATGAACTCTCGTTGTTAAATAAATGTGTAAAGACTTTCGTTTTTGTTTATTTTCAGGCCATCTACATTCCCAGATCCAGACTGAATAAGTATGTGGACAATTCTCAGCTTCTTGAAGAGCTAGGAGGGAGGTATATTTACAATCACAACAAATGGATCGAGAATAGACTGGTAAGAAGTTTATTTTTATTCTTTTACCTTTACCATGACTTTAAATTAAAATTATTCGGTTACTAAAGACGCATCTTCAATTATTTTGGCATTAAAAAAATCAGAATTTTGTAGTTTAAAATTCTGTGTATAAAGTTTATGGAACATATAATTTTTAAAAAAGGAAGAAAAGTGTTTTCCTATGTTAAACGTCTAATATGTCACGGATTCTCGTACTTACCTTGTATATACTATTTTGTATAGAAATATTGGGTATAAATAATTTTAATTTAATTTTTTGTTATAACCATTTATTTATGTACAAACAATATTTTTTTTATGTCCTTTATCCGTATAAGGACAAATCTAAACCTAACCTTCCCAATGAATAAGGCGAATAACAACCTGTTGATAAATAGTATTTTCCTCTTGCGCTAAAAATAAAAATACAAACGAAAATAATAATAACAAAAATTTTAGAAACCTTCACGTTAAGTCATCATATAATGTATAGTGCAAATAATAGTAGTAATTATATATTAATGCCCATATTCATAAACACTCGTAAAATGTTAAACGGTTCGTTATAATATTTATCCAAAAAAAACAGTCGACATTAAAAGAAAAATCAAAATTTTGTTTGTCAAGTTTGATTCTATTTGTCAAAAATTTTAACGAGCCTTTTTGAAACTTTACGAGTGTTTATGAATATGGGCATAAGAGTGGAATATCCAAACGTTCTATGTGCCATTTCACATTTTTTATGAGAGAAATAAAACATTGTACCGCATAGGTTAATACTTCCACTTTAACAACAAAAATTACAGAGAAAGTTTTGACATTTTACTATTAATAACTGACCTTATTTAGATTATAAAAACAGTGGACATATTACAAGCGCCCTTTATAATAAAAGCGCTTTTATGGAACACACTCCTCACAAGAATATAATGCAAAAGCGCACTCCATAAAAGAGCTTTTATTATAAATGTGCACTCGTAATGCGAGCCATTATTTTGGCTAGGATAAACTGTGGGAAAGAAATACTCTAAATGCCTTGGTATTTGGTATGCAGGACGTTTCCAATATACCTTATTTATAAACATTTTAATTATATTTCATTTTCAAGTTAGATAAATAAATAAATAAATAGGCAGGTATATGTATATAAATATAAACCTATCATCACGATTTATTAACCTATTTTTGGGTGAGCCAATCTGTTTCTATTTGCAGATTAAGGCCCTTTGCTTATTTTCTTTTAGTTTGAGAGGGGCGCAGACGTGCGGTGGCGAGTAGCAAGGAGGGGGGCGTGTCGCGTGTATCTGTAGTCTCATTGCTTATGACTGGTTACTTTTATCCTCATCCATTCGGCTACCCGTCTATATTTATTATGATATACGCTAAACCTAAACTACTATCAAGTATGCTTTTGACACTTTAGAACGATCCAGGGCTTTGATCATAGCAGCAGGTGCAAAACTCATTTATGAAAATATTTATTTCATTAAAAATAGTATTTAGAACGATTGAAATTTCCACTGTTCGTACAGAAAAACCGAGATATGCATATATTTCACTATCTAATTAAAGCAAATAATCGTTTATTTTGCGTTCATAATGAAATCATTACATAACCCAATTGCGTATCGAAAAAGCTTTCATTTCGAAATGTAATTTTATGTTTCAGAAGGTTGGTACTAGATGATATTTACTTAAATTTTCGAACGTCATAAATCAGAATTGACATTAACTTTCAAAGAATTGATTAAATGTCAATCCAGTGGGACCAACTACAACATTACACATACAAATCAACTCGGTTTAATATAGCAGTTTTTTTTTAATATTTTCGTGTATCAAAGAAGCAAAATATGAAAAATAGTATAAAGGACTTATTTTATAAGACTTTTTTCGCACTTGTCATTTAGAAAACTCGCCAAGACTTGTTTTCTAATTCATGACGCGTGAGAGAAAAACTTCTTATAAAACTCGTTCTTTAATATACTATTATACATTCGGCTGTATTACAAAAATTGTAAGAAGTACACATTTAACATTCACATTGAGACGTAAGAGATAGCGTCTATGGCTGGTTAAACTTCCGGTTAAGTTAACTCTAGGTTATAAGAAGAATGTGGTATCGGAAAATTGACACATGGGCAATTTTTACAATTTTACGCTCTCTGTAAAAAAGAAGAATGTCTCTAAACATAATTTACGTTTATGCATCGCCTACATAATATATCGCAGTCTACAATTTATTGCAATCAGCAAATGTCAAGTTATCAAGTATGCGTCATCCCAATTCATCAGATAGATACATTTGAATGTTTGTCATTAAACTTTACTTGATATTTGACATTGATAACAAATTATTTTTCATTGGCAGACCATATAAACAAAGATAGTTACAATCCTTGTGATGCTCTCTCTCTCTCTCTCTCGCGTCACAATAAAGTTTTCCTAAGCCTGTTTCACACAGCTATAAATTTGGTAACAAATAATAATTAATTGTTTCATTGAAAATATTATGACAAATACGATGATCATCTATTCCATTATAAATTATAATACACATATTTGTTGACATGATCACAAAATTTTGTCAACAAATTATGACTATGTCAAACGGTTCTTAAGCTAGGTTTCCACGTGCAAAGATTATTGCCGCCAATTTGTTGCTAGTTTTATGGCGCCAATTTTAGTGGCACCAGTTTATGATTCCCCAATTTCTATCAGTTTTCAAATGGCAACAGATTAAAAATGGCGTCAATTGAGGTACTTCCAACAAGCATTAATATGGTAGTGCAAAATTTTGTCTCGCGAGCTCCAAAAAATATCTAATATTTTAGCTTTAGCAGAATTTACATCAAAATCTTTGACTGAGTCAGACATAACCAACAATTTTTCTCAGTGCACCATCTTTGTTATTTCCATTTTTATGGGATGACTTTTTTTATTCCAAAGGCATGGATATTGCTTGTTTGCCCCCAGAAACTGAATAATTAGTTACAATGACTATTTTTTTGAAGCTTTTGCCATTGCACTGGCGTGCTTCATACTTTTAGTACCATTAGCGCCAGTTGAATTAGTATGTTTCCATATGCAACTAAATTGGCGCTACCCTATTGGTACCGATAAATAATATTCTTTGCATGTGGAAACCCAACTTTAGATGCCAATATAATAAATATTAATCTACCTTGTGCTTACGTTCCATCCCATATAAACTACATCAGAATCATTACACGAATACTCTCCAAAGTGTATTGGTGTCATCGGTATACTAAACGGGGTTTTGTCACACCGTTTAGCTGGAAATGCGTTTTCTTGCAAAACAGATTCACAAAAGACCTCCCATGCTCTTATATGACTACATGGGGCTAAAATATTTTGAAAATTAAATACGAATAAGAAAAAAATTATATTTTTATCTTACGATAAATATCAAAAAGGCATCCAGGTTGATGTATGCCACCATTTGGAAAGAAATCAACATGGCCCACATATCTATCATCAGAATATAATAAAGAATTGGTGTGGATTACATCAAGAAATGATGCATCTTTCCAAGATAGAGGTGACGATACAGGGAGATTAAAAAAAGGGCCCGCCGGATCTAAGCCTGTAAAATGATGTAAAATGGATGTGGTATTATTATTACTTCGTTGTATAGTAAAAATTTTTAGGCAGAGTAGTCACGTCATCATTTCATTACAAAATGAAAAAACACTGTAGTATTGTATATGTTTAGGAAAACGAAGAAAATAAATACTATTTTTTGCATACTATAAGTAAAGTACATTGTAATTAAATTTACAATTATTCTAAAGTCGAATATAATGTTTTCAATGAATTTTAATTTATTTAAAATAATTGTAGTTAATTTTTTCAACACATGTTGGTACTATTGGATTTCAATATTTAAACGTTTACATGACATGTTTCTCCCGGAATTGTCAAGCGTCTGCTGTCATTAGTTCGTTACTTTTCTGTTTTTAGTTTGTGTTAATTTTAATAATTGTAAATTGTATTATTGGAGTATTTTCAATCAAATATAATATATTTTTTAAATGTTATTTTAATTATATTTTCAATAAATCGAATTTATAGTGCTACTCTTTACTATTCTATAACACTACAGAATTGTAAATCTAAATAAAATCAAATCAATTGTTTTAAAAATATATTCAATGTCATTAATATTAATTTTCTAATTTTTCATCAAGTGCTTCATTCACTCCCCATATTCCTTCTGAAACCCGACTCGGTGTGCCCTACACAGAATTTTCAATACCATAAATTGGAAATATATTACATTTTACAATAATATTCAATTATTATTCGACTATTAAATAAATTAACTTGATCACATAAATTAGCATCGCAGGTAAATACAATTATTTTCTAAAATTAAATTAGTGTACCATGTAAACCTACTAATTTCGTGACGTCATTATCTAGTTACAAACTTTGATGACGTGACTACTCTGCTTAAAATTTTTTACTATAATAAAAATGCTTAATGATTGCAAACGCAACGTCACAGTCCCTATCGGTTATTATCGTAAAATTCCGGACTAATTCTGGCGAACTGGACCTACTTCGTTGTTTTTGTTTCAATTCAAATTAAGAACTATAGCAATACCTACTAATGTCATCCTAATGATATTCTTCTTTTCATTGCAAATAACAAGATAAATGTATGTCAATTTGTTCATGCGATCATGAATCAGATGACCTCGATCGGACTTCTTTAAAAAATTATACTGTAATTTATTTTTGTCACACAGATTATACATAGAATTTGTTTATAAGGCGACGTATTTCATAACTCTATTTAGGAAATGATGGTCTTATATTGTTTTACCAACGATGATACTTCTCACTTACTAGATGGATGATAGATGATTGGACACCACTTTATTGAGGAGGAACACATTTGGATATTTATTCGAAATGGATACCACGGACATTTTTTGATATTTTATATATAAGCTTAATAATTTTAAAAATTTCATTATCAACTAATAAATGTCTACACTATAAACAATGAGACAACGTTGGGATACCAATTAGGCAATTACCAATTACCACTTATATAGTGTGGCAAGAGAGAACCCAGACGCAGCTATCTTAATATAATAAGGATTTCTAATCTGAATTTTGACATATATAACTTAACAGAGTTAAAATATTGTTACTGAAACTATAATTTAGAAAAGTTTATTTGTCGTCTGCATTCCACATTGTTACATGGAATTGATTGCTATATAGGACAACATACTTTGCGTAAGTTAGTTTTATAGTAAAAAAAAACTTGTGACCTGTGCAATGCACACATATGTGATTTACTGGTAAATGGTTCTTTAAAGATTTTTTTTATATATTTTCCGTAATCTACTTCATATACGAGGGTTGTACAGTATTTATTGTCCCTAACATAGTTGGCTTTGAAATATTGTCTTCATAACAACAGCAATTGTTTATTGTTTATCTGCTAAACGAAGTGCCAAATTTGATTATTCTAGTGTTAATACGTACAAGGCTTTATAAGATGTCATTAAGATGGATGGGTACCCCGAATCATAGAGTTAAGAATATAATTATAATATGGAGGGAGCGTAAGACTAAAATCTTGAAGCCATGCGGGGAAATGGTCCGCCATCTTGTACTGTGCCATTTCTGATTCATTGTTTACTTTCACTTTCGTTGACGTGTGCTATTTGAAATTTGTTCGTAAACATTTGTGTTTAAATACCATTTTTTGGACACATTTAGTAACATATTTATAATAAATATGCCAGCGTGCTGTGTGTTAGGCTGCAGTAATCGTTCTGGGCGGAAATCAAAACACAGAAAGCTACTGAAAGGAAAAAACATTACCTTTCATGCATAATTATTCTAAATATATTAATAATATCCATACGACTATAACAAAAAATATCAAATATTAATCACACAGTTCACAGTCGACGACATCAATACAACTAATTAATTCTTTACGAAGGTTCTTAGATTCACATGTTCATAAATAAATATAAATAAATATATCATCACGGCATATTACCCATTTCTGGGTGTGCCAATCTGCTTTATCGCAGATATCGGTAATGATTTATTGTATTTCTTTAAGTATTAAATATTATGTACTTTAGTAACAGAAATACTTGTATAAATAAAAACACTGTATTACAGCAAATATTGTTTTCTACAAAAAAAAATTAAAAATAAATTGCACTATTCTTATTGTTTTATTACTCTCTACTTAACTTTATTTTAGAAATATGTACGAGTAAAATGGAACAGCACAATATGGCTGACTCTTCATTCCCCTTCCGTCACTAGGCATCAAGGTCATGGTCTACAAGCTCACGTTACGCTCCCTCTATTTATATATTCTTACCTCTATGCCCCGAAAATTGGTGCCCGAACAAAAACGAGAGAGTCACCTCCTCAGAGGGTCATCATTTGGCGTTGTTTATTCATCCAAACAGCTTTTTGGCTCACTTTGTTATAGTTGATGAAACGTGGATTTACCACTTCGATCACGAGTCGAAATTTTAAAGTATAAAATGGCGACATCGAGGATCTTCTTCACCTCTCAAATTTAGGGCCCAGTTAGATTATGGCTACTGCATTTTGAAATGCTGAGGGAATTTTAATGATTGATTATCTGGAATGTGGCCACATAATCACTGGTCAGTATTAGGCAACATTAATTGCTAGAAAAGAGAAAAGGAAAATTTTCGCTTGGAATTCTGTTCAACATGACAACGCTCAATGCCATAAAAGTCTTGTTTCCATGAACGCAATTCACGATGTCGGTTTCAAACTGATGTTACATCCACCGTATTCATCTGACCTAACATTTAATGATTTTTATTTATTTCCCAACTAAAGAAAAGTACACGAGGAAGAAATTTTAAAATCGACGAAGCTGTTATGGCAGCAGTTCAGAACTTCATCTGCGATAAAAACTGCGAGTTTTAAAAAAAAATGTTACTATGTTAGAACATAGGTGAAATAAGTGTCTTCAAGTACACGGTGATAACGTTGAAAAATAAATTTGTTTTAAGTATTAGGGACAATAAATACTGTACAACCCTCGTTTAGGGTAATTATCGAAATTTGACGAATTTGTGATCTTCATAAAGAACAACGGGTAAACCGTTTGTAAACTGACCTGTGAGCCTTAGTTTTCCCGGTCCAAACGTTCTTGCAGCGGTACCCATAACATGCCCGCCGATACTATGTGACGTCAATCGTATTAATTCTATAGGTTGTATCTTTGGAATGTACACTTTTAAGAACTGACCTATAGCTTGTCCTATTAATGTAACGTTCAGCACAGAATCCAAGTAGTATATTGCGTTGAACAATATGTTAAATTTGATCACTTTGGTGTATTGAATCAGTACGAAGTTTATGTTTCCTTTCTTCAGAAAAGCTGGAAAATTATACAATAGATAAGGCACAAATCCCTGTTGTACTGAAGAACTAAAAATATAACCAAATATTAAATAAATGGTAGGTATCGAGTTTAAACTAAAATTAATAAATTCGATTTTTCTATAGTAGGTACATACGATAATTTTACCTCCCGCTATCCTTGGTAAGGGAGGCATAGGGATCATGCTAAAATTCGCATATTGAGATTCTGATAAATGACCACGTTTTAAGGCCCTTAGAATCCGAAGTATGCCTGGATCCTTTTTACGCTCTAACTCAAATACTATCAATCGGAAAATTTTGAAACCTTGTATTTTGACCCTATACTAATATGGAAACAAGCCATTAGATATTCATGTAAATCAGATAACCCGACATGTCACTTTCTTCGAAGCTCAAAATAGTCTTTCTTCGAAAAATACCTTCAGTTATTTTTTCGCGATATATGTTATTTTAAAAATTAACGATTACTAAATTTTTTACAAGTATGTATAATTAAAAAATAAAACTAAAGAAAACAATTAGCATGGTTGTTGTTTTTGTTACTAATTAACAGATACTTAGAAATTTATAAAATTGCGAAGAAACGGAAAACATAATAAGAAAAAAGGTAAAACAAATTTGTATACAATTTTTAATACTGAACAACTCGGCACTCTATAGTTTTTGCCGTGAAATGAACAAAAGAGTAGGAAATTGCATAAAATAATATCTGAATTTTTCTAATACTATTTACTTTTAATTCAATTTATGTTATAATTTTATTAAATTTAAAGTACTATTAGTTTCGAGCATTTAAATACTCATCTGCAGGTACCGGCAAAAAAGTATACGTTTTTATTGAAGTTTTTGCAATGTTCAGAAAAAAATAGGAACATGAGGTTTGATTCAAAACCATCCTGCAAAATGGACAAGCCTTACGAACGGAAGTGTAGATCAGTGATTGTTTTATACTTACTTGTAGCTAATAGTTTGATACTGTCACTATAAGAGCTTACACCCCATCCATGACAGTGAAACACTGTCATTCGACTTGTATTAAATTTGGGGTGATATGCTAAACTTAAACCATCTTTTATATGAAACTTAACTCTATCATGTAAAGTTGGCCTGTAAAAATACTTCATACATTTATTCCTTTAAAAATTACTGCGCATTTTATTATTTTTCATATAATTCACAAAACTTACCCATAAAAATAATACAAGCAGATATTGTTAATAAAATCTTCCGACACATTGTGAAATTGTATCACCTCCGTTTTAGCTGCAGCATCTAAAAACATATTTTATAAGTTAATATATGTATTTATAATATTTCACGCTTACCATTTATAATAAATAAATTTGATAGAACTATTAAAAATAAAATTATATACATTATTCTTGTTCAAGTTAATACTAACAAGTACATACTTCGTACATACTGTTATAATAAAATGATAAATATTACATGTTAGTTTCTTTGGACTATATATTAACGAAGATAAGCCTTTTTTGCACCTGTCTTCATACATAATAAAACTAAACATACGTCGGTATTATTTATGTTTATACAGGGTTACGTAGAAAAGACGGATGTTTTTTAAAACGTCACAAAATTGATACTTTTTGCTTAAGAAAAAATTTGGGTCCGTAATGACTTTGACAAAATCAAGTATGGAAAACATTTTGCATGTGGTGTCCGTTATCATTAATGCATTTCTGGAGCCGTGTTCTCGGAACGCTATATCGAGATGATACACAACTTATTTTTTTCTAAATTACGAAGAAACTGAGTACCTATCTAATGTATGTAGTTTCAGCAGGACGGGGCGACAGCCCACACATCCAGAGCATCAATAGAGGTTATTCGCCCTATTTTTCCCGATCACCTTATTTCCAGGTTTGGTGACATTCATTGGCATCCTCGGTCCCTGGTTTTGTACATATACGATTTTTTCTTGTGGGGTCACCTCAAGATACATACATACGAACACAAACCCCGCATATTGAATGAACTGAAAGAAACTATTCACGGAGATGCCGCTCAAATTGATAGAGCGATGTTGGAAAGAATGTTTGCAAACTTTATAAAACGCCTCCAGAAATGCATTAATGTCGTTTTTCACGCTTGATTTTGTCAAATGCAATGTCATTACGAACTCAAATTTGCTAATAAATTTTTTCTTAAGCAAAAAGTATCAATGTTGTGGCGTTTTAAAAACGTCCGTCCTTTCTATCCAACCCTGTAATATTATAATTTTTGTATAAGGCGCCACATGAATTTTTTTTTTTTTTTTGACATGTGAATCATATGTGAATATAATAAATTATTGATTAATCCAACGTTATCTTGCTTACTTTTATAACCAAATTTATCGTACATACATATATAAATTCACGCTTATTCCACATGCACTTCTTCTTTGTCAATTTGGAAACCTTGCCTACCTTAACACACTATGAATTAAATCCATCCATTTGCACGCTGGACGGCCACGCAATCAAACACCCTTAACTTCGCCAACATATTTACGCTTTACAATCTTCACTTGTCATTCTCCACATGTCCAAACTCAAAACCATCTCAACTAATTCACTCTCTTAACAACATTCTCCCTAACCATACATCTTCATACAGCAAATATTACTCACTTTGTTCTTACATATTGAAGTGACCGATTTTCGGTAATGAAATACTGCATGCGGACTACAGTAATAGTTACAAAACAATCATCCTTCGCCACACATTCCTGTCTAAGCACATTTTTTTCGCCTCGGCTACATTCATAATCGCAATCATATATGATCTCTTTCCACTCGGAAACTTTCTCTTCCTTAGCACACTACCATTCACGAAATCGAACACCCTCAACTTTACCCATATACAGTAAAATTTTTGAAAGTCCGATCAAGGCCATCTACGAATTGCATCTATGAATTAGGATTTTATGCTGTCAAATTTAGTAGTGTCGTTTACATAGTTTTTATGAGGTACAAAGGTATTAATGTATCCTCATAAAACTAAGTAAAAGACACTACTGAATATGACAGCACAAAATTTTAATTCATAGATACAATTAGATGGCCTTGATCGGACTTCTTTCAAAAATTTTACTGACTATCTCGACATTCTTTCTAACCTTCCTCGCGCGACTCCGTCTTACATACCTACATATATCACTTAAATACCTTATTTCTACAACAGTGACTCAGTTTTATACTATACTTTCCATTCGCTTCCATACATCAAAGCAGGCATAAGCACTCCATTATACACACTTAACCGATCATCTCCAGATACGTTTACGTTCCATCTTATTGTAAGAAATTATTAAAAATAATTTAAATAAATTATCAATACTCATTATCTAATGCAGGGCGTGCCAAAGTATTTAACAAATATTTACTAATAATAATATGTTTTATATTTACTGAAAAGGGCGTATAATTGCATAATCACCACAACTTGTTATTACGCATTGTGGGGAGTACCTGCCAATCTGTATTACAAATATCGGTACTCATAATATATTTTTAGCAAAGAAGGCGTCGTCCAGACTACACAGAATAGATAATTATATTTTATTATTGTAAAATTGTTATTCTCTTGTAACTTGCAGAAAAGTAGAAATATTGCCTAACAATACCATAGGTAACTTTTCATAAATATATTTAGTAGGTACCTATATTGAAAGACAAGTATTACAATTGGGAATTTTAATACATATTAGGCAGTTTGCGTAACTTAACATAGAACTCAGAAAATCACATTCAACGGTACGGTATTACCAGTTATTTAAGTCACCTTTTGAAACAAAAGAATCTTCGCAAATTATTTCTAACATAAGGTGACAACATCCAACTGTTATACGTAACTAAAGTTCGCAAACTGCCTACAATCGTGAGGGAGGCAAGTGTTCTTAAATTCAAACTGATTGCAGGAAATACTCAATTTCCGCCCTAGTGCGGAAAATAATTAAAACAAGATTTTTATAAAAATACATAGCCGCCGTAGTAGATGATAAGTCAAAAAATTATAATAAATTACGTAATTTCTCTTATTTTGTGGATGATTGTAGAACAAATATTTTTATATTTGTAAATTCTAAAAGTCGCTGTTCTCGTTTCGGAAACTTACATTCCTTTCACAACAACTAATTTTCCGCACTAGTTACATAAGTATCTATTTTATGCTATTTGCAAGTACATATTTCCAAATCCTTGGAAAATTATTTGTATTTTAATCTATGTAACAATTCTGTCCAGTCGTTAACTTTTATTTTTTAGACGAACTATGCCTATAAATTGTGTTGATATGTTAAAATTCTTTTATATTTAAAATTCTGTTTTCTTAAATGTGTTTTTCTTCTTCTAGAAAGTCGAAGAATTCGTCAAAGACGTCAACGAAGCACTAGGAGACCTGGAACAACTTCGACGTCATCTCCTGGACAACCGATCTTTACGAGCTTCCGAAATCGAAAGAGCTTTATCTACTTCGGCCGATATGAACGATTCTACTAGGATGTTAGTTCATAGTGTAGTGGAAACAGGTAAGCCAAATTTGAAACAAAAATTATTATTGTAACCTCACTGGTTATCATATATTTTGTTCAAAAATATATTGTTTAAATCTAGTGTAGTTTTTTTTGTTAAAATATTAAGTTTTCTAATAAAAATTTCACTAACAAACAATGCTCTTGTCACAAATGGCGCCCAACGTGGGGCTTGAATTTATGAGAAAGGTGCGCCGATATATTTTACAGTAAAATTTTGTTATAAGGAATACAATGGATCCGGTAATGAATTGAAGATATGAACGACCTTCATGTATAAATAATAAAAATAAATATATCATCACGATTTATTACCTATTTCTGGGTGTGTCAGTCTTTTTCTATTCGAAGATTTTTGTAAATTTCTTTTCTACCATTAAAACGTTCACCACGCATCACCTCATGATATATCGAGACTATTACAGAAAAAGGACCTAAAAGAAACAATTCATAGGCCGTGATTATATGAATCTGTTTGATTTGTATAATTTTCTGTCATGTTTCGAGCTTCCTATTATTACAAGAACTCGTTCTTCGTCTTGTCTGGTCTTCTGTACGTTGAAAACAGTTCCAACAGTTGTATGTCACACCTGCAGTTCATAGCCGCAGGTCTCAGTAACCGCTAACCACAGTAACTTGGTACGTGCACTCTCTACTTAACGAGAAATACAAAACTCGACGCATTCTGATACAATTTCTCCTTCGTATGCACGGGAAAACAGAACAGAACACAAGTAACTGTAATATGTGTATGAGGGGACTTCAAAAGGTTATAATATTAACCAACAAAATAAAATTGTGTCATTCACCTGGACTTTAAGAATTAAGTACTTAAAGGCCCCTTATTTACTAATAAACTACCTAAAAGCTATTTGGCAAATAAGTGAATAAATTTTGTAGTATCAAGTAGCCATTACCTGTCAAATAAACCTATACAGTGAGTCCCATTTAGAGGTGCCACCATTGGGATCTCGAGAACTATAAGAGATACGATGACGGTTAAATGGAACTTTTTGTGCGTCTTTGGGAGGCCATCTCAGATGTGCTTTTGTTTATCCAAAAATTCTCATAGGGCACTAGATAATGACGAAAAACTGAATATTGTTAATTTTTTCTTTTTCAAATAACTTCTAAACTATTAGTAATTGAGAAAAAAGGTTCAAATATAAAAGATAGATATTTTTATTAACTAACCAGTGGCGTACGAAATAAATGTTTATATCCGTAAATTTTTGAGATATAACACAAACTTATATTTTTTTAAATGGAACCCATATCTGATTTTAGTCTCAAAAAAATCAATATTTTTTTCTATTTTCAATGATGTAAGGGTTATTATGTTTTATATTTGTTTTGCTCCTAAAATTTAATTTTTCTCTTTATTTTCCTGAATTTTCTTATTATCTCCCAAAAAAACAATATTATTTTTATTAATTATATTGTATTTGATCAAAATAATTTGTTCTATGCCTTTATTACTTAATATTTTTATTCTATACTCATAATTACAAATTACACTATAATGTGCCAAGGGCGACCTGATACAAAATATTATAAAAATTAATTTGATACGAGTTTTGAGCAAAATTTTCTAACGAAATAAATTATTTAAATACAAGGAGTATTTTTAAATAGAAATCTACCAATATTTTCAAAATAATTATAAATTTAATACAAAATAACGAAAAAATAATAATTTTGAAGGCAAAACAAATATAAAACATAATAACCCTTACATCGCTGAAAAGAGAAAAAAATATTAATTTTTTTGAGGCTAAAATCATATATGGGTTCCATTTAAAAAAATATAAGTTTGTGTTATATCTCAAAAATTTACGAATATAAAAATTTATTTCGTACGCCACTGGTTAGCTAATAAAAATATCTATCTTTTATATTTGAAACTTTTTTCACAATTATTAATAGTTTAGAACTTATTTGAAAAAGAAAAAATCAACAATATTCAGTTTTTCGTCATTATCTAGTACCCTATGAGAATTTTTGCAAAAATTAAAAGCACATCTGAGATGGCCTCCCAAAGGCGCACAAAAAGTTCCATTTAACCGACATCGTATCTCTTATAGTTCTCGAGATCCCAATTGTGGCATCTCTAAATGGGACACACTGTATACAGGGTTGTCTGAAAAGATGTTACCACTTATATGGTAAATAAAAAATAAATATAAAATAAATATATCATCACGGCATATTACCCATTACTGGGTGTGCCAGTATCTACAACACATGTAGACATCGGTAATGATGACGATATATTTTACCGTGTGGGCGTTTACCAGGCGTCACCTCACGGACACTCATAGCTGGTGTGGAGAGTGCACCACAGGGATCACTTTTGTGCGATTAAAAGTCTGCACTGGCCGGGTCACTAGATTGGCAACCAGACACTATACGCACACGGCCACGCGACCCCATGCAATAGGTACGTATATGGTACTACATAATTTTAAATTTTCGTTTGTTGCAGACTAGATATGACCACCAGACTTAGGGTATATTCCAAAAATAAAATATAATAACCAAAACCATGGTTTCGGTTACCGATTGGTTCTAGTCACGTGACTATTATTATTGAAACAGTTCGGTTTCATTCGCGGGTGATTCGCGGAAACCCTAAAATTTTCTTTCAAAACATTTCGTCTATCGTCTTTCATAATCCTAAATTATGGAGTGGAAAATTAAAATACGTATAATGTAAACCGTAGAAAATAGATGCAAACATCAAAGAGTCAATAAATAGTATCTAATCACACTAACCTATAAAATCTGATATCTTATGAAAAAGGACAGAAGATGTTAACCGGCAAAACCGAGAAAAAATCATGGTTGCGTTGGTGCGCTTCGGTTGCAACCAGTTTAACCGGAACCATGTTTCATAAATGTACAATTTTTACCATTTGATATTATTGAAACACTTTTGGTTAACCACGGTTAAAATTTGTTATTTTTGGAATATACCCTTAATGTGGAAGAGAGAAGGAAGGTAGCAGCTTGAATGTTTGGGTCGCCCTCAATAGTAAGAAAAAAGTGCGCACAAATTTCTCCTTTAGTCGACGGATAGTTAAACGACGTGGAGGATCCTTTTGAAACCATTGCCGAAATTTTTTTCTTACTATTAAGGGTGACCCAAACACTACCTTCCTTCTCTCTTCCAAATTAAGTCGGTTGGCCATATCTAGTCTGCAACAAAAGAAAATTTACAATTATGTAGTACCGTATAAATGGTAACATCTTTTTGGACAACCCTGTTTATAAGCAACCTAATAACAATTAGAAGGTAAAACCATGTAAAATTTACTTATTAACTAAATAAATTTATTATAATAGCAACTTTTACGGCTGGAAAAATAATATACACGAATCATATTAGTATCGACAAAAAATCGTTAATCGATAAGTTAATCTTATCGATATAATTTGTGATATCTAAATACCTATCGATAAAATCAAAACTTATCGATAAATGTCCAAACTTACTGAAATTATATTGACAATATCGATTTTATCAATTTTTCGATATTAGATAAAGGTGATACCGATATTTAACTTTATTAGAAGGTGAAAATCACAGGTCTTAAATATTTATTAGGTACGAGGAAAACAAATCTTCTATAAATTTAAAAATAAAAAATTATGTGTCTATGACATAAATATTTGTAATAAATATTATTGACAATCGGTTAGTAATATGCGCGTTTCTTATCAAAATATTTCGGAAGTGAGTCATTGTTTACTTTATTTTCCAATTTGTTGAAGAAAATTTTCCGGCTATCTAATTGAAACTTTCTAACTGCGAAACTGTCAGAGCCATTATGGCATGTCAAAATGTAGTATAGAAGATAACTCAGAGTTGTTGAAAGAATTTTTATTATTATTATTATTATTATTATTATTATTATTATTATGTATTAAATTTTAAAGGTACTATTTTTACCGAAATTTGTGTAATATTTTTAAAAAGTCACGTGATTTAAAACAGAACGTGACGTCAAAGTTCATCCTAACACGTTGTAAATTATGGCTTACTTTTATTTATAGATATAGATAACGTAGGTGATGGACAATATGTTTTCCTATTGGCTATGAATGACGTGCCACAGAAGTTACGGGTTGTTCATGACTATTTCTGGCGCCAATATACTGAAGTAGATTAAACAGAATTGTGAAAAAATATTAACAATGCTTATCAAAATAACAACAGTAAAAAACTTCTCTTTACAATATATTTTTTTGTGTTAATAATAATAATAATAATAATAATAATAATAATAATAATAATAATAATAATAATAATAATAATAATACTGATTAAAACTCCATTTTGAATAAAATAGTATATACACTTCGCGGGAATGCTTATTCCAGTAGTGGTAGCACGCACTTTAGAATTCTATCATAGAAAGCAGGCGAATACGATTTTACTTTTACGAATCTTGGTAGCATGCACTTTAGAATTCTATATTCGCTTTTTGTTCCAGAATTTTTTTGGGTTTTATGCTATTAAAATAGAAAATATTATGAGAGTTGTATAAAATAAATGTATAAATTATATATAAATTGACTTTTAATAGAATTGTGGCGAAGTAATAACGTTACTTTGACACTTTCGCCTCGAGTCGTACGCTTGCAGGCGAATATTTTAAGATACGCTTGCTACCAAATTTTCGTTTCGTGGCGAAAAGCGAAAACAAATGTGTGTGTGTGTGTGACAAAAATTTCTCCGGTAATAACTCCAATACTACAATAAAAACTATAATTCTTTCGTATTCCTCTTCTTTACATCCAGCTTACAGCTGATTAGATTTTGTTTATAATTGGTCAACCGGAAGTTTCCTTATTTGAAGTTCTTAACAATTTTTCTTGAAAAACGCAGTTAAATATCATCTTTTTTACATTATCAATATGAAAGAATATATTATTGTTTATACGGTTTGATTGCATATTTTTCTACATATTCAATAGATATAGAGTTAAAGAATAATAAAGAGATTACCATTCATAAATCAACCAGCTTTACTATAATCATGGAAATAGCTGATATGTTCAAATGATTCTAATTGACTGATGTAAGCGTCAAGTACAATTTACATACTGTATGTTCGTGTTATAATTTTATTGGATTCATAAAATCTTTTCCAAGGAACTTTCGGTATGGAATTTGCAGAAAATAGTTATGTTCGTGTCATAATTTTGCTGGATATATAGAATTTTTTTCAATTAATTTCTGGTACGGGATTTGTACAAAATACATAGAATTGACGGAAGGTAATGTGCCACATCAGATTTTTGACACTTGAATATGTTTTTAACGTGATTACAAGTTACATTTTTTTTTAATCCAAACGAGCTTGGGATTAGGCATACCTATATTAAATTGGTTTTTTACATTTTTATTATAATTATTAATATTAATGCACGCATTTTTAAATATAATATTCTTACTTAGTAACAAATAGTTCCCAAATGTATCAAAATGGAAAATTTTAGGGAATAAATAATACGAACGACATTGATAACAATATTATCTTGTTTTTTTATATCGGGACTTTTTTCAGTGGCAATAATTTTACCATACTTTATTGTGATATATGTTCATAAAATATAAATAATGAATGACAGGTGTAAATGTATAAATAACTATATGTATGGTAAGTACATCTGTCTAGTGGGAATATAAATAACTAAAAACTCCTGATTAACCGGTAGATAGGAATCTATTTTAAATTCACCTGTCTCCATCATACCGTTATTTGCAACAAAAATACCAAAAAGTTATAGCGTTTTAGCATTGAGCAACCAGATTAATAACGGCGATACAAGTATTTCTACATTCAGGCAAAGAATTCTTTGAAAATATTTTAAGGTATCTAAAAGCACCTAAAAGTATCTAAGATACATAGGCGCCGATTTGTAGTGCGCATGGGGTCAAGTGCAACCGACAAAATTTTTGTGCAATAAAATATTTTATATCATACTCTCATTTATATATTCATCTTTAATTTTTATTCGTTACTAAATGATTAATATAGTTACCTACGTGTTTTTTCAGTTATACATTTTTAAAGTTATTTTCATTTTCGCGCTTAACAAGTAATATCATTTTAAATTTATGATTTTCTAGGAGATAGCGCGACAGTGTGTTTCTTTTTTATTTCGCATGCTTTCTCCAGTATACAGCATGTACCAGAAATCTCGTAAGTACATTAAATTTAACCGGTTAAAGAGTAAAAGTTACAATATTTCTTGGTAACTTTTTGTCGAAATCGCATTTTTTTTTCTTGGAAAAAAATCTTTCCAATTTCGAAACAAATACTGGTGAAACAAAAAAGTAAGTGACATTGACAAAATCGAATTCGATCAGTTAGCGAATCAAAGTCCCACAACGCGTTGCGCATGGTGTTGAACAACCAAATACCGAAATTCGCGTTATGGTCGTATTATTTAGGAATTGTCAGTTAGGCTACGTTGCACTTTATATTTAAAAAAATCTGATGTGGCCAACACAAAACCTCCCGCTATTTAATTTTTATTAATTTAAATACATACCTATACGTATTTACTAACGCTGCAAACTGTTCCATTGCATAAAACTATTGCTTTATTTACTATTTTCTTTTTAAAATGTCACTATTATTAATTTGAAGTGATTAGTTTTTTGACAGTGACATTTACTGTCAGTTACATTCATTTGAAATATGAAAAGAAGAAAATGAAGAAAAACCATTATGAGCTTCAGGTAAAGTGCCATTTCCGGTTATCCGATTTACACCAAAATTTAATGGCTTCTTTTCATATTAGAATAGGGAAGAAATACAAGGTTTCAGAATTTTCTAAATGATAGTATTTGAGTTAGAGCGAAGAGAAAATCCATACACATACACACACATACACACATACAGATATCATCGTAAAAATGTTAAAATTGGATTCTAGGGACCTTAAAACGTGGTCATTTGCTAAAATCTCTGATTTTAGAACGATCCCTATACCTGCCTTACCAAGGGTAGCGGGAGGTAAGAGTTATATACGTATAGAGGGTCGAAATAAAAGGTTTACGCCTGCGGACGAAATTTGAAGCCCGACGCATAGCGGAGGGCTTTTATTCGTCCAAGGGTGTAAACTTCTTTCGGCCCGAGGTATGTATAACGTTTTACGCACAATTGCAATCAAATGAAATGTTTTTAAATTATTTTTTAAATACATTTAAAGCTTGTTGCTATATAAAAATATTACGTGGCCAGGTGGCCATGGCACAAAACAATAAGGCGATGCGTTGCATTGCTAACTATTTGGTTATATGAATATTATTTTAAATGTCAAACTTGGAGATTTGAGACAATTTTTGAAGTAATTCCTTAAGCAATTCTAATAAAATCTAGTGAAAATTTAGCGGAACTAATATCATTTTTTAAAAATAAGAGTCTTGATTACATTTCCAATTGTATTTTTGATGTTTTGTTTACCAGTAAGCGGGCTCTTTCTGTATTTTACCGCCCGCATATGCTACTTTACCTCCCGCAGAGTGTAATCTTTCAGTTTCCGCCAAGGTAACTACGATGTAAACTATCAATTTTAAAGCAGATGTGCGTAAAAATACAAACAATAACGTAACCTAACTGGCAATTCATAATTGGTAGACAATGGTTGTTAGGTTGATCAGATTTCGGTATTTGACCGTTCAGCACCATCCGCAACGCTTGGCGCCATTTTTTTTAATTTGTTAATTATTTTGTCTCAATTTCATGGCCTTATTAATATTTTTAAGGTGATTTTCGACATTTTCACGCCTAATTTCGGTCTTTGTAAAGCAATTAAAATTAATTTTTTTTATTGATTCAATTTCATGCTCCACAACCGACGCCAAAAAATTATTTCGACTTTAAATGGCACAAAATAACCCCCTGCGATGCACTATCCACGCCAGCTATGAGTGCTCGTGATGTGACGCCTAGTAAACGCTCGTACGGCACGAATATGTCGTTATCATTACCGAAATCTGTGTACAAAGTAGACTGGCACACCCAGCAATTTCGTGATGTATTTATTTAAAAATTTACAATTTAATTATCTTGATATCTAAGTACTTTAATATATCTTACGATAGAGTCTAAGATACTTTTTCAAAGAACCTATCGCAGCTCTGGACCCATAGTACCTAGTTGTAAAGCAAATTTGAAATTTGGACCTAAATATTTCGCTTATTTGGAGGATTTTTTAACTCGAACTTTCACATGTGGTCTTATTTTTTTATGTACTTTAAGAAAACAATATTGTAGGATATCTTATTTAGTTAACATTTGATAATAATGATAACCAACATTTAATTTCTCTTTCTAGGTAAAGAACTCCTCCATAACATAGAATACGAAAACCGAACCCGCAAATTCGATTCCGAATACGAAGCCATGTCCACTGCTCAAGACACATTAGACACCATAGAATTCATAGAAGACCTTCTCTCCAATATTCAAAAAAAGAAAAATTTAATCGATGACGCCTGGTGCAAAATGGAAAAGAGTTTCGTAGATGCCAAAGATTTAAGCATTCTAGAAGACGGTGTTGCCAAAGTTATCAACTGGATCCTCGGTCCAGCAGAAATGCTGCTCAACTCGCAACAACGCGTAGGCTATGACGTCATTTCCTCCGAAGAGTTAAGGCGGGAACATGAATCATTGGAGCTGCAATGTTGGAACGCTTATGGTCAATATGCCGAATTGCTCCATAAGATTGATTCGTTGCCTACTAATGATATGACTCCTCAACAAAAAGACTTGCTATCCCAAAGAGATTTTATGGACTTTGTTTGTAGAAGTTTTGCTACAAGATTAGAAAGAAGAAGAAACATATTGATTACTTCGTTAAGGTTTTTTAGACTAGTGTCCGAATATTTTGATAAGACCAGTGAAGTTTTTGAATCTTTGGTCATGGGAAATAAAATTGAAGACTTTTCGACGGCTGGAAAAAAATTGAGAGAGTTGCAGGACAACCAAATAAGTTTAGGTGAGTTTTTCAAAAATAAATGGCATTTAGATCCCTTAGAATTTCAATGTCTCAAATATAATATTGATTAATTTTTAACAAACGTTATAAATAAGATATAGTATTTTATTTTACATTACAAGCCTGGTAAAACGGTTTTTATTGTCAAAAGGAGGAAATGAGTGGCGAGTCGAGCAGGCGAGTCTGCCACCTCCATGATACAGTAAAACAGTTACTTGGCGTGCATTGTACAATATTTTATTTGCTACTCATTTGTAAATCAAATTTGAAATGGGGGACTCCATGATTTTTTGATTTCTTACATGTTATGGTATTTTTAAATTCAGAAATTCCTTAATTTTTCTTTTAAAAAAATCCGGCTTCTAAACACAATTGTTCAATTAAAAACTTAAAAATTTTACAGGTAGAAAAGAAAAGTTTCAAATTAAATTTCTTAGAAGCTTAGCCATCAAACGTAATGAGAAACTTATGAATGACCAAAAATATGTGCTCCACTCAAAAATTCTTGAAATATCGAAAGGAAATTTTTGTTAATCCCTTATGATGGTATTTCCTTACCAATGTTGCAACAAGATTAGTTTATATTCTTATAGCTGTGTCTGTATGCATTTTCATATAATTCTTTTGTACAGTCCTCAGTCTTCTGTAGATGATGTAAAAGCCGAAATCGCGATAAAGATGTACTTGTTTTTGTAATAACATTTAAATATTATATAAAAATATCGTGAAATATTTTCTTTCAAATAATTCTTAATATAAAGGAAGTGACCCTGTCCTTGCCTGCTGATATCATTTATTAGGGGTAGGTAACCGCAAACTAAATGTCCCCATTGTTGGTTTATGGATGTTTTGCTAAATCGTTTTACGACAAAGTGTTCTTGCAATACGACTTCTACTATAATAAAACATATTTTGTGAAACTTAGTCAATAGTACTAGGCGGTATCAATAAATGGAGTTTACAAATGTGTAACAAATAAATATATTTACCTGAATCATTAATGTAAATAGTAATTTTTGCATATAATTCAAATTAATTTATATTAACTTTACATTGAAATGAATATTCATGCACAATATATTAGAATTTTAAGTAATAAAATTGCAATTACTATAAATTATAATTATGAATTAATACATACATATATGTATGTTCTTAAATAAACCTTGACTATTTTAATATACATACTTTCGCGCTTTCACTTTCTTTTGTACATAAAAATAAAAATATCAAAAGATATTTGTGAACACATCATTAAAATATTACGTAATTATTTATTTATTATGAATACTACACAAAAATTATTTGGAAGCATATCACTAAAATTATTTTATCAATGAGCAATTTTAATATTGAAAGGAAGGACAAACATAGTTTTTATTTTTATTAATATTTATATGTATGTAATGCACATTACATTGACAAGGTTATATTGTACATTTATTATATGAAATAGGCCATTAATGATATATTATTGTTATTAATCTAATCATTTTTAACACTTACATACCATATTTTACTTTTCTATTGGAACTATTACAAAATTTTCATAATGAATTGCAGTATAATAATAATTTATTATTATTATTTATTTAATGGTGTGTAACCAAATTTTGATTTTTCGGATTTTTTGGAGAAGAATTATAGTGACGTCACCATGACCCGAGCGTGATTGACAAGACAAACAATATTATTAAGAATTATTTTAAATTTTTATTATTACAACAAAATCACCATTTTTGCTAGATGCAGTAGAACGCGAGCTAGTAAAAGAAGGCGAAAAACTCTCCGACATGCTTTCCATGCCCGTAAAAGACGCCCTGGGTCGCGACGTAGCCGTCAACTACGAAGAAGACATCATCAACATACGAGACATCCTAGATGCTACTAGTTCTAGAAAGAACATCTTCAGTGATAGTGTGGAGTTACAGAAACTTACTCTAGAACAAGTTACACATATTGACGCTTATGAAAAAGATGTGGAACAAGCAGTACAGTGGATTGAAGAGCTATTCAATGTGATGGTTAAAGAACATGGACATGTTGGGTGTAATGTACAAGAAATTCAAGCGCAGAAGGAGGAACATCAGGCGTTTCAAGAAACCGCCAAGGTAAAAGAACATTTTTTTAAATCCACCATTTATTTGTAATGGAAAACATTCGGTTCTTGTGATAAACACCTCAATTTGACAAAATTGATCACTCTGTATTACTAAGTAGGCTTAATTTGGAATTCGGATTCTTTGATAACTTGCTACAATTATCTGAGCAATCGCGAGCTTCGCGTTCGTGTTGACGATATTGCCTGTAATACTGTAATACAACCTTTGGTGTCCCGCAAGGAGCCAGTTTAGGGCCATTGCCATTTGTTCTCTTCATAAATATCATCTCTGATATTGTTTATCATTCCAACATTCTTTTATATGCTGATGACTTGAAACTTTTCATAATTATTATCAATGTTAATGATTGTGCTTTATTGCAAAATAATATTAGTAATGTTCTTGATTGACGAAAAAGTTTAAGCTAATCCTCATTTTTGGATTAGCGAATTCTACTCTAATTTTGACAGTTTTTATCTTAAAATATAGTCTGAATCTATTCCTAGTATCTGCCTCTTTTGATATTATTAGGAAGATTAAATTTTAAATATCGGAATGGAATAGAATTCACTAATCCAAAAATGAGGATTAGCTTAAATTTTTTTGTGAATCGGGCTGTAAGCTATTATTTAATTTCACTAAATGTAAAATTATGACTTACTCTTTAAAGAAAACATCTATACCGTTTAACTTTCAAAGAATAACATTTTTAGAGCGAGTCACAGCGTGAAAAGATTTACGAATTCTGTTCGTTTCTAAACATAGCTTTATTCCCTATTTTAATAATATCCAAAAAAATTCTTACAGAAACCTTTGCTTCATAATTCGTAATACACAATCATTTCATAATTTACGGACCCTCAAATCTTTGTATTATTCATTTGTGTGTAGCAAACTGGAATATGGATTACAGATTACAGATTTCGAATTTTGTATACGAGCATATGTACAAGCTTTGGAGAGCATACAGAAAAAGAAATTGGTCCAAACTTAGAAAACAAATTATGAACTATTTCTTGTCTAATCTGTTGCAATTTGCAATTATATTGTTATTTTTAATTGTGTCATATTTTTCATTATGTCAAATTTTTCTTGTTACTACACTGTATTTCTTTTTATTTTTGAAAATAATCCTGGGAATTGAGTAATTAATAATAATAAATAAATTATTTTTTCTCTCTTTCAGGGCACGTACAATTACGGCTGCCAACTCCTCTCCGCGTCTCTCTCCCTACGCCTCTCCTGCAAACTCCCCTCTAGTGACCACACTCTCCTCTCCGAGAGACTTCGCTTATCCTGGTCTCGGCTCTTAACTGTCTCTCAGGAGCAAATGACCCGATTGCGCGTATGCGCCGTGTTCCACAGGTCAGTGGATGAGCACTGCTCTCAACTCCAGGTCTTAAGAGAGGCGGTAGACACTCCAGGGAGAGAACATCCTCACAGGAAGAGAGAGAGGGTGAAAAGAATGATGCAACATAGAGAGAAGGTCCTTGTGGAAGTTGGGAGGATGATGAGATTGGGAAGGATGTTGAGGAGCAGGCTCAAAGAGCCGTTGTATGTTGATGGGTGAGTAGGAAATTAATCTGAATTATTTTGTTCATTATTAACGATTTTCAACACAAGAATTAGCAAAAATTTTACAACTTTTAATCATAAATTGTTAATTGTAATTTAAATTAATACATTTTAAGCTAAATGTAAGTATAGTTGGATTCGCTATTCAAGGTCACTTGTTCGAAGAAAGAATAAACAGCACTTTACACAACAGTAGTTTAGCAACATTTTATGTTAGAAAGAGAAGAGTATTTGACATTTGTCTAGGTAATTTATGTTGTATGACATATACCTAAATGGTGACATTACTTTCTAACACACTACAAATAATAATGACGTATGTCGTAGAGTTACAGATATCTAATTATCTACCACACTGCCCTCTGTGTATTCTGTATTATTTCATGGTTTCAAGTTTATATTTTTGTGTTTTGCATAAACATAGATGAAAAATGTAAATCTTTGAGAAAGGCTTTATTTAAAAAGAAACATAATTTTAAAATAAATTACACTTATTTTTTCAGTTTAAAATGTATCTACAAATATTTCATATTGCACACATATACATACAAAATGCAGTAAAGTTATCTGCAAGTAGGACTTATAAATGGACCTTGAATAATCATTTTTGGTAAACAAAACTATACATGATTTTGCAATACAAACCTATAAAAAATCTGTTGTGGCCAGCACAAGACCTTCCGTCAATTCCATGAATTTTGTACAAATCCCATACCAAAAGGTCCTTGGAACAGATTCTATATAATATCATGTAAAATCGAACAGGAACACATACTATTTTTTACAAATTCCATACCAAAAGTTCATTTGAAAAGGTTCTATAAATCCAATAAAATTATAACATAAGCTACACTAAGTAATGTCCTTCCATCTTCTCTTTGGCCTTTCTCTGCGTGTCACTTGCGAGCAACACTATGACATACCAATTTTAGATCCTATACTTTTTTCCATATTTGGTTTTGCACTTGCAACTGACATCTGTCAATTAAATTTTTTTGAATAATTATGTCAGCTGTTTCCATGATAAATAACAAAGCTGACTAATTTTTGAAAATTAATTTCTTTATAATGCTTTAACTCTACATCTATTGAATATGAAGGAAAATGAATAATCAAACCATATAGAGAAGAATATTTTCTTTAATAAATATAATAACAAAATGTCAAATAATAATATTTAACTGCGTTTTTTTAAGAAAAACTGTTAAAAACTTCAAATAAGGGTACTTCCGGTGGATCAGTTATAACCAAAATCTAATCAACTCTTCATATGCATGTACAGAAGAGGAATACGAAAGAATTATAATTTTTAGAATTATAGTATTGGAGTTATCGTCGGAGAAAAATTTTTCACACACGGACACACATACACACACACGGACACACACACACACACACACACATACATACAGACATCATCTTAAAAATAGTAAATTCGTATTGTAGGGACCCTAAAACGTGCTTATTCATTAAAAACTCACCACCGAATTTTTTGACCAAAGACAATACCTTCCTTACCTAAAGGTGACGGAAGGTAAAAAAGTCTGATGTGGCCAACACAATACCTCCCGCTATTTAATTTTTATTACTTTCAATACATACCTACGTATTTACTAATGCCGCAAACTATATTATGTTCCTTTGCATATAACTATTGCTTTATTTACTATATTATTTTTAAAATGTCACTATTATTAATTAGTTTTTTGACAGTGACATTTACCTGTCATTTACATTCATTTGAAATATGAACTGTGTAACAAAGGAATGGGGTATTCCACCATAACAAAAAAAAATTTAAAAATTCAATTTAACATAAAGTATGGCTCAATAAATAATAGTTAAAACAATGAAAACATTTTTTAAATAATTACTTTACGAGATATTTCACATTTGCTGAAAGGGAAAATTGACGTCATACAATTGTTATCTTTCTCTCGCAGCGTACTCAGGGCAGTGTGTGTGAGAAAGACAAGTATAGGGGAAATGTGACGTTAAAATGGCATTTAATGGTATTTTTTGAAGAAGAACTATTATGAACTACAGGCGAAGTGCTATTTTCGGTTATCCGATTTACACCAAAATCTTATGGTTTCTTTCCACATTAGAATAGGGTCGAAATACAAGGCTTCAAAATTTTCTGCATGATAGTATTTGAGTTAGAGCGTAGGGAAAATCCATACAGGCACACACATACACACACACACACACACACACACACACACACACACACACACACACACACATACACACATACATACAGACAGACATCATCATAAAATGTGTTAAAATTGTATTCTAGGGACCTTAAAACCTAGTCATTTACTAAAGTCTCGATATGCGATTTTTAGTACGATCCCTATACTTCCCTTACCAAGGATAGCCGGAAGTAAAAATGCTGATTTTCCAGGTTATGCTTGTAAATCAATATCATTTAAAATTAATCAAATCTTCTGATGATGGTACCAACATGAAAAATCCATAGTAAATATTATTGATATTGATATGTTATAAAAGCAATAATAAATTTAACTTGCCCTATTAAAAAAAACTTCTAAGAGTTTAAAAAAAGGCATATAGTTAGTTTTTGTGAAAATTTCTTTTACAAATTGACGGTTCAGTTGACAAAATAAAAAAAAAAAAACAGTGGAAACAACGCGCTAACGAAAGCCAACTTGATTTTGCAAATAATTGTGTTTTTAAATGGGTGAATTGAAAAACTAATGGGCTTTTATTGCCTGTTACGGAATATTATTCTGTATAACAAAATATTCTTATTCCATAACAGTTTTCAAATATAGAATGTGTAACATCCATATTAGTGGTAGAGAAAAACTATTTCAGGATCAATTTTTTTGGTAATAAGTTTTCCTGTGACTAATTTTCATATACAATCTATTTTCTGTGCTATCAATTTTCTCCTCTGTTAATTTCTTACCGATAAATGTTCTGTGCAATCAATTTTCCGACGATAAATAATTGTCGTCACGCTCAACATTCTTGCGAGCAATATTCCAGAAATCGTATTTCAATAATACTTGAATTAAAACTGACTACTTTTCTGTCTTCATTGTGAAGCTGGCACGCATAAGTGTTTCTGAAACCAAGATAACTCGCTTTACATGTATGTTGAACTAGTAATATACCTTTCAGTATTCCTTAAGTACTGTTTCAACCATTAGTCAAGCACAGTCAGTAATTTTTTGTAATAGTTTAATTATAACAGAATTATTTGACCGTTTATTAAAACTTAGAATATATTACGAATATATACATATTTTGTAATGTACCTATATTATCTTATACTTTTTTCAATAATGGGACACTATAATTAATATTTATTATTTTTATCCAATTTGCAATAATCATAAAAAAAACATCAGTTAATACATAAATACAGATAAAATAAAAAATGGCTTAGGTGCATATTGCACAGATATAGCCAAAATTTCCTGATTTAAATATCTAAATCCCCCCTTCTAAAAATAGATTCCTATCGCTATCATACGATCCAGTTCTGGATACATTTATCTTCTTATAAATATAGCAGCTAAGCCACTTTACTGCTGTAGACACTAGACAATAAAAATACTCATCTTCTCTATTCTATTTGTTTATGTTATGTTACACTGTACTGACATTCTCTATTTACAACGCTGGTGTCCATGATGTTGGTAGAAATGCAGATTCGTACATTCTGTCATAGATATTTAAAGATTGTTTATTTTGGCTACCTGCGCTAAACATCAATGGAGACTTGAATTGTGAATTAATTGCAATTTGGAAAGGTTAAAGACAGTATTATTTTAGAAGAAAATAGAATAATATAGTTTCAAAATGACATAAACCTTAATACGTAATAAAAACAACGACTGTGTAATAAAAATATCTAAAAACTTTTGTAAACATAACTTTTTAATTTTTATTTAAATTATCGACCTTGAGGAGGGCTGGCGTAAGCCTCCACCTTGGATAATAAGTGCAAAAAAAGAGTTTTTCCTTCAACCGTGCGTAAAGTACACACTTTACGCACTCTTTACAATGTGTTAAGTATCATTTTTCAAATACTAGTGCGTGAAAAGTAAATACGTTGCTAGACAACATGCACATTAGGTTAATTTACTTGTTAACTAACGCTAACAATATTTGAAGATCCCTATATACTCACACTCAATATTATTAGAAATATTTCGGATGTAGGAAAAATACCTATTATATGCAACTCGTGTGTAAATAGTATTTATTATCTTGTGCTAATTTCCGCACTCGATAAAAAAAATACTACTTTACACACTAAACTATTTTAATGAGTTTTTGTAGGATGAGCTCACAAAGAGTTATGTTAAAAACTAGTTAACCAGCATAACAATTTGAAATTTGATTTACACAAAAAAATAATACTTAGTGTAATAGGTTTTACTAGAATTTACACTCGTAGTGGCATCGAAAGAAGTAAATTATTGATGATTATTAAATAGTTTTTAGTCGCGCTTTCCTACGAATTCATCCACCGGTCTGACCTGGTTAAAGATAAGATAACGCGGTTTGAAAATTTAAATTATAAATAAATATAAATATATCATCACGGCATATTACCCATTACTGGGTGTGCCAGTATCTACAACACATGTAGACATCGGTAATGATTACGATATATTTTCTCCATCATGCCATGTATTAGACGGATTTTGCCCCGATGAGCGGTTCGAGAGTTACTAATAACTTAAACTTCTCTAAAATTTTGAACAACTGCAAATCGTCTCAGTTTTTATTTTTTACCTCCCGCTACCCTTGGTAAGGGAGGTATAGGGATCGTGCTAAAAATCACTTATCGAGATTTTAGTAAATGACCACGTTTTAAGGTCCCTAGAATCCAAATTTAACATTTTCACGATGATGTCTGTATGTGTGTATGTGTGTGTGTATGTATGTATGTATGTATGTATGTGTGTGTGTGTGTGTATGTGTAGGGATTTTGTCTTCGCTCTAACTCAAATACTATCATTCAAAAAATTATGAAACCTTGTATTTATACCCTATTCTAATATGAAAAGAAGCCATTAGATTTTGGTGTAAATCGGATAACCGGAAATGGCACTTTACCTGAAGCTCATAATGGTTTTTCTTCAAAAAATACCATTAAATGCCATTTTCTCGCATTTTATGTCTTATGAAAATTAAAGATTATTGAATTTTCTACAGGGATGCATTAATACTTTTTCTATATATTGTACAGATAAATTTAAAAATAATTTTTTTTATTAGTCGCGAAGCCTAAGATAAACACAATAATTCCTTTGTTCCACAGTTCATATTTTGAAATGAATGTAACTGACAGTAAGTGTCACTGTCAAAAAACTAATCACTTCAAATTAATAATAGTGACATTTTAAAAAGAAAATAGTAAATAAATCAATAGTTTTATGCAGTGGAACAGTTTGCAGCGTTAGTAAATACGTAAGTATGTATTTAAATTAATAAAAATGGATAGGGACATGTGTGGAAGGATGATTGTTGTGTAACTATTATTGTGGTCCAGATGCGGTTATTCGCTACCGAAAATCAGTCACTTTAATATGTTCCTATGTATGAATGCTATGATGATTGTGGACAAGGCGAAAGAAGAATGTTGTTAAAGAGTGAAGTGAGTTAGCTGAGCTCTTACTCTTATACCTTTTCTTATTGTTACTATTGTTTCCGGGTTTTTGCTAACCCACTAAGTGGGAAACGCGTGATTTTATGAATGTATGTAAAAATTAAATAGCGGGAGGTTTTGTGTTGGCCACATCAGATTTTTTATCTGAAATTTCGATACGTATTATATACGTAATACTGTTTCTCGTATTTTGTACAATAATGTACTATTTTAATATACTCAAAATCATACAGTAATGGGCTACTTTACAACATAGCAACCTTTACTGCATAGCAACGGTTTTGTCATCAAAATACATTTTGACACAAGGAATTGCTTATTTTTATTTTTTATTGTTTATCTTCTAAATCGTTTTCCCTGTTCATTTATTATCTAGATTTCTAGATCTCCAAAAATTAATTTGTTTGGAGGTTGTAAGGTACAAAAAACAATAACTGTCAAGTTAATTTGTTACTGAGAATCAGACTACTATATTTTTTAGATGTTTTTAATTCAGTATATTATGCCGCAAAAAACTTCAAATTTTAATACTAATATAAAATACGAAAACCGCGTCAGAAAAGTGATTTTACTGTACTCGTATGGCATTTAAGTAATCGCTGTCGCTCGTACTTAATCTTGTCATACTCATCTGGTAAACTTTCACTTTTCTTAACTTGGAACGTAATATACTATTATCTTTAATCATGTCGAAATTTTAAATGTAAAAATGAGTACTAAGTCAATTTGCAGATATTTTTAGAGAAACTACCCTAACTTGTAAGGAAGCGTTGATGATATACTTGTAATGGTATTTAAAAAAAATACAGATGGAAAAATTAAAGCTTTCGTATTTTCATCCCCAAACGTAAATATAAATTTAGCGACTTCATTTTAAGATCTAAAGTTCTAAATTGTATTCTGCCGTTCGTCCGGCTTCATTTACCGGTTTAAATATGTCGTACACTCTTCCAAACCTCCAAACGCAATGCGAAGCGTAAGTGGCATGAAAATCCAAAAATAATTCCCGCGTAGTCGTCGCTTCTTCACTAGTACACTCTAAGCAGTGGCCTGGCGGGGTTCATTTTCGTTTCATCTCATCCATCCGAACACTTCTAACCTCACAAAACCTTCGATCGATCCTCTAACGTCATTCACCCACAGGGAGAGATAAGTGAGTAGAGGTTATGTAAGGATTTTCTAAGTTTAAGGTTATTTTGAAAGCCGGTATGTGCTGCCAGATTAAATATAGTTTATATGAAGGTGGAATGTGTGTTTGTTTGTCTGTAAAATTTATGGAGTTTTCATTTACTTTACTGTGAATGTGGATTGGATATTTAGGTTATGGTGTTCGTGGTATTTTACTTATGTTTTTTTAACCTAATTCAATTCGGCCATTTTTAAAATTTCTTTTGGCATATACAATTTGTCTACATTTGAGTGTTTTATTAAAGCAAAATACTTGTTGAATACATTAAATGTATATTTGACAGTAATTTGATATTCAAGATATAATACAATTCTTAAAAGTAATCAACCGTCATGACGCATTTTGAATTTATTTTAGTCTCGTTTATTGTTTTATTTAATTTTTATTTATTCTGTACATAAAATTTAATGCATTTCATATCTGTTAATATTTTATTAATATAAGAATAGATAATAGTTATTTAACCATTAAATGTGTTTCAACAATAAATTAAAATGTCTTGATTATTAATCCCGATTAATAGTCACGTATATTAAAGTATTTTTCTCTTGATTGTATCTTATTAAAATTTATTTTATTCCATGACTAAATTTTTTGTTAGTAACGTTTGACACAGAGCCGGTATTTTGATGTCCTGTAAAACTGTCTGTTAATTTTTCTTATAACTGCCAATTAAGATAAGAGATTATTTAACCAGATATGAAAGTATCGGGGCTAAATGATTGAACATTAATTGTTTGTCAATGGTATCTATACTAAAATCGTTTATTAATAAAATAATTTGTTAATATGGGGCACTAATAAATAATTTTTCCTTCACCGGTACGTAAAGTGCATACTTTACGCACTCTTTACAAGTGTAAAGTGTAACTTTTCAAATACTAGTGTGTGAAAAGTAAATACGTTGCTAGTTAACAGTTAATTTAATTGTCAACAACATTTGAAGATGTCTGTACACTCATATTCAGTATATTCAGAAATAATACTAACATTTCGTTTGTTGGAAAAATTTGTATGCAACACGCACTCGACCAAAAAATGTACTACTTTACACGCTTGTTACATAAATAACTATTTTATGCATAGAATAATGAAACCCATTAATAAACGATGAACGGAAAACAAAATTAAGAACAATAATAATTCAGGCTATAAGTATACATCTATTGCTTTATTGTAAAAGTAAATATGATACTGTTTCATATATGTTAGTAAATCAATTCAAGTTATTAATCAATCATGCTGGAACAAAAGTTATCAAAATGTTCTCTAATCTTCCTCAGCCAGGATTTTATAAAAAGATTAAAGAACATTTAGTAAAGCAACTATAAAAATATTTCGTCTTTCACGAATAGGACAGTTTGACCGAATGAGCCGTAGGCATGAAATAAAACACTTTTTACTCGAGTTGCATACAATTTTTTTTAACGTCTGCAATAAAAGTGTGAAAAAAAGTGCCATAACGTTTAATTATTTCACTCGTTTGTGTTTAAAAAGTACACTTTTTCACACTTTTATTGTGTTAAAAAGACATACTTTATAAACCTATTTTTAATAAAAATAGACTTAAAAAAATATAAATCTATATTATTCGACGAAGAAGTTCTATAGCTTTAAGTCTTGTCTTCACTTTCGCTGAAAATGATATCTGTCCTAAAACTAAAGAAATATTTAAATAATGCAATAATATGAAATATTTAAACAATTTTATTATTAAAAAACTGTATTTTGTTTCAAATAAACTTAACAATATTAATCAATTATCTTTGAATTTCAGTGCAACTATATGTTGTTAGAGTTTATCTGCGATATTGTAATTAAAATTTAAGTTTAACATACGGCTTACCCAGATATTTATAAAAAACACAGATGCTATTTTTAATATTTTAATTTCCACTTTTACAATTATACGTGAAAAGGATCGTGACTGTCTGATTTATAATAAAAACAAATTCACTAGTTTCAGTCATTTACATATATCGTCGGATTTCTGGTAAAAAGACTTAACCGCCATTTGACTAGTTTTCAGATAAACAGGAAAAACTTGTTTTTATTTACAATATTGATTTATTTAACAAGATATTGTGTTATATGAGATTAATATTTTATACATTTTTCAACATACTTTCGCAACATTTTGAAGCATATATCATGAAATATTTAATAAAAATGTTTTTTTTTTTTGTTCAATATAGCTTAATACCTAAATTTTTATATTTATATAGTTGTGAACACCAGATTAATAAATAATATCAAAATAAATTAACTTTTGTGGAACACAACTCGTTAACATCTCCCATTACATTAACACAGAATGGCGTTTAAGACATTTCGTATAAAATTTCTGTGCGCATCAAATAGTGTCAGATGGCGTTTACGAAACTTTAGAATGAATTACCTTCTAACATAAATTTTTTGGCGCTCAGATATTGTGTTTAGAGCATGCGTCGTGAAGAGACGTATCCGTTTATGTGCATAACTCATTTTATCATTTTTTGGCGGTTAAGTCTTTTTACCAGAAATCCGACGATATACATACATATGTGTAAAATATACATTTGGTAAAAAAAACATCGTCATTTGTATAAAAAATAAATAAATAATGTTTGGCAAATTATATTGGAAATGAAACATATTTGTGATTTATTTGCAAAGTATATGTTACACATATGTATGTAGATATGTATTAAGCCGAAAGGTCGGAATGTAACTGTTATATTAATAAATTGACTGAAACAAGTGAATTTGTTTTTGTTATTTTACAATTACAAGTATATTAGTTATGAGGTATATCTTATTTATAATAAAATTATTTGACTGATAAAATATATTATTATTAACATATCTTTGGATCATAAAATACTTTTTATTCTAAAATAAATCATAATTTATGCTTCATAACTGTTGAAATTTATATTGACTGCATACTTGCAACTTGCCAAAAAAAATTATTGCATATTGCAAGTGCAATTAATTCTCCTTGCAATCTTTAGTGTATAAAATATGTAGTAATAATCTCTGTTATGAAGTATGATTTATTTGAAGGAAAAAGAACGTCTTTGATAAACAGCTGTGTGTTTTGGCTTGAGTTCTACTTCAACTCTTGAGTTATATTGTGTTTTTTGTAGATTATTTTAAACTGTCGATATACTGTAAACCATTGTACTAGTTAAATTTAGATTTGGTTCGCTAATTTAACTTCAAAGAAAAGAAAACAATTATGCATTTTATTGTTGCACGGAAAGTTGGTTCATTAAATAAATAATAATAATAATAATAATAATAATAATATTGATAATAACAATAAATGTAGTATTACTTAATTGTTAATTGCTTTTCATCAAATCTTCAACACTTTGGGTCATCCTCAATTGATTCTCATTGTCATCAAAATTACTTAAAACATAATTTGACAACAACATATGGTTGTGGTGGCGCATTTTAAAAAATTGTATGAACGATACTGCGGTTTAAGGGAAGTATATTGAACCAACCTATTTAAGCTTTATCACCCAAATTTATATAGAGCTAATAGCCTGTTTTATACTAAACGTCGAAGTTTAGTCTTTGGCAAGTTTAAAATTCATTTTAAATTCTTTTTGAAAAATCCTGCACCTTAGTTGTTTTCATTGTGGGGCTTATACATATTACCATACACCTTTCTTGTAAGTAACGCATAAAAAGTTTCAATAGGTCTCACCTAGGTACGTTAGGAGGATTATTTTCGCGGGTTACAAGTGGCATGTGTTTGCCTCCAAACACTATGTTGCTGTTCGGACATAGTGGCTTGAAGTTGGGTCAGACCAAAATTTAATATCTTCGTTTACATTATGTAAATTGATATCGAGTAACTTCGGCAGGATTTTTTTTTTATATATAAACTTCTAACAGGTCCAATGTACTGACTGGAATCGCCTGCTTCCGAAATTGTGCCAAACACCATTATTTTATTCGAAAAGTTCTGGAAACTTTTTGAGCGTTACTTGCAAGAAAGATTTACAATAATATGTAGGAGCCCCATAATGAAAACAATTAAGGAGATGGATTTTTCAAAAGGTAAGCAAAATAAATTTTAAAACTCGCCAAAGAGTCAGGGACAAGTCAGAACTAAACTTCGTCGTATAGAAGAAAACGTGCCACTAGGTCTTCATTAAATATGAGTTTTAAAGCTTAACAGTATCATTCATTCAGTTTTTTCCCGAAAAGTTATGAGTGACTGGTCGAGAATCTAAGGAACCGGGTTCGATCCCGACCGACGCCAAATATTTCGAATTTTAATTGGCACAAAAGTGACCCCTGTGCCCTGTGGTGCACTATCTACGCCAGCAATGAGTGCCCGTGAGGTGACGCCTGGTAAACCGATTGGCCCACCCAGCAATGGATAATATGCCGTGATGATATATTATTTATTTATTTTTACCTCTCGCTAAGAGAGGTATTGGAATCATGTTAAAATTCGCATATCCACATCCCGCACGGTACAAATATGTCATCATTATTACCGATATCTGTGATAAAGCAGATTGACACACTCAGAAATGGGTAATATGCAATGATGATATATTTATTTATATTTATACATACATATGTTAATACAATAAAAAGATAATTTGAAAAGACAAGAGTTAAGATTACCCAAAATAATAACCTTGCAAGATGACCGTACAATTCTTAAAATATGTACTTACACAGTTTTTGTTGAAATGTAATTAATTTATTCATCAATATTAAGAATTATTTTTAAGGCTAGGGATAATTCATCATTTCGTAATTTAAACAGTAAATGATTTAAAGTCAACAAGAAACTTTCAGTATCAGTATCATTTAATACCGAGACCGTCCTGAGTGAAACTGGACATTCTGCACTATTAATGTTGAACTTATTATTAAACTATTGTCCTTCAAAATTTTACTGACATGTACGAGCCCCGTCTCACAGCAGTTGGCCCACCCGCTTTAATTTCATTTTATTTGGTTAATTATAATACAAATAATAACTAACGTAACTCATCGTCATTTTTTATTAATATCACAAACATTTTGTCGTTCTAATGACACGTAGCACGATATGTTTTCTAAAATATTTCATTTTTTAATGTAAAATAAACTAATTGGTACTTGGAACCAAAAATTTAAGAAAAACAAAAAAAAAATATACAAAATACCTAAAGTTGTTAAGTTTTCTTAAATTAAATGTCTAAAAGAATTACAGAATTAATTTAAAATAAAAAGCGATGTTACCCAATATTGATAAATAACGTGTAAAAAATACGTATATCGATTTGTGTTACTGTTATACCGGTAAAATTTTAATCTTTAGAAAAATATTTAATTTAGCATTGCGCAATGTTGAAAATCTTCATTTTAAATAAAAAGTAAAGATTTATTTAATTAATATTACAAACTCTATTAGTTAAGTAATGATAAAGGAATATTTAAAAAGTGGGCCATCTGCTGTGAGACGGGGCTCGTATATATTGCTTATTATTGCAATAAATATTTATTTTCTTATATAGATTTTTTTGCAATTATACTTTGGTTGTTCTTGTCAATAAAAAATAGAGTTTTCTTAGCTGATTACATAATCATTCTCATTTTGGAAAAAGAACGACACTGGTTGTTCTTGCATTATGCCGCAAGTATTTTTTTGTTTTAGTTACAATTATAATAATAAAGTCCTTCATATTATTGAATTATTGAATTCGATTCGTGCTGAAAATTGAAAGAAAAGTCCTTGAATTTTCCGAAAGTGTAAACGTAAACATTAACGACCTCTTACCAATTAATTGCACCTTTTTTTATTGGCATCACTCATTCCCACCTGTTGATTTTTGCCCGCCAAACAATAGTGAAAAGTGCAATCTTGACGTAACGTAACGCCCCTAGGTCCGCATCGCTTCTTTTTTCTTTTTCGCCGGCGAGAAGTTGGCACATAGCCCACTTGAGACTCCGCAATCATTTCAGATATTTTTACTCACCGCCTACTGCATTTGTTACTGTTACTGGAATATCATAGGAGGCAAGTTGAGCGCTAAAAGATTTTTTAAATGCGAGATGCGATAGACTTCCTGGTTGCTGTTTTTGTGGTTGTTTTTATTTTGGAAGTCTAATGACATATTATTAGCATTTTATTAGAAGAGAAGTACCTCTAGCCCGTTACACCAACGTAACTTAAATTTGAAGCGTTTCTTGAATAGACAATATTGTATCGAAATGTAAATTTTTAATTTTTATGCATTGCTGTCTAAATTTCGCTGATTTTTTTTAAGGGTTACTTTAAATCTTGTTGGTGAGCTGATTTGGTGCAACTGGACATTAGACAGTTCGCGTATTGTACCTTACGACAATATATTCTTAACACAGTACGGAATCATATTTTTGTTAATATTTTGAAGTATAGTACCTAAGGAAAATAATAATCTACATATAAACCAATAAATGATACAATGAGGTATTACAAAAAAATAAATTTCGAATAAGTACATTCAATAGTATTATTAAATAAGATTTTCTGTTCAAATTTTAAAAGTATATTTTTTGAATTGGCGCCAAATTGCTGTTTGTGACGTCCAAAAAGTATTAGCCTATGACAGAACTGGAAAGACAAGAATTGAAAAAAAAATGTATTTAATGTTAAAAATATTTATGCATTGATTTTATAAATAGTTTTATGTTACTTGAGACAACCATTTCATTCTTCTGTCTTCGTTTTGAGGAACTAATAAGCCTTTTTTTACTATTGTTACTTCTATTTAGGTACACTAGCACAAAACTCTATTCAATAACAATTTATAACTCTTTATAAAGTATAAAAACAGCAATCTACTAGTACATATGTATATACCACTGAAATATATACTAACTGGAACTCGCATACTCTACCTATCAGCGTACGCTGCACAGAAGCCTCATTGAACAATAATGGCTGGTCCTGTTCGCGCACGTTCGTGCCGAACCGAACCTAGCCGAATAACTCGTATCATAGCTGATCGCTTTGTTTTCATATTATGCTTCATTTATTTAAACATGCGCCACACGAAATAATTTCCGTCTACTCACGAAGAGTCTCGATGTTTGCCGACTACTCCAGCAGCAGGCTTTCAATATGCTTCACAATCACGGTTCGTACGCGCATTCCAGTTAATATATATTTCAGTGGTATATACCTATAGGAAAATCATTGTCTGTTTCTTAACACAGTACTGAAACATTTTTTTTGATTATATGTTTAAGTATAATTCGTACAAGTAAAATTATAAACTATGTATCAGACAATGTTTTACATATGGCCCATTGCCATAATTCAAAACATTGTTGACATGTCAAGCCTCACAATGACAATGGAACTAATTGTATGAAATTGATGTATAGGTAAGGTAAACAAATACAAGTACTAAAATAGTTTAACTCTTACCTCAAGGTGTATATCATGAATTTAAATAAAATAGATATGAATACTAATACGAAAGTCATGCTGGAATTATTGATAATAAGAAAATCAGGTAGGTCGTGGAAAACAAAATTTGCACTACCAATGAATTAATTAGCGAAAGTTATATTAGTTAAAACTTAGTTCATCAATTTGGTAATGTATGGTTATGAGTGAAAATCTGGAATAACCAGAGAGCATTTTCGAATCATGATTTATAATGTGACATCTTTGACAGATTTTAAGTCAAATTGAATAATAATTTGATAGTTTTTCTGTTCCCTCAGTAATTAGTTTCTGGCATCTTTGGCAGTTTTTAAGTCGCCATAAATTAAATTACAAGAAGACTGGTTCAGAGCTTTTAAGAAGTGGAAGGAAAGAATGGCGAAGTGTATTATTGTTGAAGTACTTTGAACAAATTTGAAATAAAATTCTAAAAAAAAATTCTTTGTGAGTTCTGCTTTGTTTGTTGGTCGATTTTAATGCAATTCTTTTTTTGACTAACAATGAGATTGTTTGTGGATGTAGCATATATAATTAAACTATATGATTCAAATTAATTCTTGGCCAAGCACAAAGACATTTTAAGACCATGATTAAATTCAGCTGTCGCCTGTATATACTTCCTGCAATAAAATTTTAGGTCAATACGTACTGAAATAATGACACAAATTCCGTTAGACTCAATACAAAATAAATTTATTTTTATAACAATGAAAAACAACATTCATTGGACTGTAATATCTTTCAGGATCATTCCAGGTTTGTTAAAATAATATTAACGATTTTTTTTTCGAAAGTAACAATTTATTTATCAATACTAATATTGTCCCCTTGAAAGTATTCCCCATTAGATATTTATGTAGGTATTTATTTATATATTGCACTTATGCCAACGATGTTCCCAATCTGTGGATTTCACAAAGAAGTAGAACCTATTGGGCGTATAAGTGATAAAAAAAAAACCTTTAGTTTGTAGAAGAAATAAAAAGGCGAATCTAAATTTTACAAAATATGTCAACATTGGAATGAAGTTGACTAGTGAAAAGTGCTATTTTCAGCTATAGTATCCCGAGGACATTGATAATTACGAAATAATTTTATAACAGTTACCGAAAGCGCGTTGCTTGGTAACAGCCCGCCGCCGAAGGCGGAGGTGGTGTTACCTAAAAGCAACGTGCTTGAGGAAGTGTGATAAAATTATAAGTATTTATCAATGATCGAGGGGTATTCGGTGAAAAATTTTTTGCAGTCTTAACATTAAATTTGCCTAAAATTTGTATTTGACAGAATTTTTGTGTCTAACGTAGCCCAGTAGATGTCACTAGTAGCTATGAACGTGAATGTGGCTATGAATATGTTCAGTGTGAAGTGTGCAATGAGAATGAGACCTCTTTGAGTGAGACCAAAGAGAAGAAGATAAGACATACGAAAGTCCATAAATATTCTCCACATTTAGCTTTTTATTTAATACTGTATTTTTGATGTGTTTTCTTCTATAATTTTGTTGATTAAATCATCATTTTCATTGACAGCGTGAAAATGACATTTTTAAATTAAAACAATTAATCTTTAATTATATGTCAAAAACTGTTTGTTACTTAGCAATTTAGTGACATAAGTGATAATAGTCTTATGATAATTATCAATGTAAGTTTGTTTTCATTGGTTACTTTCGCACACGTGGTCAGCAATATAGGGATTCAATTGGATATTTTTTTAACCAAAAAATTTTCAGATGAATCAAAATTTGATTTTTTTGGAAATGATGATACGAAATATTTTCGGCGACCAACAAGTGCAAGATACAATTCTAGACACAAAATCCCTACAGTTAAGCATGACATTAAGAGAAAATGTAATTTTATGTTATGCATGTCCTCATGACTGTGTAGATCCATTAGTCACGATAAGGAGCACTGTACTCGTAAATTCGCTAATGTATAGATATATATTTTGGGAAAGAATGCTTCCTTATACCAGAAAAAATATTCCGCGGTGGCGGGGATATGTTTTTCAACGGGACAGCGATCCCAAACATACTTCGAAACTAGTAAAATAATTTTTAGGTCAACAAAAGTCCAAATATTTACCTGACCACTCCAATCTACGGAATTATCCAATAAAACATTTAAAAATACGCAACGAACAAGAAAAACAGAGCTACATAGATGATATGTGCTGCAGTGATTATATCAAAAGGAAGCTATTGAATATGAAGTACAAAATCAAAAGTCATAAAAGATTAAACCGATTTTTAGTAGTTTTGAAATACTTATATCTTTGGCGCAGTATTTTTGTACAACACGATAAATTATTTTATTACTACATAAGTTTATTAATATAACTCTTCCTTTTTTGTATCACCTATATTGTTTAAAAATCTGTTTTGACTCAAAACTTTTGCACGCCACTGCATGTATTTTTTGATTTTGGGGTCAATCAGATTATTATTATTATTTTATTAGGTACATGTTTGTATAAATGTTTTATGTAACCTTGATGTGAAAAATAGATTCTTAAGGAAGTTGCCAACTATTTATTGATAATCCATGTTTTGAAAAATAAAAAATAATCGCTTTCTATTAATTGCTCCCTGAAGTTCTGTATATCAATATCAATACTGTAGAGATGACAGTTGGCAATCGCTTCAATACCACTACTATAAATAGAACTATTATACATCTCACATACAAATATGGTTACACATAAATTATTATTCTTCCAACATTTATATTCTGAACAATAAAAGGAGTCAACTGTGCACTTCTCTTACTTGACCGACGATGACTAGAAACTGATGATGATATTGACGAATGATTGTGATGAATGTTAAGATATGATGATATAAATAAATAAATATATCATCACGGCATATTACCTATTACTGGGTGTGCCAGTATCTACAACACATGTAGACATCGGCAATGATGCCGATATACAGAGTGGTTGATTTTTTATTGTCCAGCTTATATCTTCTGAAATATTAAAGATACAAAAAAAAGTTATATAGAAAAGTTGTTTAATACAACTTGATCTATAATTTAGCGTAAACAATTTTTTTTCCAAGGCCTACCAATTTTTTGGAAAAATGTTTAACTTTAATTTTTTAAATGAAACACCCTGTATATTTTGACAGAATAAGATTCGTAATAAATTTCTCTTTACAATGATGTGTAACAAGTAAGGATTTACCTTTAAATTATGTCCTATAAAGCAAATAGAAATATGATAAAAGTAGGCTATGATATTCTATTGTTTATACCTGTAACTTCTGTCACACATGAACATTGGCTACGTAGGGGTTTTCCTTTGAATAAAATTATGTCTAATAAAGCAAGTAATAGAATTACTAGCATTGATGATTTACAAAATTATTAATACTTTTATTTAAATATCAAGTAGCAATCTGTGACATATGTTACTAGTATAAACAGCCTACTTTTGTCGTATTACACGTCGTTACACATCATTGTAAAGAGAAATTTATTTAGAATTTTATTCCGTAAAAATATACGGGTGTTCCATTTAAAAAATCAAAATTAAATATTTTTCTGGAAAATTGGTAGGCCTTGGAAAAAAATTGTTTATGCTAAATTATAGACCAGGTTGTATCAAATAACTTTTCTATATAACTTTTTCTTGTATCTTTAATATTTCAGAAGATATAAGCTGGACAATGAAAAATCAACCACCATGTATTTTACCGTGTAGGCGCTTACCAGGCGTCACCTCACGGGCACTCATAGCTGGTGTGGAGAGTGCATCACAGGGATCACTTTTGTGCTATTAAAAGTCTGCATTGGTCGGGAATGAACCCTGGTCACCAGATTGGCAGTCAGACACTATACTCACACGGCCACACGATGATGATGATATATGATGATTTGATGATGATACACACATATTCAATTAAAATTACTGATGTGGACACAATACTTTAAACTTTATTTTATTTACATATAATATAAACGTGAACCGGAACACAAAACTACATGTTTACGCGACGAGACTCAAAACCAGACTCAATGATAATTTTACACATTTACAACGCATTCATTGTCAGCTTGATTTTACCCCGAAGTTAAACATATCTTAAAATTCCACAATGTTTCAATTCAATAAATCATTTTATTCGTTTTACTAATACATATCTTCTTCTTTTGTAGTTCTCCAAATGCCTCACCCTCCATAACTCCTTCTTGTTCGCCGTCACCAACGTTATCTCTGCCTGGGGGTCACCTGGAGGACGTAGACGAAGAGAACATCAACGCGGGTAACGCCACTGCGGTGGAAGCCATCTCCGAACGGCTGGCCGAAGTCACCGCCTTAGCCGAGAGGTTGGACATGGCGCTCAGAGGCGCGCAAGAGGATTGCGCCCTCGGCGAGGAAGACGCCCGAAAGACTGAGGTAGGAGGAGATTAATTTTTCTTTAAAAGTTTTTGTTGAGACACTTAGACATTCCATGAACAATAAGGAATAGTGCACTTAGCCTTTAGCCCCTGTTAATCCCAATGAGTCATGCACATATATGTAAATAAAAAGTGTCCGGTAGAAAATTAAGCCATCTTATTGAACATGATAACAGTACATTTCATATTGTACATTATTTATTATTAATTACTTTAATATTATTGCATAAACTGCAATAATTTACAAAAAATTTCAAATAAATAATTTTTTTATTATGCAATATGAAAAGATTTTCAAATGTCCGCTTGGCAAGGTGGTTAGCACAAGTGCCTCTGAAATTTCAGATTTTGGTTCGATTCCCCATTAGGGTAATTTTTTATTTTTTACACAAAAATTGTTGAACTTTTAAAAATCTATATTACACTCATTTAAAAATAATAATAACTTTGTAATAAATAAAGAGAAAATAATTGACAATAATCAATCAAAATATTGATATAATAACAATGCATTGTATTTTATTTTGATATTAATAAAAATAACTGAAATATAATAAATTTGTACAGTTGTTATGTTTTTACTGTATTTATAAAAAAAAAATATTGTTTACCTTCCGTACCTAAAGGTCATGGAAGCTAAAAAAAAAACATTAGGATCCAAGGTGTTAATCCGTAAGACAACTAATGAAAAAATGTAATTTTTACACATACATAATGATGTTTTAACGCATGGTCCCTCCAAGTAGTTGTGCAACATATATCAATCGGGTTCAAGCTGTTGTGGCATTCATAGACGAAAATATGCTACAGACCGTTCATGCTTCTATGATAAATCGTGCTAGTGTTTGCCTTCAAGTAGGAGGCAACATATTTGAACACATTTGCGATAACAGATACGGAAGAATTTAGTTTTTAATATTATTCAATTTTTAATAAAGTTCATCATTAACTTTTAATACCGAAGGATATTCAGAAATTTTTACACTCATAATTTTCGATTAATTTTAGTCCCTTGAATGAAATCCGAAAAGCATGGATTAATTGTTTCAATTTGAAAATGACGTTTTCACGGTATGACAGTAAAAATAACGCTTCAATTAATAAAATACACACTTACAATAAAACACTTTATTATAAATTAAAAATTAGAAAATATACTTTCGGCGTCGGGCGTTTACCAAGCAACGCGCTTTCGGTAACTGTCAAAATTATTTAGTAATTCTAATTCAACTAAATATCTATCTAGATTTTATTATATAATGTATTTAGTATGTATGTATTTTCATTTAAATTTCATTAATCAGGAAAATAATTTAAATAATTTCTCCTTTTCTCTATTGCAAATAGAACTAAATAAATAAAACCAGATCAATTAAAGATATTTTATTACAAAAATAGAAAAATATACAGGAAGCAGATTACAAATTACATAATTTAATCTGAACCTGTAGCTCTATGTACATAAATAACAAGAAAAAATAACATGGCGTTAAGGTAGCAGTTCCTTATAACAATTAACCATTGAACAATATAGTATAAAATCATAGCCGTTGCCATCTTGTAATAAAGACCATTTAAACAAACAATTGAGAATGAAGAAGATTGCAAAAAAAAAACAAATTTGCTAATTACTAATTATTGTCCTATATGTTTTGAACATGAAATAATTATTTGTGGTATTAGTGAGTAAAGACATATTTTATTTATAAGTCGATAAACTGTCTTGTTCTTCTCCCATACGTATAGTGGATTGCAGTACGCAAATCCAATACAATTTTTTATGGAATTTATTTTACGCCCGTTATAGCTCTTATATTTTTTTGTACAGACAAAATTTTTACGAGATTACTGTCACTGTTTTCTGACATTTTACATTAACAACTGTTTGACGGCACTGGTAAAATATTTTTGAATGTTGAATACTTTTATTGACTCGGTCGTAGAAAGAGTATAGTCTGCAACATATGCGTGAAAGTTGTTTTTTCATTTGTTTTATCCTCATTATTAAAGAGTTGCTTTAGTTTTCTCATTGTTAATTTACTAGAATTGGATAGATAGAAATAGTAAATTACGAAGTATTATGTATTAATGTTGGCCGCCATATTGACAGCGATTGGAGCGTCGCCAACGTCAGTTTCGTTTGCGAATTATACTGATAAATTATACTATTACAAACATTTAAATATATGGTATAAAATAATAACAAACAAAACAGCAAAACAATTTCAAATTTTCTTTTTTTATCAATCTTCTCCATTCAATCCAAACTCATCCAGTGGTGAGCTATACGGGGTTCGCACGCGCCCTTTATTAAATTTTTTTCTAATTTGCAAGTTGTCCTCCTTTTCTTCTTATTTTTCCCAATAAGAACAAATAATTTCAGAAAAACATTTTCTTTACCTAAGTTCAAGTGACAAAGTAGAACGGTTACCTATTGATTAGTCATCACTGACTGTGCGGTAATAATTAAATTTTGAATAATATCTAATTTTTATTAAAAAAGTGTGAGCCGTTTGTTAAGATTTTTATAGCTCACCACTGAACTCATGCATTCCTTATTAAATATGTTGAATCTGATGATGCGAATGACCATGTCCTTCGTAATGCACTTGAGCCTGGAATCCGCCATGTTTATCAGCCTCATATTTCACAATGCGGTGTTTGCCATCGGGCTGAATAAGGGCATATTCTCCCTTGACTTTGTCACCATCACGATGTTCCCATTGTCTGTGGAAATCATGGTGTTTTGGGTCGTGGACTTCGTAGTGGAATTGGTAGTGCGGGTGAGCCTAAAAAGAAAAGATTTTTTAAAGTAGGCATTTGCGCTCCTTTTTGTCAACGCCACTTTTTGTCAATGTCACTTTGCTGCTCATGCACGGCAAAGTAGAAAAAATGCTCGGTGTTCAAATTTCTAACTATAAAATATTGAGAAATGTCACTTGTCTATATTTGGTCAGGAACTAATGGCGCTGTAGGTACTTACATTTACCACCTCCATAAGTCAATCTGACATATGACTACTCTCTCAGTATATTTTTTAACCAAACAAAATTCCGTACTATGTGTAAAAGAATACAAACAGAAAATAGGGCATTTTTTTACAAAAACGAAAATAAAAATGAGTTTAGATTGAAGCAATAGCTCAAGAAGAATGTAAAATAACGATAAATTAAAATTAAAATATATAATCGTTATTTATTCAGTAGTACTGTAAGTACAATAAAGTGTACATTTTATAATTTTTTGTTATGGTGGAAAATCAAAATTTTCAGTTGCCAATCAAATTAAGGTATAGTTTCTTTTAGGCCCGGTTTTTCCATCTCAAATAGTGTCAGTTAACTGCCAGATAAAATGAAAATATCGCAACATATAAATAATTTGTGTATAATTTGTCAATTTTTCGCTCCAATATTGATGCGATATTTTTATTTTATCTGGCAGTTAACTGACACTTTTTCTATAGATGGAAAAACCGGGCCTTAATGAGCCATTTGAAAGTACTGAAATTAAAGTTTTCATATAGAACATGTTCATTTGAATGCAAATTTTTAATATGCATCTGAAGAAGTTTCAAAAATAAGTTTGTCAATTTATATATAGGCTGGTCATTTTTAATGGGCCACCAATGCTTTCTAGAGAACTATAATAAGAGCTACGAGTACTAAGGAAGTTAAATTGGCAAACAATATTAATTTTATAAGACTAGTGTAATGCTAAGTAAGCCAAATTTCCGGCCAGTAATTCTCAAAATACGGGTCCTAATTTTTTTGTTTTAAATGAGAACATATATTTTTACTTCCTTGTACGAAGTAAAGGAAATATTGTAATTGCGAAAAATTTCGGTTTCCAGATTTCAACGGAAATATCCATTTTGACTAATTTCGTCGTGACGTCTGTACGTATCTCGTGTAACTGAAAAACGGGAAGCCGTAGAAAGTTAAAATTTTGTATTTAGGAATTTTATAACATCTAGTTGTGCACCTCCCTTTTTGGTCATTACATATCTTTCGGAAGTGGTACTTTACTTGAAGCCAATAATAGATTTTAATGAAAAACTATATTAAAATATAATCCAAAACTTTTCAAATTTGGTATATAAGACTTTTATATCAATGGAAATAACATAATAGATGTTAGTTAAAATAATCTTCTCGGAAGTGTTGCTATACTTGCAGCCTATAATAATTTTAATAAAAGACTATATTAAAATATAATCCAAAACTTTTAAAATTTGGTATATAGTACTGTTAATCAATGGGAATAAGATAATAGATTTTGGTTAAAATAGCGTGACCGGAAGCGATACTTTACTTGAAGCTGCTATCAGTTTTTCTTGAAAAAAATGGTGTTATTTTGATTTTAGAAATAATTGTTTCAAATAAAAGTTTTAGAGAGTTGAATTCTGCGTCGAAAACATCAAGTATGATTAAATTAGCTATTTGTATAAGCGAGATATGTAAATTTAAAAATTATGTACTTTTTGGTTTCTGTAATTAAAGTTTGCTATGAATTAGGACAAAAAATAACAAAAAAAAAAATAAAGAATTTAATGTCAATGTCAAATTATGTCAAATACGTGCAATTTTATGATTGGATCTGTTATAATACATATTTTAATTATTAATAAAATATGTATAGGTTAACAGGCGTACAAGGAAGTCATGTGGTGTCCACAACAGATATTTTATTTGCTTATCGCATTCGTTAGAGAATTAGATTTTATGTATCGAGTATTCAGTAAATACTGGTTGACTATGGGTTGTGAAACGCATATCTGGCTTTGTTCACACAATTTAACCTTAAACAAAAAGTCAAACATCATTCGAAATTAGGCATCTTTTAGAACACAGTTCAAAAATAAATTTCTATTTTATCCTGAATTTGATTTTTGTCAAACAATGTTTGAGTTTATTACTATGAATAAAGTACAGACATGTGTTTTACAACCCATAGCCCACCAGAATATAAAAACCACTGAAATATATACTAACTGGAACTCGCATACTCTACCTATCAGCGTACGCTGCACTGAAGCCTCATTGAACAATAATGGCTGGTCCTGTTCGCGCACGTTCGTGCCGAACCGAATCTAGCCGAATAACTCGTATCATAGCTGATCGCTTTGTTTTCATATTATGCTTCATTTATTTAAACATGCGCCACACGAAATGATTTCCGTCTACTCACGAACTGTCTCGATGCTTGCCGACTACTCCAGCAGCAGGCTTTCAATATGCTTCACAGTCACGGTTCGTACGCGCATTCCAGTTAGTATATATTTCAGTGGTAAAAACTTATTGAACTTCCGATATAATAAAGGCCTATTTGTAATGAAGTAACGCAGTTGCAGTAAGGTAAAGCAAAACATGAGCGCATGATATTCCTATTTGCTGATTTATGATGAAAAGTACGCAGCGCCACAATCAGCAACACACTAAACGCAACGCAGAATATGACCAACTCTCATCTTTCTACCTTACTGTTATACCGCTAGCCAATCAGAGTTCACTGTTGCAGTTGTACTATAAAAATCTGTATTATCGACATGTTCGTGAACTGTCACTACTACAAAATAAATACTATATTTTCGTCACTGTCCATTTCTATTTAATTTTTTTTTATTCATACCAACCTTATTTACCAATGTCCTAGAACATAAATAAAAGTGAGCTGAATTTCAAGGGAATATACTGAATTCTCTTTGGGTAGAAGTGCTGCATTTGGCGTTTATTATAAATCACAGATTTTGTGTTTGCGTTACCGTTTACGTTGCGCCGATGCATTGCTTTTAACATTACTTCATTATAAATAGGCCTTAAAAGCAGAGCCGGACTGGCGGGCCGGGCGATCGGGCGTTAGCCCGATGGGCCGGCATCGGTAGACGTTTAGAAATTTATATAATTTACTGCTAAAAAATATGCTATTATATTCCAATGCAGTGTAAAATATTTTCTTAAATAAATTAGTTAATAGTATTTTATACGTATGGGGTCTCATGAGTATCTGGTCGCGAACCTGGGGAACTGGGTTCGATTCCGACCGACGTCAAATATTTCGGATTTTAAATGGCACAAAAGTGACCACTTTGGTGCATTTTCCACGCCAGCAATGAGTTCCCGTGAGTTGACGCCTGATAAACGCCCGCACGGTACAAATATGTCATCATTATTACCGATATCTGTGACAAAGCAGATTGGCACACCTAGAAATGGGTGATATACCGTGATGATATGTTTATTTATTTATTTACATGTATAATATCAGGTTAA